>JARJEE010000023.1:2502500-3752500 GCA_030180105.1 Hyles lineata
TGTTAAAAAGTGGCACCGATGCATGACATTAAAAAAAGTAAACAAAAAGATCACATATTCCAAATACATTAACACAAATTCCACCTTATTCCTGGAGCTTAAAGTAGCTTTTCACATAATATTGTCTAAATTGTTGCGACGTTTTAGAAGCAACGGTCGGTGCGTGACTGAAGGCGAAAGAGTGCTTAAGCACTCTTTTTTGGTGCCATTTTCTAAGCGCTCATGTTGTATCTAGTGTATATTTGATCGAAGTATTAATCAATCAAAAATATCAGTTTTATTCACATGATATTTTAGATTAATTTGTGTTAAATGGTAACATTATCATAAAAATTACATTTAGTTATGTGCCACTATCAAATTAAAGCAGCGATATGCTCTATTAGACGTTTATACAGCCTTAATTATCTTCCACGGTTATATTTTTTGTTTTCGCACAATATATCCCCAAAATAGATATAAGGTAATTTAGAGATGATTGTATAATCTTTAGTTAAAATTTATAATAATGAAAACTTACTGAATACTAAGATGGAATAAATGACCTATCTTTATATAAAAAAAATGTATCTTATATTTCCTTTTTTTATTGCAATGAATAGCGAGACGAGCGTGCCGTTCGCCTGATGGAACGCTTACCATCGCTGGTACGACCGCTCATAAACAGTAGTAAAACCAAACAACACATTGAATTACAAAGCAATGCTTGGCATTCTACTGCGCTCGCCATCCTGAGACATAAGATGTTAAGTCTCTTCCTCAATGCTTTAATCCAATATCCTTTATGTGTTTATTGAAAAATTTCTATTATACATAGTAAAGACTCTCCACTTTCGATTTTGAATTCAACTCAGTACATTTAACAAGAATAGAGTTGTATAGCCGTCAGTTGTCAGCGTTCAATCTGATACAGCGCCCCCTGGTGCGACCACAGACATACCGTTACCCACGTGTTGTGTTACTTCGCGCCTTGCTACGTCATTGAAAAAAAAACTGTTTGTTTATGGTACAGTACAGTTATGTTACTCGGGAATTTTATTATTAAGCGATTTGGGTGTTAGTTATTCTACAATATTAATCTTGGTTCCTGAAGTCGCGGCGTATAAAAATGAAGTAGTTAGTCTTCATTGTGTACAAAACTCCAGTGCCTAAAGTGTGCATAGTCAACATATTTTTGGTCACAGAATTAGTACACTACAGTATTATTATGAAGTGCGTTGTGGCCAACATGTTCAAATGATCATGATTCAAATCCTACGGTATATCTCTGACTTTTCGGAGGCATCCGTGTATTGTTAGTCAATCACCACGCACCGTAACGGTGAAGGAAAACACCGTGAGAAAACCTGCATACCATAGCCACTTGTAAGGATATTATCTGACTATGTTGCATTGTATTTGTAGTCACTAAACTACCATCCGGCTTCGTTTTCGGTAGCAGTCGTTATATACCCTGTATACCTATTTCAAATCGAAGGAATCTATTATCTTGATATACCCTGTAGTTGGGCTGATACAGTACCGTATTACTAGTTAAGTACGCATGTAGCAACTGCTCGAAGTGAGTAGGTCAAGTTCACGGTTGGTATCATGATTGGAGTTATCTTACGGCGCCAGAGTGGACACGCCTCTGTGCATCTGCACCTACCGTTTGGTGACAGTAGCGCCTTTGGTTGGTACTTGGTAGTGAAATGTGAGGTTACGGGTTCAAGTCATGACAATATAGATGTATAGGTATTTGGTGCTGCTCAGAGTGTTGTGTGACTTGAAAAGTCTTTTAATTTTTGATACTCGTGACTTGGTATATTTCTGTGTGTTTTTATTCTGGCAATTGCTACTAGGTTGCCTCTAATTCATTATTTTGCAAAACAATGCTTGTAAGCACAATATTATAAATTATTGAAAATATGAAGGTATTTTGTTTTGTGAAGGAATTTTTCAGCATTTTACGGCATGAATAGCAGGACCCAGGTAAATTAGCGATAAAAGCATATAAAAACAGAAGAGAAGACACTATTATGTTATAAATCAGATGAAGATCCATACATTTGAAGTACGTTCTACGTATTAAGATAACGTGCGTTATCTGTTTAAGTGCTCTATAGAACTTTCTACACAGTTCAAGTTCGAGATTATCTTGGTTGTAATCAAACGATTAATCTATAAACAGTTGTGTCGGTATAGAAAATTACTTAATTACTAACTTATCTTTTTTATACTGGTCCATCGAAGTGACGAAAATATACTAATATAACATTCATATATACATAAACTCACGCCTTTTTCTCAAAAGGGGTAGGTAGAGGTGCCAGGACACCTACATTTCGCATTGTATGTTCCGTCACACACTGTGAAACCATAAAAATGCTTTAAGCAGTATCGGTATCGGGATATCGCGGATTCGATCCCCGCACCGAGAGAAGTGTTTGTGAGACCGCAAAGTCTCTCCTAGTTGATACCCAGGACACAACACTCGATCTTAGTGTGGGGTCAGGACTACCTATGTGACTGTTGGGTGTTGTTTATTTCCATTCAAACCAAGATGATAGAATTGCATAACAAATCGAATCCACCAGTATCGTTTTCACAACATTCCAGTATTTCGTCAGTATTTAATATAGCACATTTGTTAGTATATAATTCGTAGGCGGTTTGTCAAATTTCATAATGCACCCAGTCATAAAATGCCGGACGCTTGTGATAACTCCGTGTAAAATGTAGTTGTTTTGAACGAACAAATAACATAGATTAACAAGGCACCAGTGTTCAGAGATTATATAAAATGGAAATTAATAGTCCCGTATATTTATATCACTATTATACTGAAAATAATTTACTCGCTTTTAATGCTTTCACTGTTATTATGATAAATCATAATAATGTAGCAACACTGAGTTATGCACCTGGTATTCACATCGATTCCCTGATCAAGCGAAACTTTGTAATTCTCGATTCAATATGAATTATTTTAATTTTATTTGTTGACACTTGCTAACGTTTTAGCAACTGCCATTGATTATAAATACACAACATTTATAATAAAACAAGTTATTGTATCTTTGGTTTATGAAGATTTGGTATATGAAGAATGTTTCTCTGTTTAATGCAGTGTTTGAAATATCTTTCTTAGTATAAACAACAAGCATGTATACTCGTAATCTAATATTATTAACATATTATTGCGTATCGCAGTTCCTCACGGGCTATGGCAACTTTAAGTATAAACTTTACTCTTTTAAGCTTGTAGAATCGCCTGCGTGCCCATGTTCAACACCTAACTGCGAGTACGAACAGTCCGCGCATCATATACTTTGGGAGTGTAGTCTTTGGCAGAATGAGCGTAAAACCATGCTGGATAGTATGCAAATATCATCTGGAGTTGTATACTACATGGACCTTGTAGAGACTAGGAAGAAATTCCGTGCTTTCCGGCGTTTTTGCCATACCTATTACTGGACACAAGTATAAAAGCTCACATAATAGGTCCCATTTAAAGGTAAGAATTATTTGATCCGTGGTGCTTTACAGCTGGCTTCTCCGGCAGTAAAAGTCTTTTTACGAGGTTATTTACCTCTTTAGTTCATTGTTTTGTCACCCGCTTTGCACGGAGAAAAGTGGACAATATTTTATTTCCAACTCCTCCTATTAATTATACTTTCTGATTAATTTCGTTGCGGGTTAAAGACAAGTTAGACACTCCCGGAGACTCGCCGAGCTTCAATGCTCGGTGTCATTACATTGCGTGCCACTGTTGATCCTGGCTTACAAGAGTTACAGTGGTGGGTGTGAGGGCGGGACAGTCTCCTAAAAAAAGTATCCAATATCCAATAAATATCTAACATATCCAATATAATAAAATGTCAAAAGAAAAAAAACTGTTCCTAATATTTTTTCAACAGCATGACAACCACACATTCACTCGCCAAAAGACAGTAGACGATTAATTTTATAAAAAATCCTTCTAACAACGTTAAAACTCTGAGATCAAAACACAACTTTTCCTTCACAATCACAAACTGCACCCAAAAGGAAATTTGATAAACAAATGAAGGAGCTAGATTTACGGATGTCGAGATAAGACGAGTCCCGATAGCGCACCTGTTGCCACTCGAGATGGATCCAACTTTCACTCCCGACTCGAGGTGATTCGATTGATGGACTTGGTACAGTAACTAGCGAGTTGACCTGGCTTTGTTCATATGTTGTTTTTGTTTTAGATTTGTAAGATTTTCTAAGCGGTAGTTGAGAAAAAATTAAACTGTTAAGATGGCTTATAGCTTCAATTACGAAGCGTATTATTATCGGTATTATTTGACAATAATATAACCGGTTAATTTATAATTGAGGATGTAAATATATACTATAATTATAGTCTGAAGGACATTGTAGCCAGAGTAACTACTGGACATATTGAGACTTAAGATCTTATGTCTCAGGATGGCGAGCGCAGTGGAATGCCAAGCATTGCTTTGCAATTCAAGGTGTTGTTTGGTTTTGCTACTGTTTATGAGCTATGAGGTCGTATCGCTTACAGTCAAGCAAACGGCATGCTCGTCTCGCCATTCAGTGCAATAAATAAAATATTATAAAGAAGAAAGATTTCTTTGTTTGTTTGCATTGAGTAGGCTCTGAAACTGGACCGATTTGAAAAAATATTTCACGATTAGATCGCTACATTATCCCTGACATACATAGACGATATAATTATTTCAAAAAGTGTATCTGCACCCGATCGGTGCCTAACCTCTAATATAAAATAAAATTTTAAAACGCACTAAATGTAGAGCTTTCAATACATGTAAGAATTTTTAGAATCCCTTCATTATCTTTATAATTAATACCAGTCCAGGCGCCAGTCGTAAAATCTTATGCCTTTTTTCGCAACATACGTGATGTAATTACGCCAATCCCACCTTTGAGTTACAAAAGATAGCTAAAAAATAAGTTTACTAAATAAAAAAAAATATATGTGTACAAACAAACAAAATACAATTCATTCACAGTGAGTATGGATTGCCCTCGTTACAATGATGAAGTGTGATTGTCACACGTCGTATTAAAAGTTCCTTAACCCAATGTGGTTATCTTGTTAAGTAGACGATCTTTAAAAATATATCAATTAGGTACTTGATTACTGTTTTGAAATTCTTGACCGTTTTAAATGATGATTGATAATGGTGTATACAGCGCTCGTCATTAGGCGACATTGAAAAATCCCATAAGACCCAGTAATTTGGTATTTTCTACCAATCCTTTTCGCTTACCTATGCGGGATCCACCTAATAAGATTTTCCGTTGCTTCAAGGAATTATTTGGCTTCTAATTTTATTACGTGCCGCGTACGTAATATACCAAACTGGTAGTAGGTCTCTCATACGTGAGCGACTGCCTTGGTAGATATCATCGCAATGTCTATTCATCCCACCAAAAAGCAGGGAAATGCACTGTTGTCTTCCAGTTTGAAGGACGGTTTGAAAACTTATGTCTCAAGATGGCGAGCGCATTGGAGTGCTAAGCATTGCTTTGTAATTCATAGTGTTGTTTGGTTTTGCTACTGTCTATGTGCGGTCGTATCGCTTACCACCTGGCGAATGGCATGCTCGTCTCGCCATTCATGGCAATAAAAAATCACTAAGTTCTACTGGGGATGCGAAACTAGGACCTCAAAGCCTACATCTAACAATCCAATAAGCCTCCCTGATAATAAACAGTAACGCAACACCAGGAATTCATATCACACATGAGTACACTCGGAGTTTGTATTAATGAACGCATTGCCTTTCACTATCAGAACTGTTTAGTGTGGGCAGCGGCTGCGCCACATTTGATTGAGTTGCAGGACGCCCGGGAACGATTGGACGCAATCGATGCTGGAGATTTATCACTCGTTTATCCGTAGGGTTGGTACTGGACGATACTTTAAAAAAATATATCAATATTCCAATACATTCCCAATGCTGGGCAAAGGTCTTTCCGCCTTCCATGGTCAAGGGTTTTATTTGACCAATCCTTCAAATAGGCCACTGATTCGTGTCGACACCTGCGTGTAAGTCTTCGTAGAATATTGGTAGACTGCATAAAAAATACAGCTGTGGGAATCCTGTGGGTTTAGAGACAGAGAAAACGAGTGGAAAATAACGTCTCTGGATATTCTTGGCGTAGGCATAGGCCATATTGGTGATAGGTGACCCATATGTGAAATGAAATAAAATGAAATAAAATTTCCGCCTGGGTGGGACCACCAATGTCTATTTCTCCCACCAAACAGCACACTGTTGTGTTCTAGTTTGAAAAACATTGTAGCCAGAGTAACTACTGAACTTATTGACATTAAACATATTATTCCCTAATCTAATTAGTGTCTCCAGGATATATTTCATCAAAAAATCCTCGAAATTGCTTGTAAATTAAGACAATTCATAAAAATATGTGAAGATGTACCAGCCCTGTCTGTCGGCGCGGCTATCAGCGCGTTATGATACACACGGGTGCGAGGCGGCTGTATCGTAATTAAATAAATAATGCCTGTATATATGGATATAATTTTCTGAAACGCCGGCAGCGCCGACGCCACGTGGGAAGCTAATCGCCCATGATACTACAAATAATGAAACTGGATTCCACGCTAAATAATGTCAGTACTTAATGGAATCGACGCTTGCTTAATTACAACTCAGTGGTATCTACCTTCATGTTTACGTTAGTTTAGTTGTTGATAGATGGCGCTGTATTGTATTGTTATTAAGTGCGGTTGTTTCCATTATTTCCAGTTATACTTACCCCTTGCGTTTTGAATGAGTTAATTTCTTCATATCACCAATCATACTCAAAATGTATCGAAAATGTTAATAGCTGTTTTTAATTTATAAATCTGAAATTTTTCGAAATAATTCTCAATGCAATTTATTTTTATTAAATAATAAGATACCACACCACGAGCTTCGACAGAATCGAATAAAATATATCCTCAATATCCATGTGGGTTAAGACCGGTAGTAAACACATGCTAACAAACATACAAGCACGCAAAGTCAGTAATCACTAGTAAACATTATCTCGCGTGTACATCAAGTTTATTCCCGGCGTGGGACGCGCGCGATGTCACTCGCGTGTCGCGCGCTCGCGTCTCGCGCGGACGTGTCGCGCTTCACGCGTGGCACTGATTTACAACAACATAGCGACATCAATCTTCATGTAATTGCTACTTGTTTGTTGTGTGAGGGTTCGTTTGAGTGTGTGAGGATTTTTGGGTAAAAATATTTAAATTGTAGGTTTGTTAGACTAGCAATCCGATGCTCGCCTACAAGGTATACGGATGACCTAGTTAAGGATGCAGGAAGTCGCTGGATGCAGGCCGCTTTCAACAAGTCGATGTGGAGATCGTCAGTCGCTAAAAATATCAGCTACAAGGGCCTGTTTCATTGCATTAGAATATTCTCGAAGAAATCCGTTCTATTCTTCCGTCTTTTCCGTATCCAATTTCAGAACCTAAGATACCCATGTTTTATTAGCCTATATTCCTCACAACATCCTACCATCGCGTGTGGCACCAAATCTCACAATAACAGTAATTAAACGCAAACAGTAGGGTAAATGTTCCCGTTGTTGACACAGCGGCGACACAACGCGACGTAGACACCTGACAGCGTCGCTTTGTCCCTCGTGGATGCCCAGCATTCCTGACCGTTTAGTTACTCATATTGTCCGTAATGGTTTAATCACCTCATTAACGGGAGATAATTTAGATATTAGGCTATGCATTTGACTTTTTAAGCGTGGTCTACGGGTGTAAGAGATAATTTTGTGTGTGTATATTGGATGTTTTGTATATATTTGTATATGATTTATCATGTATGATCTAATAGTACAAGGTATCACTCCCGTTATTTTATTAATATTTATCTTAGGAACCAGGTATTTTACTAGAACTATAAGAAATAGATTAAACCATATTTTTGCATAAAATCACGCTACTATTACTTGAAAGATAGACAAACGTAGAAATACACTTTACAATCCAAATGAAATAAACAGGGGAAAGCATGCAAAAATCGTCACCTTCTAATTTATCAGATCGAAACGATCAATGATCTTTAACCTCCCAACCGAGTGAACAAAGCCGCATTGTACAGCAAACACTTGAATAATTCACATTAGATCATACCCCTAGGCTATGCTAATTGGAGTTAAAACGTCTGCAAACATCGAGTCACGCCGCGACAGTAATTGCTAGTATATCCAATTGAACTGGATGCCAACGGATTAACACGTCAAACAACAATTGGATTTCCTAGAAATCGGCTGATGTCAATTTTAATTTGTTGGGCCAATGTTTCATTTGTTGGACTAAGTTGGGTTGCAGTTTAATTGTAACATGACAAGATGTGCTTAGGTTGATTCGTTAGAATTATTTACTTTGCTATGGCTTTTTAAAGGCAGACCGCATATTTGCATCGAACGTACAACGCATCGTATTCTTTGTATAGAAATTCATACATTCCTGCGATCTGTACGATGCGGATCAGTGGACTCACTTGTATGAATTCCCATATACAGAATACTACGATGCGTTTGATGCGATGCCTCCCATAAGTACGATGCGGAAATGAGACGCCTGCCTCAAGTCGGTAGATTTGTTGACCTTATCTTAATATTTATGCAACTGAATGAATAAAGTTGAACTTTGATATTCTCTTTCTCTTTGTTTTGCCACAGAAAGTCCACTGCTGAACATAAGCCTCCCTCAAGAATTTCCATAGCAACCTGCATCTAATAGCTTCTTGTAACCCTAGCTAAGTCGTCTGTCGACCTTACTGGTAATTGTCGAAAGTTTCGTTTGCCCGCAAATTGATAAAATATATACTTTTCAATTACCTACAACTAATGTTCAATGTTACAATTTCATGCTATTTCAAATAATCTAAAATGAAATTACAAATTATATTCTCTCAAAGTCGTAAGAGACGAATTAACTTCAAATTGACATAAAGCGGCGCGTGAGACGTCAAAGGAATTTTTGCGAAGCCCGAGATTCCCAAGTCCTCAGGGAACGCCCTCGCTTTAAATGCTTTCTGTCAACTGTCAAACTGTTTTGGCCAAAAGGCTTTTACTTTTGAAAACGAAAGTGGTTTTTATTTTCGGGGAAGATTAATGCGAGGTCTCTGACCTGGACTTAAATTCTTTGCTAAATATAGCATCTGTATATTTGTGCAATTATTAGGAAGTAATAATGTAATTAAAATCAGTTTTAACATTAATAGGACTCCTCAAACGATTCTAAATAGATTTTATACATTAAATAAAACATGCATATAACCCTTAAAGATTATTTCTGTCCCTAATATGGTAAGGGTCGAGCTTAGTCAATAGTTCGCGTACTAATTCACCCCAACAGTCACTTACATATCCCTGACCTCACACTAAGATCTAGTCTTATGCCGTGGGTATCAGGTACAAACACCCAGACTAGAAACGAATGCTTGTAGTTCACACAAAAATTTGTGTCGATGAGGGAATCGAACCGCCAACCTCTAGTTTCACAGCCGGTGTCTAACCAACTGCGCCGCGGAGGCTGTCAAATATAGCCTACTGGTATGCGATTTTAAGGCTCTTTTGCTTAGAAACTTCAATAAACTAAGCTTATCGCTTTTATGTCCCACCTAATTGATAATTTTACATCTAAATCAACCCACATTTATTTCACGACTCTACACAGGGGGTTACGCTATATTCCGACTCGAAGTTCGAATATTCGGACGTTTAACCTCCACATACAATATAAAATATTGTCACTCTTAAGAATCAATACTATCCTCTATGTAACTTATCATTCACTCCGAACTTAGTCTATGGTTCTGACGATAAAGGATTCGAACATTTTGTAAAGTATTTAGGCATATTGCCAACCCGCATTAGGCCAGCGTGGTGGACTATATGGCCTAACCACTCTCAATCGTACTGTCGATTGTAGAGTAGGCCCGTGCCCTGCAGTGGGACGTATATGGGCTGATACAGATACAGATATTCGCAACGATTTAGGTACGATGTTCGTACATTCGTCGTCGTATCTAAGTATAGAGTAACCCCCCAAACCTCGTCGACCATTCAGAGAAATTACGCCTTAATCCGCCAAGCTATTGCAAATTAATACACTAAGCTGACATAATACAAATTATTACAAATACACAATTTAGTATTACTTAATTCCTTGCATAAAGCAACACCTAACAGTCAAACTAACCGCACCTGACAGCCATCGCAGGTAAAAGGAAAACTGTCGAGTCATGAGATGAAGTAATGTGCAGCCAATGCTCAGACCGACAAATTGGCAACTATAATAGTAATTGAAAAGTTGAAGGCGTATTGTAATTTTGTTACTAAAGATCTAAGGCCCACGTTGCTGAAATGCTTCTAGTGCGTAACTTATAGACCTACGTAAGGGATTCAAAATATAGTCCAAATAAAGTGATGGTACAGCAGAAAGTATGTATCTTAATAAAATAAGTAATAAATACATCCAGCAGTCACATACACAGTTCTGATCCCCCACTAAGATAAATAAATGAATACACCCAACAGTCACAATCTTAGTCCTGACCCCACACTGAAATCGAGTCTTGTGTCATGGATATCAGGAACTACGAGAGTATTTTTGGTCTCACAAACATCCATACCCGAAACAAATAACTGTGGATCACACAAATATTTGTCTCGGTGCGGGGATCAAACCCGCCACCTCCCGTGACACAGTCGACTTCCAACAGCGCCACGGAGGCTGTCGAATCTCCTCCACAAACCGGCAAATGCTGTGAAGACATAAATATGCGGGATTCGAACCCGCGGCCTCTCGTTGCAGCCTATTTACCCAACAGCGCCACGGAGGCTGTCGAATCTCCTGCACAGATCAGCAAGTGGGCAAGTGTGATAGATCAGGTGATACGTCACCGACTTGTTGTGCCGCTGCTCGCTGTTGACCGACATGCTGTAATGGCGCCCGCTATCTGCACGATGATTAGCCGCGCCTTGTCATCTAACTATACTACTACTAGATCTCATTCCATTTTAATAAATTGAATTAGAATTAGAGTTTCTCATAGCAGTTTAAATGCACTGTTGTGTTTCGGATTGAAGGATATTGTAGCCAGTGTAACTACGGGACGTGCTTTGTAATTCAAGGTGTTGTTTGGTTTTGCTACTGGTCATGAGCAGTCGTATCGCTTACCATCAGGCGAATGGCATGCTCGTCTCGTCATTCACAGCAATAAACAATAAAATCTCTACAAGACTAAAAGTAATACACAATGCCCTTAGTCGTTAAAAAATTCCCATGCAACTTCAATCCTCTATATACATAAATCTATTAAAGAGAGTGTTAAAAAACTTTCAACATGTTATTCTACAAAACTTCATGCCTCTAAACGTAAGATTTAAGCTTTCATTACCAGTTAGTAATAAGACTTACACACTACTACACATTTATCCACTCCGATTAAAACTCAATAATTTTGCCAATAACTAGACTCGACACGTAGTAGCGGCAACATAATGACAGGTTCGCACCCAGGGTGCTTAGCGCGTACAGAGACAAATTGTGATAGCTAGTTACCGTGATAGACGTTGGACGCGGACATTACCGCGCTCGGCCTTATCGTGCATCTGGACTGAGTTATTGCGGGGTTTAATAGCTGAAATATGTAGGTGATGTTAAATATGTTAGTAGGGACAAATTGTTTGTTTGCTCATTTCGAAATTATGTCTTAATGGGAACGTTTTAGGTAACAAATGTTTGTATATTACAAAGTTTTCCCATAAGGAATACACATTACATTAATTTGATAACACAAATTAAACAATCAGCGTGTTTCCTCAGCTATAGGAAATCACAATAAGGTCAACGAATGTCCAACACAAATTAAAATAAAATTAAAACAAATCAACAAACTAACTAACTAACTAACAAAACAGGTTATACTTTTTTTTGTTTTTTGGGATAAATAGACAAAACAGTGATACTTATCCAGATGCAAGGGCGACGCCAAGAGGGGAAGGTAGGGGCAGCTGCGGTACCCGCATAGAGATTAGAGATTTAAAAAAATTGCCAAATGTAAAGCAACCAAAATCTTTGACTTGGCTTGCTAACTATACGGATATTTTTTTTGCATATCGCCGTTAACTACATTTCATACTTTTCTCATTCTCTATATTATTTGCCCCCCTCCCCCCCCCCCCCCCCATCCATATAGCAGATACCAGCGATAAACAGTGTATGCAAAACGCACTAAGTATGGTAAAATATATACACCAAAAACACTAAAATGCTTCTAGTGCGTAACTTATAAGGGCTTCAAAATAGGTTCCAACCATCCAGTATATCCACTTTCCCCTTCTCAAAAGCATTAACAGAAGAGCCCGCGTACTATGCGTTAACCTCAATGCACGGTGCGTGTTTGTGCAGATTTATGGCGCACTTCATAAAGGTGGCAGTTTGCTGTCCGTGCTAATACGTCCATTTGCAAGGTCCCGCGCCCTGTGTGCAACCGGAGCTAGGAACTGTCTGTATGGTAGTGGAGCGGAGCGATCAGGGTAATGAAAAATAATAAAAGGCCCAACTAAAAATGTAATAGCAATTGATAATGATAATTGACAATTGTTTTAGTTGGGCCATTTATTTACCTATGCTATATTAATAAAAAAAAATGTAAATTACGTGTTCTATGCCATGGATAAGAAATTACTTTTTTTCGAAAACCAAGTCCCAGATCGCATATAGGTACACCTAACAGTCTCACACATAGTCCGGACCGTGGGAGGTCAGATATCATCATACCAAGTCACTACTGCAAGTCTTCCAACGTGGTAATTAGAATCTACGAGAAACTTTTATCTCCCACAGCACCCATCCCGAAACAATTTTCTGTGGGTTGCAAAAATATTTGTCTCTCTCTCTCTCTTTCGCTTCTCTCATCACCTTATCCCACATTTCTGTGTGATTGGCTGGGATTTGTCTTATTAACAACGCGCCCGACGGTGGTCCAACACTAGATGTAGGCCAATGGGAAATTAAACTACGCGATAAGCCATCAATGAATTAACTTTACGTATTTTCATTCAACTTTCATCACTATGCGATGCAATTTAAAACTCGTTTTTGCGGATAATGGCTATTCAGGCAATCCAATTGTTGTAATAATATGAGACAAAACTAAGCTTTTAATGAATATTCAGTTTGATAATAATCATTTTTAGTACAGCAGTTGTATGTTGGTCAGACGACCTGGTAAAGGTCGCGGGACGTCGCTGGATGCAGGCTGCCTCCAACAGGTCACTGCGGAAATCATTGGGGGAGGGCCTATATTCATCAGTGGACTTCCATTGGCTAATGGATGGATAGATGTATGTTACCATTTCGGAGCGTAGATCCAGTAAAAACCTATTTTAATTTGTAGGCTCATACTAATATTAACTTAAGTATAGTCACAAAATGTAGACGAAATTTTAGGGTATCGCGATTAAAAGATTTCAGGAGATTTGAAAAGCAAAAAATCGCGGCGAAGTAAAATATATCTTCTATAGTATGGCTAAAATAAGTTTTTCGCTGAAACCCCTTGAAGGCTGTCGTCGACCCTGGGGTCTATATCGACCACTATGAACCCCTAGCGCTTCCAAAAATGGCATATAACAACGAGAAAATATCTAGATTACCTATACATCTACCTACAGATCCAGTTCAGTTAAGTTCACATTTTTATGGCCTTTGTATTTGACCACTCCGCAATTGTGCCATTGTCAAGTGTTTCAAACAAAAAATTCAAATAAAAATTGTGGAGTCTATTTTCCAAGTATATTTAGATCCTTGTTAAAGTGACAATGAATTGACACAAGAATGAGGCCAATCGTGAAATGATACCGAGAAATAACGTCTCTTTTGTTAATGTTTTTATAGAAACGGTCGTAAAAAATGTTCAATATGCAATGTAAATAAATTAAACTATAAAACATAATCGATTCGCCACACAAAGGCGAGACGTGCGATATAACAATATTGATGTTGTAAATGGAACTTAGTTCGTGTCTGTAAGGATTTTTCTAAGTGAATTGTCTTGAATATGGATACAATTTTGCGATATATATTGCAGTGTGTATGTTTGTTCGTGTAGAAAATTTTTATTGAGTTGTTTCATACAGTTTGGTTAATACATTTAAATTTGATCTCTATAAATGGTAGAGCCACACTGTTGCCCGTTGCCAGTCATATTTCAGGCTCGTCCTGGGCGATACCACTGTCTTGCAGGAGATCTACGAGAAGCGACAGGTTTACTATCGCGTTTCGTTTTATTAGAGGTTGCAGAATGTCCATGAGCGGTCGTATTTCGGAATTCACGATACCAGAAAACTACTTCATAATAAATTAGCATCTAAATTAACAATGAAGGAAAAACGGTAACATGCTACATGGTATGTTTACTGGTGGTAGGTGTCTCATATGTGAGAGGCCATCTGGGTGGGTACCACCGCAGTGTCTATTTCTCCTGTCAAACAGCAGTGTAAACGCACTGTTGTGTTTTGGGTTAAAGGGCATTGTAGCCAGAGTTACTACTGGACATATTGAGACTTAACATCTTATGTCTCAGGATGGTGAGCGCAGTGGAATGCCAAGCATTGCTTTGTTATTCAAGGTGTTGTTTGGTTTTGCTACTGTTCATGAGCGGTCGTATCGCTTACCATCAGGCGAACGGCATGCTCGTCTCGCATTCA
Organism: Hyles lineata; assembly: GCA_030180105.1. NCBI lineage: Eukaryota > Metazoa > Arthropoda > Insecta > Lepidoptera > Sphingidae > Hyles > Hyles lineata. The sequence continues at coordinate 2,517,255 of JARJEE010000023.1, forward strand.
TAGCAATAAAAAAAAACATGCAATCCTAAACTAATTATTCTGTACGAGATATTCAGGAAACTGTCAGGAATCAGGCCCAGTGTTAGAGTGCCTAGTCTACCAACCAACAATAGATTAACATACCAGTGCTAGCCTCAACTGATTTCCCGAAAGAATTAGCAGTATCTATTCCTGCAGAAGTCTAGACAAAGCCACAGTTTCCCACTAGTATCTGCCAGTACACAATATGTGCAGTATATTTATGCGCGATGTCGCGGCGTCGTGTAGCGTCCTCTTTATTACTTCATTCAGACGAGACGATGCGACCGCGCGTGCCGCCATAAACACGCTCGTAAACGTGCAGACAAACAGACATGTGTGTCTGTATTGTATTGTTACATTTCGCTTTCATTCAATCGAAATTTAACGTTCTTGATTAATGTTCGAAATGATGAAGACTGGCTTCGTTGCGGTTGGTAAGACCAGGCTTTGGAATGAGAGGTTTTGTGTCCACCAAAATATTTTTTTGTGTGATAAGTACCGTATAAGAAAAAGTTTTCCCGGTCTAGAAAAAGTCTGTCGCAGCTTCCCCAATACTTTAATAAACTACCAGCCATGCCTGGTTTCACTCGGGTCTAGGAGCCAACCTAAATGATAGACATAATAGGATGTGGTGAGCATATCCATAAGCACCTAAAAGGACTAAATTATCCCCGTTTTTTGTAACACTTTTCATTGCTGCTCCGCTCGAATTGGTATATTGGTAGCCTTCGTCGATAAATTGTCTTTCCAAACCAAAATATTTTTCAATACGAACCTGATGATGCTTAGATGTGAGATCAGAACTATGTATATGACAGTTATTTATTTTTGGAGAACAAATACCATATTTTACGTCTTTAAATAGATTGTTTAATCACTAATTTTACGACATCGTCTGCCCCTCTTTTCATATAATGTTTATATTTCAGTTGTCTCCATTCACCAGACATTTCAGTTCCGCGTTCCAACATTCATCCCATATTTACGACATTTTCTCTTCATAATGACAGCTTTGTAATAAAAGTCCCGTTGTATTAATATGTATCTGTTTAAGTCTTTTTATGGCGTGGTTTTATTCGATAATGGGCCAGGTGCCATTGCATTTCATCTGAATATATTAATAGTTTAGGAGCTGTTTTTTGTCTGGTCAATGATGACTGCTTCGTTATATCGGGGATTAATACGACGCTGTTAAATATCTTGTTCTTATCTAAAGTGCGTGGTGGCCTGTTGGTAAACGGACCAGACGCGGCTGCCAACATGTTCACGGTGGTCGCGGGTTCAAATCCCAGGGCACACCTCTAACTTCTCGGAGTCAAGTGTGTATTGATAGTCAATCACCACGCACTAAAACGGTGAAGGAAAACATCGTGAGGAAACCTGCATACCATAGCAGTTCATAAGAATTGCTATGGTATGTAAGTCCGCCAACCCGCACTAGGCCAGCGTGGTTGACTATATGGCCTAACCACTCTTAATCGTACTGTCGATTGTAGAGTAGGCCCGTGCCCTGCAGTAGGACGTATATGGGCTGATACAGAAATATCTTGTTAAGGTTGCAAACTTCCAACAGGTCATTGTGGAGATCCTTGGGCGAGGCCTATGTTCAGCAGTGGACTTCCTGTGGCTGGAATGATTATGACGATGAAATATCTTGTCTTGTTTTACTGTGGATGTTGGCATTGATTTATTTTCTTTCTGGATAAGTTCGTTGGTAGAAGCTATGCTATTGTCCCTCAGAGATTTGCCGAGCTTCACTGCTTGGTGTTAATTCTTCCTGGGCTTTTCATCCTGGCTACTAAGAGTTGTGGTGGTCCGGGATGGTCATGAGAGACACCATGATCTTCCAATAGTCGACCTGGACTACACTTCATAGCGCTTACTAATTATGCCCTGCAGTCACTGTGCAAAAGTTTTTGTACAAAGAAAGGATGTCTCATTGTCACAATTCCATTAAAACATAGCACAGTAAAAAAAAATAACGATTACATTAAGACGTATATGCTACGATGTCGAAAACATTAATGAATTCGTAGAATAGGCAGTTTCAGGCAATAAATCGGTCTATTTATTGTAGAAAATACTTGTTTTAATAGTATCATGGCGTCAAAATATTTTAGTCTCATACTTGTAAATAGAATAAAGTTAAATTAAGTTTAAGCGCGGCGTTAGACGGAAATAATTTTCATGATCAAACAGAGACATTAAATTATTTCTTGCGCGTAACATACACATGTCACATTATTGATCATATTTGAATGAGTAATAAAAGTAGGGTTGTCATTTTATTTGAATTTCAATCCACAAAAGTAACTATCAAAATCGTAGCTATTTTCATTCCAAAGAAACCTACTGCTAAAAAAGCAGAAAATTTTCCTGGGCGACTTTAGAATGCAGCCTGCATCCAGCGATTTCATGCCATCTTGATTAAATATAATGTCTACAACATAAAGAAAAAACAAAAGAGATTCCCACGAATTGAGAACCTCTTCCTTTTTTTGAAGTCGGTTAAAAACTAAGTACATATGCTTTAAACAACAAATTTCCAAAATATTTAACTCATTTAAGAATAAACAAATGCAGTCACATTGTTTATAGTTTTTTTTTATTCTGTTGTTGTTACTTTTTCCGCAGTCGGGTTGCAATTTCTAAACTATTTGATCTTCATTATTTTTGTTGAATACATTCGATACCTCATTCAAAAAATGTGATACTTTCCTTAAATGGCGCCAATCGTAGCTTCAATATTTCGCAACCCTAGAAAGGTCATAAAAGATGCTAACACATCCCAATCCGTATTCCTTCCGATATTACTCGCGTATAGCAACAGATATCCTAAACAACTTCAAGCATTCTAAAATTGAGACCGCAGCTGGAATGCCTAATACTTAAGACCGCGTTTATAATACCGACTTCAATACTAATGTAACTCTTGCAGGAAGTCCGCGATATTTTGTTAAGTGGATCAGTGTCCGCGGCGGCTAAGCGCTCATATTTCACGGCCGCTTACAACGCTTAAATCGCTTGCAGCGCTTACATCGCTTACGACCGCTTTCACCGCGTTACGTATTTAGATATTTTCGCCCGTGATGGGTGTTGCTTCTTTGCCGAATTAGGTCTGTTCACACTGGACGTTTTTTATTTCATTTGTATTGAGGTAACGTAAATTGCTTGATGGCATTAGAAAATACTGAGCTTGAAAGGATAACTTTTTTTGGTCTTTATTATTGCGTTTCTGAATGCACCTACGATATTCAAAAGTTGAGGCCATTTTTAGCGGCGTTGATTACTTTCTTTTATTATTCTCACTCGTATCTCAAACCTATTCTTAAAAAAAGGATTAATATACTGTAATTATGACTTTTTTTAATAACAAACGTTATATTATGTGAAATCGTGAACAGAAAGATATTTTAAATCCGTTTAATAATAAACAAGTTGGAATTATTTTAAATTCGGTGCTAGGAGGAATAGAAAAAGACAACCAATGTGCTATGACATCATCTACCATAAGGAGCGTGGGTGCGATGGAGAAGAAGAGTGTCCCCACTGCTCTACTAAAAATATTTATGTCTGTCATTTTACGACCAATTTTGGTGCTATTTTAAATTAATGTTTATAATGTATATATGCAGTGATTTATATTAGTGATATACAGGGTATATCAAGACTGCTACCGAAAACGAAGCCGGGTGGTAGTTTAGGCGACTTCAGACACAATACAACAGAAAATGTTGGAAAAAAAAGCGACATTTTTTTTGTTATTTTTTTATATGGTCGTATTTGGGTGGTAAATACATTTTTTCGTAAAATAATAATGTATACTCTTTTATTTATAAAGACTCTAAAGTATAAAGAGTTTAAATTACTATTTAAGCAAAAACTATGGATTTACCACCCAAAAATGACGATATTTAAAAAATGATAAAATAATATTGTCGCGTTTCTTAACAACATTTTTAGTTGCATTGTGTTTGTAGTCACTAAAGCTACCACCCGGCTTCGTTTTCGGTAGCTGTCTTGAGATACCCGGTATAATACAGTACAAAATTAAACATTGAAAATATCCCTATTTATAGTAAATCAAAATAAATTCTCATTTGCCTTGCCTGTTCCTCAACATGTGAACAGACCTCCAATCACATGATATATTGTAAATCCGTATCAGTAAATTGCACCGCGCCTCGGAGGCTAATGGACGCGCGCGGCACGTCCCCGACACGTCTACGACACGACGCGCGCCGTCACGATATACACACAAGCGGTGGAAATGTTTTTTGTTTTATTAACATTTCATCAAGGATTAGGAAGAGATTTGTACTACAAGTGTTGTAAGTTATTCAAGCATAATTTATACGAAGATTGTAGTACTGATGCTAATGAAAGGATATGTGGATAAAACAAGGATTCACTGACTAGGTGGCAGATCCCCCGTATGTAAAGGGCAGTCTAGGTAGGAAAATGATTTGCATATTTCTGTACCTAAGTAGCGGTGTTTGGAAATTGTTATGCCCCGATTTGAACGGTATTGTAGCCTGTAATATGAATTAAAGTACCCCCGCAATGTCTGTTTCTTTTGCCAAACAGCAGTGTAAATGCACTGTTGTTTCAACATTAAAGGGCATTGTAGCCAGAGTAATTACTAGACATAAGGAAACTTAACATCTTATGTCTGAGTCATAAGATGTTAGGATAGCGAGCGCAGTTGAATGTCAAGCATTGCTTTGTAATTCATGGTGTTGTTTAGTTTTGCTACTGTCCATGAGCGTTCCTTGCTTAAGAATATCAAGTAAAGGGGCAGGCTTAAATACGATCACAGCAGCGCCAAAACTATGAAATATCGACTAGCAGGAATCCGGCGTATTATCTATTATGTATAGAAATAACACATAAATGCGTTATAGTGTATGTATGTAGAGAAATTGAACAAGATGTGTAGATGTTTGTTGTGTGTAAGCGCCGGAGGCTTGTGGTCGAACAGCGCATAAAACATTTGTCGCGGCGCCGGCGCCGGCTGTAAGACGGATTTGTGGGAATCCTCACTACAATAGCAGGCCGGATTCAGAAGATAAATCTTTGTAATTAAAAATCTTAGATCTTGTTTCCCTAACCACATTAGAGATCTTAAATTCCCTACCTATCTAATCTGACATTAACAATTTATCTGACATACGAAACGTGATCATAAAGCTGTTGTTAGTATAGGTTATTAGACATAGACCCTATTTTTACCTTATTTTTTCCAATACATTGATAAATAACTACATCTACCTCCACCCTCCTCCAAAACAATAAATCCCAAATGCGATCCTGTTCATACATTCGGGCGCATCCCATAAATCTGTGCGGGACAGTTTTAAACAGGGCCCTTTGTACAAATATTTGTAACGTATTAGCCGAACATGTTGGCCGTGCGTGATTTACTGCCGTCGCATCTCACACCTCGTCGCGTCTCACATTCGTGTGAGATTGACCTAGTAATACGGGCGCTTCGAATGAGTTTGGCTTTGGCGCGGGTGGTAAACTAACAGCGTGTTTGAACTTCCTTTATTAAGGGTTAAGACAAAATTGCATCATAATTGTGATGAAATGAGCGATGTTGTTTGCGAATAGACTTCAGTCTAATCTAATTGTCAAGTGAATGCCAACCTGTGGGTGTTACTATGTGATTCGAAACGAAGTTCGGATGAACGTCATACGTAGAAATGTACGAATGTACCCGGGTATTTTCCAAAACGTTCGAATCTACTATCATAGCCCATAGGTTATAACCCTAGGCTAAGTTCGAAGGAAATAATAAGTTTCATGAAGAATAGTATTGATAACTTACTTTACCTCGTTTCGGATCATAGAATAACCCTCATGTAAGGGGCCGTCCATTAACCATGTAATATTTTATTTACCATAATAACCCCCCTTATATGGCCTAACCACTCTCAATCGTACTCTCGATTGTAGAGTGGGCCCGTGCCCTGCAGTGGGACGTATATGAGCTGATACAGAATAACCCCCCTTCCCCTTTAGTGATATGTTGTGACATTTAAGACTCCCACCGCTCCACCCCATTCAACAACACGTGTATTTTTAGTACCTACAAAGAGTCTTCAAATTTTTCGAATATTTTTTTTAAATATAGGTATATAGTATAATCTTATTTCATTCTGAAATTAAGGACCATGGTAAAAATGTCCAGACAGAAAGGTTTTTGATTGGCATACAAGTAATAATAAACAACCCAACCCGCCGCCAACCCACACTAGGCCAGCGTGGTGGACTATATGGCCTAACCACTCTCAGTCGTACTGTTGATTGTAGAGTAGGCCCGTGCCCTGCAGTGGGACGTATATGGGCTGATACAGAATAATAAACAAATCGTGTAATCATACGAAAAACATATTATGTAGCATTTTAATCAAAATTACAATGTGTCGAAAAATACACATGATAACCAAGGCTCCAGTTAAGCAAAGTGATTAATCGACAGTTTGGCGTGTTATCGGTAGAAATCGTCATTAACCGATACATAGTTTATAGCGCGGTCGAGTTGTATGACTATCTAATAGTTTCACCGCTATGCTGCATAATTTACTCTATTACACGACAGCAGGGAATCAGGTGATAAATTGAGAAACACTTTTTGAGGTATTTAGAAGTGGTGGATACTAGAGTCTTTGCTGGATGCAGGCCGCTTCCAACAGGTCATTGTGGAGATCCTTGGGGGAGGCCTATGTTCAGCAGTGGACTTCCTGTGACTGATATGATGATGAGAGTCTTTGGACTTGACTATAGTATGTAAAGCCTGCTTGAGCAGGGCGGCACTATTGACTAAGCATATAAAGGGACAATGGTATTGTGGTGTTTTTTCAACGAGTAAGATTACAAGAAGACCAGTATCCTTTTTAATTTTATTTCTTTTTCATTTCTTTTACTCATATCATTGGCTGGGAAAGCTTCTAATATCCAAATGTTGTAGTTTTCATTAGTGACTGCAATCACTTACCATGAAACGTTATTGGTTCGATGCCGGCTTAAAAAATAATATTTAATGCGTTGACGATTGCGGGCTGTGTTTTCTCATGGAAAATAATATGTTTTTACTATTTAGTTATCTAATATTTAATATAATAATTATTAAGCACTAAATTGCACTCGTCCTAGAATTTATGTAATACATATTACGTCTTTTAATACCTAGCAATTTCACCGGCAAGTAAGTCCTTAAAGCTATGCTTAGACACTACTTTTGAAGGTTTACAAGTTGATGATCATAAAGATTTTTCAAACTCGTAATCATTGGCACATTTAAAAAGTATTAAATTTAATTGAGTAACTTATTCTGCACATACCACCAAGCTCCTGCTCATGTTACATATAAAAACACTGCAAAACAATATCAAAACGCATAATCATTTTATAAAAGATATTAGAAAGTAACATAAAGCTGACTGAGAGACAAAGTAACAGCGAGTCCAGCCGCGTGATAAAAACACCAGCCATTACCAGCCATCATGTAAATAGACACTATTTATTAGCATCCGACACTGAAATTACACCTCTAAATATTGTACGTAATGACTACCTGTTTTAATAGAATTATTGTGATAGGCCCGAGGTGCTACTACGAGCTTCGAATTTTACGACGGATGTGTAGTTTACTATTGTAGTTTGATTTACGTTTGGATTCGATAGAAATTGGCCAACATTGTTTTATACTTTAGAAATGAAGCCGCTGGCTAATAAAAGAAGTCGCTACCGTGGGAAGAATGTATTATTTAGGCTACGTTTAAAGGATAGATAACAATGCTGGAGCAACATTGAGACAGGAAATTAGAACGTTCTGCCATAGAAAGTCACAATGCGCAATTTAAATCAGACATCTAACTGTGCTGTCTAGCCCTGTCTGCTGCTAAATGAATGAAGGAATTTACCTTAACAAATATTTATATTTGTTTCTAGTTAGTATTATTCCCCTAATTTCGCTTCACATTAAATGCAGTTTAGTAACTCGCAAATACACCTCAACTTCCAGGTTTACTTCAACGCACTTTGTCCTCAAATGTATGACACTATTATACAAAACCATCCTCAAATTCGGAGATAATTTATTTATTCACCGATCACACTAATTGCACTAATTACACTAATTTACAGCATAATAAACTTTAAATAAAAGAACATCTGCTAAATATTTGGCTTACAATATACTCAATCTGAATATCAGTACAAAAGGCAGTCTTATCGCTGATCTCTTACTACGCTGTGTATCGAATACTTTTCTACAGTAGTTAACTACACAAAACCCATAGTAGGGTTGCGAAGACGCGGCCAACACGTGTGATTTAATAACACCATGATACCTGACATACACATACATTACGGGAAAGTGGTATGGAATGCGCCCGTATCTTAACTGCTTAGGTTAACGTCGAATTAAACAGTTAAATTAACCTCTTATTATTTAAATCAATCGTTGCGCCATTACGATATTGGCAATCATATGGTAGAGTGGTCAGTGGACTGATGTTTTAACGTAACGGTTTTATAAGACATTTTGTTTTTGTAACTAGTTTTAAACGCATTAGTTCATGTTGAAATTGTGTGACGTGTGTTCTAGTTTTTTTATTCGGGTGTAGAGGTGTTAAATATTATTTCCATGTGGTAAAAAAAACGTTAAAAACGTCGTCTTTTTTTACACAAACATCATAAATAACTTCATTTCAAAAATTTTAGCGCATATTCCAAAGGTAAAAAAGCAGAGAGGGGCTTACAGTTTTTCTCTCGTCCATACAAGATAAACTTGCTTTTAACCTTTCAGACAACATATGATTGTGATGTCAAAAATGGTCTTAAAGTTTCTAATACCCGCGACAAGACCTAACTCTTAGTTCCTACTGTGGTACAAGCCTGTATGTGACTATTGGATGTAATTATTTATTTGTAAACAAAGACTGCCTCAGTGGCGCTGTTGTACAATAGTATGATTACAAAGCTGTGGTTTCAGGTTCGAATCTTAGGACTGTCAAAGTTATATTGGATTTTCTATTCATTATCATCCCGCAGTCAGGAATTTGTGCCCGATATGGCGCCTCGCCCCTTTCACATCATGGGAAGGACAATATACGGAAACGTGGGTGTCAGGGTTGCACCTCTGTCTACCTCTTCTGGGAAATAGGTATAAGTTTATGTATAACGTATGTATGTGATCAAAGACATGAATTTCTATGTCCATGTTTGTGATACAAAAATAAAATAAAAGAGAATTGAATTCACAAAGCCAATGTGTTCCGTTTATAAACATGATAGCAATATTAACGATACACATATGAATGTTTCCGTCAGGCGCCTCGCCGCGCCGCAAGGAAGCGCAGTTCAAACACTCGGCGCCACTCGCGGAACGGACAGCGTCACTTCAAACATGGCTAAATGTATTCATTATTATACTAATTTGTCCTGCTGATATAGTTGGGACGCGGAATGGGGAAATTTAGATCATTATTTATTAACCACCAAATCTTAAAGTAAAGTAATATTAATTAACATAAGAGTACAAATGCCGGTCGTATCGCTCAAGGCAATCTTTTACCGACTACGATGGGATGGACATAAGAGAAGGAAAACACAGAAGCTTTATCCTAAAGTGTACCTTTAGGATAAAGCTTGAATGATATAAATAGGTTTTTTTTTTATTTTATATATTGTACACCGGCAACAAATAACAAAACTTAAAGTAACTACAATCGCCGGCCTTATTACCCCAGGCGATCTCTTCCAGGCAACTTTTGAATGGACAAATAGGAAAAGGAGAGAGAAATATTAGGGATTGAGTCGTAAAATTATAAAATTTAAAATTATAAGCCATAATGTACATACTGCAATACCTTTGCATAAAAATCATGAATTTCCAATACCATATACCCAATTGTGATTGAAGGTAGGTAGAAAAAAATGTAACTCGGAATATTAAAATACAAAGTGCGGTAGTCATTACAAAAATGTAGTTTGAATCTTCCCGTCGTTTTTGAAAGATTACTGGAGATACGTAAGTACGATATTTTACCTTTTTGCTTTGTCTTATTATGTGAAGTTACTTCGATTTTTATGAAACATAATACGCGCAGAGGACATGGCAGTATAATCAAAAGTTCAGGTTAACTTTCCTAAAATTCTTTCAATAATCTCGAACCCCACCCACCCTTGCACCCTTGTCTCTCCAGACACTTTAAATTCACATTCTAAGGTACATACATCAACTTGATTGTCTATTTTATTACCAATAAAAACTCAAGAATAATTTACGAACGTAAAGAATATTTAAACAAAAAGCGGCCGACAAAAGGCATTATTTTAATACATTGTGTGTAGTGTTTCTGTTTACCCCATTGTTGAGGATTTATAACTCCTTTTAGGGGTGGCACGGGGTTGGTTTATTTATGGCTATATTTGTCACAAAATGGCTATTAAACAGACGGGATGGGACGCGACGCCGTTCGCTTCGTCAGACTGATTTATTGATTAGATAATTTAATTCCATGACTTTTTAAATATCCAAGATTCAAAAAAATCTAGAGATCATGGAAAATCAAGCTTCGTAAGATATGATCCAGTGAAAAAACGGATATTTTTTTCAACCTACAAACTTTTCAATATCAAATATAGCATCGAACCCGTGGCCTCTCGTTACACAGCCGACGTCTACCTAACCCCGCCACGGAGTTTGTCTATGTATATTATTACATTCTCAATCACATGTAATAAGCTCCCAAGTTAATATAACAATTAACAACAGCAGAATATGACAACTCATTCACATACACACAGAGAGAGACACAACAAATTCAAATCTGACCAAAATACGACATGGTGACATCCGAATATAACCGGTGGCTTTCCTGGCAAAACTTCCCTTTCGCTATTCTTTCGGTCCAAATATATCTTGTTTAAACAAGGAACTTACAGTTCCGGGTGTCTCTCGTCTGATGTCACACTATTTTTGTACTATTCGCTAGATGAATTTGGGAAACATACCGTGTTGGCTATTTGAAAATCTCTAAATATAAATATTATGATGGATGTGGTCATTGTTGTTCGCATGTAACGTCAAAAGTAACGTACCAGGGACTTACTATAGAGTAAGAGTTTATTTACCTGCATAGTCCAGTCTAGTAATAGGAATTATTGGTATTTAAAATTAACATCACCTTGATATTTTTGAACCCTTATCATGCTCTATATTTCTGTCAATTGTTTCCCACAGAATTTGTAAACAAAAACAGTGACCATAAGCTATATCTATATTTCAGGTCTAAAATTACACACAAAATTGACTGTTCAGTATCTTCTTTAAATGTTTTCGTAAAAATAAATTCACTGCTTTATAGATTACACGAGATCGTATACAAATATTAGCCGATCGGCTTTGTGAATCACAATCGCAAATCGCAAAATTTAGCTTATTTATAAAACTTGTGAAATGTTATTATCGATTTCACTTGCTATTAGTGATTGCTATTGCTATTTATTCCAACACTACTCCACGCCATGAAAGTAATAAGAGGCTACAAATATTAATATCAAGTTTGAATGTTTTATTTATTTTTGTGTTTCTAAAGTATCCAAGGCACGGTGTTTAACGATATGTTTTAATAACCCCGAATTGGTGCTATTTCAACAAATATTGTAAAAGGCCTGTAGACGGACACGTTGTTTCATTTCGACGTGGGATTCATGATATTTATTTGACGGTGTCATGAACAACAATAACATCTCTCCGAATAATACAATATGTCAATATTTCACATTCTATCGCTGGTGTTTACATGTTCCTGTCAAATAATATTACGCTATAGAATTTTGTGTTTCTGGAAATAGTTCCACTTGAATTAATTTAACTGCTGCGCAGATGTATTGTATCACCAAAATGACTGGTAAGATTTGAGAGAGAGACTCTCGAGGATGGATATTCTAGTTTTTTTTAGATCCAGCATTGTAATCAATTTATTGTGCATATAAAAAAATATCAAGAAAAATACCGTTTTTACACGCTTTATATTAGCTTCACTTGTATGTTTGTAACCGACACCTCTGGGCGCAATTTTGACCTACTTTAAACGGACGTTTATGTACGTATGTATCTGGGCGATATTGGGATTACCATCAGGCGCAGTCATTTAAAAAAAACTACAGCTACAATTTTAACTTCTTACTTATCCACAGCCCGATGAGCTTGCCAAGTCGGTGAAGCTGACGTCACGCGAGAGGCGGTTCATCAAGTTCGCGAGCGTGGAGTACGGCGGCCAGCTCTACATGACTCCCCAGGACTTCCTCGAGTCCGTTGTCGAGCAGGAACCACGACGTGAGTACTCTCTCTCCCTCTCTTCAGACAGAAGAAGTTCCAGCTGAATATCGTTCCCCCGCAAAGATCTCCACGAGTACTACTTAATTGTAATTTCTCTTACTTTCGAGGGTAATCTTATTGCAACACGAACTGCAAAGGTGCTTTAGCTGATGGGAAGGACACACTTTGTATGAATAACTTTATAAATGTATCTGTAAGTGGTGTGATACCTTTACCTGGAGAAAGGATAAAAACTCCTTCATCTTTTTCTTTACAAAGTAAGACTTATAAAACTGTAGATACCTGTCACTTTATGATGATGTTCTGATAGACGGTGTTACCAACACAGTTGAAGTGATTATACTAAATTATTTATAATAATTATAGAAAAAATGCGTCCCAGTTACAATAATATGTATACACGTAAATTATATTTAAATTAAAGCTAAGCTATTCGTTTTATGTTTTGGCAGCTCGTCTGAAGCGCCGAGTGCTGACCACCAAAGAGATCGAACACTTGCGCGACCATACGCCACAGCTCAAGAAGGGCTCCGCGCAGATGTTCCGCAACATGAGAGACAAAGGTAAATACACTCAATATATAAGTGTGCAATGTACTCCATGGTAAATACTAGATACACTAGACAGTTACACAATCCCACTGCAAAATTAAAAATATAACGTGGGTATCTGAAACTACCAAAGATTTTTGGCCTCGCATCACCTAAACTTTAAATACGCTTTATCCAACTCGGTTGAACAAGAAGATACTACTATGCAACTAAACCAATAAGTACCGTTTGACGTTTCCTACTTTTCAAGTTTAAACAACTTTGTGCAGGCCTAACTCACAGTATTTCAATAACATTTTCCGTAAAACATGGCATTATGGTATTGTACAAAGTAGAAAAGTATGAAACGTCAAACGGTACCTATAAGTTTAGTCGGATTAAAGTAGTCCCTTTTGTTGACACCCATATTTCGTTACGCAAAGGCCTTATATCAATGCTCCGATTTCAAAAATAATATTTCAAACAAATTATTTATACTGTTGTATGATCAAACTCTAATCATATTTGTGATCTACCTGAAAATAAAAATTCTACCCTACCTAATAAAGATAAAAACGAGGTATATTTTTTCTTTTTCAGGGATCATTTCCTACACGGAATACCTGTTCCTTCTCTCTATCCTGACGAGTAAGTAATATTTTTTATATTGCAACTGTTTGAGATGTTTACTGTCCAGTGAATCTTAAAGAAGTGTTTCGTTCAAAATTTCCATGACTTTAGATAGAACCAAATTAAATTAATTATGAAACCACAGCAAATGTATCAAATGGATAGATGGAGATGAAGAGTGTTCTGGGACTGACATTGTATTTAAATAGGTCGATAATATTGCCATTAATCCTACAAAATCAGAATTTAATCTTTAACTTGCGCTTTTCCTCATGCCGGCCTGCTAAGATGCCTCTTCACGCTACGGCGGAAGAAGAATTTAACCTCAAATTTAAATATTGCACTTTCAAAAGTACAGACTGTTAAAGTTGCAACCTAAATGAAACAAATTTATAGTAAAGAAGGTGAAAACCTGCTGGCAGGTGTGTAAACAGTGTAGTAATATCTCAAGAACAAGTGTCTGTTTGTTTAGCTAATGGGTTTCCTCAATAAACATCATATTTGAACGTTTTGGTTGTAACATTGGCTTGAGTGTAGCCTGAAATGCTAATAATTCTTGCGTTAATTTTAAGTACAAGATTTTAAGTGAACAGTATACTTACTGTCCACTTAAAACCAATGTAAGTTTCAATATTTTGGATTTTAAATTAAATTGCGATGTAAATGTTATGAGATTACTAAAAACACTTTTACGCTCCTGTTACTGAAATACTTGTTGTTGTAGTACTATGACAGGAAGTTTAGCAAAACAAAACATAAAAATTCTTATCACCGTTAAGACAAAATCTATTACCTCATAAAGTTAATCTAATATTTAGTTCAGCGCGATTTTCACGGCCATCTTTTTGATACTCCAAATGTATTGAAGGGCCTATTCTTAGTTTTTTACCGACTTCCCTTTTCTCAATTCGTCGAAATCTTTTTAAATCAATGGATCCTGACTGATTTTCGGTTCATACACTTCTATCAATATCTTCATGTATTAAAGACGACTCAGGGTAATTTTTTGACATGAACCTTATTTAGGGAGTCACTGATATGACTGGCTTAAAGTCAATGAGGTCAACCCTTCGATCTTGCATTCACACACATATTGAAAATTAATCATCTATTTTCAGAACCAGCGTCAGGCTTCAGGATAGCTTTCAACATGTTCGACACGGACGGAAACCAAAGAGTCGATAAGAACGAGTTCCTAGTCGTAAGTGTATTGCTTATTTACTATAAGTCACGTGATTAATGCCAAGTGGAATATACTATTATAGGTGGCCCATAATTTATTACACTTTTGAAACATGAATAGAAATAAAACGAAATGGTATTTTGTTAATTGTTGGATTAAGTCACAGTTTAAAAGTAACAAACGTTTATTAAAGGTATTATGGTCAAGTAGGCTTGGCAGACTTGCAAACCATATAAATTTATACAAATCGCCATGATATGCAGGTTTTCACAACGACGTTTTCCTTTTCCGTAAAGTCAGAAGTATGCCCTGAGATTCGAACCCTCGATCACCGTGAACATGTTGGCAGCCGCGTCTGGTTCGTTTACCAACAGGGCACCACGGACTTTGAAGTGCATCATCGTGACTAAAATTGCATGAAGGAACGTACAATTCCCGCCACCCGCGCGCCCATCAATGTTTTAGAGAAATTCAGTTTTTTTATTTGTAAAATGAGTTGGCCCACCCTATATAAGGTCTACTTGACCATAATCGAAACAGATCTTATTTCGTAGATGAACGAGAAAGTTCTAAGTATCTACATATATTAAGAAAAAAAGTAATTAATAAATATTTTAAAATCCTACATACATTTGGTGATTGTTTATATCCAGAAATAAATCAATGATTTTGTTTCTATTTTAAATTGTCTATAGCGTCATATTAGTATGCCGAAATTTTTTTTTGCCTTCAATTCTATATTGTTTGACGTTACGAAATAACATAGTGAAATATCTAGAATACCTATATCTATTAGACATTAGCTGCGCCTAGAGTCAATGCTCTTAAGCACTCGAAATTTGCAAGAATCAGTCTGAATAGAAAATATTTATGACAAATTAATTCAAAAAATAGAATCTTAGTTTTTTTTGTTTATTGTCCTTTCACAGCGTATGTTTTTAAAGAAACGCTCAATTTTATCGATAATTTTGACAGGCCATATTTTACAAATTGACCAAATAAATAAAAATCATATGTAAAATAAATAATTCTACTCAGACTAGCGCTCAGTGCTTTAGTCAAATTTAGTGCACATATTTAGCTACCTAGGACTTAGATTGTACTGACCCGTATGCTGAAATGCACCTAACATAAACGGCGTCATGCGACAAGGAACCAAGTAATTGATAATAATTATTATTTATTATATATTTTCTAGATTTCGTTTTTTTTTGTTAGAATACATCTAATAAAACTAATTCATGCGAGAAAGGACCAAGTAATCATTACAAATATATTTTTTGATGTTGTTTTTTGTTTTTTTTTTCTTTGTTGTTTTTATTTTGTTTTGCGGTACTTATTTAGATCCAACGCCTGCTGGGTGGTACTTTGAAGGAGCGTAAAAATTTGGACGCGAAGAGCCAAGAGGCAGTGAGTTGAAAATAAATGCTTTTGGAGGGATCAGCACCTCGCTATTCTGATTATATGGGTTGAAATTTTGAAAAACATTGGCACTGAAAAAAAAAATTATTACAACATTATCGGTATTTTAAACACGCCTGTGTTTTACAATATATTGCATGACTGATAGATTAAATTATTTCTATATTTTTTTATTCCTGTTTTAAATATTTCCTTTTTATTCAACAAATGCTAGATTATATAAAAATATATTAAGTTCGATGAATATAATATATCGAAATTTCAGCTCGATAATCGAATGAGGTCTTTTTGTTCATGTAAATGTTTTGTTTCCATCCCGATTTTAAATGGAGAAAAAAATCAGAACAACTCCAAGACGCCGATTTGTACAAACATAGATTTTTTCTTTTCACTACAAAGCATACCCATCACGTGGTTTTTGTTCACGCAGAAGTATTATATGAAGAATGGTTTCCAAATCCTACTAATGTCCTTAAACTGTGACACTTAATAGCCAATTAATTCTCCACTAAACTGGACAGAAAATGTATTCGTTTTCTGCTCTGGAACAAACCCATATTGGTCCATTGGACAATGTAAAGTTTGACTACCAAATGGTTGTGTTACTTTTTTCTAATTTTTATTTTCTAAATAAAACGACGCAATATTTATATTTTGGCTTAATTTTTAATATATTATTTATATTAACTTTTGTTAAGTTAAAATTATTTCTTCTGCAATTACTTTTTAAGTTTTATTTGAATTTTGAAATAATTCGCAAATTCGTCAGGTGTTGCTTACATTTTAAATCTCATTTAAATTGTCAAAAACTGCATAAAGGCTTCCAAATTTACAATGTCGCTTAATATTTGTATATAAGTAAATACAATGTAAATAATATTTATTTATGTGTGCACACGTGCTCACGGCTCGCCCTTCTAGCTGCTTTCCATAGTACCTACAAGCGCTACAAGAAACAGGATGGTTCAAACTGAAAAGGTCCCTAAACCGTCGATAGTAAGTTGACATTACGCTGCGCCTTGTGGCGCCTACAACCGTCTGGTTTTGAATCGTGTGTTTTTAATATAACTGTTAATTGTCCGCTGTTGCATTAAGACATTTTTTGTGTAATTTTATGTTTTGTTAAATGCTTCATTATTCTTTGTCTATGTGTTTTATGCCATGTGTTTAGTTTATAAGAATAAATAATTTTACCGCGTTAATTATATTTGTGTAGTGAATTTGTATTTTATATTTAAAATAATAAAATGTCGTATATTTAAAACTTATCTTTAAGCATATTGTAACAGTTTCAATAATTCAAATTGTATTCTTACTATAATTCGTGTTATTAATTTTTATATGCTGCAAATAACATTTTTGCTGTGTAACTATTTTTTTTTTTTTAAATCTGTGTTTTTCAATCTTTTTATGAGCTTTTTATATTTCAACTAAAGCAAAGAAAACATTTCTTAATATTTTTTCCGAGCTCTTTTATCTCTTGATATTTTTTGCTCATCAATAAGAAACATCGCTGCTTCCTTAAAAATATTTTTGTGTTTTTACGTTGAAAATTCTTTTTTTTTTGTTAAATTGTCCCTAACCAAAAATTTTGTAATAACACAACTACACAATTATTATTATTATTATTTTTTACATTAAAGGCGATTTTTTCAGATGGAGAAGATCTTCAGCTACGCTTGGAAAGGTAAGCGCGGCATGACGGATGATAAAGAGGAGGGAAAGGAAGGGGAAAGTAAGCCCCACGACACTTACGTCAACGACGATCAAGGGTTGCAGAGGAGACACAATGTCGACACTTTCTTACAGGTTAGAATATTTATATTGTTTTTGATTTCTGTTATTTATTTTATTTATTGTAAATTTTTACACAATAACATAAAAGATAAATCACATAAGGATATAAAAAGTACAATTGGCGGTCTTATCTCTGAAAGGCAAGGTCTTACAGACAACCATGGGAAGGATTATTAACCGGCGTAAATTAAAAAAAAAATGAAAACCATTCCTGAAACCAAAGATTTCCACACAAATATATGACATTTATATTTTTATCTCTAGAATTTTATGTCTGTTTCCTACTGTTCTTAATCTAAAAACTGAGTGTTATTATCATTTAGAGACTCATAAGACTGAGATCTTCCATCTCGACTCTTGTTCTCAACAAGCAAAAGGGTCAACATATTTTCTACCAAAATAACTAACATTGACAAAACTCCTTCTCCAATGTGTAATTTAAAAACTGCTTTACTTTGCAGGTCCATTTCTTCGGCAAGAAAGGCACCAACGACCTGAAGTTCGAAGGTTTCAAGCAGTTCATGGAGAACTTGCAGACCGAAGTACTCGAACTTGAGTTCCACGAATTCTCCAAAGGTATGAAGAAAATTATCCACGTGGTAAATTGAACTAATTCTCTGACTACTAAGAAAAAAGTGGACCATATAAATAATTTAAATGAGCAACATTCGCAGAAAAACGTAAAAAACTATAAACTAAAAATATATTAAAGCAAAACAAATATTAATCTTATTGCCCTTAATGTAGATTAAAATTATTACAACATACTCATGTAATTTTAATGCTATGTCATTTAAGACATCAATATAAATACAGTATCAAACCACACTCATGTTCATTCTCCAAGGTCATGAGACAATATCGGAAGTGGACTTCGCGAAAATCCTACTCCGTTACACGTACTTGGACACGGACGAGTACGACATGTACCTCGACCGTCTGTTAGACCGAGTGAAGGACGAACGCGGCATCACCTTCGACGAGTTCAAGACCTTCTGCCAGTTCCTCAACAATCTCGAGGACTTCACAATCGCCATGAGGATGTATACGCTCGCTGATCATCCTATTTCTAAAGGTGAGGACTTGGATTTAAAGCGTCTTGTTAAAGACTATTTCGATAAAATTTTGAATTTGAATCCCATTGTATCTTATGAATTTTAACGGGCTGTACACCAATTCAAGGCCGAAATGGTATACCGTGTGGTTTGTTTGTGTGGTTGAGATATGGACCAGCGAGTTGACCATGAATATGAATTATGGAAACGCAACTATAAAATAGCGACATTCAGTAGTGATCACCCACTACTTTTGATGTGCGCCGGTTGTGACCCGGCTTCGTTTTCGGTCGAAGTCTGGAATATATCCTGTATACGAGAATAGATTGTTTCTGTAGGTACTTTAACAAATATGGTTTATCAATATTCATGTGGGTATTTTTGATATCAAGACTAGTTTCTGAGTATAAAAGGACGTAAGTTGTGCAATGGTGGGGTAGTCGTAGTCGAGATTCTGACGAGTGAGTACAGTTGTTGTTTAGTTCCAAGTGAGATTATATGGATGCCCACAATGTTGGTTAACATCAGTGCCGCAATAAATTGGTAAAAACCATTTTAATATTTATGTTTATTATTTTTTTTGTTTTTATACTCTTTTTTTTATAATCTTTAATAACTTGTTATAATCCACCTTGTATTTTTTTGATGTCGTGAAACTATTGGCTTTAGACATTTATGGAAATATAAATGTAGACTTGGCTCTTTAGTAGAAGGTTATCTAGGTACATCAGTAAAATTTAACGCACGGCGTCCGAACATTTGAAGTTCGTATCGTTTTTATAGAGTGACTCCCCCGGACTATGTATGTGACTGTTGGGTGTATTCATCAACTTTCAGACGAGTTCCACCGCGCCGTGAAGATCTGCACGGGTATATCTCAGTCGGAACACCTGGTGTCCACTGTGTTCGCCATCTTCGACGCGGACGGCGACGGTCTGCTCAGCTACAAGGAGTTCATCGCCATCATGAAGGACCGCCTGCATCGCGGGTTTAAGGTGAGGATACTGCTAGTTGATAGACAATTCTAGATATAGGTATTAGGTATACTCTAAAGGAGACTTGTCCTGAGAAAGACTTGTAAATGGAGTAAATTATAACTTAATGGTATTTTTATGGGATGAATGGCTAAAGCTTAATATTGATATGATCTTAAAAGATACGACCGCTCATGGACAGAAACCAAACAACACCATGACTTATAAAGCAATGCTTGGCGTTTTACTGCGCTCGAAATATCCTTCCTTCTTAAGAAAAATGAGAATTCATGACATCGTCGAACATGGAAAAACTACGCATAATTCATAGGGCGAAAAGGCAAATGCACCGGAAAGGCGCCACTCGCAAGATACAGAAATATTGTGCCTGTGACACTATTATTAATTTTAGATTTAATTGAAATTAGTTCGTTAATCTGTTTAGTGTTGTTTGGTGCTATGGGCAAGACTAACGACACGGCGCGGCTAGACGACTTATATTTATATAGATACTATGTAATATCGTTTAAATTCTGCCTTTTATTTCCAGTCATACGCCAAAAACGAAGGTTGGGAGGCATTCAAGACTTGCGTGAAACAAGAAATGAAGAGCGCCGTGTAAAACGTTTTTAATCGCCAAAATACGCCATATTTAATTTAGATCTCGTATTTTTACACGCACAAAATTCTCATTAAAATCGTTGAACGATTATTTTCTAAATTCATTTGATGAAATGCTTATTAGGTTTGCTTATTAAATATTAAAAATAATCGATAAAATCGCCTACAATAATCGACTAATTTAATAATCAATTGATCATATATATATCATAGCTATTTTTCCATGTATCATAAATTCAGTCATACGAAAATGTCAACTGATTGTTAAAATTGATTTGGCCATTTTAAAGACAAAGTGTTATTTAGACATATTAGATTTCTTCCTTTTTTATGTGTAGGTATTTTGAATTACCAGTGGCTTTAAATATGAAATTCAAAGTAACTTGGAATAATAAGCTCAATGCCGTATCAATATTAGCACAAACTAATGGTTGTTAAAGTGAGATTACTACTTTTTATTATATTTAATTATTATGTTTTTACAAACGCTTATTGTTACTAACTTATAAATCTTGCTTATTTATTTCTGTTTAGGTTAATAATATGATGTTAAACATACAAGTGTTAACTTTTTGACATTGTTGAATCATTTGAAATGATCAATGTGTACGAACAAAGGTTGTTAATTTGTCTGCGAAATGGTATTAATTGCCTAATATTAGTATTTATTTCTGCTACATTTCTGAATGTTATTATATAAACAAAATTACTTTTTACGTTCACTCAATCAACAACCTCAGATATGATAGTCGATAGGGAATGTGAATGTATAATCGACTAAAATATAAAAAATCGGTATAAAATAATAAAAACTAATTTGTTTTTAAATTGTTATAAGCTTGCATGCTTTTGTGATTTAATTTAAATTGTCGCTTTAAAAGCTTTGCCCAGTTATTGTTATAATAAATGTTAAGCACAAGTATTACGCACATTGTTAATAATATTATTATTGATTATATAACTTTAAATAAAGATTACAACAAAATCGTAAGAAATATTGCAAATAATCATTCATAGATCAAATAATTAAATTGTCATTAATGTACCATAATATCACTATTCATAACTGTTTGGGAATACCATATAATAAACATTTTATGCACAACGCAATGTAATGCATGCAATTAAATAAAATAGTATGAAATTATACAAATAAGTTACGTTACAAACCGAATGCCAAATATTTAAAGTAATTTTAAACTTTTCACTACTCTTCGCTGTCTTTAGATCTCTATAGATTCAGAAATAATAAGTATTTTAATGAACAAAAATAGTTGAACTCAACAATGTATAGGGGAAATGTACCAATTAGTTATAACGTTTTCAAAAAAAACAAAAGACTTGAAATTCTTAAATCTTATCATAAAAACCCATAAGCGAATATTATTTATGTTTATTAAGCTTTTTCATGTGGCTGAGTTTTTATTTTTCTTTTTATATTGATACGGTAACTGGATTTGTCGTTAATTGATACATTTCCCCTGCAAGAGCTGTGAAGTTACTTATTAATGTATGTAATTGTTTGCTAGTCATTTGCACTTAGTGTTGTGATCAATAGTTACCATTTACAATATATTTATAACAGAAGGTAAATGTACCCAATTTCATACAAAATCGGTAAAATATCAGTTTTGATAATCTTAGCCAGTAATCTACAAAAAAATGTGGAAATTATAACTTCGTTACATATATTACGCATTCTTGCAAATGCTTTTCAAAATCTAAACACATTTTTTGACGTGACAACGTCTTAAATTAGGTTGCGGCTGGGAGTCACTTATGAAAAAGTGTAACGCCCGGTAACGTTACGATGAGTCACCGAACGAGAGAGAGGCCCGCCGAATGCCTTGCGTCTCTCTCCCACTCAACTATGATCTAATTATAGTTGAGTGATTAATTTAATTATATTCATATCAATAAATATTCTACCGAGAAAAAGACGTTGTCACGTAAAATCTTCGCCCGTAAAACCGACTTTATTTATCATATTAAACATATGGATATCATATTATTTGAACATTGTTTCTTGACACAAGATTAAAAATACAATTCGATGTGACGCACATGAAAATGCGTAAAATATTAAATTAAAGCTACGCGCCTACCATGCTCCTTGCACCACCCAAAGGTTTACTGCCAGAGAATGCCTCGGCATGAAGTCCGCCTTTATACAATTTAATCATGGTGTTGATATATCAACGACGTTATCAAAATTTTGCCATATATTGGGACATTTACCTTGCTATGCACTTAGTTTCGTTCTAAAACATTTTACACAATAAAGATTTGAATATGTTACTATGGTTTAATTTTTAATACCCCATAAAAATATACAAAAGTTATATGAATTTTTATCCAATGAACAGTCAGTATCGCATATAAACGTATCTATAAACGTACTGAATTGATGACGTAATATTAATAGTGGAGGTATATTACTGTGGGTAGATAGTTGCGGCTAGTCATTGGACTGTGGGTAGAACTCTCCAACTATGTTAACCTCCTCCATTCTTTGTCGCCCTTTTTAAAGTGCATTGCATTTGAAAATTCGATATAACAAAAAATAAGCGAAAAGCGACACAATAAGTACTAGGGTAGCAGAAAAAGGAAGGAGGTTTCGTTAAACTTATGTCATCAATATACGAAACATTTCTGAACATTTCTTACAGCACAAAAAGTACTAGGGCAGCAGAAAAAAGAAGGAGGTTTCGTTAAACTTATGTCGTCAATATACAAAACATTTCTCCCAGCACAAAAAGTACTAGGGCAGCAGAAAAAGGAAGGAGGTTTCGTTAAACTTATGTCGTCAATATACAAAACGTTTCTCCCAGCAAAAAAAGTACTAGGGCAGCAGAAAAAGGAAGGAGGTTTCGTTAACCTTATGTCATTAAAATGCAAAATATTTCGTAGAACACAAAAAGTACTAGAGCGACAAAGAAAAAAATAAATGTTTTTCTAAACCTACCCCACAGATCAACCTACCCTAACCTATGAAGATTTTACGAAACCTCCTTTCTTTCTCTGTTGCCCTAGTACTATTTGTGCTCTACTAAATATTTAGTATATTCATGACATAAATTCAAACGAAACGTATTTTCTTTCTCTGTTACCCTAGTACTTATTGTGTTACAAACACAGACTTTTTTGCCGTCGCTTTTTCGTTTTACCGAATTTTCAAATCTCAACGGTGCTAAAGGACCTTTACTTCAATAAAACCAACAAGTACTTGCCATAAATATATTCCATTTATTCACTAAACATTTTTGTACTTTCATACAAATAAAACACTGCTGCAAATTATTCTTGCAAATAAATTAACAATACACGAATCTGAAGGACGGACGAACATTACGTGCAAAATATATTTTGTAAGCTGTAAACATTGTGACCTAAGCACTAATAGAAACAGTAATATAATTCGCAACAAATATTAGAAATATGTTCTGCGCCTTCCAACCATTTTTATTATTAACATCAACTGTTATAATATTTATGAGGGAAACTGAAAGCTTATACTACGTTTGAAATTTAATAAGATAATTTTGCTACATATTCGATATTAGCCTCCTCTCTACATAGATTGGTATTGCCAGGACAAAATATGTTAAATATTTCCCGTTATAAATTCAACTCATTCTGCAAGTGTGACCATTCGTTTAGCCAAAAATCTAAAAGTACAATAGGCGCAAAATAATATAGCCTTATTCAAATATCGAGGAAGAAATATTGAAGGAAGACAAATAGATCTTATAAAAACATTGTTCGATTCCATCAAATTCGAAAAAGTATTTTTAAAAATGTATGTTCATCCATAATAAAACTTATTCATAATTCGTACAGACATTTTGAATTGTATTTTTCTTTCACTCCCATTTATGTCTTGGATATCAGTACTTTGAGCCACCTTATTTATTAAAACTTAATTAACTTTTAAGGCTGGGACATACAACATAATCGCAATATAACAACCAATTCCATATTTAACAAGCCTCCATGAATCTATATAAAACCAACTTTTAAATCTCACTGGGTTATAAAATTCTTTATCAAATCGACCGATCTCACATGAAATATTTTGTATTTTACTTATTAACTTTACAAAATAGCTGGAGATTCATAATGTATCTAAATATATAGAATTTGGTCATTATGAAGACATTTTAAATTACTATAGCAATAAATTCCCTAAAGACCAATGCGCGACCCACCTAAAGAATGAGGGACATTGGGAATGTCGAAATATTAGACATAAATAGGAGTGCATATGCATTTATTAGGATATAGATACCTAAGAGGCAGTTAAGATAATGGGCTTTACAGCTTTTAAGCAATTGCACGTCAATTATAGCCATAATGCGAAAAAATCACTTAATTCTAGGTCTGGGTGTTTGTGAGACCGAAAAGTCTCTCGTAGTTCCTGATACCCACGACACAAGACTCGATCTGAGTGGGGTCAGGACTATGTATGTGTTGGGTGTATTTATTTAAATACTGCCTCTCCCCCCTCGCCCTTTTTCTTCAAGAGGGTCGCGCATGATATTGTTAGTATATGTAGTATAATACTAAATTACACCTTAACGTCTTGTATTACATCAAGTAGGATCACATTTCTCGCTATATTGGGAACAACTAAATTTACTCTCTCATTTGGGGATTACTCTATGATCCGAAACGAAGTGAGAATGATCGAACGTCGCAGGTAAGACTGTACGAATAGCATATTCCACAAACCGAACTTCGTTTTGGATTATAGAGTAACCCCATGAGTTTCATATAGAATTATTTTTAATTAAAATTTGTTAAACAGAGACGTCCTTAGATACGTATTAAAAATAAAACTAAAACTAGAATCATGAAGGAAACAAAATATAACTTAACATTTAAAAAGTTAGGTCAATAATTCGATAGAAATGTAGTATCGATAACAGATATCGATATTTTAGAAAAATTTATTGTAGATAGCGAAAAAGCATTGCTCCCGAAACAAAGATAATGTAGTTATCAAAAAATTGGTACCACAAAAAGATTAATGTTTTTTTTCCAAATCTTAATAATATTGTGTATGTATGGTAAAAATGTGTATTATTATTGAAATAAAACTATTTTTACGCATTTTATCGCGGATTTGATTTAATTAATTTAATGTTCAACATTCATGTAAATCTAAAAAACAATTATGTATATTTTAGTCACAAGCATTCAGACTTCGGAAGCAATACTTACCAAAATCTACTTAATATCTAACGGATTTAATTAGATTGTACAAAATTATATTTAAAAAAAAAATTCTAACATAAAAACTTTTCAAAGCTTCAATACAATTAAAAAATACAATGAAAAAAAACTAAACAACTTATCAGTAATATAATACAGTTTAAGTAACTATTTCAAATGGTTTGAGAGTTTACATTCAATATTATTGCTTAATTCAATGTAGATAATAACTGGATAACCAAGATATTCTAAGGCTGAGTTGCACAAACTAACTTTGCCAGTACCTTTGCCTTTGGAACTGTCATAGCCATACATTTGAGACGTATTTGACCTTGCTAATGTATGGGATTGACATTTTCAAGGTCAAAGGTATTGGCAAAGTTAGTTTGTGCAATTGAGTCTTAATGTTTTAAAATTATATAGCATTAGGATAAACCTCAGTGATTTTTATGCATTTACTAACAATAATGGTTGTACATGTGTTATGAAAAAAAAAATGTTTTGCTGTATATTACTCGTAATGAAATTGTGACCCCAAAATAATAATATGTAGAAGTAAAACTTGTGTATGTATTTCACTTTTGTTACTACCTTCGGCGTTCGCACTAGGGTTGATAACTCTGGCTTATGCAAAAACAAGTATCGTGGTAATAGCACTCTTATCGTTTGATTGATTGGCAAAGTTAATTATATAAAAAAATAGATTTTATTTTATTTATATATTCGTTGACAGTGTATGTCATTATTCTAAGATTTTTTAATTGTTTTTGTATAATATTGTGTTTATTTAAAGAAATTTACGTATATTTATTATAATCTGGAGTTTTATATGTGTCTCTGAACGCTGTCTATGTGTACGTTAATTTAGCGCGCTTTGTATGGAGCTTGACTTAGTAAGTAATCTATTTGCAAAAACTGAATAAATAAAATAAAAATAAATAGATATTGAAAAAATGGTAATTAGTTTAACCAGCATGTTTCTCATCACCACAGATGTAGTTGTACAAAATAAGAATTTAGTTTGAACTATTTTTGACCATTCTGTATAGATACTAGTTTTGTTACCGCTTAGCTAAACTTCACTTCGGTTCGGACACTTACCCGAACCGAAAAATACTCATACCTATACCATGAAAAGCATTGAAAACTAACAGACAGACTTTTGTTCAAACTTGGTACAATGTTACCTGGGGTGTTTAGGAACATTTGCATCACCCTGTATCACTAATCCATCATGTTATCCAGTTACTACCCTAGAGCACAGTGAAGGCAATAGATATAGTGTTGAGCCCTGTGTAGTGTAATAGTATTCAGCATCCAGGCATTCCTGATACAAGACTCATTTGCTCTCCGTTCTCCGTGGCTGATGTGAGACGGTGACGAAGTGCGAATGAGGCTACTACGCGGGCCACCTGAAATATCAACATTAAAAATAAATAAATAACACCCAATAACATTAAGTCTTGACCCCACACTAAGATCGGGTCTTATGTCGTGGGTATCGGGAACTACGAGAGACTTTTCGGTCTCGCAAATATTTCTCTCGGTGCGGGGATCGAAACCGCAGCCTCTCGTTATTATAATCAGCAACATTAAAAAATTGCTCATTAATTTCACAGGTATAGATTTTACTTTGAATTTATACATTATATTGACTTATAATATTACTTTTAATAAAATTATTATATAGCACTTTTAATAAAATTATTCCTTTATTGTTTATCTTATCTAAATGATATATATTTTTTATTGCATTGAATGGCGAGACGAGCATGCCGTTCGCTCAATCACTTCAGTCTCAATTTGTCCAATATTTGCTCTGGCATAGTGCATTTAAACTGTTGTTTGGCGGGAGAAATATACATTGTGGTCTATCTATATGAGAGACCTACCACCAGTAAAATTATATTATATATTTATATTATTATTGTCAGTGAACTGCTGGACATAGGCCTTTGATATTCTCTGCCCATACCACTTAAGAGTCAAATTATAAAAAGTTTTGTAAAAAGTCCATTACCTCTCCTGGCGTGTCTTCATGCACCGCGTGTCCACACCTTGTCAATACTTGCATCTGAAATTTACCTGGAAATATATAATATAATAATTAATAATAATATATACCCAATAGGCACATAGCCCTGACATCACATTAAGACCGATTAAGTGTTGTGTTGTGGGTCTCAGGAATTATGAGAGAAAGAGAGGCATAAGTTCGATACTGAACAAATATTTCTGGAATTCATAGATTTAAATTTGTCTCGGGTATGAGGTTTGTGAGACCGAAAAGTCTCTTGTAGTTCCTGATATCCACGACACAAGACTCGATGTTAGTGTCGGGTTAGGACTATGTATGTAACTGTTGGGTGTCATTTATTATTATTTCTTTATTTATTATTATATCTCCATTTTGGCATCTCCGCTATAGGACAAAGCTAAAATGCTTTATAAAATGATGGGGTATTTTACTATAAGAGAGAAAAATTCTAAAAACACTAAATCTATATAGTAGAGCAATAAGCAATGAGTTTGAAGTTAATTTCAGTTTATAAAGAATAAATTTTATAATCTGTATTGAACATTTTAATTTTTTTATCTGTCCCAAAAAGATGCGAAATGGCAGCCGCCATGATGGAGTCATTACGTCACTACCCACTACTACCACTACACACCGCGATACATTTTTAAATAGTTTTCTGTTACCTTAGGAACAACTTAAAACACTTTTCACTTTTTTTTCACACTTTGACAGCCTCCGTGGCGCAGTGGGTTAGACGCCGCCTGTGAAACGAGAGGCCGCGGGTTCGATCCCCGCACCGAGAGAAATATTTGTGCGGCCCACAAATATTTCTTCCGGGTCTGGGTGTTTGTGAGACCGAAAAGTCTCTCGTAGTTTCTGATACCCACGACACAAGACTCGATCTTAGTGTGGGGTCAGGACTATGTATGTGACTGTTGGGTGTTATTTATTTATTTTATTTATTTTCAAAAAAGGGTGGAATACCCCATTATTGCAGGTTTAAGACTGAGGGGTGGGTGACTACTTTATTTCTGTTCATGTGTTTTGTTTATTTTCCTACAATATTAATGTAATATTAATTATTTAAATATGATTGTAATGTATCTGCTGTATTTAACATTTGGGGGTGACGTTTACGTGATTGAAAAAAACCCTTAAATAAAGAGAAAAATATATAGAGGCTGATATTGCCACATGGTACTTAATTTAACCCACATATTTCTTATTACTCAGGTGTCATTAGTACTTAATATTTAAAAAATATGAAAATATGTTTTGTCAAATATGTTGATTTTAGATTTCACTAATTTTGGCCATCCCATATAGATAGGAGTATTTTTACCGTTTAGCTGAACTTCAGTTAGGTTCGGAAACTTACCTGAGAGATAAAAAAAACTCGGTATCTGTAGGGGTTATTCAAAAGCCTTGAAAGCAAAAATCGCGTATTTTTTTTGTTTTAAACTACTATTGGGTAGTTTATGTTCAAACTTGGTAAAATGTTACTCGGGGTGGTTAGGAACATGCAGTTTAAATTAAATACTACATGTAATATCAGCCTGTATAATTTAGATATACCGGGTACACCAAATAAAATCTTAATCTGAATTGCAAATCCTGTAAAATCACTGTATTGTAAACTTATTTTGAAAAGAGCAACGCTAGAGTTTCTTGCCTGTTCTTATCTGGCGAAAACAGCCTTGTGAACCGGGTCTTAGTGGAAAAAAGTGACTGAATCTAAATAGTGTATGGAATTTTATGGATTCAATAAATATTTTCATTTCATTTCATTTCAATAAAATATCTGATTGTACAGGCCGAGACGATATCCGTACAGCTTGGATTGATAGTAAAAGTCCGGCGTGGAAATAAATGTTTATTTGATAGATTAATTATAAATGATAGAATTATACGAGCACGCGCTACCGATTGCTGTGTACCGTATTTGCGTACTGTCGACTGTTATAAAATTATGCATGGTAGTATAAACTGCTGACAAAACAATATTGTACGTGCTAGCCCGTACACTGATGATATAACCATCTGGAAGTATAGTACCTTGCATCTGTCCCACGGTGAGTTCCCGGTCGAGTCCGTCGATGGATGCGAGCAGCAGCAACCTGGGCGCGCGCACGGACAGGAAGGCGGCCGACAAGCCGCGGAACCAGCCCGACCAGTGCCGCTCCGTCTGCGACAGGTCGATGCGCCACTTGTACCTGCAATTATAATCATAATCAATAATAAATAACACGCAACAGTCACATACATAGTCCTGACCCCACACTAACATCGAGTCTTGTGTCGTGGGCATCAGAAACTACGAGACACTTTTCGGTCTCACAAACACCCAGACCCAGAAGAAATATTTGTGGGCCGCACAAACATTTCACATTACATTTGCGGGGATCGAACCCGCGACCTCTAGTTTCGTAGGCGGCGTCTAACCAACTGCGCCACGGAGGCTATCAAATATACAATTATTGTTTTATATATATATATAGATTTGTGCATATGCATACGTATATAGGGTCGTATTGTAACATGGTACTTAGTTTAGCCCACATGTTTCTCATTACTCCAGGTGACATTGCACATAATTTGAAAAAAATATGAGAAGATTTTTTAAAATTCATTTTATTGTTCCAACTTGGTACAATGTTACCAGGGATAGTTAGGAACACATGATTTAAATAATATGGCATACAGCAGTAACACTAACTTCATAGTATCGGTGTCTCCCACGGGCACTGGTTCGGTGAACTCGAGCTCGGCGTCCTCGGCGATGGCGTCGGGGCGCAGCACCCGCGGCGCCGCCTCGGCCTCCGGCGCCGCCGTGTACGACTCCACCTCGTGAGTGGCCAGACGACCTGTCTCGCAGCTGAAAATATATATATTTTTTTTATGACAATGAATAGCGAGTCTAGCACGCCGTTCGCCTCATATATATTTCTTATTTATACATTTTAATAATGTTTTTACTTACTTCACAATTTGGCTGGGCATTGAAACCTTGGCTGAGTCGACATTCCTCACTTGACCACTTCGCACACTGTAAAAGAAAAATAAAACATTTATCTATTCAAACATTTGTAAAGAAATGTATGAAAGAATCCACATTAACTGACAACATAATGAAAAAAATATATATTTGACTGTTATATGTATGTTTAATATAAACACTTTATTCAAAGATAGTTTATAAACCTATATTAATTATGAAAATAAATAATTTTTAAAATCTACACATTAACGCCTATACAATAAGAGATCATAAAATTAAATGAGTTTGCACATCAATTTCTTGTTTACTTCCAAACATTTTTACCATGGTACCCCATTTTTTTGAAAATTTACATCGTCAAGTTGGACTACACAGCACTTAAACTTACTCATGTAAACCAACTATATTAATTAAAAAATGTATTATTAATTATACATTTGTCCTTTTCGAACAACTCTTTAATTCAGTTCAAGCGAAGAAGACAAAATATTGGATAACTAAAATAGATTTATGTTGGAATAGTAAACATGAAATAATTTATACTAAAAAATTTCTAATCGCATATCGTGTGGTGCATTCTGGCCATTTGTGGCGCTTGTATTTTTTACTTACATGTCAGCT
Organism: Hyles lineata; assembly: GCA_030180105.1. NCBI lineage: Eukaryota > Metazoa > Arthropoda > Insecta > Lepidoptera > Sphingidae > Hyles > Hyles lineata. The sequence continues at coordinate 2,548,696 of JARJEE010000023.1, forward strand.
TTTTTACTATTCATTGTAATTTATTTACCAGAGAATAAACATTGTTAAACTTATAATTTATTAACGGTTTATGAATACCACTGGTCTATGAATATATTTTTTTAATATTTACCACCACTCTATAGCATGTTCTATACTCTTGAAATGCGTTGGTCGGCCTCGTAGGAAACTCTGCATGCTTGCTAACGCATCCATTGCTGTACCTGTTCAAAATTATGTGTGTTAGCATGTTGCAATTAGAAATATGTAATTAAACAATGGATACAATGACAATGAAGCATTGAATGTATTGTTTGAATGTATTATTAAAAGTATAACTCATGGCAAACTGACCATTACTGTCAAAATACATCTTTGTATTAATCAATATTATGCCCACTCTCTTTGCAATATCAGATGCAAGTTTTTTTAGTTTTCACTATATTTAAAACATAAAAATCACATTTTTTTATGAAGTTTATCATCGATTATGGGTGATAAATCCATTATTTTTGCTAAAAAAATAATATAAACCATTGTTTTCTATAGAATCTTAAAAAGTAAAAGGGTGTACAATGAACATTATTTTAGGAAAAGCTATGTATTTTCCAGGCAAATACAAAAAATTTTTAGTTGCCTTGTGTTTGCAGTAAACTACCAGCTGGCTTCATTTTGTGTTGCAGTCTGAAAATCATACCCTGTATATAATTTATTAAAGACTATTATATTCTTTACCTTCAACAACATCAATAACAGCAATGCCCTGTATACTCTGCTCCAGGGATGGCAAGTGTGCAGTCCTCACAGCAATCGCCCCTCCCATTGAGTGCCCCACTAGTACCAGAGGGGGGAGAATCGCTCCAAATAACTTGTGAAGGACCTCTTCTACATCTCTGCAACAGATTATAATCATTAACATGATTTGCCTAATAGATGCCACAATTTCTATTTGTAATTATTGTTATTCACTATTGTGTTCTGGTTTAAAGGACATTGTAGCTATTGTACATATTGAGACTTGACATCTATAAGATGATGATGATAGTGGAATGCTAAGCATTGCTTTGCAATTCATGGTGTCTTGGTTTTGCTCCTGTCCACATATTCTACTGCGTGTTGTATCGCTTACCACCAGAATAATGGCCTGCTCATATTGCCATTCTTTACAATAAAAATAAAATAAACATGTATCAGTAATTTACATAGACCGTTATTTATATCTGTGATGTTATTACCAAAGTGTAAAAAACTGCTAAAACTCTATTAATGCTTTAGATTTAAAATAAAATATTTCTCATTTATCTGATAGAATGGGCATTGCATTCTTAGTTACTACTAGTTTTACATAGGAAATAATGTTTTCAAAATTATTTATAACAACATTATTGATATCATAAGTTTCTGTATATTTAATTAATTATCTGATAACCAATGGCTGACACTTATCTACTTGAGCTGAAAACCTATTCACTTTCATAGCCCTATATCAAAGTTGTCTACTCATTGCATTAAAAATTAATGATGGCATCAATCTGGCTGTGTAAATTTAGGCCAATATCCTGTTAACCTAGGGATAAAATGTCTATCGAACTATCAACCACCCAGTTGATTGACTGGTATGGGTGTATGTAAACATAGGAACAATATGTAAATAAATAAAGCTTCTTTATATCTAACTTTAAATTAAACATGCAAAAAATATTTTGAGGATAGCCTTAGAATGTCTCTGGAAACCACTCGGGATACCTTCAGGGACCACCAATCAAGAACCACTGTAGTACTAGTACTCCGGCTCTTGGTGTGAATGTTTTATGCCTTAGTTTTGTGGCAAGACCATGAACTACCAGTTACATATCTCTTTGCTATTATTTTTGCCTTCCGATCTAGTTGTGAGTCCATAAACTACAATAAATAACACTTACTTCACCAAAGTCTCGGCACTAAGATCATCGGGATTGTGTGCCTTGGTCTCCCCGTGACCTCTAATGTCCATGGATATCACTTGGCAATGAATCATGTTTGTTATTTCCTCCTGTAATGACATCAAAGATTTAAAATAACTAATTATTCTTGCTGGACAGTCAACAACATGCAAAATTGTTGCCAAGAATGGTTTGCCATGGGCAGCTGTGTTAAAATGTCTCCCAGTATATAAATTCAGGCCTGGTTTTTAAGGGACTGTTGTGATACATAACAGAATGTTCAACTCTTTTTTTTATATAATATAAATCCCATGATTGATCCCGCGGCTGCCAACATGTTAACGGTGGTCGCGGGTTCAAATCCCAGGGCACACCTCTGACTTTTCGGAGTCATGTGTGTATTGATAGTCAATCACCATGCACTAAAACGGTGAAAGAAAACATCGTGTGGAAACCTGCATACCATAGCGGTTCATGAGAATTTCTATGGTATGTAAGTCTGCCAACTCGCACGAGGCCAGCGTGGTGGACTATATGGCCTAACCACTCTCAATCGTACTTTCGATTGTAGAGTAGGCCCGTGCCCTGCAGTGGGACGTATATGGGCTGATACATACATACAAATCCCATGAAGCATTTCTAACACTGTTTTTCAGTTTTAAATTGTCTTTGTATAAGGGTTTTTGATTGATCATTTAAACTTTATATCAAGAGTTTCAATATTAGAAGTTAATGAAATTATATGTTCACCATAATTGCTACCACTAATTTACTTAACATACAACAAATTCTGAACCACAATCTGACGAAAATAAATAAAATACTAACTGCAAATATGGCCCAGCTTAAGCCTGAGTATCCACCACCATGCAGTGTGATAATCCTGGGCCTCTCTGGATGGTCGGGTTCTGGAGTCAGGTACACCCTAAAGGTGCCGCCTTCAGTCTCTACATCAAGGTATCTCTCGAAATACTGTTTCCATGACACGGGGCTGTAGTCCTTACGACGTCCAGCTCCAAATGGTGCCAATCTAAAGCAGATACATAACAGGGTGTTTATATTAGTCATATATGCAACCACAAATAAAATACTGCAACAGGTTGTCCTATAAAAAGATTTAAGTGCATTATGCATGCAATGACAACTCAATGCAGCTCAATAACTGAAACATACAAAGAGAGGGACGCATTCCTAAATACGGCATACTTGTATAAAAAAAATAGTATGTGAAACTAATTTAAACAAAACGTTAACATTATAAAGATTCGTAAATTACTTAATACCTGGTTAGTTTTAAACACATTTATTTAGTATTTCGCTTACATATTTTCCTTTTTAAGAAATTGACCTTTATTTCGAAGCCATATAAACAAAATGAAGGAACTAAATTTTTTACCCAAAAAATAATATTTCAAAGTTAAATCTTCCGCATTTTCTCCCTACCAGTAATAAAATAAAATAAGGATAAGTTATTTCATGTTTACTATATTGTAGATTTACGAAAAGTTTGTAAATATGTTTAAATAAATGTAGATTTACTTACTTAGATACCCCGGAGGTTTTGGGGCATTTTGGTGGTAACTTGCTCTTCATTATACTTTTTTGCAACGCGGACATATTTGTGACTTAAATACTGTTGTAGTTTCTACATGAAATTAATATTAGCCCACTTTTCTTTTACAATAAACACAAAAGTGACCTTTTTAATTCGCCGACATTTTATCAGATTAGAGATGTGTCAACTCGAGTTATGCCTAATTCGAGTTAACTCGAATTGAATTCTCCCAAACTTGAGTTTGAAAATCACGGTAGATGAATGCATTAAACGAAAAAAAGGGCGGCATTCGTTCGTTAGGTGCGCGCTTTAAATACTCCGGGTATGATTTTGTATTAAAAAGTAGCCTATACGTTAAATCAGGATATCGGCTACCTCCTTACGAAGCATCAAAATTGCTCAGGCCGTTTGAACGTGACGAAGAAACAAACTTATAAACTTTTGTCTTTTTAATATAAATGGAATAAGTAGGATGTAAACTTTAAAAAACTTTTGATTTTAATCCTACCTACGAAGTTATGCAATGATAATTATCCTAACAGAGAGTTGGATGGAAGAACAACTATCCAAAAAAGCAATTCGTAGCAAATAATACTCAGTTTTATATCAATTCGAGTTACTTGAATTTCAACTCGAGTTAACTCGAGTTGTGTTTATTCCGAGTTGGCACTTGGCACATCACTATATCAGATGATAGACTAGAGATAACCAAACAATTCTTCTTTACTATTGGAATAGTAATCGATCATCAAAACAGTTATCGATGTAAGAAAACGTATTTTATGCATATATCTTATTTATTTATATTTTCGCAATGATTAATCCCTTAATTTTTAATAATTTAAAATTAATAAGGTGAATATTAAATACTAAACTTGCTTGTTACTACTTACTTTGATAATGAATATATTCGGTATAATCGATTACATTCAAAATAGGAGCTATAACCAAGAAGCTTATACCCAAATGGAGATTGCATTCCGTATATGAAGCAAAAAAAATTTACCTTGAATGAAGTCGCTGTTGCCTGTTATCCTTTTCTTTAGAGTAAAAATGAATGAACATGATGTTTTGTTCATTCATTGTCACAGCGACTTCATTCAAGGTCAAATTTTTGTGCTTCACTTTTATATACGGAATGCAATCTCCATTTGGGTATAAGCTTCTTGGCTATTACTAATAATTCAGATAACATTTATCTACTAAAACAACCTGCAGTAAATTCCACAAATAGATAATAATAATTAATATTGCAATCTTATATATATTTATATTATATATATTTAGTAAAATGATCGATTATTGATAAATATCAAAACGACCAATTACAATTACAACTATAATAACAATCGAATTTCTCTTTAATCGTACAGCCCTACAATACAAATCACAGATACAAATATTTTACGTTTTATAATTATTTCGAGTGCTCCATTTATTCCCTTTGATATAAAATGAAGAACAGTGAAGAACATTATTCAGAGCTGCTTTATAGACGAACGTTAATTAGTAGTATAAAATTACTATATTTTATCGATGTAAATTAATGTTTTTTATTTGTTCAACAATTAGACTAACCGTCACAATATCAATAACTAAACGCAACTTGACTGTTGTTTATGTGGTGTTGTGTTTCGTTTGCCAATTTTTCAATGAAATGCTATTAAGTTTAAATTTAAATTAATTAATTGTATTATATACGTAAAATATGTCCGACCTAGAATCTCGTAACGTGCCTCTGGATTTAAAAACTGTGTGTCGAATATGTCTGCAGTCTAATAAAGTTACGTACGACATCTACACTAGTTATTATGTGAAAAGGAACACTTTGTACTGTGAAATGTTGTCTAGCTGCACTAAATTGAAGGTATTTACTCATTTGTTGCCACAAATACTCTCTCCTAGTTACTATAAAATATGTAGAATGAACAAAGTTTGCTTACCAAATTGAATCCATGATACACACAAGTAAGAAGACAAGGCAATTTTTCTAATTAATTAAATTGTATTTAGGTCAAATATTTTTTATTATCGTATAACAAACTCCATTCTTTATCACTTATAGCCCAACAGTGACAATTCATTGCTTTATGCTACCTTCTTCACATTGTTGCCTTGATGGTAATTGGTAACATATTTATTAACCAAAATACTTCTTTAATAAATATTGGTAACTAGTAAAGACTGACAAAAATTTAAATATATGCTTTTTTAAATCACAGAAGACGGAGAACAAGTAGTGTAGTTTGCAAAATTTATAGCAATTTTAGTTACCAATTCAACCATCTGATAATTTTAACTAATGCCATAGTAAAATGTAATGTATCTCACGTAGACAAATAATTGTTATATATGTATGTTACTACCTCAGTGGCATAAATTTTGTTTGGTTGTAGGTCCTGTGAGACACAAAAAGTATCTCATTGTTTATAAATATGTGAGACTGTTTATATTTACTTAGTTATTGGTTTAAATTGAGAAATTTGGTTAAATAATTCTCAAAGAAATCATTTCATATGTTATTTATATGTAATATTATTCTTATTTGAATGAGTAATGATAAACTTTAGAATATGCTGTCAATTAAAGATTATTGTAATAATCTTATTATTTTGTATAATGTTATATAAAATGATATATTTTCAGCTGAACAAAGACGATGGTCTACCGAGACAAATATGCAAAGATTGTTGTAGACAGTTAAAACGGACATACGCTTTTAATCTACAATGTGAAGAAAGCGACAAAGAACTCCACAGTTACATCCTAAAACAGGAATACGAAGTGAGAAAGATCAGTGATACCGAAGAAGATAATGTGAAACGAGAAGATGATATTAAAGCAGAGGAAGAAATATTTAAAGATGGTGACAAGCTGTCCGTATTTGATGAGAATGTTAGCAATATTAAAAGCGATATTAAACTTGGTAAGGCGGTTTATGCAAATCCCATATAGTGTATATTGGTTTATGGCATCAGTTGTGTGGTAGTAAGATTTTGTTAATGATTGGTTAGCAAAAGAATTAAGAACTGCAAATAGGATATTATAATGCCATTGATATTGATAAATTTTGTAGAGAAACTGTAAAAGCTTAATAAGGTTTTAAGTGCCATATGAGAATATTCTTTGCCATACAATTTTGTATGATAGTAATTTGCTATCATGTAAATATTGTATGGCCATGTCTCATCAGTATAATTTATTACCGGTACCAATATGTTTTTCAGTATTCTTGTAGTATCATTATTTGTTTCAGAACCTTCATATAATGATGGCAATGACAGTTGTTGGGATGCGGATGATGATAATCTTATATTAGAGGAAATTAAAACAAAGAAGAGGCTAGATGGTAATAATATTTAAATAGTTGAAAAATCAATAACACAATGTTTAATTTGTAGTTGTTTATTAATTATTATTGACTAAAATTATGAATATCAATTGTTAAACAAGTTATTTTTATTTAGAATCTTCATTTGATGAACCAAGACCAAAAGGAAAAAGAGGCAGAAAGAAAAAAGGTAAATTATTTCCCATTTTACATGGCTTTTTTTATAGCAGTGTAAAAAGTAACTCGATAATATATCTCATCTCTTCTTGTATAAAATAGAGCATTTTACCTTCTTACTATGAATACCCCAATGCTTACTATTTCACAAATACCTAGGTACTAAAATACATTGAAGCTATGAACTAAGCTAACAAAAAACTAAGGGGCCGTCCATTAACCATGTGATCTTTTATTTGACATATTTAACCCCTCCCCTTTAGTGATATGTGGTAAGATTTAAGATTACCCCCCACCTCATCCAACATCATATTATGTATTTTTAGTACCTATAGAATTCTTAATTTATTTCGAATATTATCTTTAAATACGGTTAAAAAGTATAATCCCTTTTATTTTGAAATTAAGGACCATGATAAATATGTCTAAACAGAAAGGTTGCAGTTGTTTTTGATTAGCATATAAGTAATAATAATATTATGTAGCATTTTCGTCAAAATCATGTGTCGATATAAATACACGTGATATATTACTAGACCCCCCTCCCCCGCCCCTCTTGTGATATTTCGTGATTTTTGTCAAACCCCTCCCCCTCATTCAAGCCTCATGTGATTAATGGACGGCCCCTAAGCCCTCAGAGGCGTAAAAGATTATGAATATGCGCCATAAATTAAGTTAGGTCGTAAGTCAAGTGAAATGAAATGAAATGTGTTTATTGGTCACGTAGGCAATTTAAGGGCTCTTATGATAAGTCAATACACATAGAACTTAACAAGAGACATCTTACTATTTTTTTTTGTTTTTCTCTGTTTTTATATCATTTTATTTTAATTATACATGTTTTATGTCTTGGGTGTTTATAGTTCCTCATTTAACCTTAAATATATTTATTTTTATTTTTGAATATTTTAGGTACACTGAATGGTGAGGCGACAGGGCTTCCAGAAAGTAAATTGCCCCATCAATGCGACATCTGTGGCAAGTTCTTAAGTACGAAAAGTAATTTGAAAGCGCACAAGATATGCCACACAGACATACGGCCGTATAAATGTCCTGATTGTCCGGCGTCATTCAGGTACAGATTTTACGTGCATTTTCAGATTTTTCTCCAATAATTATTTTTCTACTCTTTTGTCTCCTCTTGATTGAAATGGTCTAATAAAAATATATATATAACAGCATGTAATCATGTAGATTCCAAATAAATCAAACCCAGGTATTAATAGCTGAATCAACCCTAATATTCCTAAACCAGTGACGAGACAATATAGTAATTTTTTGCCCTATTTATACTCACTACATCATTAAACAAACTGATAGAATGTGAGATTCATGCTATTGCAATGAGTCAATATGTGGTTACAATATGTAGCTATAGTATATTATGTATTACTACAGGGGTCACAGCGCATTGTTTCAACACAAGAAGGTGCATACTGGTGAAACGCCATACCACTGCGAGTACTGTCCCAAGCAGTTCAGTAGGCGTACCGGACTTGTCAACCATATACGAATGCATACTGGTAAGTGCCTACTTAATCAATATACCGGGAGTGTAGGGAAATGGAACACTTGCTAAATTGGATACAAGGTCATAATATTATTCCGTTTTCGAGTTACGACAATTTAAAGTTTTAAGTATTATTACCACTTTTTTGCATAAAACTAATTGGAATGGGTAAAAAACAAGATTTTAACATATACGTATTTTTTAGTTTCGTCGTTCATTAAATGGTAAACCCTGAAAACCATTTTTAAGAAATAAAACTTTCATCGATTTCCCCTTAACATTTTTTACAAATAGACAAGGTCATCAAGTCTCAGAACTTGCATGTTAATTTTATTTTCATTCACAAACCCACAATTCGGGAAAAAATCATTTATGTGAGATGTTTAAAAAAAATCTCTAAAGCATGCATGTTTAATAAAATGCGAGTATGTGCAGGTGAGAAGCTGTACAGCTGCGACATTTGCTTCAAGAACTTCGTGCAGAGCGCTCAGCTGTCCATACACATGAAGCGGCACAAGGGGGACAAGCCTTACCTGTGTCAGGACTGCGGGAAAGGTCAGTATATTATTGTTTTCTTTCTATCACCACTCTTTATATCATATTTGTGTGTTGGGGTTTGTATGTATTCTTACTCGTTGTAGGTTTCTCATATGTGAGAGGACGCCTGGGTAGGTACCACCGCAATGTCTATTTCTCCCGCCAAATAGTAGTGTAAATGCATTGTTGTGTTTTGGGAGGAAATTATAGACGGAGTAACAACTGGACATATTCAGACTTAACATCAATGCCAAACATTGTTACTGTCCATGAGCCGTCGTATCGTTTACCATCAGGCAATGGAATGGCAAGCCCGTCTCGTCATTAATAGCATAGTTTTCAGTTTCTGATACCCAAAACTTGGACTTGATCTGACTTGTATTTTCATATTGCGTCAGAACTATGTATATGACTGTAAGGTATATTTATTTGTATTTTTTCTCACCACCTACAGGTTTTCCAATAAAGGCGGACCTGCGCGTTCACCAGCGCATCCACAACGGTGAGAAGCCGTACAGCTGCCACCTCTGCACCAAGACCTTCGCCACGGCCGGCAACCTCTCCATACACATACGCATACACAACAAGGAAGTCAGGTACACACTACCTTCCTAATTTAGAGATCGCTTAAAGCGATAAGACCGCCAGTTCTATCATCAACTTAATGTATTTTCATCTTTTTTTTCTTTTTTGTTTGTTACATGGTGTTGTAATAAAAAAAAATATTATTATTTCTTCTAAACGCACTGATCGATGTTGCGAGGAAGGTAACATGTTACAAAACGAGCATTCGTGCAGTCAGTACTTAGAAACGAGGAGGTTTCGAAAATATCCGATATTTGTTATAGGGGGTGGGCTCAGGTGCAGATACTTTTTGAACTCAGTCCACATCAGCAACATATTATTTCCAGTACTGTTTTATGTATATTCAAACTCAACGCCGTCTTTTATACTGCTTTTCCTGTCCCGTCCCGTTATATCCCGCCCTGTCCCGTCTCATTCACAGATAAGGTTTTTAATCCAGTCCCATCGCATCTCTTTGAGTATAAAAAGTTTACAAATATGTCGGAATTCCTTCCTCATCCCATGGGAACACAAAATTTTTCGGGATAAAAAGTATCTTAAGTGTTAATCCAGGGTGTCAGCTACCTCCATACCAAATTTCATCGAAATACATTAAGCCGTTTCTGAGTTCATCGCGCACAACCGCACACATAAACAGACAAATATTCTAAAAATCATTGTTTTGTGTTCTATTACGTTAATACAGTCTTCCCATATCAGATTTCTCATTTATCTCCCACATAAAGACATCGATCGGTTACAAATATATGTAAGTATAGATTTAGATTGTTATTGTACATAATAGCTAATTTATCATTTCATGCCCTCAGATATAATTGTGAAGTGTGCCACCGAGGTTTCGTCACATGCAGTGCATACAACGTCCATCTGAAGAGGCACAAAGGACAAAGAGACCACCATTGCGAATGCGGAAAGACTTTTTACACCTCCTCCGCTCTCAAACAACACAAAGTTGTGCACACAGGCGAAAAGAAATACCAATGTAAAATATGCGAACGAAAATTCACTCAAACTAGTCATTTAAGTCGACATTTCAAGAGGGATCATGCTAAGCCGAACATGCCAGTTCCTTCGTCAGATCATTATAAAATAGTATTGCAAGGTAACAAAGTGTTCGGGCTACTAGATGGCGCTTTTCACAAATTCGCGGAAGGCGCCAATAGCAATGTCAAGTGCGAAGGGTCATAGTGTTGCGCTTTGATTACCGGTTTTAATCGAGTGCGAACTTTTATCGGTAATGTAACTACCTCATTGATATCGTGGTGGCTAACGTGTTTGTTTGTTTGATAAAATTAAATTATTTATGAGGAATAGGGAATGTGCATGTAGGAACAAATTAATAATCTTCACGGTTTTGCTAGCACATGTGTAAAAGAGACTAATCATGACATACACATTTGATCATTTTATTCTGTAGCTACCTTCCATTTTTGCCTTGAAACCCAAGGATTTATCTTGTAATAGTTCAAAAGATAAGTAGGTTTATTAAAAAATATGCATATTCCCTAAAATTCTTCATAAAATACGAAGTATTTTAGTAATTAATGTTTTTAAATTATTCACTTGTATTTTTTTTTAAAAATTGATACTTCATCACAATTTTACGTAATATGCATCTATTTCTTTTCATCAAAATTTTCCTGATTAATATTTATTCATACTGAATAAAATCAATCCTTCCACATATTGACGTGGTTATTATTTAATAAAATCATATTTATAAGAATTTGAGGACACAGTGTCATAATTCAATTTTATGGAAATGAAATTTGTAAAAAATAAAATTGGAATAAATTATATTTCTACCTAATTTATGTCGTTTAATTTTAATAAGAAATATACCATCTAAATAACTTGAAAAATATAACACGTGTGACTAGAAACATGGGAATACCTCATATTATTATATTTTCTATTTTGCATTGTGCTCAACATAATATGTCTGTAAAAATTATACACAGGATTAGTAATATTTTTTTTTTTAGTTTTAACTCTAAACCTCGATGCGCTCTCTGAATCTGGCATATTCTTTGCCCTCAACCAAAGAATTGAAACCTATGAAACTTAGAATCAAATAAAGTTTCACTAGACCGTTTTATCATTACTCTTTCATTTGTATTAAATTATATAAACCTAAAGTACATTTGAATTAATTTATCATTTAAACTATAAAGACGTATCATTTTGCAATTTGACACTTCAAATTGCTATTAATTCCAGTAGCAAAGTTTGTGATTTAATGTTTCCTAATAAGTATGCAAATGTTATACAATATTGTACAAAAAAAAATCTAGACTCTTAATTATTGATTTTAAATTTATCCTTGGGGATGCATATATACCTACATGATACCTACTGACTTCATTGGGTATTCTAAAAAAAGATATAAACATACACAATAGTAATAATAAAACGTAACTTGAAGATGTGGCAAGCAAGCATTTCGCCTATTTTGAAAATAAAATTAAAAACACAAATTATTCCTTTAAAAACCGTTTATAAAATTGGAGATTGCTATATATATTTAAATAGTTTGTTTCTATAATTCTTCTAATTTTATTTCTTTTATAAAAGTATAAAAATTCATTAAGCACCAGTGTGCAAATATTTATTTTATCTGTATTCTTGTACACATCAAATTGTTGGTTGACTTTAGAGTTTGCGTTTATGTTTTAATTTTTTCATTTTCTCAATTTTTTATGTTAGTTTAATCTCTATTAACTAATGTTTTCAACGCCGCTCTTCAATTAGGATGACAATGGAAAGGAGGATAAAGCTAAAAACACTAAACAGCCATATTACATGCAAAATTTGCCGTGGATACTTTATAGACGCGACTACAGTCACCGAATGTCTTCATACATGTAAGTTATCACGAGAATTATAACTAATAATGGGATTTAATATCTAAAACTGCATTCAGAAACATTAGACTGACGGTTACAATAGCAAATTTCCAAATAAAAATACGAGGGAAAACAACTTTGGTGTAATGCAGACCTGGACAATTCCTTGTGACTACTACTTTTTGTCATAAAGAAGGGTTCATTGACACACGAATAAAGGTTTTTATGAGTAATTTTTACAGGGTTGTTAAGGAACAACTGCAATTGCTCATAACCAAAGAGAGATCTCCTAATGGTATTCTTTTCTATTCTACTGTCACCCTAGACTTAGTTTAGATACATAGTTTATGAATAAAATCCACCTAACACTAATCTATGAATGGATACCACCATAAGCCATATCATTCTCATATGGCTTATGGTTTTATGATTGGCCTTCACCTTCATTGTCAAGTTCTAGTTTATAGAATTTTCTGAAAAAGACTGTAATACAAAACTACTTGATTCCTAAATGAACTTTAGGATGAACTATATATAATTCATCTTTCTGGCTCAGATGTATTATCTAAGTAAATAATCTAGTATCAGATAACTAGAAATACAGCTTGTTTGTTATGCAGTAAACATTACAAATACACAACAGATGTGTATGATCTAGGTGATAAATACCTTTTGTAGCCTTTTCTGCTCCAATAAATGAGCTTCTACCATTATTTCCAAATTCTGAGCCCCTGCTATAATTCCACTCTCACTCAACACAAATTATTTTGAAATAAAACTATTATTTACAGATTCTATTGTGGGTTTGGTTTAATTTTTTTACCTTCATGGTCTTGGGGCAGACTAATTAAATAACCATTATTTTTCAGTCTGTAAAAGCTGCCTGGTGAAACACTTGGAGGAGAACAACACATGTCCAACATGCAACATTGTGATCCACCAGTCACATCCGCTACAGTACATCAGCTTCGACAGAACCATGCAGGATATAGTATACAAGCTTGTGCCCGACTTGCAGGACAGTGAGTGTTGACATTTTTATTTACTACAAAATGACGAGTACTACCATATTAATGAAAATGTATTGATAATAACCAAAATGAGTTGGAGAAAGCAACATCAAGTTATAAAACTATAGAATTGTCGTCACCTTCAACAATATGGTGGTGCAAACAAATACTCAGTATATTGTTAGTAGTGGCCAGAATCCAGGTTTTAAATGGATGTCTGAAAATAGGCTTTGCGGTATATGTCCTTAGTCCAAGGACTTTTCTTGTTGTAGTATCAGCCCACTGCTGCTCATAAGACTTTCCTATAATAGATAGTTTGCTTTCGGGGCTTAGGTCATAGTCAATGACTGAATAGTCACGATGCTGCCAAGTGTCACATATAGTGGCAGACTTATCAGACAACTTATGTGGTAAAAACTGATACATATTTGCTTCTGTATCAGCCCATATTTAGGGCCCACTGTTGGGCACGGATATCCTTTACATTCAAGAGTACGATTGCCACCACACTGCCCTAGCAGAGGTTGGCAAATTTTTACAAACCCTAGAAATTTATAAAAAAAAAAATATTCTTAAAATACTTCATAAGTCCAATGTATCTCTAATAAAAACACTTATTTTCTAGATGAGTTGAAACGCGAGCGCGACTTCTACCGCGCGCGAGGTTTACCATGTCCTAAAGATGCTGCACTGGCAGCTGATAAACCGGCGGGAGATGAGCCCGAACAGCCAGACAACACTGACTGTCATAGGAAAGATGAACAGGTGAGTACTATTCATATAGTTTCTATTCTATAATAAATAAATACACCTAACTGACACCTACAGTCGCAGCGCGAACGCCGTACCGCGCGCATCACTTTTGAGCCGCTCCGCGAACAAAAAATCGTAAAAATAGGTTTTATTCGAGTTAAATACAAGTGTGATACACCAAAATGTGCGCGCTGCGACCTCGGTTGTGACCCAGATTTACCGACTAGATATAAGAAAAACATAGTATAAGGCTCAATACAAAATTGTAAATACCCTTCTCATAGCCAATCTACAGCGAACCATTTTACTGTATTTTATTTTTATTTTATTTTATTTTACACCAAAATTTTAATCTTGTAAACATCATTATTCTCTTTATGTAAATCACTTCACTCTCTGTAGTGTATCACTAAATAATTTGTAATTATAATATTAGATATAAGTCAAATAAAGAACAACCACAACAATTTTACTAAGCGACCACACACCTAACCCACAACACTTACTCACACAGCTCAGGGGGGCCGACGAGGGGCGGATGGAAAGGTTGCTACGTGGAAATCCTGCCCCTCTGGAAGACCCCTCTACACCTACACATAAAACCGGCAAAGGGCGGGCAACCGTATCCAATAGCGGGGCCTTACCCCTTTGCTGGTTAATAACATCCCATATTATCACTCACTATACCTTACAGCGATACAAATACACACCCCTACATCTAGAACACAGGCGGAAAAAAAAAAAACTGACACCTACATAGTCCTGACCCCACACTGAGATCCAGTCTGGTGTCATGGGTATCAGGAACTACAAGAGTCTTTCAGTCTCACAAACAACCAGACTCGAAACAAATGCTTGTGGTTCACACAAACGTTTGTCTCGGTGCGGGAATCGAATCGGGCGTTTAACCAACTGCGCCACGGAGGCTGTCAAATGTCTATGGTACACTTTTATTTATTTTTTCTTTATGTACTAAAAATAACTAAATAAATACTCCATACAATGGTAAACACACATACACAAGTAATTATAAACTGCTCTTTTTACATCTATAGTAATAAATAATAATGCATTTGTTGCAGGTTAATGTATGCCTGGAGTGCATATCATCTTCCTTACGTACTCTCAAACGCAGCTTTATACGGTGCTCGGCACAAGCTACAATAACGCACCTCAAGAAGTTTGTAGCCAAGAAGGTTTTAAACAGCATAGAGCAGTACCGAGAAGTAAGTATATGGAGGAACTGCATATCCATTATCACAATATAATTTCAGTTTAGTGTTTGTTCCTAAATCTTTATTCTCATCCCTTAACCAGTAACACACTGAATAAGAGATAGTCAGATATATCCTTAAGTACCTTAAAGTTTAGAATATTCAAACCCTGTTAAACTTCCTATTCCCACTTCCAAGTACTCTTTAGCAATTACTAAGGCATTTAACATTTCCCCTTTTCACTGTAAATATATAAAGTAATCGTGAAATTTCTTTTTTCAGATTGACATCCTGTGCAATGATGAACTACTAGGCAAAGATCACACACTGAAATTTGTGTATGTGACGCGATGGCGGTTTAGGGATCCCCCCCTGCGACTACAGTATAGGCCTAAAATCGATCTGTAAATCTACCAGCACTAATGGGACGAGATTTTATATAATTTAGACAAATATTCGCAGATTCTTATGTATATACATTTTAAACTTTTTTTAAGGGTGGCCAGTAATTGAAAAAAACATAGGATATTTGGTAAAGAACTGGCAAACCTGTAAAAAGAAAGGAAGAGACCAGCAAAATTTAGTTTATTAGAAAAGTATTAAAAAGATTAAAACATTAACGCATTTTAGATGTAAGTCCAAGTGTCGCCGTGACGAAAAATAATGTTTTCATAACTTTTTTAATCAGTGTTGTAAACCAATAATTAACGGTCAAATACCGGTATATGTATATTTAACAGTGACGTCCATTATTTTCGGGCATATGACTGTATCGAGATCTTAGATTAATGTTTCTAAATGTTTTTTATAAAATGCATAATGTAACACTTGTAAGCTGTAATGTCGTTCAGCGAAATATCACATGCAAACATTTATGTGTCGACCGTCGTACATAAGAGTAGAACATTTTATTGTTTTTTATTTTTGTTAATTTGTTTTAAAGCTATGTAATGTTACCGTCTTACCCTAAATATTTTAATTTACAGTCCTGTAATTTGTATTGCGTTATTTTAGCTTATTTTAGTTACAATTAAATAATTCGGATTGAATATCGTTTCATATGTAAGCAAAATATTTAAATGGATGGTTTAAGTAAATTATATTAATTTTTATATTATTTTATTTAATGCCCTGTCATTATATTCGGGTACGAAATAACTAAAGGCAAAATTGCCCGATTTTTTCTTAGAAAATATTACGAAATATTTGTAGATCTCGTATATGATCAAGTACTAATCTGACCATGGTTTCCAACAAAACTAATCTTGAAAGCTGTGAAAATATTTTTTAGCAAAGATATATTTGTTTCTATTACGGGATGATTTATGTTGAGAATATTGTAATTTGTATGTATAAATGCTTTTGGTTACATTATTAACATCGATATTAGATTTGTGTAGAAAATACATATTGTATTCTCCGAAATATTATTCCAGACATTTTAAAGGTCTCAAATCTCAATGATTAACCAAAAAGTCAAAATGTGTATTATTAACAGTGAAAAAAACAAGCCTTGAGAAATTAGTTTGAAATTGCTCGTGTAGATGTCGCTACTTAAGAATAACCGTAATGTTGAACCGTAATTATTACGTCACTGCATTATAAATAGTCGATTCTTATTAACCGGAAAATGAAGTGAGTAACACATGAATATCGCATCTCTAAATTTATTTGTGTGTGTCAATGTTTTTATTTGGCGTGCGTGCAGCGTGCCTTGTTTGTGTGTGTACGTGAAAAATGAAAATGGACGGCCGATAGTTTCCCGTTTGGCACGTGAATAGTTATTTTTATTTATTCGTAGTGATAAAGTGCTCACCGTCAAACTGGGTGCCAAAACTGTGGAAAGGTTCCTGAGCCTCGCCGACGACAACTTCGTCGAGGATGTCCTCGACGACTTGAAATGTTTCGTAGCCGCTGGAAAACTTGACAGGTAAACAATATTATTTTTGCATTTAACACATTTATTTCGTGTATTATAAGGCGCGCTAATCATTTTATATCGAGCACATAAGTTTCTATGTTATGAAAACCATTTACAAGACAGTATGTCCGAGATACATTTTCAAGGTTATTGGTAGATCGTGATCCAAAACTGGAAGGAAACAAATTGTGTGATGCGCTATGTAGCAGGTTTAACCGATAAATATGCAGGGAGGTTTAGAAAAAAGCGTGCAGCTGGCGCGTTACGGTATTTCCGTTCAGTTGTATTTTTTATACATGTTGAATATTCCTCGGTTGTGTTTGCAATGAGGAATTTGGTGCATACAAAAAGATATTTGAGCAACGAATTTCCTGCACACAAGGTAAATATTAAGTGCGTTGAAGCATGCGATGTTCATAAATTAATTATTTTGCTACTGTCGAATATATATTGTGACTCTTTGTATATTTTTTATAAGGCTGTGTAGGCACATACTAAAAAAATTTAGTAGTAAATAGAATATAATAAGAATATTATTTTATATTTACATTTTTGATAACTATCTAAACTAATATTTTAAAGAGGGAAGATTTATGAATAGGCTTTGAAATTAATGGACTGATTTGAAAAATTCATCCAGCTTTAAAATCCTAAATTATCCCTGATGAACATAGATGGTAGAATATTTTCAAAAAAACTTTATTGCACCTGAGCAGAGCTAGGCCAGGCTGCTATTATAAATATGTGAAACAATCCTGAATGATAACTGCTACACTTATTTTCAATACTAAATATAGTCATTGAAATATCAAAATTCTTTGTTTCTTTTTTTTTTAATCATCATCATCATCATCATATCAGCCACAGGAAGTCCACTGCTGAACATAGGCCTCCCCCAATGATCTCCACAATGACCTGTTGGAAGCGGCCTGCATCCAGCGACTTCCTGCGACCTTAGTCAGATCGTCCGTCCACCTTGTAGGCGGGCGTCCGACACTTCGCTTGCCTGTACGTGGCCTCCACTCGAGAACCTTTCGGCCCCAACGGCCATCGGTTCTACGAGCTATGTGCCCGGCCCACTGCCACTTCAACTTGCCAATCCTATGGGCTATGTCGGTAACCTTGGTTCTCCTACGGATCTCCTCATTCCTGATTCGATCTCGTAGGGAAACACCGAGCATAGCCCGCTCCATGGCTCGTTGAGTGACTTTGAGCCTTTTTTTTAATATAAAGTTAAAACTAATTAGCTAAATATTTGATATTTTTCCTTTTCAAATGAAATAACTGACATTAGGACCTTTGTTTTTAATTATGAGAGAGATTGGATTTGATTTTAATGGAATGCAAGCTTTATCACATTTTACTAAAGAAGAAGAAAATGCTCTGCTTCAGTAGGGTTCAAATTTGATACAAGAATACAGAATGTAGTTGAAAAAACCCAATATTTACTTATAACAATGTGGATCCATTATCAATAATAGACAGTCAATAATTAAGAAAGTAAATTGTTGCCAAGTAGTTTAAATTATACACTTTGAAAGCCTAACTTCCAAGTTTAACTGGGTATATTATATTATTCATATTAGTGCATTAAATTATTAATTAATGATACAAAGAAACCTTGAACTAATAAATTGTTAGTATTGTAGATTTTTTATAATAATATGAACACTAACTTAATTTCCGCACTATTGGACACAGGCCTTGACTATAATTGAGAAGGTTATTAAATTATTTTTAAACATTCCATGTCGGTTCCAAGAATGTAATAAGCTACAAGTATGTATTATTTTGTTAGATAAAATGATATGTTTACCTAAGATAATAATGATCCAAACATAATGAATCCCAATAATTTTGTTATTAGGCATGTTCTTATAACAAAAATTTCAAACATACAATTTGATTTACAATAATGTGTATTAAGAAATTAAATGAAATTTGTGATAACCTCAACAAGGGTCAGGTCAAAAGTACCCTGAACTGATGAGAATATGTGAAGAGGTTGATAAAAGTGAATGAAGGTAAAGTAGTATGTCAGGATTGATCAAAGTGGCAGTCTATAGTCTCTGCCTATCCCTATGGGATACAGGTGTGCTGATTATGAATGTATGTATGCTGTTTATTGGTCATGTAAGTGATAAATAGAGTTTACAACAACTGTTCACAGTGATGGGCCGAAATCCCAAGCCATACTTCTGACTTTTAGGAGTCATGTGTGCTACCATTGCAATAGAAAAAAATATATCTCTCAATATCACTCTTGATTGCAGGGGAGGCCTGTGCCCTGCAGTGGGACATTTGCATTGTGTTTGTAGCAAGGGTGGATCCAGCTTCCCAGCCAGAGAGGGGTCATATAGTTCTCGTTAAAACACTGGTTACTATTTCAATACTCGTACTAATGATTTTTTAAAGTTACAGCCGTGATTTGTGTTCACACACACTTTTGACTTTATTTATCGACATTTATCTGTTCTTATAAATCAAAAAGATAATCTGGAGTCAGTCCAGGGGAGGGTCCCATGGCCTCCCTCCTGGATCCGTCGTTGGTTTGTAGTCACTAAAATTACCACCAGGCTTCGTTTTCTGTAGCAGTCTTGATATACCTTTTATACAACAGGCCCGCTGTATACACGTGTTTGTTGCAGCGTGCTGGTATTCCCTCCGGTGAGCAACTACCGTCGCTTTCTGATCCACCGTAGCGTCGAGGAGTTGGGGCTGCCGCAGCTGGCCACCTTCTCCATCGGAATCAGCGACGAGCGACGCACTGTGGTGTGCTACAGGGAGAGGCTGTTGAGGTGACACTGTTTATTTATTTATATATTAAAGATACACCATTGGTTCGCCGCTACAATATTACTAGTCATACATGTCCATATATTATTCAAGGTAACGAGCCTTTACAGGCGTATACAACATTTTACATATTACAAATTACAGGAAAAAACTCAATAAATCGGGACAAGAAATTACATTAAATACAATAAGAAACTATATATAAAAAATCATAAAAAGAAATGCTTGAATTTTAACAGGTAAATAACATTGTGGTTCGGGATAAAATACATTTTAGGATTAGCAGCGTAAGTTTTAATGCAAATGGTAAAGAATCTATGTCAGAATCTTATAACAGGTGTTACTTGCTTATTGAGCATTGTCTTCGATCAAATATATACTAGAAACAGGGGCCGGAAAAAAAACACACGCCAAAATAGCCGAGGTTGCTAATACTTACCTATACATTTGAATTTCGAACCACGAGATATCCGGTACAGACATGTCTATGTTTTAAACTAGATCAGATAAACTATAAGTACTATATTACCATATTAAGTAATTACTGCGGTAATAAAGTAATAAGACGGACGGCCACGGAGCGCTGAGGTCAACATTGCTTCCGGAACGTTCACGATTGATTTATAGCTATCAATTAAATTATTATTCAATTTCTATCGCGTATGACGTAGCGCGTGCTGAGAGTAAATGTGTCGAATCTCGGGTTTGAATCTATAAATATTTGGTATATCATATAAGATTTGTGATTTGTTGTGGTCATCAATATCAATATAGGATACAGGGAAAGACCAGTTTCATACGTTTGAACGATATGTCAAGGGCTCACTGCTATGGCTTTTGCCCAGCCCTGGGACATAGTGTCTGAAAAAAAAACCCCATAAAATATTGATTATATTCGTTCTTTGTGGATATTCAATGGCCTCATTACCAGCACCAATAAAGATTATGTTTTTGTTATTCTTTAAATCTGAATGATTTGATGTTTTGGATGACCTGATGTTTCTGAATGATTTGATGTGCATTGACATGTTTTTTGAATGCGTTTCGTTGTTGCAGTGATGAAGCTTGCGCAAGACCAGCCATGGGCCTGACACACACTGAATGTGAGGATACCGCCGTAACTCATAATGGTGAGTTATTCATATTTAACAAATAAATTAATATAAACCTGAACCACCTAACTGACATTTTCCATGAATCTATTTATGGCAATACTCTCCTATCTAACCGAATACCTACTACACTATCATAAAATACACGAATATTTCACGTTTTTTCAGTTTGTGTAAATTTATGACTTTGTCAGTTAGGAGTTATTGGCACTTCGCCGTCGATATGTTTATTATTCGACGCGTTGAGTATAGTGCATAAAATATTTATTTACATCTAACAAACTACATCAAAATCGGTTCATCCGCAGTTTAGGAGCGACGTAGCTTCATAGATATTCGCATTTACTTGGTGAAACACTGTTTTGGCACCGGGGGTTAAAACAGCGGGGCTCGGGTGTATATTATAGTCGTAAACACGCTGCATACTTAATTTATGTAAAATGCATGTATTATTACATTATTTTAAGAGGTCATAAAGATCAAATAGTAATCCGTTTGGCAATCTGGAAAGAAAATCTCGCAATTTGCAAATCACATAAGCGTCTTCGCAGGGAATAAACCTGTCATTTCTCGTTTCACGGTTCATTACCTCCTTCCCTATTGAGGTCACAGTAATGCTCGGTACTGAGGCCGCAATTTACATCAAACGCCCACGATACAGACGTATACGTCACCGGATGTGGGGGTGGGTTGGTAATTTCCCCTTGTTGACTGAAGAATGAAACGCAAAATATAAATTTATTTGGAACGTGCCAAAAATTATGAAAGGGTTTCCTATTCCGTAATGATTAAATTGAATCTAATTACTTTAATGTCTATTGCAAAATACTATACTTATTACAGGGTAATATTTTTAGACCTATAATTTACAAAATAAATAAATTTTTCAAGATCATATTATATTAATATTAGAAAAAGATTTCTTATTATTATTTTAGACGCGATATTCTTAGAACCAGTCTATCAATTTATGCAATAAACTAGATTAAATAAACATGTTATATAATAATTATTTGTTTCTATAATTAATTAGATTTTGGTGCATTAAAATCCCCGGTACTTCAGTAACTATTTAGTGGAGGCTGTTACAATGACCACAATCATCATCATCATCTCAGCCACAGGAAGTCCACTGCTGAACATAGGCCTCCCCCAAGGATCTCCACATCGACCTGTTGGGTGCTAATCTGTATTACCACTTTTTTTTTATTTTAATGAATGGCGAGACTAGCATGCCGTGCCCCTGATGGTAAGCGATATGACCGCTCATAAACAGTAGCAAAACCAAACAACACCTTGCAGTTACAAAGCAATGCTTGGCATTCCACTGCTTTCGCCATCCTGAGACATAAGATGTTACGTCTCTATATGTCCAGTAGTTACTCTGGCTACAATGTCCTTGAAATGGAAATGAAATGAAATCCGAAACACAACAGAGTATTTAAACTGCTGTTTGACGGGAGAAATAGACATTGGCGGTGGAACCTACCCAGATGGCCTCTCACATATGAGAGACCTACCACCAGTAAAATTTCCCTGATATTTCACTATAAAATGTTGGTGTTGATTGAAATATGACAGCGATACCGTTAGCTTTCGAGATGCTCCGTTACACTGAGTCATCCGGTTTGAGTACCAAACGGGCTTTGAACGCTGGCTTTTTATGCCGGCCGAGTGACACCTGCTCGAGTACATTCAACCGAAGAGATAAGTGACCGCCCTGATAGCATCTTATCTCTTCTTATTCAAATTGAGTTGATTTGCTCACTGGTTTGGCTTAGGCTTACTTTGGATTCGATTCTTGCTATAAGCCTTACGTGATAGACTTTTAGAAATAGAGACCTTACAAAATAGTGAAATATCTTTTATGCCATTGTGTCGTATAACATCTGCTATATTTTGAGTCAAAAAAAGATAATTCTCAAAAAATAATATATTTTTTTCATCGGTGAATACTCTATTTTGATTGCACTGTAATTGCCATTAGAGAGCATAGTAATTTGTACTGTGTTAGTACAAATAATAATTAATTATTACACTCAATAGTCACATACATAGTTCTGACCCCACACTAAGATTGAGTCTTGTGTCGTGGGTATCAGAAAACTTCGAAATACTTTTCGGTCTCATATACATTATAACACGACACAAATATTTTTGGTTCACAATCACAAACATTTGTCTCGGTGCGAGGATCGAACCTGCGGCCTCTTTTTTCTAGTGTTGCCCAAATGCAAGAACAAGACGAGACTTAGCCAGTCTTGGTCTTGGTCTTGCGCCAATACACCTGATCTTGGTCTTGGTCTTGGTCTTGCGCTCCCAGTCTTGGTCTTGGTCTTGGTCTTGCAGCAAGAGTCTTGCAAGTCTTGCAATTACCTATTAGTCTATTACTATTTATTAAAGTTTACTTTAAATCTTAGAAAAACGTATTAGAATTGGAACATTGTGAGCTTGAATTAACATAGCCATAGTAAAGATCAAGCAGATTAATAAATAACTGAAGATTTGATAAGAAATTCGAAAAATCAACTGACCTATATGTCGTTTTCCATGGAAGTAACTGTTTCTTAATAAACATTTATGATTTATAAGCTTACATTTACTAAAACATGTAAAAAAACAAATTAATTACAATAACTTGACTGTATTTTAAAGAACAATACTTATCTGTCTAGAAAGAGATTGAACCCTCAACTTATAAGAAATTTAATAAAAGAGTTTTACGATTTATCATTTATTTGAATAAAAAATAAAATACAACACTAATCAACAGCTTTATCATTAGGTTATGATACTTTATATCAATTTTTTTTGACCAAGAATTAATACAAAGTAACCATCTGGCTGACTCATCACTTAACCTATTTCTAACTATTCTATTAAAACCATATAAGTAATCAATATTATAATATATACTTACTAGAATGAATTAATATGACATCTACTACCTATCCTTACCATTTTATCCCAATCATAATACTACTTGCGTGATCAGTATAATGTATTCATTTTCATTCTAAGCACTCTGAAACTTATTTATTCTTTGGAACACCTGTAGGTACTCTTAAAATTCGAAATTATTTTGCATGAGTATACCTACGCCCTATGGCGGCAATCAAATAGTGTCAAATGTTATGATTTCGGCGTGGCGACAACGATTGTTTTAGATTTCAAAAGAAGCCGCCGGCGCGTGTATCATAACCATGTACTTCCGAAAAGCGGCAAATTTCTTTGAGAAGTAAGTACAAAACCTTTGATGCCGCATTATCAAAGTGACGATGGTTAAAACATAACTATGCATGCACTCAGTTTGATTTTAATAGATATTTTTTTATTCGCTATGTTTATGGTATTAGTCGTAATGCGCATAGGTCCAGTTTTTCATATTCTTTGATACAGTTTTTTGCGTCTCATAGAATTCCTAAGCATACCTACCTATACACCGAACTGTTACACCTAACTACTCAGTGAAATAGCGCTAAGTCCTAGCTGCAAGACGCAAGAGTCTTGCAGGCTATGTCTTGTTCTTGCTCAAGTCTTGCACGGTCAGTCTTGGTCTTGGTCTTGCTAAAAATACGCGGTCTTGTTCTTGGTCTTGGTCTTGCAAAAACGCAAGAACAAGACCAAGACTGCAAGACCAAGACTGAATTTGGGCAACACTACTTTTTTCACAGCCGGCGTCTAACCAACTGCGCCACGGAGGCTGTAAAAGAAATGTGGTTTATAAATTGGTATAATTGGCTTGACCCATTCGCGTAATTGGTTGGAAGTCGGCCTTGAAACGTGAGACTGAGGGTTTGAAATCCGCATCAAGACAAATGCTTGCTTACAGCCCATAAATATTTGTTTTGGATCTGGGTGTTGTGAGACCAGAGTCCATCGTCGTTTCTGATACCCTTGACAGACAAAATGTATGTAGATATCAGCCCATATACGTCCCACTGCAGGGCACGGGCCTCCTCTACAATCGAGAATACGTTTGAGAGTGATTAGGCCATATAGTCCACCACGCTGGCCTAGTGCGGGTTGGCGGACTTTACGTACCATAGAAATCGCTATGGTATGCAGGTTTCCTCACGATGTTTTCCTTCACCGTTACAGGAAGGCTACGTGTGTATTCGATGATAGTTCATAAAAACTGTTCTTACGACAGACTAGCCTCAAATCATTACAATACATCCACGATAGGAAAGTAGGTCTCGCACAATAATTCCCTCGGTCTGCTACACCGGCAGTGTGCTTTCTCGAAGGTGCATGTTGCATGCGACACGGCAGATATGCGCATTAAATCATTTGATCCGCGTTGTATGATGTAACTGAAATACAATGATGTGTGTTAGGTGTATTGTCAAGAAGTAATAAATCGCAAATAAGATATTGGGGGTAAGGAAAAGGACTAAATATTAAATGATAATCTTCCATCTTGACCGCTGTTCGTATATGGATTACCTCGATGCTAGGATTCGGCTTCCTATCAATTTATTCTATTATGTCTTAAGCGTCCGTTGTTAATTTATTTTTATTTAAAGTAGTAGTTAAAAGAGCATTGCCTATTACATGTTCCTTAACAACATTATTTATGACGACAACGATTGTGGAGTCTCGAGTAATCTCATTAACTCCCACGACGAGTCAGTAGTGCTGTTACATCATCTCAATCTTTAACGATAGATCAATCTCGGACAATAACAAGTATATGTCACCAACTACTTTCAGGTTTTTTGGTCATGGTAACCTAAATTATACCTCGATGTAATGAATCAATAATATTTTTGAAAATTGCTTCGAAACGACCTATGAAAAAGAAATCCAAACAACTTTTTGAACATCACTAAACTGTATTTTTCTTTCCTAGCAACATCTTCACTATTAATGTCCGTGACTGTTCTAAAACTATGCAAATTATTAATAATTTTACTGGTATCTACATATAATATATATTTTAATTAAATCGTATCAGTGGTCATGGTTTTTGGATTTTCAACACGTGTGTCTACTGCATCTCGCAGACCGAGATGCAACACACAACTCGTTTTACTTTCAAATGTTCTTAATTGGACGTCGTTGGTTTAATAACCGCGTTTATATGTTTATACATTCAACTTTCTGCATGTGGGTTTAAAAACATACAGCATTCATGTAATATCACAGGTCAAGTGTCCTTTAATGGTTGTTGGGTATTTTTTAGTTTCCGTGAAGGCGAAGCGCTTTTTCTTAATGGTTCTGATAGAATTCAGAGGAGTATAGTATAATGTGTTGTAGATTGTTATATTGGACGGGATTTTTTGCTATACCATTATATTATGTAAAAATGGATTGGTCTGGGTTTTGTGTATGTTAAGAAAACTCTTGAAGAACTCGAACCAAGAGTTCTGTTATGTTGAATCGGCTGTTGCATGCAATGCAACTTAATTAGTTTGAATTGAGAAGTGGTAGATAAGGAACTAAATATAGCAATTTTGTATTAAGTATGTGGCGGCAATTGAATTCATCGCGCCTAGAACCGACAACCAACATAGACTTATCGTCTGCGCTTATGTCTATGGTCTTCGAGATTGTTCGGCGCTCTCCGTCACTTGAATGATATAAGGATTGTCATGCAAGACGAACGCCGTAAGATCCTTTATTTTCGACAACATAATTCACTTTTTAACATATTAATTTCTTAATATAATATTTTACGCCTTTGATAATATTATTTCCTTTGCTACGAGAAGTACTCTACTGCATATACCCACAAGAAGATTAAGACAATAATCCTTCCTGGAGGGAGAACTGCAAATCCATTTGTTGCCAATTGATTGTAAACGACAGCATTAAAAGTCTGTTGATATCTGATTGAATTCCCACGATTAATGTCATCGTAAAGGTAAATAATACCTGATTTCTGGTTGATTAAGCTTTAAGTAAATACTCGTGTTAACTTGCGAAACATGGTCAGTATTGCTATATATAGCTTCGACGATAATGATTAAAAAGAACTGAACATTTAAGGTAACGTTGCTCTAAGCAACGAAGTAGGTGACGAACTAAAGATGGTAGCAGACAAAGATCAAACAGCCGAAAACAATGATGTAGAAAGGCGACCAGGCAATGAAATGCAACGCGCACCAATTAAACCATAATTCGTCCTTCACACGGCATCTCGTAAAATATAAACACGGTTGCCGCTCTACAAAATTCCGATGACATAACCAGTAAAATGATGCAAGCCAACGCAACGATCGGTCGCCGGGCCGTTGGATGTGGCACGCGGAAAGTGAAAGTGGCACGGCCGGCGCTTTGAGAACCACACGAGCTTTGGACTCGGACGGAACGGGTTAGACTGGCCCTTCTGTTGGTTTTGATTGTGGCGATGGAAGGAGTGTTCCGGGGTGGAAGGGAACGTTTAGTGTAGGTTTTAAGTGGTGGGCTTGAAAGGTTTTGCAACCAGTAATGGTGTTACGATATAATCATCCACTGTTAGTTTTGTTACACTTAGTTGTTTGATCGAGTGCGTTTAAGTAATCAACCAGTTTTATTTTTAGTGTTATAAACATCAGTAATAGTTTGTACATTACTAATCTACAGATCTCCTTAGATATTTCTATTACCTTGCTGAGACCTTTATACGCTTATTTATCGACCTTTCTGTGACCTGTCGTGACCTTAATGCGTCTAGCTACGCCTTATGTGTGGACTTCCTCCGCTGTACTTGTAACCAAGTCTTACCTTAGACAGGTGTGGCCCGATGTAAGACAAATCTGGTCAGGTGGGGATATTAGTCAAAGTCCGACTGAGATTGTGACTCCCCAGAACAAAGTATGTTGCACTTGCAGATGTGCCTACTGTGCCCTACCACCTACATAAGAATGGACATCATCAAGAAAACAGACGATGTCATTGACGTAGATACCTACTGGGCTAGAATACTGGAAAAGCTTAAATAACAGTGTATCTACATAATTTGAGCCATTGACATGAACGAAGAAGACTTAAAAACTTAGGTCCTTTAAAAATCCTCTTAGCAAAATGATCTGCGGTTATAATCAATCATGCGACAGTAACCCCACACATAAAGGAAACATGTAAACCTTACAAAGATCCGAACAATCGCGTATAAATCACTGGAGTACATCGTTATTATGTTTTACAACGCGGAAAGACAATTCGCGGTGTCTCACGTTTCATCTGCGCCAGCCAGATTGTATGATAAAGTATTTGTGCTACTGAATGTTGTGCAATAAGTAGTTGAGATTATTAAAATTAGGAATTTGAATGGAGTTGTCTTTATACCTTTCCTTTTGGAGATAACCCTCTAGACATAACAGGACATAAAGAGAACATAAATAAGTATAATCTGATTGATAATTTGGTACCAAAATTCAATAAGTTTTTTTTATTGCAATGAATGGCGAAACGAGCGTGCCGTTCGCCTGATGGTAAGATACGACTACTCATGAACACAGTAGCAAAACCAACCAAAACCTTGAATTACAAAGCAATGCTTGGCATTCCACTGCGCTCGCCATCCGGAGACATAAGATGTTAAGTCTTAACATGTCCAGTATTCAGTAAATAAATTCAATTTAATTTTTGCAACAACCAAATAATGCCTTGGAGGTGCAATACCGAAGTAATTTTTTCTATCAGAACCGCATTTTCAGGTTCTTTGAAGGAATTAATAACAACCTCATTTAAATATATCTAGAGTTTTGTTGTTCCGATTTGGATAATCAAAAACCTGACAACTATAAACATTCATAAGGCTGCAATCCACTTACACACAAAAACGACGATGAAATCCATGTAAACAATAGCTTCTTGCACTGTAATAGATTGCACTGTAATAGATAATTATTACTGCACCGCAATTTCCATTTCAATTACATGTGAGCAAAACATAATAATGCCAAGTAACAAGCGCTGATTGTTTGTTTTGCACATCGGCAGTAGTTGCGTAGTGCTTGTCGCATATGCGTGCTAATTGGTGAAGTAACTGAACTCGCTTGTAATGGATTCCGAAGGTCACCGGTCATAATTTATATGGCCGATATTTTTCGCATTTGTGGGTCGTGTTTCTTGATGTGAGGTGGAAAAGGGCGCTTTTGAGAAATATCTTGCTTAATTTTGTTTTTTATTTCGATGAATTATTGTGAGCATGTCATTCGCCTGATAGTGAACGATACGACCGCTCATGGACAGTAGCAAAACCGAACAACACCATGAATTACAAAGCAGTGCTTAGCGTTCCACCGCGCTCGCCATTCTGAGACATAGTTAAGAACAGTAGTTAAGAACTTTAAAGTAGTAGAATTCAGATTAGATTTACGATAGGATAATTTTATTATTTCTTTAACTTGGGAGTTGCCAAAATAATGGAAGCTATAGCGATAGATAATAATATTTGACACTCAATGCTGGAAAGCTTTTGAATAAAACATAGTATGGAAAGAAGCTGCTATTTTTTTAAAGTATTTAAGTCTCAAATTATTCCAGCGTAATGACTTAAGGCTTAACCCTACTCTACTCTTTAAGGGGTGTAAATTAACCTAAAAAAACTTATACACGCTCGGATAAATTAAACTACAGACATGTAGATTATACAAGAGCACAGTTTAGTGCGCAGTCGCCCACATTCGCAAATCACGCCCAGTTAATTAGCGAAAAACGGAAGTCGATACAGAAATTGTAAGCTGCTTATTGTTAATAATGAAAGGCCAATCGAGCCCGACTGACATACTTACAGACGTAATACAATGAAAACACAATCTGATCCGACTACATGAGAACCGATATAGGAGGGCTACTGCGAAAACGATACTCGATACATCGTGCCATTCCACGTGTTGAAAACGACTTTCATTGACTTCGTTTTCACTCATATCGACTGTTGAACGATCCAACAAGGTTGATTTGTGTCGCATAGAAGATAATCATGGACATCATAGTAAAAACGAGTACGACATCCACGATCCCGTACTGCGGCAATGTGTTGGACTAATCTATCTCAATCGTACTCTCAATTTTAGAGGAGGCTCGTCCCACACAGTGGGACGTATTTGTACTGATACAATAGTAAAAACAAAGTCAGTAGCAGTGGATGTCTATATGAAGAATCGTAAGATATATCGTATTTCGTAGTAGCCCCTTCGCCGCAGTCGCCTTGTTACAAAACTGTCGTGTTACAAGTCTGTTTCGCATGCGACCCACTTGAATGTCGCCTTCCTGATACTTTGCGGTGATTGTGCTAATGTGAACTTTAGCTTTGAGAAAAAGCGCATAAATGCTGATAAAATCAAGACAGGACAGGATTCGAATATTTTATATTATGTAAAATATGACATGCCTAATTGCATGGTTAATGTGAATGAAGTTTCACCAGGATATCATGTGGTGATTTTCCTGAGAATAAAAATATCGATATAATGATTTGTCTGGTTTATTATGAGTGTTATTTATGGGCAAGAGACAACTATATATCATGAATCATCGCTTGATGCTATACCAAAACACCCGTATTGGAATATTCTAGGTAATACTGCAAGTAACACTTGTTGGTCACTATAGCTGTATTTATAAATACCTTCTGGACTAATCGTCAACTAAACCTATGCGTATATTCCATCACTAATCTTCTCATATTTATATTCGGAATCTGAAACATCTGCGTATTACAGATGTGGCCAGATAGTTGCACCATGTAAGTCTGAACCGCAATCTTCCTGATCCGCGTGGTGTCGCTTTCTATGCCCTTATGCGCTGAGAGTACACTTCCTGTTTGTTCAAAATTTAACACCATAAGCTGCACGCATACACTGAAGGAAGGAAATTGTGAATTAAATGTAATATATTTTAATTTTGAAGGTAAAATGCATTTTCGAATACTGATAGTAATTTTGACGTTCAATATACAGTCTCAATCTTAGTTTAGGATAGGTACTATGTATGTGACTGTTGAGTCTAGTTTTTTAGTTATAATATTTTCACTTCTCTTCGATTAATAATATACAAACGCCATGGAGGTAATCTTTTTTAGAATTTTTTTAAGCACCCTTGTTGATTCCCCGGCGAAGTTTAGAATGGTTATAATGATGTTAGCAGCTTTCCGGCACAAAACGCTTGCAGAAGTTACTTTCTAGTTTCGGTACTGATCTAAAAATCCCGACAGGCAGGATGCTGCAGAATAAAAATACTTCATTAAGTGAATTAATAATGTCCTCGCGACATGTCATGTAAGAGGATTCGTAACGCCTTGAGTTGGTTTTGGGTTGACAAAGGAAATGGAGAAACCTAAAGAAACAATAGGAGAATGTTGGCAATGTGTGCCTGAGCCTCAATATTCCCGGACCTTGACTAAGGGGTCTTTGGTCTAAAGAAGCATTAGCTAGATGTTGTCAAGGAACTTATAAGAGTCAATGGCCTTATTATTGATGATGCCGATGATCGGGAGAAATGGGGAAGAATTAGTCGAAAGGATGGGATGAAAGCCAAGTAGAAGAAGAATAATAACAAAGGAAATGGAGAAAATGAAAGATATATGTACTTAGTCTGGCCATAAATACTGTTACACTTAATTATAAAAAAATATTACATTTGAATTTCGAATCTGTCATTTTTATACGATTGTTCATTGTGTTTTCTCATTTTGGCGCCAATACATTGTAAAATATTTTGCGATATTAAAATGGTGTGGGGTGATAAAGAGAACCGAATCGCTGTGATAGCATTACACAAAGTAGGTATGGAGCCAAATGCAATTTTTAAAACTCTCCATACACTTGGTATTAGTAAAATGTTTGTGTACCGGGCTATTAATAGGTACAATGAGACCTCCTCTGTTTGTGACAGAAAAAGATCTGGCCGTCCACGTAGTGTTCGTACGAAAAAGGTGGTCAAAGCAGTAAGGGAAAGAATTCGAAGAAATCCTGTCCGAAAGCAAAAGATTTTATCTCGGGAAATGAAGATAGCACCTAGAACCATGTCGCGTATTTTAAAAGATGACTTAGGACTTGCAGCCTATAAGAGACGCACTGGCCATTTCTTAACTGATAATTTAAAGAAGAATAGGGTGGTAAAATCGAAACAACTACTGAAGCGGTACGCAAAGGGAGGTCACAGAAAAATTTTGTTTACGGATGAGAAAATTTTTACAATTGAGCAACATTTTAACAAACAAAATGACCGTATTTATGCTCAAAGCTCTAAGGAAGCTTCCCAATTAGTCGACAGAGTGCAACGTGGACATTATCCGACTTCAGTGATGGTTTGGTGGGGTGTTAGCTATGAAGGAGTGACTGAGCCATATTTTTGTGAAAAAGGTATCAAAACATCGGCACAAGTGTATCAAGATACCATTCTTGAGAAGGTAGTTAAGCCCCTTAACATCACCATGTTCAATAACCAAGTATGGTCCTTCCAGCAAGACTCGGCGCCGGGTCATAAAGCTCGGTCCACGCAGTCTTGGTTGGAATCGAACGTTTCGGACTTCATCAGAGCTGAAGACTGGCCGTCGTCTAGTCCCGATCTTAATCCGCTGGATTATGATTTGTGGTCAGTTTTAGAGAGTACAGCTTGCTCTAAACGCCATGATAATTTGGAGTCCCTAAAACAATCTATACGATTGGCAGTGAAGAATTTTCCCATGGAAAGAGTGCGTGCTTCTATTGATAACTGGCCTCATCGTTTAAAGGACTGTATTGCAGCCAATGGAGACCACTTCGAATAAGCTTTTTATATTTTTAATTGTTTTATATTTATGTATTAAACTGACACACTGTAAAAGTAATAAATGTTATTTGCAGTTAACAATTTTCTTTTTTCTTTATTACAATATTTATGGCAAGACTAGGTATATTCAGAGATGAAGCAATCAGAATCACCCACAGATCGACATGAATTACTATGCAAGGAATGGTACTTATACGGTTGAACGCCAAGTATGTGGACACACCTTTAAGTGCAGCTTACGTAACTTACACCAGTGTTCATAGACTTAGCCGTTTAGGTTTTGCTAGATTTCTTATTGCGTCCTACTCGTGGTTTCGATTTGAACTAGTGTTTCCGGTGGGCAGTTGTTACGTATATGAAATTATTGTCTATGTTACAGATCAAAACTAAAAAAATATTATTGTCTGTAAGTAAAGTAACTGTGACTTCCTTTTTCCTCTTCTTTCAGTGCCTCTTTAGTACTAAAAGTTTGTCGACATTTTCTAGTATTCTTATTTAAAACTTTTAACTTCTGTATGAGTATTACTGCTGGTTTTAGAGGAATGGATGTAGTCGTCTTCCATACCATGAATTAGGAACGACTTTTCGACGTTTACAACACAGCCCTAAAGCAATATTTTTGATCTGAGAAATGCTGTCTTGATGTGGGGATCGGATCTGCGGTTTTTTTTACGAACTACTTTTCGTACATTGCACCACAAACGCTGTCAAATTAGATCCAACCTTTATATCCCACTATGTTTATTATGATAATATGCGTATTCTTTTTCCCAGATCGTAACTCCAATTTTATGAGGAAATATACTTCCAAATTCATTATTTACATATTTAAATGCAAGTTCTTGGTCACGAATTTGATATTCTGAAAGTTTACAAATGTTAAAAGATGTGTTGTATTTAAATTGTTTATTCAAATCACGCTCAAATATAGATTCATTAGTAACCATGTGTTTGGGTTATTGAGAATTTGAAATCTTGATGACTTTTAGTAATTCCTCTTTGTATATTATTAAACACACCTATTTGCTATTGGACCTCTATATGTTTTTAATTAAAAGTTATTTTTATTTTATGTAAATATAGTCCTTGTGATCAGTCGCTAATACCACCCGGAAATAATCGGATCGATAGTTATCCAAAAATGTTATATCTTACGGCGAAATAAACAAAATCAAAGAAACTACGAGAGACTTTGCAGGCTCACAAACATATTTTCGTTAAATTAGTCTTCTTGAAAGGTGTAAATCAAAGCTTCATCGCCAACAATAAACGCATCTAACTAGTAAACGATTCTCGTAAACATTCACATTCAATGAAAGTACAAGTTGAACGCATTTCCTGCTAATTAAGCTGTGGGAATGTGACGAGTGTTTAAGCTAATCGTCTAAACACTAATAACTTCAGTATTATTTAAAACTATGTTCTCACTTGTGAGTTTAGCAGCTAGTGTTAAAAGTTATAAAACTATTTTATTCTTAACTTTAGTAAGTGCGTTTGCGTGCGTGTGTGTCTTTGTATGTGCGTTCATACAGTTTTTCAAAAAAGAAATAAACCTTTGCCACTCCTCGACCAAAATGGTCTATATCCAAAAACTGTGAATAACTTAACGTAACTTTGATTTAGACTCTTCACGATTACGCTCTTCATAAGAAGTTCATTGGTGAAAATAGGCCTACCCAGAATTCCATTTTGATGGTTAATTGTATTTTACCTATAATTTTTGCGGCCTTATTATGATACACACTGCATGCTACTCTAAACAGTGTGTGTAAGCCTTAAATTCAACTTGAATGCAAAATGTTAAAACGTGATTGCGGTACACACCCCGTCATGGGAACCTACCTTCACTGATTCATGTAATGCTATGCAGAGCACACGTTGTGACTAAAGCGGGACATTATAGTTTACATGCATATTGCAATTTGTCGGCTTTTGGTATGTAAGAAATGATGCGTTTTAATGTATCACGATTTTCGCTGAAATTTACTTGATTTCATCGTTTTATTTGTTTAAATTGGTTTGTGATGTTAAAATGAAAAACAACCGCTAGATTTATTGATTCCGTTAATTCTATTAATATATTGTATTGAATCAAATTACTTAATTACTTGTGTCCATACAATTTTAACGTTTTAAATGCCTTCTCGATATTACACTGACTGTATTGAGTTTTGTTTAATTATTTAATTAGTTTTTAATATGCAGTAAGGTTAACATTCTAATCTTTTTTATAGCCACTGAGTTAATACACCAACGTTTGCAGAACTCGTTCTAGACCTGATAAAAACAAATCAAACCACAATTTACATCCCATCCATCCATCCCATAACACTACTGAGTAAAATAAATAACCTAATCGATATTCACAGTTCGCATGTAGCATTCACAGGTGCCATGTAGCAATTTCACGGTGACATTGACACCGTCACGGCGGGCGTGACGCGACTTGTGAAGTGGCGGGATGATTGGTAATGTCTCGCGCGATACATAATGCATGGCTACCGGTTATAACAGTTACGATTTATGAGCTCGTAAAATGTTGTTTAAATTATAATGGATTTGATGCTGTGTACGATTTTTTATAAAGTACAAGTTGTCAAATAGAAGTATTTCCTTCTAGTCTTCCCAAGGCACCCAAAATAAGGCTTTTCTGTGGATATAAAAGCATTCAAATACTGATAGGTATTCTTTTTTTACACAAATAGACGCGTGTGAAATATTACACATTACACACGATTTTTCTATCCCTGACTATCTGAACATTGATATTGCAACATAATAAAAACAGTACGAACAATTTCAGTCATGCCCCGTTTTGAAAAACGGAAAAGACACATCGATACTAGTTCGGTTTTTTATTACCAATAACGGCCATGTTCTATTTATTCGAAACATGTAATTCTTCTAGTTCATGACTGTTTTATCCAACCATAGAGACGTACAATTTGCACCAGTATCAAGGAAATATACCAAGGCTGATATTATCACCCAAGACAATCTCTCGTAGATAATAATCGTGTGAAGTTTGAAAGGGCAGCCTTAGGCAAGCTTATACAAATTGTACACTACTACGACCTTTCCGCCTGTATAAAATTAGCTTGTATAAGCGGGTATCTGCCTACTTTGCAAAGCAGCATGCTATGATAGTGCTATGAATGTAACGTGTGATTTTTTTTTCTACTATTTATGTGACGGAAAAACAACAAAATCGGTTCTGCTCAAGTTCCATTGAATTCCTCCAGATTTTCTCGATATACTTCTGTTTTCATATTTTAAATAAATAATAATTTTAAAATATCTGTTACCGGTCGGCGACATTTCAAAGTTAATAGCGCATAATAAAAGCGTGATAATGTATACTACATCCTACAGTGGGCTAATAACTTTAACTGAGATCATCCGAAAGGAATGTCAGAGGTGACTGTACAACCCAATATGAAAGAGCACGGCAATTTGAACAAAGATGGTTTGCATTTGGTGGCGCAATTGCAGATTAACTCTTTGCGCAAGAAGTTTATTTAATTGTATAGCAGTACTAATGATGTTTTTTCCTTTAAATTTAATCTGACAATTCTAAATAATTCTTATTGTAAACAAGGAAAATGAGTAACTTTATTTGGCGATGATAAGTCACACGATAACAGGTTAATTGGGGTTAACACACTTAAGGGTGACAAAAAAAGACACCACGTGGTGTGGATATGTCGGAAAAGATTGCTGGCAGTGATAATTTATCTAATTACACCGGCCCATAACGAATTCATCGTAATTTGTGTTCAATTACAATTGTATTTGAGACATCGATTCTATCATGAATTATATTTAAATTGTTTTCGGCGTTCCGCTATACCGAAAACTGACCAATCCGAATTACATGTCTATACAGACATATCTCATATGTGCTAGAGTGTAATTACTCAAATTTTACAAAATTTGCCATAAACAAATCTGTCGCAGCTCGCAATAAAACGTGCGACACAAACTCACGTGCACACCGGTCTGTTGACAAAACTTTGTATTTACGCAACGTGTGTTTCGCAGACGCGGCGGGAGGCAAGCATGTGCAACGGCGGCCGGCGGCGCAGGAAAAAATCAGGTACAGTCGAGTAGAATAGTCAGTAGTCACTTCCCTGCATTTGTCTTGTGCGCTCGAGCACGCGCGGACGCCTCGCCTTATCTCGCGTAGTGCTTGTGTTGTGACACTTGTGTACAAACACCCTGTGCAAACGCATGTGCGATTTTGGATGTGATTTTGTGTGAGTATTTTTTTGTTATAGGGGAATTTGTGTTGTTGTTTCTTTTGTAATTAAATGTTGTGAGGTTTGTGTAATTTTGTGTTGTTTTAAGTAGTCTGACAAGGAGCTTTATCATGAGTGTTTAAATTATAATTCAATTTAAATGAGGGTAAATTTCGATTTATGTTTTTTTTTTACTTTGGATGTGATTTTACATTATGTTTTTATGGTGTTGTTCTGTTGTGTCGATGAGTCATAGTAATAATTGTGTGGTTTTTCATTTAATTTAGTGTAATTGGGTTTTTGTTAACGGTAGTTAATGAGGGTAAGTTAAGGCAGCTGTTAAAATTATTGTTTAATGAGTAAACAATAAAAACATGTGACTAATGCGTGGCGATAAGGTAAACAAAGAGATCTATTTACTATATTTGTGGTATTTTTTACATTAATTCAATATGGGATTAAATTAAATAAATATGTATTGTTTAAAAAGTAATATAATAATAATTAATGTTATAAATATATCATTTGAGTGGTTTTCCCGTAATAAGGAGATATGAGATAAGGTTCATGTGATTTATGTGAGTATTTACTACCGGCCACACCTATTTGCGATAAAAGATACGCAAGTTGTTTTTAAAATTCTATCATGATTTAGCAATTTTTATATCGTAAGTATATTTATAATCATGTTTGTTTCCTGATTTTATTGAGATATCAGTATATACATACATAACATTAAACAAGTTCTACAATTGTGATGCAATAACATTTCATATAAAATACAATAAATTATGGCCATTAGCCTATTTACGTCCAAATGCCTAGCCTAGGTTTTCCCAGCGATTGAAAAGGTTCATACTTTAGTT
Organism: Hyles lineata; assembly: GCA_030180105.1. NCBI lineage: Eukaryota > Metazoa > Arthropoda > Insecta > Lepidoptera > Sphingidae > Hyles > Hyles lineata. The sequence goes on from JARJEE010000023.1 coordinate 2,586,757, forward strand.
TATGCCGTTGGGCAAGTACGGATTAGTAAATTCAAATAGTTTGAAAATTCATGTGGAATCTCTAAGGTCTGAAGGTGTCCTCCGGATGTTTGCGTTCACTATTGAATAAGCATTACCCCAGTCTCTCGAATAAGTCCTAAGCTTGAAGTTTTGCTTGGTCAATGTCTGTTGTGAATACTGTCCTCTCATCCTCCTCCAGAGGAACGAAATAGTTTGCGAATAAGATGGTGGTTATTCCAAAGTAGCTTCAATAGCAATATCTTCCCAACGTGAATTAATCATAGAAAATTGAGGCTAATCCAGGTCCAATTGGGATACTTTATTTTGGGCTAAAAATCATTAATAAATAATTCGACCCTTATAATGTTCCACAGCAGAGCACGGGCCTACTTTATGACTGATATGGGTTGCAGTCCACCACGCTGGTCTACTGAGTGTTGGAAAAATGAAATCATCAAATAAAATTGCCAATTTGTTGAGCTACGCTGTTGTCAGTCATGATTCAGCATGAATTGTCAGGCTTGTCCGGGCTGGTACCACCCTCACAGGAGATAGACGTGAAACGACAGCTATGCGTGCCTTTCTGTCAGTGAGTTTTCCGGATGTCAGTTTTCTGTTCCCATTGTTATTCCTTCCCGCATCCCTGCTAATTTGATGGGCCGCCAACACATCCATAATATAAGCGTTACGGTTGTTCATGGGTGGTAGTGATCACTTGCTATCAGACGACCTGTTTGCTCGTTTGCCGGAACTTAACCATAAAAAAATAAAATACTACAAATACATTAAAATATCATATAGTAATAACCTTGAGTCGATATCCGTCAAGTTTTTGCACTATTAGCAGCCAGTTGTTTAAATACGGGAAAATACGTATAATTTGATACACCTGTTTCAAGCGATAACTTGTGTGCTTTGGCAAATTCTGTCACGTATTTTAATCTTATGTTTAAATTACTGAATTAAAATATTAGTTTAATAATATATACATACATTGATGTTCTTAAATAAATGTTATGACTTTATGAGCTCTGTTTTGCCGTAAACGCGTACAGATATAGATAAATATTTCCAATTTTACTACAGGTAAAAATTTATGTCCATATTTACATAGTATTTAATTTAAGATACAATAAAAAACAAATAAAATATTCTACTAGGAACTGTTCAATAGTAAATCATGTTTGAAATGTCTAGATTTCGCGATATATTTTGGTGGGGCTTTATTGATCCTGGACTTAACGAGTTATAGTGGCGGGTGTGAGGGTGGGATTGTCACCTGGTGTATAGCCAATGTTGTGTCTTGTATATGATGATGATGATGATCGTTCCGACAATTATCTGTAGACTGTAACTAATATCTGTATATAATCGAGCTTAGCCTGACGTTAATTAAATAAATAAAATAATTGAAAACATCCAATAGTCACATACTCCTGACCCACTAAGAACGAGTCCTGTGACTTGGGTATCAGAAACTACGAGATAATTTTCAGTTTCACAAACACCTAGACCCGAAACAAATATCTGTGGTTCACACAAATATTTGTTTCGGTGCGGTGATCGAACACGCGTCCTCTCATTTCACAGCCAGCGTCTAACCAAATGTACCAAAAAATTTTAAAAAATTGTGTCCAATTAATTTGAGCCTTAGCCGTTTCAATGTGAATGTGGAGTATTTTCGAATTTATTATGCAAGTCGAGACTCAAGTTAAAGACAAGCTTTAGTATTAATAGTAAAATACTATGTAACTATTTTAAAAATTATATATATTTTTTGAAGATTATTTTACTATACAAATGAATAAATTATCATAACTGTGTGTGTTCTAATCAAGTGTTATCTAATTTTCCTAATAATAATTCTCGACGTAATAGCATTATGAAATTTGTGCAACGTGTTAATTATACGATGTTTTGTGCAATGTATTTTTTTATTTGCACTCATACTTATACATAATGTTATGTCTTTTGCACTGCCTGTGTTATAAAAAGTTTATGTTTTTAGGTTATTTGATTCTTCTGGACCTTTTAACAGTATTATTGTATAGATTGGTAATATAGAATCCTGAATACTATATTATTTTTGGATATATATTTTTTCTAGAATTTCTGGGCCTATGCCTTTAAGTTACGATAGCGGAGGACGCAACCAATGACGCAAATACCGGCATAATTAAAGTTATAATAATACGAAATATGCAAAATAATAACGTTTGCTGTGTAAATGTTTATAAACACATTTTTTTCCTTATACAGTGTAGATGTGACGCAAAACATGACTACGTATATACGTAGAAACAATGGAACAACATGTGTTCACGTATGCTAATATTGCCTACTTTGGTAGAATAATGTAATTTAAACAAATGTACGTCTTTTGTATTTTGACCCGGTCATTGGCCTAGTTGAAACTTTTAGTATGGCCAAACGTGAATTCACGAATTTATTTTTATGGCAATTAAAAATGATAACATAATATGGATAAGCATTGTGAATAAAGGAAATTATTTAAGTTAGAAAATACTACACGATACCCCACGAAAGAAGCTAAGTTTTGTATCGTCGGTATTAAAAACTATGGGAGGCTTTTTACTCACACAAAAACCAGACTTGAAACTAATAATATGATTGTGATTTATTCCAAATCGAATACAAAGATAAAGTAATTAATGCTTTACTTTATGAAACTTAAACGACTGTTCTACAAGTAATGTTAAAACTATCTTATTAATGCAGTCAGTGACTGCAATTATTGGCGCGGCTTACGAAATCTTTGTGTAATATTCGGTCGCAATGTGTAGAAGGTATCGAATTGTGCTGAGTATTAAAGATTCTGTTTTTTTTTAAGTATTATAATTAAAGATGATGAAAAATAAATTCTTATAATGTCAGTATTGGCTTCAGTAACTTAGTTAATATTATAGATGAAATTACTTCATTCGAAAAAAAAGGTTGACGATAAATAAAACAAGAAACTTGGGATTGTTTTATTACATTGGTTGAGGATCGCTTAGAGAAGTCGAATATCTTGATCAAGGACTTGAAAGGTTTTTATCAAGCCCTAAGCAACTTGGTTTATTTATACACACCCTTGAAATATAAAAGAGAACCAGTATAGGTCTATTGTATTGTATCAGTCTACATATATGTATATGGCGTATATGGGACGTATATGGGCTGTTACAGATACAGTCCATATATGTATGTCCCACTGCAGGGCACGGGCCTCCTCAACAATCGAGAGCACGATTGAGGGTGGTTAAGCCATATAGTCCACCACGCTAACTTAGTGCGGGTTGGCAGACTTATAGATAGGTCTTTATAAACACAATTTAAAAAAATAAGTGTAAGATATTCTTCAGTTGAAGGAACCACTTACCAGTTAATGTTATAACCAAAACCCACTTATTAAATAATGATTAATGTTCAACATTCAATAAATAACAAGTGAAGTACCAATACGCAACACTTCAAGGAACAGGTTGCGATGCAATAAGCACGAGTACAGCAGAGATTACAACGTAACACCGTTGCCTGACATTTCGTCCGTTCACTCGAGCTCTGTGTCGAAAGGATGTGATATAATGTCGTGCGGTTTACAGCTTAATATATTGTGAATTGATAGATATTTTTAGCTGGTATTGATAAAGAATTCCTAGTTAGCAAAGTAGTGTCAACTTCGAGAATCAGAGCCCCAACGGATTAGTAAGTTGAAGTGGCAATGGCCGGACACATAGCGCGGAGAACGGCTGATGGCGCCAAAAATTCTCGAATAGAGGCCACGTAGCGGTAAGGGTAGCGTAGGACGTCCAACTACAAAGTTGGTCACACGACCTAGTAAAGGTCGCGGGACGTCGCTAGATGCAGGCTGCCTCCAACAGGTCACTGTGGGAATAATTGGGGGAGGCCTATGTTCAGCAATGGATGGATAATGGACGGGAGTAGTACCATTATTGTAGAAAACCGCAGTGAGTCTTGAAGTAACAGATTTGGTATCGCGATATGTTTAGGAAGCAAAAAAAAATCGGATCCTGGATAACTTAATCTCAAGCTCTCTTTTACTTTCTCGCTCCTAATATATTATACAATGCTAGAATTCAATTTCCGTCATCAAATATTGTTGATACCTAGGTAACAGCGATCATTTGCAATCAATGTGTTATTTATTTGTAAAAGTAAACAGTACTGCCACACCATCGACAAGGTCATCGCATACTTCAAATTACACCATAAGTCACAAACAGTGCCACAGTAAAAATACACACAGAACGTCTATAAAGGACAGAACACACGTTCTAGCCGCGACGAAAGTGAAAGGCGTCGTTTCGGTTCAAGGTCGCGCATAGAGAAGGATTTGTGTTGTTGTTGTGTCTACACTTTGTGTATTGTCTAAGGTTTTATGGTGTTTGTTACGGTGTGTACCTGCTGTAAGTTTTCTTTGTTTGTTTGCATAATTTATTGTTGCCTTTGTTAGATGGGGCGTTTATATTTTTTTGTAACGATTTTATTGTGTTACTTCAGAGTTATGATGGTAAATTTAGGTAAGAATTTTGTTTATATTGTGATAATATTTTATAAAAGGTTGAATATTTTTGAAATCACAAAAATATATGCAATTAAGTAGTTTCTAAATCTACGTTGCTTGCAACTAGACAGACTCTTGTATACTTTTTCATCTGATGGTAACGGAGAATGATGTGTAGCAATTACTTAAATATTACAACGTACACTTCTGCAATACATGTCAATCGTGTTTTACCATAATAAAGCGCGTGAAGGAAGCTCTTAATTAAAGTTGCCGTCTGACGTAATTCCTATAAATTATAAGCTGTCGGAACTTATCACGATTTGCAATTATGTGACATTTGCTGCACTGGAAGCAATATAACTTGTCCGATGTGAAGTTAATGGTCAAAATTATTAAAGAACAGGCAAGCGAAGCTTCCGTAGTCCTACAAGGTAAATGACCTAGCTTAAGTTGCAGGAAGTTAGTAGATGCAGGCCGCAGGATGCAATTTTTCGGTTTTTCTGTACTATAATATGTATGTATTATGCATATAACCCTTCCTCTGGAATTGCTCTATCTGTTGTTAAAAAGTGCATTAAAAACCGATTACTATTTTAAAAAATCTAAGTGCACCGACACCGGAAGCATCTTCATTTTATACTATGTAATGAAGTAGTTAGATTTATTGATTGACCTAATATGTTTTGTAGGCACGGCATGCATTGCCCGTAAAAGCATGTATGCATGTAATCGGAGAAATCACTCTCTTGATGCGTAGTCAAGATAATTGGCGTATCCCTTAGCTGTAGCATGATATAAAATGCTGGTTTAATTCTTAATAAATTTTATTTAGATTTAAACCTATTTCAACGTGATATTTTCGATTAAATAGATGTAATAAAACGTATAGCTGTATTAGCAATGAGCATATCCTCAAGCTTCACAATCCAATTCAATTTAAATGTAAATTTTCCTACACGACTGCAGTCCTTTCCACCAGTCTACATTTGCCAGACATCACCAAAAATCCCTAAGCAGAGTTACAAAATTCCATGTATGTATTTTTATACGACTTCCATTCTAGACTATCAAAACAAAACAAATGGAAGAGTTCTCCGTCCCACTTTCCGCATACGGCTTTGCTGCATGATTCGCTTTCGTAACTATAACGAGCTCTGCTATACTACACAGTAAAATAATAGTGGGTGTTCAATACACAACCGCGTGCGAATCACCGACTAACGTAATGAAACGCCCACTTGTTTATTTTTTAAATTACGTTCGATCTGTTCTGCTTGTTGATGTAATATATTCTAGGTAACTAGCTTCGCTTGGGTGCAGGTGTTTTTTGATTCCACTCCACACAAGATACATGTTATATTTCTTACAAACTGGGACACCTGTATGTATATCGTACATATAAACCTTCATCTTGAATCACTCTGTCTATTAAAAACACTGCATCAAAATCCGTAGTGTTTTAAAGATCTAAGCATACATAGGACAGAGACGGAAAGTGGCTTTGTTTAGTACTATGTAGCGTGAAGACTGGAGACTTAAGATGGTTTGTGGATTTTAAATGAACGTAAGGTATTGTCTCATGGTAGCTGCGTGTTTGATTTGAATAATAGGATTTGCTTCGCATCTGGTTTTGGGTTTTGACGTTACATAGGATGTTACTGGTGAACTCAAGTAATTTTTTTTCTGTAACTTTAAAATCCATCCTTCAGCCATATTTTACTGATGATTTTTTATTCTCCCCAAAATTTCCGCATGTGATGAGTTAGATTTGTATATCGAACGAATTACTTCAACCTTTATGAAGTCATCTATCCAACTTGTAAACATTTTACTATGTGCTTTTTCATAAAGGTCACAAATCGCCTATTAAATAAGATATTAGTCTCATTAGCAGTCGCAAAATGTGCAAATACGGTCTAAAATCAAATACCTAGAAAAGGCACCATGCATTTTCCCCAAAGCCTTAAAAGTACACCAACCATTATTATTATTTAAATATTTATTGTACACATTAAAAAATATTACAATATATAGAAATTAAAAAAATAAAAAGTACAAAAAGCGGTCTTATCGCTTAAGGCAATGTCTTACAGACAACCATTTCACCACACATTAAAAAACCCGCCTTCACAACACCAGTCACAGAAGTAGCAACATTACAAAACATTACAAGTCGGTTATCGGATCTGCGAGATGCGGACCACAGCCGAAACAAGGAAAGTGTGCCGTGGAGCGGCCGGCGGCCTTGTCCCACTTGACTGTTACGTGAGTGTTTCGGTAATACTGTCCGTTGACTTCGATGTGAATGGACTGTGGCAGAGAACGATGGTGAATTGATGAGTGATTTTGAATATATATTAATACATTTGTCTTACGTTGTGGATTTAGTGGTGGACGAAAAGGACATTGTTCCTGTAATAGCTGTAATGGACTGTGTGGAAGAGAAAGATGATGAATTGGTGATTAGAGCAGCTGGACTTAAATTATTGATGCCTTGTGCCATAGATTGGTTGGTGTATGAAAAATAACCTGTTTTGATAGTAGTTGATGGTTGGCTATCCGTTGATGTCCTCTGTATAGATTGTGTAGGTGCAAGAGGTGTTGGAAGTAGTAGATATCATGGAAGTCGCTGTGGAAAATTTGGGGAAGCGTATGTCTGTCATTCGTCATTTTGTGGCTTAGGATAATGATGACAATTATGGAACTAAAAGTCCAAAGGTTAAGAAATTAGGTCGACTAGTCTAGTGTTCTCATTTACTAAAATATTTGATATATCGAACTCAATATCAACAAACATTAACAATACACCATTACAAGCTATTATTATTTTAATTTATTCTATTTTTTTTGTTGACATACTATGATACAAAAGAAGCAAGTGCAAATGAATGGTTGATTGTGATAAACTTGTTATTATGCAATGCTTGTCTAGCAAACATCATGTGTTATTTTATATTTACACTCACAAACATCAGAATATAAAGCATCTCGTACGTCGCGCACTTGTAAAAACAATGTGATTTATAAATATTAAAAGGCTTTTATCATGCATGCATTTTATTGTTTAAAAATAATTGTTATATATTAAAAGGTTTATGTAAATGGTAAAACAATGTATTGTTAGAAAAAATATATCTCCTTACAACAGGAGTAATTCTTTTGTTTGTCAACAGATCTGGATCAGCAAAACCTCGTCGCCCAGATCGCGCAGTGTACGTACCCAGAGCACTTCGGCAGACCGACACCGCTCCCACGGAAGAAAACAAACCCGAAGCCAACAAACGAACCGCCCCAGCCCCCGCCATCCCTGCCGCCGAACCTGCCAAGTGTCCAAAATCACCCGCTCCCAAAGATAAGTCTGCCCACGGAACACCCAGAAAGTCTCTAGACAAGAACTTCTGTAACGTATACGTACCACCGCATCTCAGAAATCAAAGATCTCACACGGCGCCCAGTATAGGTGCTCAGTCGACATCGAGCGATACAATCGAATCTGTGCCTTCAGGCTTCCAAGTGCCAAATAGTGATAGTGCAATATCTTATAGTGATAATAGTTTTACCGACGACGTAGATGTAGGCGAGAATTTTTATATAGGTGATTATTTTGCTAACGGACAGCTCGGCTTCTACAGCCCCAACTATTATAGTGAATACGCGGACGGCAGCCACAACGCAGAGACCGGTGACTGGACCAATGAGTCCGATGAGAACATGGCTGTGAACGAAGCGAACCAGAGCAATATTATCGATAACGATTATTTATATAGCAAAGACGAGGATGTCGAGAAGAAAGAGCTGAAGCGAGCGTCGCAGGAGATCAACAGGAGCAGTAAGAGGATAATCAAACAGAGTTTCCATTCGGACGTACTTGTCATATCGGATCCTGTTGAAGACTCCAAAGATGAGGCACCAGTACCTGCTCCCGTGTCCCCGCCGGTCACAGAGGAGAAAGAACCCGAGCCGAAGAAGTCCAAACCGAAATTAGAACAAAAAGTGTCTTTGAAACGGGAAGAGAATGATTGGGACGCGGTGTTTGACGATAGTGGTGAATGTCTAGATCCTTCGTTATTGGAAGAGCTGACGTCAACAGTAGGCAAGGTGCACATTAGCAAAGCGAAGAACAGTTACGAGCAGTACCAGACTCGCGGGCAGGCGTTGTTCAACGGGCCGTATGATGAGACGTTCGGCCACGTGATCGAGGTGTACGACTTTCCCAGCGAGTTTAAGACCAACGATTTGTTCTCGTTGTTCAGCGAGTATAAGGACACCGGGTTCGAGATCAAGTGGGTGGACGACACTCACGCTCTTATCGTGTTCAGCAGCTCTAAGATCGGTGAGTCGCTCGTATGTTGATGTTATTATTTAATAAATTTTTGGGCTAATTTATGAAGTGTGATGTACGCTGATGATGAATGAAGGAATAATTGAGGTGTTTATTGTTTTGCAACTATTTCTTTCAATGCGCTACCGGAATGGATTTTTGACTACTATTAGTATATAATTGCAAAAGACACATCAGTCTTTTATTCACGTATGAAATTTTGTCATGGCTAAATTTTTTCACTTTGTTACGTATGGCGGAAGCTTTATACCCCCTTAAAATAACAACCTCTCTACGGGATAATTTATCCAATTCTACCAAGTAATATTTTAGATTCCGATCACGCAATTCAAATTATTATAACTCCACTTATCCAATCACTATTATTACAATCTTCGAAGAAATTCATAATAATTTAACTACAGCATCGGCTTGAAACGATGCCTCGGAGATATCACGTGCCGTTCGTGATTGTCCCAGATCTGTTAACATTTAGTTTTTACCTCAATTATGTAGTTATTTTATGATATAGCTCTATTAGTGGCACGCATGTTATCGCTTCCTCTTGTGATATGTTCGAACATGTCATATGTTTGGGTTTGATATGTTGGACTAGGTCAGAATGGTCTGGTCAGATACTGATTATATTTTATTCTATATTTTATGTATTTTATTCTGGCGTGAAAAAGTGATTGCGCGTCTGATAATCACCTCTGGCCAGTACACATTTGTGTCGTTGTATTGTTTTATCTAGACCTGATTAAAGGATATAGGATTAAAGAAAGAATACGGAAGAAGGCAGACTGTTCCTTGGCTTAATGATGTGGAATTTAACGACCCTGTTGATTCAGGACAGGTAGGTAATGAGTACGAAAATTTTGTAAGCTAGCAGTTGTTCTTTTGAGAAATGAAGTGGTTAGCTTAAGGCTAAACAACTTGACAAAAGAAGAAGATGAGACAATTTTTAGATAAATTAAATCTAAAAATTGTCTCATCTTCTTCTAGACAATTAAAAATTTAGAGATTATTCAATTCTTGTAAACACCTATTAGAGATATAAATACATTCATGAACTCGTGCCTTTTTTCTCAGAAGGGGTAGGCAGAGGTGCCAGGGCACCCATCTTTCCCCTTGTATAGTCCGTCCCACGATGTGATAGGGGGCGAGCCTATCGCCATGTCGGGCACAAATTCCTGACTCCAGGCTGATAATGAATATAAAAATCTAATATCACTTTGCCCGACCCGGTACGAGACCTCGAACCCGAGACCTCAGCTTTGTAACTGTACCGTAGTACAACTATGTACGCCACCAAGGCAGTAAGATATAAATAAATAAACCTATGTACCCAATATGCTATCGCTCGCTAACGATGATGGATATAGTACTTAACTGCTATCGATAACAGATAGGCGGTTTAGTTATCAATCTGTGACTGTAGCGCAACACACTGGTTTTGTACTTCCTCGTTATATGCGGTTTGTGCTGTCCAGTATTATTGATATAGCCCTTAAAAGTTGTTTGAATCGTGAATGTGGCATTCACATTCATAAAAATACAAGACCCTGTAACAAAGCACCGGCAATGCACGGTTGTGTTTCGGATTGAAGGGCATTGTAGCCAGAGTAACTACTGGACATATTGAGACTTAACATGTTATGTCTCAGGATGGCGAGCGCAGTGGAATGCCAAGCATTGCTTTGTAATTCAAGGTGTTGTTTGGTTTCGCTACTGTTCATGAGCGGTCGTATCGCTTACCATCAGGCGAAAAAAAAAAGGGCGCTCCTTGAGTAAGACGTCTAGAGCCCCCTAGGGATCGCGACCACAGATTGAAAAACATTGCTCCAGAGTCTAGAGGAAAGCATTCGACGTAAATTTCATTTGATCCCAAGATAGTTCCTCTAATAAATATTTGTAGTGTTTTCATCGTCCGCAGTTGATGCAGATAATGAACCGTTCTGCCACTAAAATGTTTTATTATCTTGTTTATATATGGAATTGTTATTACAATGTTGCTATGACCGTATCGTATTGAAATATTATTGTTACGTTCATTCAACAGCTTTGTGATTTTTACATCGTAAATATTATATTATTGTCTTTTCGGAGTTTGAGTTTTTATAGAATTTTGCTAATGAAATGCAGTTACCGTTTTATGTATTGGGTTCATCGACATACAAAGAATAAATTGTGCTTATAAATTTTATCAACAATGTAATAAATAAATTCTGTCAATCTGGAGCCAGCCCGTGGGGGGAGGGGGGGGGGGGGGGGTCACGACCCCATGACCTCCCCCTGGATCCGCCGTTGGCTGGGAGTTATAGTATAAGTACGACATTAGCATTACTACAACCTTTTTGGGTATGTCTGTGACCATAATTATGTATGTATGTTTCGCGTAGGCATTTGGTTGTGAAATTTCCGTCATTAGTCACGTTGTTTTCCTTCATATTCGTAGTAAACGATAATTTACTACGAATTATTACGATAATCAGAAAAATTTATGTTCTTCTACGCACGTACAAGCTCTGGATTGAAATCCCTCCTTCGGTGTTTTTTTTGACCTGTCCTTCAAACAAGGCTTAAAGAGTGTACCCTCCTTAAAGTAGGCACCTGGCTATGCTAGATCTCTGACATTGCGAAGGTCCATGAGCGGCGGTGACCGCTTACCATTAGGCGGGCTGCATACTCATCTGCCTGCTAAAAGCCAATAAAAATATTCTATTTAAACACTAAATTTATATAAAAACATTTCCAACTCATATATTAATTTGAGTTTTTTAAGACGAAATAAACCATAAGTAAAGCATAAACATACTCTTGTAATAAAAATATACGGCAGTTTACCTTAATTCAAGTGATTCCTCCTACAATTTATCGACCGGACGATATCGTGTGTGATAATGATTTAATGGTCACTATTATCAACACACACACGTCGTAGTGTCACAACAATTTAAACTAGTGTGAATTTATATCGATCTTATGTTACAAAATATGGTTTTGAGATAGTCTTAGTTTGACCTAAGTAATAAAGATATATTTTCAACAACTTACAATACCCAGGAAGTGATCTTTTTGCTTTCGGTCTGGTGGTCCTTATGACAATAATTCAGCAAGCATGCTATACATTAGATATAACAGAAGAGGAAAAGGTTAAACAGTTTACCTAATATAATATTATAAATTATGATCCTTTCTCTCGTCGCTTAGAGACTGTGGGTACACTACAACATAGCAGATTTTACAAACAAATTTTTGTAACCGATAACTACAAGTCGTGGTCCATAATCTCTTGTTGTTTCTTTATAATTTCTAATTTCATTCCCTACTAGAACCCTGCAAGTGGTACTGGCGCTGGGGCTATGTTTGCGGTTGTCGCTCCAGTATGTTCCTCAAGGCATTAAAGCTGTTTATTTGCATCTAAAGCGTCATATTCTTCTCTTCTATTTCTGCCTACATCAACACACACTACATAGTATAAAATAAAGTCGCTCTCCATCGATCTGTCCCTATGTATTCTTAGATCTTTAAAACTACGCAACGGATTTTGATGCGTTTTTTTAATAGATAGAGTGATTCAAGAGGAATGTTTACATATACAGGGTGTCCCAGTTAGTAAGAAAAATGTATCTGGTATGGAGTGGAATCAAAAAAACATCTGCGCTCAGGTGAAGTCGGGAAGGGTCGCTATATTGTATATACGCAGTGTTAACGTGAGTAATTCAATCCAGTGCGTAACACGGTTGCTTGCGTCACTCACTCAACATGTTTCTCGATATGCACGATTGGACATCCAAACGAAGCCATTGCGCACATGTTAATACTGATTGGTGTAGATGATGAAAGCTGGCATTCTACATCAGTGACTGTTAGTTCGATTCCTGATACATGACACGCAGAAGAATTCGTGTAAGATGCATGCGCAGGAGTGTGATTTGTCAGTTTCTATTTTCGAAGTCACTCAGGACCTAAAAGTGATGCTGTTTTTTAATCTCTAATTGCAATTTGAGAAGACATTAATATAGTACTCTGCGCGTTGCAATGGGAAGTACAATCAACTGAGTTGCGGCGCCGAATATTTTTTATTTAATTTAATACTTTATTGTACATCATTAAATAAAGAGACAAAAAAATAATAATACAGAAACAGGCTTAAATACAAATTATCGGTAGTACAAGTGGCGGTCTTATCGCTAACGGCGGCGATCTCGTCCACACAACTATTTTACGTCGCTTTTTAAACATCTTAGTGACTAACTATACCTTACTATATCTACTGGTGGTAGGTCTCTCATATGTGAGTGGCCATCTGGGTGGGTACCACCGCAGTGCCTATTTCTCCCGTCAAACAGCAGTGTAAACGCACTGTTGTGTTTCGGGTTGAAGGGCATTGTAGCCAGAGTAACTACTGGACATATTGAGACTTAACATCTTATGTCTCAGGATGGCGAGCGCAGTGGAATGCCAAGCATTGCTTTGTAATTCAAGGTGTTGTTTGGTTTTGCTACTTTTCATGAGCGGTCGTATCGCTTACCATCAGGCGAACGGCATGCTCGTCTCGCCATTCATAGCAATAAAAAAAAACTAGTAAAGTATGATAAATGATTTATCAAAAATATAGCAACCGGATTTATGAGATATATTTAGATAAATATATGTTAGATTGTATTTCCTTAGCAACACGATGATAAAATCTCTCGATATATTTCTGTGATAATATCTATACTTAAACCATGATTGATTGAGTCACGATATGATTGCCTCTCCTCAAGATTCGTATACGATTGTTAAGGTATCAAATTCACGTAATGTTATGTTCTAGATCTAGAAAAATAGTTGTATAACATGAATCTGAAACTACTGCAACTTTTGTAACTCGGTATCTATGGCACGCGGTTTATTGTTACTCAGCATTGAATATCGGTTAGTATTGTTAAAATTGTATTTAAATCACAAAGAAATTGAGAAATACATATATAATTGAATTACAAGGGGTTGGATACAAATATTTGTGTGATCAAAAGTATTTTTTCACGTTTCGATGTTTGTGAGACCGTAGTCCATCGTAGTATCTTTACTGGTGGTAGGTCTCCCATATGTGAGAGGCCATCTAGGTAAGTACCACCACATCGTCTTATTGCTCCCGCCAAACAGCAGTGTCAATGCACAGTTGTGTTTGAAACTTAACATCTTATGTCTCTGTCGCGAGCGCAGTGGAATGCCAAGCATTGCTTTGTTATTCAAGGTGTTGTTTGGTTTTGCTCCAGCCCGTGAGCTTTCGTATCGCTTACCATCAGGCGAATGGCATGCTTGTTTTGCCATTCATAGCAAAAAAAAGAAATTTCTGATACCAACGACAAAAGGCCCATCTTCGTTGTGAGGTCAAGACTATGTGTGTGACTGTAGTGTATATTTTTTTAAATCATCAAGCAAAAATCACTTTAAAAGAAATGCTTGGGTAAATGTTCATTACGATTGAAGATTTCTTCCGGATATTATAACTAACCCACTTCAATAATCCCTTTAGCATCGATAAAATCGGTTATAATTGCGAATGCGTCGTTTGATTTAATTAACTGCTAACTGAATTGTCAATAAACATGGTAATGGGTTGATGTTATGCAGAGATGTGATATTAAAATATTTTTTACTGATTTAATTAAATTTATATTATTGTATTTGAATTTTTCGTAATTGATGTGTGTCAGTGAAATTCACAAATCGATTTAGCGCCACTAAACAGTCATAGGGCTGATGTTATTCCGGATTTTATAGGATATACCTATCTTGAGTACTCGTTTTTCCATAGGTGACTAAGCCAATATCACTTTGCTCGACTCGGGATTCAAACCCGAGACCTCAGCTTTCTAACCGTACGCCACCGAGGCATTACAAATCGATGAATGCGGATAACTTCACTATATAACTCTAACTTCAGCTAATCTCATACTCCCAATAAAATAAAATGGCTACAAAAGAACAGTAGATAAAAAGCCGTAAAAATAAGAGACCTTAGCTTAACAGAGAATCTAACATTTTTGATCCATTACTGGCGAGAAAAAAACAAAATCACTTAAGAAATATGATTGATAAAACTCATTGAATCTCTGTATCATTCGGAGATAAACCTCACATTCCCATGATGCCTAATGGAATCACATAAGATTGATTACGAAACAAACGGAAGGCACTTTATATAACAAAAAAAAGTTCACCGTGGACCACGTAAGGGCGTGTCCGAATTGCAATACACTAATGTTTCTATACGGCAGTAAAATAAAATAAAAGAAACTGGTTCCGCATGGAATGATGTTTCCATGTTTTCGGCACACACTTCCGATACAGAATGGCAACCTACATGCGAATGTTGCGTGCGACAAATCGTTTTGATGTTGCCAAGCGTAAAAAAAAATATATATTGTGTGCGGCTAAAAATAACTGGCCGGTTAGTGTTCGAATATTGAGTTTTTATGGTTATTTTATTAGTCGATTATGAAATGCCGTTTTTATTTTTTAAGATACGGTTTTGATAGCCAGGCATTGCGTTTTATGATTTTTGAATCAGTGTGATTGTTTTAAAAAAATTATCAAAGCGATCAAAATATTTGTAACTCTTTCACTTTTAAACAATAGACTCATATTAATAAAGAAATTCCAAATTGACGCACTAAGTTACTTAGTAGAAATTATTAGATTTTTTTCCAATAGTACATAATTTGTGTTCCTTTCATAAATTGTCCATTAGATGAATAAACACCTGCTTCCGTCTCTCTGCACTACCTTAAGGTTGGCTGGTAGAAAATGCCCTTGGGCATTAAGTCCGCCTGTACTACGTCTGTGTACAAAGTGTTTAAAATAAAATAAATAAAAAATAAATAAATAAATAATTTATAAATCTTTAATTCTATACCATAATATGAAAACACATGGCGAAGTGTTCCCGATTTGCCTTTGATGCGACCTATCAACATATTCTCAGTATTTATTATGTGCAATTTACTCTGTTATATTTATAAACTCGCTGTGGGTAGCTGTAATCAGGTCAAATGTAAGGCAAAAATAATATTTGCAAAGAATGTTTGTTTAAACACATGCATGTTGATGGATTTTGCAACGAGCAATTTACATACAATTTATTATTACTATTATACTTATTTATTATGGCATATGTGTATTGGCAATTTAAAAAATCTTCCAAATATTGATTTATATCGAGTTGTATTATGGTTTTATTAATGTTCCTTCTTGGTATAACGGTTTGTCATCATTGGCTCTATGTAAGTTAATGATTGTTATAATTAAATCTTCTGTATAACGCATGTGAATTCAACATTTGTTCACCATCCTCAAGTAAACGGTCAAGTAGGCTAGTCATCAGTTAGTCACCCACAACATCACATGTCAATGTCACGACGCTCAAGTAACACTAATCCTATGATTACACTAATCAGTACCTTAATGGCCGCATCGTCAGCTTATTTGCGTTTGTACTTGATGAATACTTGAAAGTAAGGTAAAATTTCAGCACACTTATATTTTCTTAAAAAATACGTTAACACCTCAGCCGGAAGCAAGGAAATGTTACCATGGAATAAAAAATAAGTACTTACCTATACATTTGCCGTAATATTGAACGAATAATTCGTTCAATTACTTATGTCATTCACTTAATCAGCACGCAGTTATTTGATACTTTGTTTTCACTTGTGAAATCAACGGAAGATACTCGATACTTGGAAAATAACCTTAATCAAAAAGTAACTAACCAACGGTTTTCTTGAAAATAGTGAAAGAGGCCCTCAGAATCAGAATTGACTTTGTGATTGATCTGAATATTATTCGTAAA
This sequence comes from Hyles lineata, assembly GCA_030180105.1. NCBI lineage: Eukaryota > Metazoa > Arthropoda > Insecta > Lepidoptera > Sphingidae > Hyles > Hyles lineata. The sequence continues at coordinate 2,603,458 of JARJEE010000023.1, forward strand.
GTTAAATATTGAAGTCGTATCCGTGTGTTAATATTTTAATTATTTCCTATTTTTTTTTTATAATTGAAGCAAACAGTGCGTGGTGGCCTGTTGGTAAACGGACCGGATGCGGCTGCCACTGTTCACGGTGGTCGCGGGTTCAAATCCCAGGGCACACCTCTGACTTTTCGGAGTCATGTGTGTATTGATAGTCAATCACCACGCACTAAAACGGTGAAGGAAAACATCGTGAGGAAACCTGCATACCATAGCGATTCATAAGAATTTCTACGGTATGTAAGTCCGCCAACCCGCACTAGGCCAGCGTGGTGGACTATATGGCCTAACCACTCTCAATCGTACTCTCGATTGTAGAGTAGGCCCGTGCCCTGCAGTGGGACGTATATGGGCTGATACAGAATTGAAGCAATATTCTAAAAGTACACTTTTCTGCCCTATCTTCATTTTCCTTCAGTTATGTCCATCCCATGGTTGTCGGTAAGAGATTGCCTTGAGCGATACGACTTTTTATGTTAAATATAAGTTTTAGTTTAAGTATTATTTGGTGTACAAAAAAGAATAAATAAATAAATAAGCTGAATCTACATACAGCTTGATGATCATAATTAACTTTTAATTGATATAACTTATATCCTTTTTTAGATGTATTTACAACATGTGGTTCTCATTCAGTCAAGATAAACTAGTAGTCTGCAACCTCCATGCTGTTTGTAATGAGAGATGTTATCTAGTTTTTATAAATCTGTAATTGTTATTCCTATTTTTCTTTGTGTTATAGAAAATGTTGTAGTAGACCTTTTGACATGTTAGATAGGTTCCATTAATTTAATACGTGTTGTGATCATAGATTTGTGCCCTGCAATCAACGCAGCGACATATATTTCATAAAAAAATATATAGAGAATTATCCAAAGCTGGGTAACCAATCTTTAATTGATGGTAAGACCACAATCGAATTTGTAAAAGAAATATAGGACCTCATAGCTTACGTCCTATTTTTAATGCATCGATAGTAACAGTCTATAGAGTATTTATGATACCAACGAATCATCCCTATTACCCTTGTAATTGAATTGTAGAACCGTTTGGTTCGCGCCGGGATGGTTTGGACCGACAAGCTATGGCTTCGCAAGCCAGCCCGCGTGGTTCTGGTAAGAAATGGAGAGGAGGGGATCAAGTTGAACAATTCCTCAGAGCATTCCAGAGGTGCGAGCAGTACTCCATACCCGGCCGGACCTGCGCTTTATATAAGCGACAAAGCTGACCGGGCGTGAAAAACCGATGCACCCTGTTCAGGACTCCAACCCTGCGTGATGTGGCAGTTATTACGCCCTCGATGTGATCCCTTGGATTGAGATCACAGCGGATATCCACACCAAGGATACTTAGGTCATTCCGCATTGAGAGGGGAGCAACCTGAAGAATGGGGAGGGGGAACCCTTTTAAAATCAAAAACTTTTACCCAACAACTTCACGACTAAACAGTTGGTACCAAAACGTCTGAAAACATCCCATTTAGATTCAACTTGTGACCCCAGTGATCGTGTCGCTGTTTGGCAACCGATTACATGAAACAGCGAGACATTCGCAACAATTGCAGCCTTTGTGTCTGGTTATGTAAACAACAGCTGTGGATCAAGATCGGCACGATTCTGTTGCAATTGACGCGGGCCGTGGGACGGGAGAGGATTTTGTAATATCTAAGTAAGGTTCTTATTTCGAATTTTTGCTAAAATGTGATTGAGGGATTACCTTTAGTCCAAGGCTTAAAAAATATTTTGAATAGCGAGATATTTACGACTTCATTAATAAACACGGATGTAGGTCATTCTTCTAATCGACTGTTAATAGTTTGTATGTGTCTAATATCTATTTTCTTATTATCTTTGAAATACCCTTTTGTCTCATTTCATTAATTTTTTTATAAAATATTTGGTGCCAAGTCGTAATTTGTTTGGATGGGTTTGCAGCTATCATCAAGCCAAACAGTAACTTTGCTGTTTTATTTGATCGTTAAGTTTCTGGTAGTTTCTTATATCGACAAAATGAAATTGAATGTCTAATTTTGTTGTGTATAATCGGTTTTGTTAAACCTTTTTTCTAAAATGAAATGTCTTTCATATAATTGTCATCATCTTCAGAATTAAAATTATTAACTGCTGAATGCAGGACTCCTTTCAAGGATTTTCATAGCGACCTTTCAGTTGCGTTCGGAAAATTCGGCAAAATCTCATTGAATCAGCCATCCACGATCCTTGTAATATCTATCTACTATGTTCAAGCAGATTATTGGACAACGATGTATAAAGTTCCTAATAATAACATCTTTAAGTTTACTAGCAGCTCGCAAAGTCGCAACATGTACAATATTTTACATAACTAAATCATTACTTTTGCAACCACGTATTCACGACGTGAGTTGTGACGATAAAATCTATTGAGATATTTTTATACTAAAGCTATTTTTAAATCAGTTAGCAATGAACGTAAATATATTGAAATATATTATATATCAGATAATCAACAAACTAAGGTGCGTATAACATGCGTGCCGTATAAATAGCAAATTATATTATTAATGTGCATATAACCTCCTTAGATTAAATAATCAAATGCTCTCATGCAAATTTTTCTAATTTCAAACCACACACCACTTTCAATTTCGTCTGCGTTCCACTTCACGGTACATTATATTCGGGGTGCGATCCATTGGCGCCTTGAACTTGGCAGCGTTTCGGCAATGCCTTGCAGAACGATCAATGTACGTGAGACAGACATTAGTGACGTATTGTAACGTAGTAGCGACCGGTTCAGTAGGCTAGCAGCGTAATAATACGGGGTCGGACACGGCATACATAATGCATAGGAATGTTTTTGTTTTGTGCGAGATTTTGCACATTTGCATAATTGTCGGTTTTATCTGCCTGTCTAGGCGCATATGTGGAATTTTTAATTGAGTGTTGTACTGAACGCATTTAAGTGCATATAATTGAAAATGGAATGACTTGTTGTAACTACGGTTTTTCTAGTGTATATTTTCTACTATATTTCACAATTTCTTAGTGAATCCACTGAGATAGAAAAGTGTAAGTCATACATGGTACATGAGTAAAAAAGTTGAGACATAGTATATTATCACTATTCGCAGTTGCTCTACTGTTTTATTTGTACTGTGATTCACACACATAAATGATAATGTGGATTAGCTGTGCCAAAGGTCGCAAGGGGTCATTGGATATACACTGAAGAGTAAGGACATATGAGAGAGTTGTCCTTGATCTTTAATGATTTGTGGTTACTCCATAAGTAATAAGCTTATAGATATCCTCTGGTGGAATTTGGTATTCTTGGCTACTTATAATATAGATTATTTGATCTTAAATAATCTAAATTATAGGCCCATATTTAATTGAAATTATACCAATATTTCACAGACAATATTCTAATTTCGGTATTGATATGTCTTCTTTTATATTCCCTGTCGACCTTTACGGCGATATAAATAAAACTAGAACGCACAATTAATTAAACTGCACAGCCATGAGCCAAGGTCCTCCTTTTGATGTTCCACCTCAACACACGATTAATCAGAAATAACTCGTACTTGGGTTTATCCGTTCTAGATTCTAGTATATTTTATATTCCATGAAATGATTACACTGGACTGATGGTAAAAGGAATTTTGTCCAGAAAGAGCTATCATGATAATGTATGGGTTGTATGCGTTATTTTCTTTCAAGGTCTAAAATTCCTTCAGGATATACCTTCCTTAAAGCAACTTGATGTTCTGGCAAATGGAATAACCGAAATTAACAACAGGTCCTTATCTCTCTTATGCAAGAATTAATTCCACAAGAAGATCTATCCATAAAACTGTGACTTATAAAAAAAAAATATGGTATGTAAAGTCCGCCAACCCGCATTAGGCTAGCGTGGTGGACTATATGCCCTAACCACTCTCAATCGTACTCTTGATTGTAGAGGAGGCCCGTGCACTGCAGTGGGACGTATGTGGGCAGATACAATACAGTACAGGTTTAAACAGTAAAACTAAGAACGTGTCAGCCAAAATAAATCCTGTTAGATATTTCCTTTAAACCTTCTAGTTGTTTCCAATGACTTTCTCGTACAGGAATCTGGTACAAACGCAACACGCGCAGTTTCCTTGAGACAATTGATACGGTTTTTTCTTCGATCGAATGAGTTGTTACTCGTGTTACTACGTAACATCACGCCCACATCCGCGGTGGGGTGGCCACGGGATTGATGTACATTGTATTGGAAAATTGTGAATAGAGACGGAGAAACATAGATAATTATTTTAAATACGTTCATAAGATCATGTCTATCTCTGAAGGGTTACACGTAAAAATCAGAACAATAATTGATGTTTGATTGATAAATGATAATTATGATGCATTCGACAGATCGTCGGATTTATTATGTCATAAAACATCTAAAATCTCGAGACATGTTTGTATGATACTAGTTTCTTATATTTACGCGAATGTCACACATTGAATAAAACAATTATTTACAGATTTTATCGGGACGGACCGCCCCGTGACCATGACAAGTAAAGTAATCGAAACGTCAGGAAGTCAAAAAATATAAAAATTAAACCAAATTCGCGATAAAATCCGTAAATAATAGTTTTATTCAATGTTTGTATGATGTTTAATACAATCTGTAATACATATACACCCAAACTCACGTCTACTTCCAAGAAGTGGTAGACCGAAATGCTACCAAGACACCCACGTTTCGCCTTGTGTGTACGTATAACATGTATATAATTATGTAATGGATATCTATATGATACATATAAATGTGTAATGTAATGCATTTAATGGTCGTAATAACCTAATGGTAATAATGTACGCGTTACTCCGGGTAAAATGTAACAGCCACCTTCCGCTTTAGTATATTGTAACGTGCTTCTGTGTGGCATAGTGCGAGAGCACGCGATCCCAGTTCATTACGTCTGGGTTAGAGCAGTAGGCTTCCTCTGGCCTTAAATGCTAATGGTTTCTGAAGTATCTCTCACGAATCTAGCAGTCATCTGCACAAGGACGGATACAGGGAGAGGGAATGGGGGTCATGACCCCTCCCCCTAGTCTGGCACCATATTGACAGAATGTATTATCTTGTTGATAAAATTTATAAGCACAATTAATTGTTTGTATGTGGGTAAATAAAGTAAAAAAGTGTGTGTGTGTGTGTGTGTGTCACAAATCACGGCTGTAATAAACTTTAGAAAATCATAATTAGGAATTGGCGTATTGAAATCAGAACCAGTGTTATGGCAAGAACTATATGACCCCTGGCGCAAAAGCTAGATCCGCCCTTGCATCTGCATAGCATATGTCGCCAAGCTACATGTGAAGGTGAACTGATGAATCATTACTCCATATTGGAATAATTGTAACACATGCAACGCTTATAAATGCTGACCTAACAAAATACAGTTGCAACGCATACCGTTTGATTACATTTTAATTGGCCCACGTCTGGGCCACGAACCTTGCTTTGTTTTAATAAGTGTTCTTATAACATTAAATTACTTATTTATTAAATGGATAACATTCTAAGTATATTGTACCTCATTGTTTTAAATAATTTCGGAACGGAACGCAAAAACCAATTAACTTTTTATTTAAATAATTGTAAAATAAAGGTTGTTAAATTGTAACAGTCACTGAGTGGATGACTAATACCTTAGTCCGCCCCGTGACCACGAAAGCTGCAAAGTAATCGAAGCGTCACGTTGGGAATTTAGAAAAATATACTCTACTAAAAAAAATGAGTCAAATAACCTTTTGTATCATTTGACAAGAGTATCATAACTTACCATTCTATACACCATCTAGATAACTCTTCTGTTTGTTTTTACAACCAAGTTTCTTAAGCGTAGTAGTCGCAAAACACATTCTATCAAATTACTTACAAGAAGTGCGTAGCGTCCTGTTAGCAGCGAACTTCATATTAAGAGAATGGAGACTGTCCCGCCCTCACACCCACCACTGCAACTCCTGTAAGCCAGAATAAACAAGCACACATTTTAATGACGCTGAGCATTGAAGCTCGGCGAGTCTCCGGTAATGTCTAACTTGTCTTTAACCCGCAACGAAATCAATCACAAAGTTTAATTAATAGGAATTGGTAATAAATTATTGACCAATTCCCGCTATAATAAAACGGTTGACAAAATAATGAACTAATTTAAATAGAAGTATGATATGAGAAGTAGATCAATGTGATTTTAAAGACTTTTTAATCATAAAGCAGACCATGACCACCAATGTGACGTATACAGGCTGATTCTTTTACTGACCTACAGGATTCCAACTCTGTTATAGACTGTTTAGAACCCCGTAGGAATTTTGCTGTACTGTATGACCCATACACGTCCGAAGCGTAGTGGATATTAAGCATTGCTTTGTAATTCAAAGTGTATTCAAAACCAAAGTTTTGCTACTGTTCATGAGTGGTCGTATCACTTACCATCAGGGGAACGGCATGCTCGTCTCTCCATTCATTGCAATAAACAAAAAGTCCCACTGTAGGGCATAGGTCTTATAAATCAAGAGTACGATTGAGAGGTGTTAGGTTAGTCCACCACGCTGGCTTATTTGAATTAACCTATGTTACTACCATGACCTGCGTCGACTATAGTTAAGGTGGTAAGTAGCGCGGTACGAATCGCGATGGTCGCTCCACTTGCGCGCTGTGCCGGCGCGACGCGACGTTGCGTCATCGGGTCGATGAACTGCTGCCGAGGTTGCTCCCAATGTACACGAGACTGTTAGTATTTGTGTTCATTAAATAAATAACACCCGACAGTCACATTGTACTGGTGGTGGGTCTCTCAAATGTGAGAGGCCACCTGGGTAGGTACCACCGCAATGTCTATTTCTCCCGCCAAACATCAATGTAAATGCACTTTTGTGTGGATTGAAGGACATTGTAACCAGAGTAACTACTGGACATATTGAGACTTGACATCTTATGTCTCAGGATGGCGAGCGCAATGGAATACCAAGCTTTGCTTTGTAATTCAAGGTATTGTTTGGTTTTGCTACTGTTCATGAGCGTTCGTATCGCTTACCATCAGGCGAACGGCATGCTCGTCTCGACATTTAGTGCAATAAAAAAAACACGAAACAGTCTCGTCAAATCTTGTGTCGTGGGTGTCAGGTACTACGAACGGACATTTTGGTCTCACAAACACCCAGACCTGAAAGAAATATTTGTGGGCTGCACAAACATTTGTATCGGTGCGGGGATCGAACCCGCAATTTAATTCAGTCTGAGCGAATAAGACTCTATGAGTAAGGACGATTCACTATGGTCCATAGTCTTAAAAATAGATTTTATCGTTTACAGTTTGGTTTCTTTATTAAATTTGTAAAATATTGGACAGCTGAGGTAAAATAACAAGAACCTAGCCATCTAAAAAGCATGAAAATAAATTATTAAATTAACTATTACATCATTACAATATTGGACACACCTGCCACAGCGTTTACTAATAATATTAGCATTCCCTTACATAATTTTAACATTCCCAATAGGTTAATTTATGGGTGGGGTCAATCGATACGTTATAAACATGAGTCCTACACACCTAAATACATAAACTATTAGTCACATGGCGAATTTAGCGAAGTTTTAAATTCACATAAACATGCCATACACCGGCGCTTGGCACTCCGCCAAATGAGTTGCCGAACTAATGTGGAGTTATGACCGGTGTTCGTACTATTTTAACTTATGGTTGCTGGAATTATTTCAGACTTTATTGATGATGATACATCAACGCAAATCATATAGATCTTTTAATTAGACATACGTACGCTTTACGTATATGTAAAGAATGCGACTGCCTCGGTGACGCAGTTGTACTACGGTATGACTGCAAAGCTGAGGTCTCGGGTTTTAATACCGGGTCGTGCAAAGTCATTGGGTTTTCATTATCAGCCCAGAATCATGAATTATTGCCCGATATTACGTCGTAGGATGGAAAATACGATGCAAAACGTGGGTGGCCTGGTTGCGCCTCTGTTTACCAGTCCTGGGAAAAAGGCGTGGGGTTATGTATGTTTATTCACAGGGGTGAACAGCAGAATTCATATCCGCTCCGGTAACTCTAGTAAACTCAAATCATTATTGGCGCGCATTTTTATGACACTGACCATTCAAGCTTTGCGACTCTTTGAGCATGTTCAAGTTGTCTTTCTTGTCCCTATGGGAGTAGTACCTATGAAAATGCCGTGCTTTTGTTATGTTGTGACAGGGAGCCGGCTTATACGCATGCTGGACGAAAATACCGCCTACAACTTTTTTCTACACCGAAAATACACATAGTGCATTGCAAAGAAAGTCACCGTTTACAGAACATACATTCGTTCATGCTGCCACTAGACAAGAATTATTCTATTATTTTTTCTTATCTATTTTTGATTTTAAATTAAAAAAAAAAATCCTCTTGTGATACATTGTAGACGTCATCGAACCTTTCCTTAAAATGGTATTTCGTAAAACAACGCAAGGACGCGCCGTGACGCGAATCAACCGGCGTGACCAGTCCAGTCCCGTTATGTATGACATTCAGCGACCACCCGTTGATATAATGTACCTGTTTCATACGCATAATGTTAACTCACACAATGTCATACAACTGTATAATTAATCGAAGCTCCAAGAAAAAATACATTTTAGTATCAGCCCATATACTTCCCACTGCAGGGCACGGGCCTATTCTACGATTGAGAGTGGTTAGCCTATATAGTCCACCACGTTAGCCTAGAAGTCTTCCGTAGTTTCTTATATCCACGACACAAGACTCTAGAACTTAGAGTGAGGTGATAGGGGAATTCTTGGATATATTCATTTATAATTTGGCTGGCTATTGATGTCGAGAATATTTTTGAATAGAGCTCTATGATCAAGAATTTTTAACCATGTTTTTTTCTCATCTTTTCAGCGGCTGAAGTGCTGTCGACGCAGCGAACGTTAGCAAAATGCCGGCCGCTTCACGCAGCCACGCTCGAGTCTAGGAACAAGGCGAAAAAGTGCGCCGAATTCCTACAGCCATACAGGTGACCGTGTTTGATCAAGTGTGAATGTTTGGTGGTCTATTAGATTGTAAGTAATTCTCATGAAAATTCATTGATGGAGTAAAACATTAAGAAAGATTTACTGATAGCCATCATGACTGATGTTTGAAATAGAGCTCTGCGAGTTATTTTTTTGTAATTTGTCTTTAAATACAGTTTTTATTCTATGTAAAATGCAATTCTAGATAGAAAATATCTGAATTTTACGGTTATTTTGCTCCAAGATTATAAAATCATGTATTCTTTTGTCGATATTATAGTATCAATGATATCATGCGGAAACCGTCCAAAAGTAATTTTATTACATCTTCTACTACAAAATATTCCTATTATTGCGACTTAAATCATCAAAATATATTTGATCCTTCGAGCCGCATGCATACAATGTATAAGATACTTTACATCTTCTACAACAAAATATCTCGTATTATTACAACATACATCATCGAAATATTGTTTGGTCCTCCGAGCCGGATGTACAACGTGTACACATACAGACAGAATCCGGAGACGTGCATATTCCCTATTACTGCGACTTATTGTTTGGTCCTTCGAGCCGGATGTATAACATATACGGTGTATACACACACAGACAGCGTCCGGAGACGTGCACGGCGCTGGCCCGGCGGCTGGTGTCGGGCGCGCTGGGCGTGCGCCTCACCACGGCCAGCCAGGAGCGCGCCGAGGAGAGGAGGCTCATCTCACTCGCCAGGGGTAAGTCATAACCACCTTGAGGCTTGTCAGTGGGATTTAGACTTTCTGGGAGTTGTGTTAAAGTGTAATACTGTCAATTTAATAAGAACCTTAATGTTAGCTGGCCTGTCGAACGGTGGACGGTGAACTACTGGATATATTGAGACATACAATGGATTGACAATTAACAAATACCTATCTCATATTTATGGTTTTTGTAATGGGTGAAATTTATCGTAAGCAGGTCGCCGGCCAGATGGTTATTGTCACACCTGCCCATAAACAGGTGCAAAACTCAAAACTTATTTTTACCTAATAGTGGGTAAATTAGACTGCACCTATAATTTTGAGAAACTGGCTGTTAATTTTAATGCCTAGTAACCACTGGCAAGTGGCTATAATAATCTTTTTTCGGCTGCTTCGTTGGCGTAATTGTATTACGGTACGATTACATAGCTGAGCTCACGGGTTCAAAACCCGGATTGGGCAAAGTGATATTTGATTTTTCTATTCATTATCAGCCTGGAGTCAGGCATTTGTGGCCGATATGGCGGTAGGTTCTTCCCCTATCACATCGTGGAGCGGAACTCACAAGGCGAAATATGGGTGTTCTGGTAGCGTATGCCTTCCCCTTCTGGGAAATAATTTGTTTATGTAAAGTTAAGCCTTTCTGAAATTGTATGAAATTAAGCTACTTCCAGCTGATATTTAATTAAAAATGGGACAAATAGGGCGAGATACGTGTATACAATATAGTTATACGTATATACGTGTGTAATTCAATACAATACATACATACATAACGCCAAACAGCAGTGTAAATACACTGTTGTGTTTCGTTTTGAAGGACATTGTAGCCAGATTAACTACTGGACATATTGAGACTTATCCTATGTCTCAGGGTGACAAGCGCAGTAGAATGTTAAGCATTGCTGTGTAATTGAAGTTGTTAGGTTTTGCTACTGTTCATGAGCTGTCGTGTCGCTTAACATTAGGCGAACGGCATGCTCGTCTCAAAAAAAGATAAGGGTACTACAGAATATTTAAAAAAGAATGTATTTAACTCAGTAAGATGATGCAATAGATTGTGATGTTGTTGTTGTTGTTTCAGAGAAGAAGCGTCAGGCGGCGCTGCACAAGGAGGCGGCGTGGGACGGATCGCTCGCCAACCACTCCGCCGCACACACTTGAGGTATCTACACACATTGTATATACATATGTATTTATTTATTGTCCTCAAAAACCGTCCGAAAATGTATAGAAATGCCTACTTTAAATTTTATTAAACGTACAAAATGATATTTTAATGGAGTTGCCATATTTTTTTTCTATATTAGCAAGTTATACAATACTAAGACTGCGACAGAAAACGAAGACGGGTGGTAGTTTTAGTGACTACAAACACAATACAACTAAAAACATCGCAAAGAAATACGACAATTTTTTTTTTAAATCGTGTATGGGTGGTAAATCCATAGTTATTGTTAAAATAATAATTTAAACCATTGCGTACCATAGCGTCTTTAAAAAAAGTGTACAATATTATTAAAAAAAAAAACAATGTATTTACCACGCAAATACGACAGAAAATAAAAAAATAAAGAAAGACGCTTTTTTTTGCATAAAATTTAGTTGCATTGTTTCTTAAGTCTCCCATGTTTGCATTGAATAAACTCAGGATTGGTTTGAAAAAATATTTATTTATTATAATACTACATTATCCCTGATGAATATACGCGATAGAATATGTTCAAAACTGTACCCAGGCAGATAGGTGACGAGAAGCTCCCTTAAGGTTGATAACCGCCACCCATGAACCTACACAACACTTTGATATTGGGTTCGTAGGCCTCACAAAATAGAAGGGAAAATCAACAAGACTAGAGAAGTAATTATTAATCTGTTAAAGATTATTACATTATTGTGTACTACTAACGCCATCTAGTATTATCTACTTCTTACCAACTGCGCCACAGAGGCAATCTATAAATAAATAAATACCATAAAATAAACAAAAATAAAAATTATAATAAAAAAATAAAAAAGTTAGATATAAACAGAAAATAATAATTCATGTATCTTATAAATATTTGTATCGTTCCAGGCATTATGTACAACATCGGCGAACAGCAGAGGGAGCCACGTCCACATTAATGTTAAGTCGATAAGCTCTCAAATAGTGAAATGATATTCATTTACATAATGTTACATAGTTGTAGTGTAGAGTATTTTTGTAATTCCTTCGTACGCGGACGCCACGCGCAAGGGGTTCCGGTGAACGCTTCAATTGTTTCAACGGATGCCGGAATACAACACAAAAATCATACAACAAAAAATAAAAACAAAAATATTTTTTCAAAAAAAAAAAGTATACGAAAAAAATATTTTGTGAGTAAGTTTATGGATTTTTTTTTGCATTTATGAAAGACAATATGCAAATGGTGGTTATCAAAATTAATATTTTGTTTTGTATGTGTTTTTTCCGCCATCCGTGTGAAAGTCTAACTTGTAAGGTTTAGTTTTAATCGTCTTGGCTTTCGGCCTTTATTTCCTTGTGATTTCTCGCGAGCTTCCTAGTTAAATATAATTAGATTAATAGCCTTGTTTCAAGTATTTTATATGCATGTGATTTTATCTTGATATTGGTACATTTTTTTTGGATTGAATTCTGTCCATCTCTGGATATAAGGTATACGCTTATATATTATTTAGTATGTATATATGATTTTAAAACGAATTAGTCTCGCAAATTTTCATAGTATTGTGTAAACCAAATATTAGTATGTATTTATGTGTAATACCGTATTTTTAGATTATGTACCGATTTGTTAGAGGTGATATTATGCTTTGTAATAATCAGAATTATTAAACAGTTTACCTATAATTAATTATCAAATATTTTCCTAAACATCATCAAAAATAATTTTAGTTTGTGCTAAAAATTCGATTTACTAAAATTTCGGGACCAAAACTGATTAAATATTTTTTATAAAAGGTAGGAGTTATGTCTCCGTCCAGCATTCTAAGGGAACAAACCTAGAGAGCAAAAATAATTAATTCTATTATTTTAATGCAATATAACGTTGGCTGTATTTTTTTCGACCAGAAAAGTGTTAGACTGTCCATGAGTGGCACTTACAATTAAAATCTTTCATTACTGATAAAAAAATCTAATTTTTGCATTACTGCATAATTTAATAAAAAAAATACTGATCTAATTTCTTCATAAAATAACCTAAGACTCTTGTATAATTTCACCTCTAACGAATTAAATGTTTATTGAATAACAATTTCGTTGTGAATTTTTGTGCCTTTAACGTCTAGTCTGTTATGTACGCATCGTGAACCCCTTGGCGTCGAAAAACGCATAGAGAAGAGAGGAAAACTATTATCGAGATTATGGCCAGGTGCGTTGTTTAGGGTTGCCAGACGGAATTTTACTAAAGAATTAATTTAACTTGACGATAAGTATCGGCTTTTTTACAAAGTGTGTTTTTAAATGGTATTGAAGTGACGTTAAATTGCTACTTTCGTTGTTGTTTGGCTTTTTGTCTTGTATTTTTATGTCAAATATGTGTGTAATTATATCACTGATGCCAAATGAATTTCTTGTAATTTTAAGAAAAAATAAATTGTCAGTGTTGAGGATGCTAATTGATAATATTGACGTGGATTTAATATCAAAATTGATTTGACGATGCATCTGTCTTGCATTTCTATTATTTATACGAAGAAAATGTGAATTTTATATTTTCCTCTGGCAATCCTAGTGAAATAACCTGCGCAGCTGAAAGAGGTGGCACCATTCGTTCGACATTTATGTGTGTCGTTAGTTCATTAAATGTCAATTGATGTCCGTTGTTTAAAATTAATTCTAATAGTAGCAATTGTAAAATGTGGATTTTGTGTTTGGAATGGGAAAATTCCATTTTAATCGAATTATAAAACAGTTGAGTGAGATATATAACTTTTGTCATCAGCTATATATCTTACTTATTTAACACTCATATTCGTTGCTGCAATATCCTCCCCAAACGATTATTTTATCGTATATATAAAAGAGTTTTAACATATCGATACTATCGATTAAATTTTACATCGATTATCGATAAATATATTATGTCACAAATGTGTTGCTTACGGGAAAATTTAATTGTTACCACAACAATATTAGCCAAAGATCTGATTTTAACTACAGATTAATTTTGAACTATGTAAAACTAAAATTTTAATTTCGAGTAAATAGTTAAATGACGCAAGTGTGCAAAATGTATCAATGTAAAGTATCGATTATTATTTTATCGATTCCGATTTTATAAAGCATGTACTATGTACTACATATAATATGCAATACTGTGTATACAAGATCTATCTCACGTTATACCGTCCACACACGCATAATAAACAACAATAAAATATACCAACCAATTATTTTTATTTTATTTTTATTTACTTTCAGTTGTATCTTCACATTTTATCCTGTACTTACGTTTGATTTTATTAAAGTTTATCAACAAATTATGAAGCGTAATGCAATATTTCCCCTATAATTGGTGGATTTTATTATCCCCATCTATAATGTTTTGAAATACCATCCCTATAATTAAGTAGCCCAATTCTTTGATACATCTACGTTTAAAAGGGAATTCCTAAGTCCTAGTCTTAAAATAATAAAATAATAAAAAAATAAACATATTTTATACATCGAACAAAAACAGAATACTCATTTTATTCCAGTAAGTCCATATATCTAATATTATGTGAGTCTAATATTTTTCAATAATTACAAGTAATATTTCGTACAGTAAGACATATTACCGGGTAACATACCCACCAATGGCATATCGAAGAGACGGTAATTTTATTTTCTGACATTAAATAAATGACTAATGAATATAATCGACAACAGTGACGAATTAATCATAGAGCCCAAATCATCGCAATATTTCCAGTTAAATAAACTGTAGCAACTGTACTACTCCATTGTGTGAGCCTTGGAGTACTTATAGTAGCATTTTTAAAGGCACATCTAATGTAGTTTTCTAGTTTAGACCAAGAGCCCGAGGCCGCAAGAGCTACGTCATTTACTAGACAAACTTACAGCCTTTATAAAATGACGAAGGTCTGGCGGCCAGAGGCTCTTGGCCTATACGGGCTTCGAGTTGGGTTAATTCGGCGCTGTTTGATTGTTGTCAGATTAATTTTCATAAGACAGTGTTGTCCCACAAAAATATTTTCCCTAAATATGAAGTTAAACTCAAATAATATATATTTTTAATCCGGTAATTCCAGTACATGGTATATTCAAGATATTTGTTTTGTGGTCAACTCGTAGATTTTCCGCAAAAAATATGAATTCTTTTTTTAATGTTTAATAATAAATAATGGTCGAGGCTTATTCTGTACAAAGTAATGTATAAAAATATATTATTTTTGTATAAATGTCGAAAAGTTTAATTTATATACCAATAAAAATATTGTCTCATTGTATGTGTTTTTTTATTTGTAACTATATTTTTAGTCTCCTTTACACATTAACTATATGGCTCCCATAAACACATGCTGTTACGTCCGAACTACTTCATGTATTTCAGATCAATATTATTTTATATATCGGAAAAACGTTCAATGAAACGGACAAGTAGTTCTTGGCTGCTTAAAAAGAGGAGCAAGAAAAAAAAAACAGATTTATTGCCACAAACAATATAAAGTACAACTCACACAACATACGGTAACATTCAGTAAACATTATAGGAGTTTATGAGTAGCATCGTTGTGACACTTAGGGACTGATTATTTATTATTAAGTATCTGTTCGATTTCCGTACCAAGCTCAATGTTGGTGTGATCTATAAGATTCGTATTGGTCAAATTTTGTTAAACCAATAACCAAACTCGTAGTTTTTATTCTCCACTGAACAATATGTAGACCAACCCACAGACCAGCGTGGTGGACTATATCGCCTAACCACTCTCAATCGTACTCTAGATTTATCGGGCTGATACAGAGAGAACAATATTGGTGTCAATATGGAGCCAGCACTAAGGGTGTAACTATAGGATTTATTAACTTACGAGTACTATAATTCATATATTGGAATAAATAAAGAAAATATTAATAAATATATCGGTCACAGACAGTGTCACTAGGACGTCTTAAATTATACAAAAAATCAATATATCTAGAAGAGAAATATAATAATCGTTCATAATAAAACTGTGGCAATAATATAATTATGATATTCAAATACATAAATAAATTATTACAAGTTTAGCAGATTTTCTAAAAATTGTGTAACATAACAACCGCTTAATAATAAAAAATTAAAATCCAATTTCAGCTCAATATTTGGAAAATTGAGAACGAAAAAATAAGTATTAGACAATAGTATTGCGCGTTGGGCGCGACTAATCACTTGCCTGCCTACTGTCTACTTGTCGTACCACTTGCCTCTGCCACTGGCTCAAGGACGCTCGCATTGTGCGAGACTACGGGAGTGTGACATGTAGATCGCCTACTAATTATTTACGATAGAAAGAACTTTCGATTCTATTGCTATTAGGCGTATGGCCTTGGTTATTTAATGAGAATTGATGCGAAAAACTATGCGCATACTGATTCTTGCAAATATTTTTGTGATGCAAAAGCTTTCTAATATCTAATTATATTAACATAACTAGCCGTGCCCGCGACTTCGTCCGCGTGGTATTTAACAAAAACTTTATTTTCTAAAGTAAAAGAATTTTTCTAAAATAAACTACCTGACATTTTTAGAATATTTTTAGGTCAAATAAATCAAAGAAAAATAATGAGCTCATCCACCCGCGTGTCATAATACCATATTTAAAAAAACAACCTCAAAATTTAAGGGTTTATTTTTTTTCTGCGGAACCCTAATTTGTTTTTCAAAATTAAAGTAGCCTATGTTACTCCCGCAAAAAATAGCTATCTTTCAGTGAAAGTTCCGTCAAAATCAGTCCAGCCGTTTCGGAGATTAGCCGGAACAAACAGACAGACAAAAAAAATCTAAGGTCATTTTCGTTATAGGGATCGTGTATATAACGATATGTAGTTGTACATATTTTTTTATTTTCACTTTACAAACAGACACTTCAATTTTATTTATATGTATAGATTATATGCATAAATAAGTACATAATTGTCATCGACAGGGTAGGTTGGAACAATTGTCACTCGCGCATTTGGATGAGCGTATTTCCGCCCCAAGATGTGATAGTCGACGTACTTATTGCCATGCTTGGCGCATTCCAACACTGAGCAACTCATAATGACGTGACTATTTTGAACAATAAATTGAAATCGAAGACCTTCAAAATAATGATAATCGGGTATCGAAGCGGAAACCATAATAAGGTAATTAATATAGGCAAGCATTTGCTATAATGTAATTGATGACAAATAAAAACATATTATAAAGGAGATATTTTCTTAGTGTGTGCGTGGTTGCCTGTTTGAAGTGCGTCGTGGCCTGTTGGTAAATGGACCAGATGCGGCTGCCAACATGATCTGACTTTTCGGAGTCATGAGTGTATTGATAGTCAGTCACCACGCACTATAACGGTGAAGGAAAACATCGCGAGGAAAATTGCATGTCCATATGGCCTATATGGCCTATATGGCCTAACCACTCTCAATCGTATTCTCGCTTGTAGAGGAGGCCCGTGCCCTGCAGTGGTACCTATATGGGCTGATATAGATACATATTTTCTTAGTAATTAAGAGCAAGAATTTAAAAAACATTTTTAGGACAGTCTAAAAAAAAATTTCGTTAGTAATGGTAACAACTGATGATTGAATGGACATTACAATAAGAACTTAATAATTTGGGAAACAAGCGTAATCGCACGGCGCACAAATTTTTTTCAATGTTAATATATTACAAAAATGTCTTCCAGCAACTGTATATGAACCCCTTGTATTGCAATTTGCAATACTTCCCTTAATTGAAGCGTAAAAGTAATTTCAATTGTATAGCATTTACTATTTCTACAACACTGCAAACATACGGGATATTTCACAATGCAAGTCTGACCCGATCTAAACCATTGTCACTAAAACAATGTTGTTTCACTACTAAAGAAATAATAAACACTAAATATAAACACGATTAGAAACGCCCACTTCCAGTTTACAGTGAATACTTCTGCAGCGTACACGCAAATAATGTTTCTTTTAACAATCTTAGTCAGTTTCATCGTATGTGCTGTTACGGAAATCGAAACATCACATCAACAACTGTATATTTCGAGGAAGTTAAGATCAAATTCAGAACCCATAAACTCTGGATATGTTTACCGTGTGTATAACCACGGTCCAGGATCGTTTGGCGCGTATGGATACAGCGGAAGCGAGGAAGACACATCCAGTGAGACCTTAGAAAAATTCAACAGCCCTTTGGAAACAAAAACAACTTTTATACAAAATAGTGCTCCAATTGGAGAAACAGTGCCTGTCGTCAATAATTATCACTTTACTGAACCATCAATATCAAGACTTGGACTGGATTATGAATTGTCGAAGGCAGAATCCAAGTATAATTCAAGATTCCTGCCGTCGAAGATGGAAACTGATGCTATGTACGAAAGGCTGAAATCCGTCATGCACTACCATCCACCAGTTGAATCCGAGTATATCAATACATACGATCGTAGCGACGAATACAACTTTGACGATGACGACGTAAGGTCAAGCTCTAGAAGCACGTATAACAATTGGCCACATTATTATCGTAGTCCTTATGAATATGAGCAAATGAAAATTGACTCAGAAATTGAAAAAGCGAAAGATAAACGGTACGCGATTGACAATGCCAGAGTTAGCATTCCGGTTCATGAAGATTTAGATGGGGATCCTCTTAACACCTATGGATCAACTATGAGGTATTCGCGAGACATTGCTACTGATAATCCCATTTCTGGTGACGAACCATTCCTGTCTTTCGTTTTAAATGATTATTTTGATAGAAACAAAGATGACGATACATTTATTTTCAAATCATCCGATTGGGGCCATGATTTTGATCATGGCTCAACAACGCCTCAATTAGATGATGATTTTAAAAGGTCAAGGCGCTTGGAAGACAGTAAAGATTATGAAACGCTGCCTTATAACAACGATGGTACTTTGGATTCTTTATTACGACGTCCTTACGACGGCATAAAAGTATCGAGAGGTGAAAGTATCACCGATAAATCAGATAAAGCACTTAAGTACAATAACCATGAAAAGGGAACCCAAGACAAAGAAAATCACAAAACTCAATACGAAGATAAAGGTAACAAATACAATGGATTTAAAAATTTTGTGGACAACTTTGCGAAAATGTTTGGTTCTACAGATCATAAAAAAGATTCAAAATATGCTTTCAAGAAGAACCAAGACAAGGGCGAAAAGAAGAAGGGATTTCGGAGAGTTTATCACAAAAATGAATATCAGGAAGAAGATGAATTTTATGATAACAATAATAGCACTGCTAATGCCGAGGAAACTGGAAATGCGAAAGGTCATATGAGTGCCACAGAAGCATTTATACGCTCACATGCTGTGACTGAAATAAACAATAAAGCAGATGCATTTAGCAAAAAAGGAAACACTGAAAATACGAGATATGTGAAGGATCATAAAGGCGTCGGATCTAGTAATGGCCAAGATAAATTAATTAATGAGTATAGAGATGTAGCCAAAAAGGCTGCTTTGAGTAATAATGCAGATTATAACGACCATTTTAGAATATAATATGAAAAATGTGTTTCCGTGTTTGCACTATTCTTTGTTATATTTTATAAGGTTGATGTAGCAACACAAAGACACAATGCATTTTGTTTTAGTTTAGAGTATATTTTGTACATAGTTTGTTATGTATACAGATTTTCAATGATATCCTACTTATTGTAAGCCTGTATCAAATATTAAAGGTTAAAAAATACTTTATTCAGCGAAGTATTTTATTTATAACACATTATTTTAAGCCTTTCATTCCACATAATGTACTTACTCTAAGTAGTTGTATATAACAATAGCAAACAACACAAAACAAATGAAAATGCTTGTTTAGAAATAACATTAAAAAACTATGATGTATGATTTCGTCGTGTCGTCAGCAAGTTGATTTACTTTAGTAGGCAAGCTCGACAATATCATCCTGTCGACTGGAACTTGAGGAAACATCGGCAGTATACCCAAAACTTTAGACATTATTTTGGAACTTTTCTCTCCTACTTTATCCGCATAGGAATTCAGGTTCCATGGTGATCGTGCAGTTCTGATAAAAGGACGTTTTGGGTCAAATTCTTTACTTTCCTCATTATCATCAGTAAATTCATCATCAGCCGCACGTATTTTTTGCTTAGCCGTATCCTTTGAGATAATATCTTCGTAATAATCATCGTCTTTTATTTTCTCTGCTATTTTATTACCATTTTTTGAATTAACAGTTGGTTCATTTTTGTTAGGCGTGCTATTGCGCTGTGGTGGTAGATTCACTTTACTCTGCACTTTTATTTGTGGTTTCGGTTTGGGTATGTCAATTTCAGAAGGTTGGATAGAAAATTCAGAATTTCGCCCTTTGATTTCCTTAAATTTTGTTCTAGGTTCAAGCGGCTTACCTCTGCCAGCGAATTCATCATGATTCACATCAAAGTCATAGTCGTCTAAATTAAAATCTTCATCCTCATGCTCTCCGGAGTCCGCAACGAGCGTAGCAGCCTTACTTATCCTGATTTGGAAATCTTCGTCATAGTCCCCTTCATTATATTTCGGTATTGGTTTCTTTATTAAAACTGTCTTTTCATGTGATGAAGTTTCATTTATTTCTGTATCGTTTCTTGATGTATTGTCGGATTGTCGCGGCAAACGGGCTATTGATGGAGTTTGCGGCTTATGTTTGTAAAAATATCTCGATCTCCTGTTGTATGATTGTACGAACTCATCACTTTGTCCGTCTTCTTCTCTCGAGAAGCCAGTGAGAGAATCATCATCAAAGATTTCTCGAACAAGTCTTACTGGTGGTTTAGATTCCGTTCTCAATTTTGGGGCCTGCGTAGAATACTTCTGGGTCAATCTTCCCTGTGAGGATATGATCCTACATATCCCGACTATCAACAGCAATGAGGTTTTCATTGCTGCCTCCTTGTTGATCGTGCGTTGTGATAGCGACTAGATGGAAAACATTGCATCAACTCACAAAGTAAGTTTTATGTTTTTAATTAATGTTTACATAGTCAATCATACAATGTATTGTCAGTGAGAATGTAGGCTGACTAATGAATTGTATTTTGATAATATTGCAGTGTGGGAGAATGTATATTTTAGCGATCGTCTGGCGAAATATAGAGCGATTTAATAAAGGGTTCTTATTTGTATCATGTCAGTTATACGATACGTCTTAAGGCTTGTAGGAGAAAATAGAAGCTATTAACACATTAAGTTTATTTAGCAACATGAGTTTTGAACATATTATACGTAATAATATTTTATGCATCTATCTATCTACCTTTATAAGCAGATATGGAAACACATAATATAAAATAAGTGTAATAAAATATTAACACCTTTGATCTTTGCAGTACAATAGATCTCGACTAACAGAAAACAACTAAAAATGTTCAGTATTTTATTTATGTTAAATTATATTTTACAAATGTATTAATTATCGATTATCAATCAAATACTAAAGGAAAGCTAGATTAAATCAATAAAATAAATATCATATGTACGCATCCTCCACTTGGACCATTTCAGCATTTTGTTTATTTGTTTACAAATATGAAAGCAAACAAACGCCGCATACTGTACGCGAGAAATGTATAAGACGATTGCTCCAGGCTTTCTCAGTTAATTGCAGATTGATCAAGATGAAGTTACTTTTAAATGTGATCAGTGCCTTCGTGTACTTTTGTACCGTGACTCCAGTGCTCATGTATTACATATACGAAGAGAATCCATCCGGAGGATTTGTATCCATAGATCACGATGTCGGGTACGGAAATGTTCGACTCAGCGCCTTGCAAAGAAAACACTTCGCATCTGCAAAGAAGTTCCACAAAGTAGACAACAGTGAACATGTCATGGACTCACATTTCCATGTCACGAAGACCGATCTAAATATCCCTCGTTTACCTATCGAGCATAGACAGCAAGACATCCAAGAAGCGCACACCTACTCCGATGCTCCAAAAAACACGGAGCAAGTGCAAAAAATGAACGACAGAGCCGAAGGGAATGTCAGACAAGACAATAAAAGAAATAACGGAAAAGAGCGTAAAGATTTTAACCACGTTAATAACGAAAATAAACAAAAACACATACCCAACATACAAGCAAACACGAACCAACACAAGAAAAACGAGCACATCAACCCACACAGTTACAATGCAGTGAGGCCCAAATTTCATAGAGAATCGCTCGAAAACAAACCGAATTTAGTGGAACTCAACGTCCGGAAGACTCAAATCACGAACGACCCACAAAAGGTAGTAAGGGTAAACAATAACCGTCAAATGATAGCCATGCCAGAGCACGGGTCAATATCCAGAGCTGGATACCAGCGAGTGGCGCCTTCGCCCATTGTTGACAAAACCCTACATAAGACCACATTCAGCGAACGCAATTCGCAAATAATGGCGCGTGTTCTCAACGACATGGCGTACGATATACCGGACAAACGAATCAAGGGCGAGCATTTAAAAAGAGACACTAACAACACGCCCATGGAAGAAATTAAATCTAAACGTACCGTTATATCTGATACAATGAGAAAATATATCGGCAAAGACAAAAACATGGTAAGGGACCAAAATAAGAGGGTTGAAGTGCCCAGAATCGGAGGCTTGCAGGAAAAAATTGATGACACGCCATATGCATTGTTTTACCGTATGAACCCTCAGACCTTAGACCAGCAGGATGACTTTATGGTTATTAGTAACAGTGAGAACTCAGAAAATGATTTCACCATTAATGGAAAACCTTTAACTGTTGGGTACGATAATGATGTTTATGTGGGAAGGCCGAAATCAAACAGTAATGTGAAACGTAACAAAAAATTGAAAAATTTCTCAAGCTTCCACGTTTAGCAAAACATTATTTAAACATATTTAATACAATGCATTTATCTATATACATGTTTTAACAAGTTAACAATATATTTTTTAAACATTAATAAATACTTTTAAATCTATTTGTTGTTTTATTCATTCATATTCATCAAAGCGGTAAATTAGTCACGCAATCACAACACGCTTACATTTGTTCTTTATGACACAGAAACTTATTTAAATAAACAACTTTGCGAATTTATTTTTAATACCACTGTCTTGGTGGACGCGGAGCAATGCACCGTATAAATTAATACAGGGTTTTTCATTATCATTGACACAGAAGCCCATTGCCCAATCTAGACAGCGCTCTCGAATCGGCCCATTTGTGATGAATGTCAATGATCTATCTAGCGTTATATTTACTATATAAATGCCCGCCGTGACCTTTGCCGTCATTGCTTCAGCTGCCGTCTGCGTGAACATGGCGCGAAGCACCGTCTGCCTTATATTACTCGTGACTTGCGTCTCCTGCATGGAGATGCGGGAGACTGTAGAGAGAATGGTCATGGTTCGCACCACGGGGTCTGACCTTCAACCGGCCGCGACGGGATACATTTACAAAAAAAACAGCAATGGGCCTGCAAGTGTTATTGAGATGGGTGAGACTGAAGTTATGGAACACTTGTCGAAATTATACGAGGAGCCTCAAGCGTATAAAGCACATGCTGATGCAGCTTTAGGTCCCGTCAAGTCTAAAGAAGATGAAAACAAAGCCGCGTCACAAGCTAGCGAGTCCTACGTAAAACCCGTGGTTGAAAAACAAGAAGAAGACGACGGCCATGTTGACGGCATTTCTGATGAAGACTACGGAAAGATGTTCGACTACGCATCCCATTTCGATGACTACAAAAAGGACTTTGCGGACTATCTTCACAGATTAGGTAATTTGAAAGATGGAGGATATAAGGAGCACGGTGGGGGCAAAGATTACGGCTCCAAAGGCCATCACGAATATGGAGATAAAGGATACAAAGGATTCGAAGTGGTACACCATTACGGAAAAGGAGGAGCAGGAGACTACCATACAGAGAAGTACGCCACATACGCATCGTCAGCTAAAGGTGGTGACAAGAAAGACTATGATGAGGCCGATGCACATGGAAAAGGATACTCCGGAGGAAAGAGTTATAAAGGAGAAGATCATGGACACAAACAGTCCCACAGCAAAGGGGAAGAGGTCGACGGATACCACAAAGTCTACGACAAGAACGTATACAAAAAGGACCACGACTTTTACGACAAAGATGATAAGAAAGGAGGTTACTATGAACATGAAGACGAACACGCGCATCACGGGGAAGAAAAGGGAGACCACGAAAAGGGAGGAACTCACAAATCTGGACACCATGAAGGTGGTCATGGAAAAGAAGAGTATGGAGCTAAGAAATCAGAATCCGATGGCGGAGAGGAACATTCCGTTGAGAAACATGGACACGCAGGAAACCACAAACATGGAGAGTTCGGAGCTAAGGGCGAAAAGTATGGCGGCAAGAACTACGGCTATGCCAAACACTGATTGGGGCGTGTTAAAGATATTTGTTTTAGTTTTGTTGATTTTTTGGTAATTTATTTTTGTAAATATGTGTATGTGTGTAAGATAAACATAAAATAGGCCATACTAAACCCTATGTGAAGTTTTTATACTCCCTTTTGTAACTATAATATTGATCATTAAAGTACATTTTTAAAAGTGTTAATGGAGTAATGCAGCAAATATTATTTTAATTACTCAGTATTACGTAATACAGAAAATAATTCGCATTAAAAGACATTTTTATTCATAATTTGGCTAGATGAGTAATTTTCAAATGTTGAAAATAAGAGCAAAATTGCAATCAATGTTTCGATGATATTTTTAACATTGTTTATTTAACGGCAAGTTATGAATGAATACCCGAGATTTCACACAAAATTACTTTACAACGAGAATAAATTGAGCATGAAATCTTCACTAAGCTATTGAGAAGCAGTATAATACCACAGAACAACAGGTACTAAACAATTATTGTGGTTAAAATAAAAAATCACTTCAATAAAGCTAAGTTTAGTTTCTTTTAGAAAAGAATAAGAATAAGAATAGAATAAGAATAAATTTTATTGTGAAAAAGCTCCAAGAAAATACAAAATTCAGAGTACACATTTTACAGTTAATGATATATCCAAAGTGTGGGTCCCAAAGTAGGCAAGCCCGTATCTTGGGCACCCATCCTAGAATAACTACTGCCAGTGCAAACAAAATAAATTACAAACAATATATATCTAATCATTTAAACAAAACAAGAATTAACAAAATAAAATAAACTTAATCCAACTCCAACGTAATATTAATAATAATCAAATGAAGGTGAGAATGAGTATATGAGTGTGTGTGTATGTATGTGTGTGTGTGAGTGTGTGTTAAATTATTTGACAATTTTAAGCATGGTCTCTACTTGGTCATAAGATAATTTTATTAGCATATTTTTCACTTTAACTCTAGTTTCCTTGCGTGAACAGTTAACTATATCACAGTTTTTAATTACAATATTATAAATACGGGATTGAAGGTAATGGGGATGTCGTTGTGCAAAAACAGATCTAGCTAAAACACATGTATATTGACTATGAAAGTTCTATTATCTTGAAAAAATAAGCAGGCTCAATAAACCTCTTCAAGAAAGCTATGTATCGAATGCAAATAAAGTCAATATTGATATAATAATAGTAAATACACCCAACAGTCACACACGTAGTTCTAACCCCACACTAAGATCGAGTTTTATGTCGTGGGTATTAGGAACTGCGAGAGACTTTTCGGTCTCATAAACACCCAGACTCATACCCGAAAGGAATATTTGAATAATAGTAAAACATTTTGAACTAATTTTCAAATTATTTAATTTATGTGGACTTTATTTAAGTGGCATAGCTCGAAAGTCCCTTTAGGGTTTCTGTTATAAAAGACAATAACATCTTGTAGGTATTATAATTACATTAAACTTGACGTTCATTGTATACAAAAAAATATCAACAATCTTCCATATAACGTTAATGCGTTTATTATCTATCATTTAAATATAAATGTATTAGCCCATATACGGCAGAGTGCAGGGCACGGGACTCATCTACAATTTAGAGTAGGATTGATACGGATTAGGCCATATTAAAGTCCTCACGCCGGTCTGGTGCGGGTTGGCGAACTTTATATACCATAGAAATTATTTTTGCTAACTAAATATTCAACCCAAAATATTAAATATTCAAGCCATTTGATTACCGTGTCTTTATGATGGTTATTCGGCTATCCGCCGCCCAATGCAATAATAAAAACAAAAAGAACATCGGTCATAATGGACCTTGAAGGGACCAGTTATGAATGGTACATCAAAAAATAGTACGATTTATTAGAATAAAAATGCATATTTCCATATATTTTTAAATAGCCGGATAAAAAAGAAAATCTTGAAGTGTTTTAATAATATTGAACGCGTATGAGCGCGTTCCATCCCTGATACTTTGTTTCAAAATAAGGTTTTATCTACAGCGTTGAAGGTAGTCAGTGCTGAATTAAAAATAAAGTGTAGGTATTTTCTACTACACATATGACTTCTGAGCGCTGTCATTTGCTTTAGGCATTGTGATCACAGACGACTAAAAATACAGACGGCCAACTCCATACAAATGTTTTAACACGTTAAGCAAACTCACACAACTACATGTGTTTATACATTCTACATATAGAATTCCATAGAATTCATTCAAATGTTCATCGGACCTTTCTTTCTTTTCATTCATAATTTTACCACTGACCAATAGTATTCAAGATTATTGTTCCGCGTATTTGAGCCATCTTTTTCGCGCGTTATACGTATATATATTTCGACGCGTTTCGGACCAGAGCTAGAAATCGGTACTTTACCGAAATTGCCGATTTTTCAATTTTAGGGATGTACTACATATTTTAGGCAATCCGATTTTTATTACCGAAAATTTACTGGTTTTATATTTGGGTACCATTCGTATGTATGTTAAAATTACTCGATTTCATACGAAAATAAAAAAATAAAACCAAGTTATAATTCAAAACCTTTACTCAATAACATTATAAATGTATTTTATTTCATATTTGTACATTATTTTTAACATTTTGATCATAATTTAATATTACAACCTAAAATAATTTTTATACATTTTCAAATTGATTTAAACATTTTTAATTTGTAAATATTAATTCTGTTAATTTTAGGACTATTAAAACAATGCCAAATCAAAGAATATGATCACTGCACTAACAAATAAAAGTATAAATGGAAACATTTAGTGCACAATATATTTTCCAATACCATGAAACAGCACAATATTGCTATATTTGTAAAGTGTAAATTCAATATAAGAAGCCATTCGTGTAAATTAATAATAAAATACACGCCATTTAACAAACATTTGAAACAGAGCATTAAAAACATATGCTTACATATCTGAAGTATATAATAACAAATTATTATTTCAAGTAGGACATAATGAAAAATATAATTGGGAAAGTCATAATATCATATTTACAATAAGAAAATATACACAAAAATGTATATCAAGTGATATGATATTATGATACATTAAAAAATAGGCAATAATGCGTGTAAAGTGTAATGAAAAATAATGATAGTAAATTGTTTACATTGACATATTGAAGAATAAACAATATTGTTAAATTAATACAATAAATGTGTTGGCTTCAAATCATAGAACACATAAAATGCATAATACCAACATACTAAAACATTTGATATTAACTATTATATAACAACATATTAAAGAAATAGGCAAAAAATATGTTATAAACATATGTTATAAGGTAAAAATATGTTATAAGGTAATTTTGAAGAATGCTTTTATGCTATTACAGTACATAATATAGGTTGGTAGGCATACCTGTTTTATGCATACTGTATTCAATATTATTCATTTCATTCTTAACTTCAATACACTACTGCATTGCATTTCATTTTAATAACATATGACCAAAAAGCTTTAACAAATGCCTTTTCTGAACATCTTAATTATATCAAATAGTATCAATATTATAAACAAATTATTAATGAACATAATTACTTATGCTGTGAATTAACCTTTGTAAATATTAACATATAAACCTACAGAGTAGAGATCCTTCAGACATCGAGCTGGAACTTTCTTTATGCTTCCAACGATGAACACATTTGCCTGCTAAATACTTGGACTGCAAATTTAACCCGAGTCTTGCCTGGAATTTATAAAACAATTAATTAATAACAAAATAAATATGAAAAAGACACAATCAGTTGTTTCCACTTTCATTCTTAACTTCAATACACTACTGCATTGCATTTCATTTTAATAACATATGACCAAAAAGCTTTAACAAATGCCTTTTCTGAACATCTTAATTATATCAAATATTATCAATGTTATAAACAGATTATTAATGAACATAATTACTTATGCTGTGAATTAACCTTTGTAAATATTAACATATAAACCTACAGAGAAGAGATCCTTCAGACATCGAGCTGAAACTTTCTTTATGCTTCCAACAATGAACCCATTTGCCTGCTAAATACTTGGACTGCAAATTTAACCCGAGTCTTACCTGGAAATTATAAAACAATTAATTAATAACAAAATAAATATGAAAAAGACACAATCAGTTGTTTCCACTGCTTGCCTGACGTTAAATAATAATTGTAAAACATTAAATTATTATAAATTAAGCTGTGATGAACTTGCAGGTACCTATACCAATAAAAAGCTCTAATATTGAATTGTACTGTACTAGATCGGTCTATATTGTCCCAACTGCAGAGCACGAGCATCCTCTACAACCGAGAGTATCAATGAAAGGTGTATGGCTACATAATTCGTCACTATGGACTCATACAAAAAGCTAACCTTTTCACATGAGATCCAAAAAATCTGTATTTTATACTGTATTTGAACATATTGTTATTTCTTATATTCCGGCAACAATTTAAAACTAGGAATAGTGTCACAACATGGTCACAGCGGAATAAAATATTATATTTACCTTGTTTCTGTCATTTGAGGTTAGAATTATGTTTTTCAGTAATTTGGTCACAGGGGTAGCCACCGTGCACAGGGGTAGCCACCGTGTAACCTAGTATGAGATAGCGATATTTGTGGGAGTGTGGCCAGGTTGACACGTTTTTCCTAAGGTATCGGGAAACTTTGACCGCTCTTTAAAAAACTATAATTGCTAAAATATCGATATTTTATCTTTGAGTGGAACTACAGTGCACATACATGCCTGGGCCACCAGCCATTACCCAGAACTAATAAAACACTGTATAACATAAACATAATTTAAGTAAATAGCTAGTTCTGAAAATAAAAACTATTGTAATAAAAGCTAATAACAAAATAATATCTAGTTCGCCCCGTGACCACGAAATTTGTAAAGTAATCGAAAAGTCGCGTGGAGAAGTTAAAAAAAGCAAAACTTAAACCAAATCCGTGATAAAATCCGTAAAAATAGTTTTATTTCAAAAACAATATCTACTGCGCAACCATATACAGTTCAATACATATAAGGAAAAAGTTAAAAAAATGAAAGATAATTAATGAGGTTTGTTTTTTAATATGTAATTTAAATCTTTAATATCTTTTGTTTTAGGGAATATCAACCGTCGGATCGCTGGCCACCCCAAATAATGTAAATATTTGCCTCCAAAACGTCAAATTTCCTGGAGTCAAGCGGTTACGCCGATAAGGACAGGCTACAAAAGCTTGCATCTCTTTCTTACATTAACGTTATGTATAAATCTCTTTCGTTTTGTGTAAAAGGGATAGAACATGTGACTCCGTCTATTAGTTTCTCCGTCTACGCCACCGTGTAACCTAGTATGAGATAGCGATATTTGTGGGAGTGTGGCCAGGTTGACACGTTTTTCCTAAGGTATAGGGAAACTTTGACCGCTCTTTAAAAAAAATATAATTTCTAAAATATCGATATTTTAACTTTGAGTGGAACTACAGTGCACATACATACCTGGGCCACCAGCCATCACCCAGAACTAATAAAAACACTGTATAACATAAACATACGCCCCGTGACCACGAAGTAATCGAAATGTCGCGTGGAGAAGTTAGAAAAAGCAAAACTTAAACCAAATCCGCGATAAAATCCGTAAATAATAGTTTTATTTCAAAAACAATATCTATGCGCAACCATATACAGTTCAATTCATATAAGGAAAAGGTTTAAAAAATAAAAGATAATTAATGAGGTTTGTTTTTTAGTATGTAATTTAAATCTTTAATATCTTTTGTTTTAGGGAATATCAACTGTCGGACCGCTGGCCACCCCAAATAATGTAAATATTTGCCTCCAAAACGTCAAATTTCCTGGAGTCAAGCGGTTACGCCGATAAGGACAGGCTACAAAAGCTTGCATCTCTTTCTTACATGAACGTTATGTATAAATCTCTTTCGTTTTGTGTAAAAGGGATAGAACATGTGACTCCGTCTATTAGTTTCTCCGTCTACGAATTTGGTGCTCCATGCTCCGCCAACATAGCTCTGTCCATTTAGTACATTGTTTCTATACTTTGTTTGGGAAGGACACACAATACTTTCTTCAATACTTTATTTGATTTGTGGGGCATTCCACGCGAAGCGGACAGGTAAAAAATCGCGATGTTTCTGATTTTGGAAATATTTGAGTATGTTCTACCTATATGTGTCCTTGATTCGTGTCTCAAATATTTTTTTAATATAGTGACTGGTTAAAGAATTAAGGAACTTTGAAATTTTGGCCAACTGGTGGGCATACAGTACTTCAAAGGCGATTATCTAGTCAGAAAATTATAGATCAAAATAATTAAACCACTAGATTTAAAACATCATTTAATGAGCTTTTTAATTGCATTTTTGGATATGGAAATAAATTATTTTTTTCCACATTTTTTTTATTTTAATTTTTTTAACTTCGATTTTCACAAACTTAGACCATTTCGATTTTTTTTATTTTTTTTTATTAAAATAGCTAGTATTGCATAGAACATCCTTGCCAAGTTTTATAATGGGCGTGGAAGTGGTTTACGAGCTATGCTGGGAATACTGCCGAAGCGCGGCGTCCTGCGCGAGTAAAGTGAAACTATCAAAAAAATAAAATCACTTCTGATCGAATAGTAGCATATTTAAAAAGATATAAATTCATTTTAAACACTTTTTAAATACAAAAAATTATACAACTATAGTCCTGTAATACAACTATGGTCCATTACCATACTTTGACATTTTGTATTATTCATGAGTAAGTTCAGCGATTTTTTTGACAACACTTGACTAGAATGGATGTAGGCGGTGAAATCAAGAGCAAATGCGATAGCTGGCAAGTATGTGAAATCAACAGCAAGTGGTGCAGAATTAATCAGTTATTGCGTGTTTTCAAAACTCCCCTAACTTTTATTTAAAAAAATAAGTATATGTAGTTGCCCAGTCCTACAATTTGTTTTTTTTTTAAAGGTAATATGTTTGTATTTATTATATTATAGCTGTTTTTTATATCAGTTAATTATTTTAATACTTAGGCAAGTTTATTCTAACAATCATACTTTGTTTAAAACAATAGTCCAACGGTTTTCTTGGATAATAATTAAAAAACAATTAAAACAAATTTAGAATTACATCAGGGATTTGAAAACAATGTCAAGGAAGAAACTTGGAGCCAGATCATATAAATATTATTCAAATCGACAAATGGAATTATGTCTTTCTGATATTAAAAACAGAAGATTGACTCAGCAGAAAGCATCCCAAAAATACACAACCAAATAAACAAGGATATACAATTGCAAATTCAGCCTCCTTAAACACGCAGCACTAAGAGAGCTTTTTTAAGTTGCTGAAATGGAGAGTAGGGGGTCAAATGCAAAAAAAATAGCAATTGTACCCGGTGACTTTTTTAATTACATTGCTGTACTCATGGACTATTGATTTAATATATAAATATGTTACGCAAATGTAATATCATAAGTAAAAAGTGATTTATTAATCCATAAAAGACATAAAGGAACGAACAAAATGTCAAAGTATGGTAATGGACCATATTTGTATTACAGGACTATAGTTGTATATTTTTTTTGTATTTAAAAAGTGTTTAAAATGAATTTATATCTTTTTAAATATGCTACTATTCGGTCAGAAGTGATTTTATTTTTTTGATAGTTTCAGTTTACTGGCGCAGGACGCCGCGCTTCGGCAGTATTCCCAGCATAGCTCGTAAACCAGTTCCACGCCCATTATAAAACTTGGCAAGGATGTTCTATACAATACTAGCTATTTTAATAAAAAAAATAAAAAAAATCGAAATGGTCTAAGTTTGTGAAAATCGAAGTTAAAAAAATTAAAATAAAAAAAATGTGGAAAAAAATAATTTATTTCCATATCCAAAAATGCAATTAAAAAGCTCATTAAATGAAGTTTTAAATCTAGTGGTTTAATTATTTTAATCAATAATTTTCTGACTAGATAATCGCCTTTGAAGTACTGTATTCCCACCAGTTGGCCAAAATTTCAAAGTTCCTTAATTCTTTAATCAGTCACTATATTAAAAAAATATTTGATACACGAATCAAGGACACATATAGGTAGAACATACTCAAATATTTCCGAAATCAGAAACATCGCGATTTTTTACCTGTCCGCTTCGCGTGGAATGCCCCTTGTGCTAAATTCACCCGGGAACAAAACACGTGACCAACTTTAATAATTATCATGTAAATCACAAGTTTATAGATACCATTTGCACAAAGTAAGCTATATAACGTCCGCACTGCTAAATATTTACGTTACTGATTACAAAATAGATGAAATAAGATAAAAATATAAACAAAATCAGCCGAACCAAACTAACAAACAGCGATTGACTGTTGACAAAAATGGCGGCAAGTGCACCCGGCACACGCACACATTTACAAAAATAGCGTGAGTGAAAAAGATGGGGCGAAAACGGCATATGAGAAAGCGAGATAAAAAATGGCATCACTTTTTAGGCCCAAGTTAAACGGGCCTGATTGTGATTTCCAATTTGCGCCTACTGTTATTTCTCTGTTTATATTTATGACTTGGCTTTGATATTAGATAACGGGCTCCGATAGACCCTTGCATTTCTGAAGATCTTGTACGATTGACCATTGGATAATGATATCGCTTTATAATTTCGTTAAAAGTGCGAAGTATTCTCATATTACCAACATGAACCCGGAGCGTCAGTCTATCCTTCAAAATTTTTTTTGCATTGTGTTCATATAATTCAGCATAGTGTTTCAAAATTATGTTCTTGTTTTATGTTGTTGTTTTTGACAATGACATTATTATGTGCTATTTTTTTATACGTGTAATCCTAACCTTAAGAGTTACAAATATATGAAATATTTTAATAAATCCGGCTTTTTTAAAACCTTCATCTAATTGGACATAATTCCTCAAGCCCTATGCAACAAAATAAACTATATCTCAGCTGTGTACAATATTTTTTTTTGCCAGGTCCCAATGTGTATGGACGTGACCGATGTTCTTTGTGTCCCACTGCAAGGCACGGGCGTCCTCTACAATTAAGAGTGGTTTAGCCATATAGTCCACCACGCTGGCCTAGTGTGATTTGGCAGATTTTACATAACATAGAAATTCTTACAAATCTCTATGGTATGCAGGTTTCCTCATGTTGGTTGCCTTAATTAAAAAACTAGCCGCCCGGGTACAAAAAGATTTCTGTACAATAATATGTACGTATTATACATACAAAACCTTCCTCTTGAATCACTCTATCTATTAAAAAAAACCGCATCAAAATCCGTTGCGCAGTTTTAAAGATTTAAGCATACAAAGGGACATAGGGACAGAGAAAGCGACTTTGTTTTATACTATGTAGTGATTTAGTAATCTATAGTCGTTTTAGGTTAAAATTTAATAACATTTTATTTAGAAAAACAAATAATAGTTAAGAAAACTAAAAAACACGCTTTAGTAAACGACCCAAATAAAAACGTAAAAATAATTGATTATAAGTTTAAGATTAGAAAATAGATTGCAACACATTGATTTTATGGTTAAAATAGCTAGGGAGCTTGAGGACAAGTAATTGTTGTAAGCACCCCACGATATAATTAATTTTCCTAACCGAGACGTTTAGGGTTCGAATCCTTGGCTGAACGTCACGGATCTAATGAGTTAGGGTCTCGTTCTCCTGGGATAACAAAATCAAAGCTGAAAAAACAAATGAGTTGCACTAGTTGGCACTTTAATAATCTCTTTGGGAATATTATGGGCGTGGGTATTTATTTTTGGAAAATCGTAAAAATAATACAAAGATCTTTAAATATATTGTATCTGCGGAAATTATTAACATAAATTCTTGCCATTATGCGAATGCATTATCTTAAACTATAATAAATATAGGAAATCCGTCGAATAACAATAGAGTGAAAGAATTTACGAAATATACGCACGTCGCACACAGTTCCTAATTCCGTGTAAAGAATTCTATCATATGGAAACAATGAAAATTTTTGACCCGATGACAAATATGTATATGGTCATAACGTCACTTAGTTGTAGTTTATTGCATTTAAAATAATTTATTTTTTAATTGTCTGGTGACCTGTTAGTAACTGACAACACGAGGCTATCAAGACGTTCACGGTGGTCACGGGTACAAATCTCAGACACACCTCTGACTTTTTGGAGTCATGTGTGTATTGATACTCAACCACCACGCACTATCATCATCATCATCATTGGCAATTAAGATCTACGTGATATGACTAAATAGCGTCGCACTATAACTGTGAAAAAACATCCTGAAGAAACCTGCGTATCATAGAGGTTTGTAAAGAATTTCTACGGTATGTAAAGTCCGCCAACCCGCACCAGGCCAACGTGGTAAGAATGGCTTAACCCTCTATATCGTATTCTCGATTGTAGCCGTGCCCTGCAGTAGGACATGCGTGTGCTGACACAGACATGCAATTTTTTATGCCTAAGCCACCTCGGCTGTTATCATAATAAAATAACATTTATAGCGACGAAGACAGTATGGTTAACGTAAAAAACATTTTTTTTCTTTCTTTTATTTTCATTAAAAAACTGCTGTATGTTTAAACGTGAGAGTAGTTTCCTCATGGTTGGTAACGATCTGGTTGTGCTGGAACCCTAGTACTGCGAAGGCCCATGAGCGGCAATGACCGCTTACCATCAGGCATGCTAATCTGACTGCGGGGGCAAAAAAAATTATAACATATTAGACTAGATATAATAAACTGGATCAATGTACCTACATCCAGTCTTTAATATTTACTACTAGCTGTACCCGCGACTTCGTCCGCGTGGAATTTAACAAAAACTTTATTATTCTAAAATATTTTTTTTTCTAAAATAAATGTAGCCGAAGTTACCTTATTATATCAGCTACCTGACAATAAAAGTCACGTCAAAATCGGTCCAGCCATTTCAGAGATTAGCCGGAACAATCAGACAGACAAACAGACAAAAAAAATCTAAGTTCATTTTCGTTATGGGTATCGTGTACATAACGATATGTAGTAGGACATATTTTTTTTTTCACTTTACAAACAGACACTTTAATTTTATTTATATATATAGATACTATTATGGAATATCGCAGTTCAATATTGTGACACATTTACAAACAGTATTACGATCAAATAATCCAATTAACAAGTTATTGATTACGTACAATAATACAAACCGCAGAGTCACGCGCCATTCAACACAACGAGAGCAATGTGTCGCGCTGAGTTCAATGAGATCATTATTTTTTATCGCAACCTCACCGTAGGTCCTCCGAGAAAAAAAAAGCATTTCACGCCTATTTACTTTGCGGTCAGCGTGCCAGCATATTGCACAATGGGCAGCTTTTTCATTACCAATATCATTGTCACCTATAACCTCGTTTGATAAGCAATTTGTTACATGGACAGGAAAGGTGGCGAACACACTCACGGTCCTTTTGTCTCAGAAACAAGTATAAATGTTGGGCAACGGGCATAGCAAATTATTACAGCACAGGTTGTGGAACGATACACACCTCAACATGATCAAAACAGCTTTGTGTTTTGTGTTCGCCGCGGCGACTGCGGTGCAGGTCGAGTTTGCTCCACCCGCTGCTACTAGCTACATCTACCGCAAAGACAACGGCGCTCCAGCGAGTCTTCTTCATGTGGGAGCATTTAAGCCTCTGCCGTACGTCGCTCCTCTGCCTTTAGCCGATTACGCCCCAGCACCATTGCCGTACGTAGCGGCAAAACCCATCGTTCTCGAAGACCATGATGATGGCGATGACGAACATTCAGACGAATACATTGGAGGAGGAGATCATGGACATGGATTCGAGAATGGCGGTGGAAGCGACTTCGGCGAAGAACACCACTCTGCCCACGGTGAAAAAGGTGGTAAAGGATATCACTCCAAAGGCCACGTAGCTAAGGGCGAATCTGGACATTACGGCAAGGAACACAAGGAGGGCTTCTACCACGAAGGTGAAGGTTTGAAGAAGGGCCATCACGACGAGGCTGATTCTCATGGTAAGCACCACGAATCCGGTGAAAGCTACAAGGGCGGAGATCACGGGTACAAACAACACCACAGCAAGGGCGAAGACATCACTGGATACCACAAGGTGTTCAACAAGGACGAGTTCAAGAAGGACCACGACTTCTACGACGTCGCCGACCACAGCGGACACTTCAAGAAACATGGCTATGAGAAGGAGCACCACGGATCTGAGAAGGGGGGTCATGAGAAAGGTGGACATCACGACTCGGCTTCTGACAAGGGAGAGCATGGAAAATCTGGTTCCTATGCTAAGGGTCATGTAGATGAACTTCATACAGGTCATTCAGCTGAAGAGGGTGGAGCCAGCCATTATGATCATCATGATGACTTCGGCAAGAAGGGCGGCAGCAGCCACGAGAAGGAGTACGCTTACGACGACGATGACGATTACGAAGATGATGACGATGATGATCATCACAAAGAATAGAATAATGTTCAGTCTTTGTAAATATGTTATATTAATTTAACAGTTTCGTGAATATTTTGTTATGTTTGATATGCGATGACGCTGTAAATATTTTTTATTGCATTGAATAAATATTTTGAATACAAATGTTGCTAGTGGTTTATCCATGATACAACCTCTCCAAAAATCCCAAGCTATGTCACAAGAATCGAAGCCACAACCTCCGACATAGTAATCTGACTACTTTACAGTTGCGCCAAACAGTCGTCAATTATTATTTGTTTAATAACAGTAATTTCGTGCTGCATGAAAATATAACGTAAATAATTCGATTATTTTAAGTAGAACAAGGCAATACAATGTTTATTTCATTATGTGACCAATTCTTATAGCGCTTTAATCATATTTTGTACGTGATAATAGCGATCAAGACTTTGGACACAGAATACTATTGTATTCTCAGGAGCTTTGTTGAATGAAGATACATAAGTACTTAACTTTAAGCCTAAAACACATAAATCAAAATATTCATTGAGAATATTTAAAACAGTTACCTCATCTAGAGTAATAACTGGATGTCTCAGGATGGCGAGAGCAGTGGGATGTCAAGTATTGCTTTGTCATTCAAGGTGTTGTTTGGTTTTGCTACTGTTCATGAGCGGTCTTACCATCAGGCGAATGGCATTTTCGTCTCGCCATTCATAGAAATAAAAAAAACACTAATAATGTCTTAAAGGGTCGGCTCACCATGACTTCTCAACCTATATGCAAAATGACATGGCTAATAATTTAAAACATGCTGCTTGTCTCACATCAAAACTATCGGCAGTAGCCCATTACAAGCCAAACATACCACTTTAGCATAATGCGGTTAGTAGAATGCGCATACCATAGAGTATTGCATACATTCGGTACCTTCAAAGTATTGTGGAGAACATTCAGGTACTTAGTGCTAATCTATATATATAAAAGAGGAACCTGACTGACTGACTGACGTATCAACGCACAGCCGAAACTACTGGAGCTAGGAACGTGAAATTTTCCACAGGGGTTCCTATTGTGACGTAGGTGAGCACTAAGAAGGGATTTTTGGAAATTCAACCTCTAAGGG
Source organism: Hyles lineata (assembly GCA_030180105.1). Lineage (NCBI taxonomy): Eukaryota > Metazoa > Arthropoda > Insecta > Lepidoptera > Sphingidae > Hyles > Hyles lineata. The sequence continues at coordinate 2,641,511 of JARJEE010000023.1, forward strand.
GGTGAAAAAGGTAAAAACTGTTCTATGGAAAATCGAAACCGTTAGAGTTACAATTGTCAAACTTGGCACTTTAGTTAGTCATTTAAAAAGGAATTTAACGGTATACTTTGTTTCTCTAAAATTAGCCCTAAAGGGGTTAAAATAGGGGTTGAAGTGTTGCGAGACTAGGGCGATTTAATGACTATCTAATCAACGCACAGCCGAAACTGTTGGAGCTAGAAACGTGAAATTTTAGACAGGGATTCCTATTGTGACTTAGGGTAGCACTAATAAGGAGGTTTTGGAAATTCGACCCCTAAGGGGGTGAAAAGGGTAAATAACGGTTGTATGGAAAATCGAAACCGTTAAAGCCACAGTTGTCAAACTTTGCACTTTCGTTAATCAATCAAAAACCAAAATAACTGCATACTTTGTTTTTCTAAAATTAACCCTAAAGTGGCTAAATTAAGGGTTGAAATTTTGTAGAACCGAACTGTCTAATCAACGCACAGCCGAAACTGATGGAGCTAGAAACGTGAAATTTTACACAGGGATTCCTATTGTGGCATAGGATAGCACTAAGAAGGGATTTTAAGATATTCCTCTCCTAAGGGGGTGAAAAGGGAAGAAACAGTTGTATGGAAAATCGAAATCGAAATTTTGCACTTTTGTAAATCTATCAAAAACAAACATAGCTGCATACTTTATTTTCTGAAATTAACCCTAAAGTGGTAAGGGTTGAAATTTTGTAGAACCGAACTGTCGCATCAACGTACAACCGAAACTACTGAAGTTAGGAACTTGAAATTTTACACGGGGCTTTCTATCATAGTGTAGAGCAGCGCTAATGAAGTATTTACTGAAATTCAATCCCTAAAGGAGTGAAAAGGGTGAAATTGTGTTGTATGGAAAAACGAACCGCGAAAGGTACAGATTTCAAACTTAGCAGTTTAGGTAGTCAATTAAAATCAAAAATAATTTCTTACTTTTTTGTCTTAAATTAGCCTCAAAGGGCTTAAAATAAGGGTTGTAATTTTGTATACAAAATCGAAACCGCTGTTATTGGTACGAAAATTCGTATTTCAGCTACCTATTATAAACACAAGAAATTGGTATGCGCTAATTTTGGAAAAATGGCACGAAGGGGATGAAATTTTATAAAAAGTATTTAGGTTTCCGTGGGTACAAAATTACCCTTAAAAATTGAGCTTGATGGTATAATTCTAGAACTGGATAGGGAATTTAATTTTAATTTTTACTAATTTTATACGTTGTTCATGAGTGTAAGAGTTTCACATTTCCGGTCAGGGAAAAGGAAGGAATGGACGGTAGGTTGTGTTGGAATATCGGGCATAAGCAACTTTCATTTTAAATATCCATTAATGGGTTTCGCAAATAATACTCATAAGTAAAATTGTGCGTAGTTCCAGGGTTATAAATTTTAGAGGGAGGAAATTATTATGTTTAATAGTATTTACTTATTATAGGTAAATAATGACCAATTGTAAGGTTTTGGCTTTTTATGTTTTAAGTGGAGGTAAAGCGGGAAATCGTTGTTGATAAAGTAAGTAATATATATATAGCCACATGATTTGCCCAACAGGATGCTCACTAATAAATAGTGACGTAATTCGGAATTTTAGAATTTTCTCAGTTTTAGGGGAGAAATGAGGACGTAATATAAAACATATTGTAAATAAAGTTAATAACGCAGACGAAGTTGCGGGCAAAAGCTAGTCTATACATATAAATAAAATTGAAGTGTCTATTTGTAAAGTGAAAATAAAAAAAAAATGTCCAGCTACATATCGTTATATACACGATACCTATAACGAAAATGCGTTAGAATTTTTTTGTTTGTCTGTCTGTCCGTCTGTCTGTCTGTCTGTCAGTTTGTTCCGGCTAATCTCTGAAATGGCTGGACCGATTTTGACGGGACTTTCACTAAAAGATAGCTATTTTTTGCGGGAGTAACATAGGCTACTTTAATTTTGAAAAAAATTAGGGTTCCGTAGAAAAAAAATAAACCCTTAAATTTTGAGGTTGTTTTTTAAATATGGTATTATGACACGCGGGTGGATGAGCTCATTATGTTTCTTTGATTTATTTGGTCTAAAAATGTCAGGTAGCTGATATAGTAAGGAGTAACTTAGGCTACATTTATTTTAGAAAAAATCTTTTATGTTAGAAAAATAAAGTTTTTGTTAAATTCTACGCGGACGAAGTCGCGGGCACAGCTAGTTAACAAATAAAACAGAGAAAACTCAGTAGTGTACCTATTACCTGGATTTGAACCCGCGAGCATCGATTTGGCCCTTAGATCTCGCCTAAATCAATTATTTCCCGTTATGTAACATTTTTTTAAACATTTTCTGATGACAGATAAATATAAGCATTTAATTTTAAGTTAGTTATCTTTTGTAATATTTATATTAAACTCAAGATTTAAAATGATACATAAACTACAGCCAAAAACAATTAATATTAATCGATAAATGCGTACCCTACACAATACCCAAAAATTCAAGCACTCAATTTCTTAATATTTTACAGTAAACAAACGGTATTCAATTGAATAACTTTATTCTTATCTCGGAATTTGTATTAGGATTTGTTTATAAATAACGTTTAGCTTTTCTGCAATAGGTTTATCGATATATAAGTTTAATTAAATTCATAAACTAATGCCCTTTCCCAGAAGGGGTAGGCAGAGGTTCTACCAGGACACCTATGTTTCGCTTTGCATGTTACGTCTCACGATGTGATAAGGGGCGAGCATATTGTCATATCAAGCAAAAATCCTTGAATCCAAGCTTATAATATATAAACTTTGCCCGACCCGGGATTCGAACCCGAATCCTCGGCGTTATACATACATACATAATCGTCACGCCTGTATCCCATAGGGGTAGGCAGAGACTATAGAACGCCACTTTGCCCGATCCTGACATATTACTTTCGCTTCATCCACTTTCATCAGTCTTATAGTCTCGGCGTTATAAACGCACTTAATAAAACTGAGGCCGTCGCTAAGTTTACTTGAGTACCGGTATTAGCACTATCAGTGCCCAAAAGGGATAATACTAGATGGTCTCGATTTAGATAGCTGGGATGCCCTGGACGAGATTATTAGGGCTCTCAATGAGTTACATCAGAGTCCGTTTTGATGATTGGATAGATTCAACATTGAATTAATTTCCAAATATATTTTTCAGTTTTATCCTTTGATTTAGCTTGTGTAAAAAAATTCCGGAAACACTTATTCATAAGAGAAGCAGCTGCAGATTAAGCAAATAATTTGCTTAAGAAATATGACGACATTCATTAATTCATTATGCTGAGGCGTTATCTCGGCCGCTGCCAGGGGCCGCCTTCCGGCTTAGTTTCTTCCATTTCGCTCGGTCTTCGGCATCCTCAATAGTAAGGTCATTTGGCTTACATAATTTCCTTAACATCACCAAACCAGCGCTTCTTCGGTCTACCCCTTGGTCGAGGCCCCGGAATGTTCTGGAATGGAATATGACAACATTTTGGAACTAAAATGTATTGCAACAACAGAAATATGCTTGCGGTTAGTCTTTTTATATTCAACTTGATTTATATGACATTTCATCATTTAATTGGGACCTTGGTACTTCTCTTTATTGAGTGTACAAATTCAATTATGTGAAACGCAGAAATCTAATTAATTTTGAAGTATTTTGAAAGGCTAGTTGCTATTGCAACTGTGTTTTTTTTCTTTTTATAAAATATTATTATTGGCAATGCTGTTTTTCCTATTGATTGAATGTCTCAATATTTTATAAGAGGTCTGTTATCGCTAACTAAGCTATAAAGATCTTACTTCTTAGGTATTTCTATTTTTGCCAACATACATTGACTCATAAACAATGTAATAAAGATTACAGTAAGTTGCTGGATGCAGGTTGCTTCCAACGGATAACCGTGGAATTTTTTGCGGGAAGGATAATTTGATCAACAGTAGGCTTCCTCGGGCATAACCGGCCGAATAACAAAACTCCATAATAAAAAAGGAGTTTCATAAAAAGATAATTATGTTAAGTAATCGGTCTATCTAAGTACTTACTAGTGATTCTGGATATAAAAGCGAATAAGCAAATAGAGATGCATACTGTTTTACATACATATAAATAAAATAAATGCACCCAACAATCACATACAGTCCTGACCCCACAGTAGGGTCGAGTCTCGTGTCGTGGGTATCAGGAACTACAAGAGACTTTTCGGTCTCAAAAACGCCCAGACCCGAAACAAATACCTGTGGTTAACACAAAAATTTGTTTCGGTGAGGGGATCGAATCCGCGGCCTCTCGTATCACCACCTGGGCCACGGAGTGACAATTAATTAATGGAGTCCATTTCCACACTAGAAATCGATGTTCAATTCCATTAAAGCTATGCACTAATAACTGTAGGTCACATTGATAGTATACAATTTACTAGGCTTTTTTTTTAATATATTGTATTTTTGCTGCACTCAATGGCGCAGAGGCGAAGAATCTAGAAGTCTACAAACAAAGGTAAAAAAAGAATTCGATACGGTGTTTTCAATTGTTTATGTACATTCTTCCACATCGTGTCCCATTCCTGGATGGGTTTTGTTCTACGTTAGGATTATAGTATTTTAATCAATAGATGTAGAAGCATTTATTTAGGTAAATAAAAATCCTATAATATCTGGTTCGTTACTATTGGAAACATTTCCAACACAAAAAGGCTTAAGGCCATCACGAAAGAAAATGCTGGTATAAAATAAAGTCGTGACTCGAGGTACAGAACTAGTGCTGTTATTGTAACAATATTATATCATATTCCATAAAAAATGATTATAATACTTAATGAGTAAACCTTGACCGATCCGAATGGTCGCGTCCATTACGCGCCCGTTCACGTGGAACAAACAATTTGCACTCATCTCCGTGAAAAACTACAATCCTTGCTCGCTAATTCTAATCAAAGGCTATATAAACCTAACGACGATCATGTATGTCAGTGTCGCAACCCACTTCGCTTGCACAAGAGCGCCAACAAAAAATCAGAACAATATGCTAAAGAAATTGTGTTTCGTGCTGTCATTGAGTGTTTATTTGGCTGAGTCAGCGCCGCCGGGCCTTGGCACTTTAGAATTCGATAAACTTGACACTGACCTCTCCAATCTCAAATATGAGGTCGAGGAAGAAGATTTGGATGACTTCTCCAAGATTCTAGACGAGGTAGACTCTATAGGAAAAGCAACTGCTAAGTCTAACAAAGAGGCAAAAGCTCGTGTCGAAGCTTCCGGTTTTAAAAAGAAGAATGCTACAAACGAAGGGCTTAAGGGCAAATTCGATGCTGGTAACTTGAACAAGTTCTTTAATATCGCTGCAGTTGACGACAAAGGTGCTTATAACGATGACGACGTGTATGCGCTAACACAGGCTGGTTTAGGTGAAGCAGTTGGTATAACGGGTAACGAACAAAGAAAGTACAAGAAAGGATCTAAAACAAGAGGCTTCCACAAAGTGCAACATAAAGACGAATATGAAAAAGATAAATTGTTTTATGAAGACGATGAAACTAAAGGAACTATTAACAAAGTCGGTGCCAAAGCATTGGGTGTGAAACTAGCTGCTGGAGCAGGATTTAATAAAGGTCATTTCCATCATGATCACCAGAAAGGAATTTATGGGAAACAAGGATATTTGAACAGTGGATTCTTAGATAAGCAACTTAATGGATATGCTGATACCCAAGGATTTGATGCCACATTTAAAAGTGATAGTTAATAATATAATGTATTGTTTGTAGTAGTTTTAATTGGTAGTAGTCATCTTATCATTTGTAGTTTAATTTTATAATTAGTCCTAAATAAATAATTATTCAAATGACTTTACGATACTTTTTTTATCCTTATTAAGTTTTATTTAAACATTTTTCATAGGATTAAAAAATATAACTATAACTCTAGTAGTAATAAGCAAATTAAAACCTTAGGTATTTACTCATTAACAATATAATAATTACTTAATGTAAATGTACAATAATAACAAAAAGGACAAGCATGGTAAATAAATTCAAATTATACCGCGAATAGTAATTGTAAGTGTAAAAATATCGCCAAGTACGACTGAGGAGTGGGAATCGATCAAACTCGTCAATTAAACCGGTAATTACCGATAATAAAGTAAGTAAATCAAATAGTAAACATAGCTCATCACTGTTGTGAAAAACAAATAATGTCTATGACCTCCAGTTGTCATTTATTGAACTGTCATCGTTACCCTCTATAATCTCTGCGCGACTGCTGAATGAAGTCAAGTGTTTGTGTAAATGATTGTGAAACAAAGAAATTATAGGAAAATAAATGAGGCTCGGTAGAGATTCACTGTTTAACATTACTCATGAGTACGGAAGAGACTCTGTTGAATCTCGATTTCGACAAACCGAACACAGTAATCGCGCCGCCCGATGACGGTGTGGTATCGCTGTCCAGTAGTTCAGAAGAGATCTGTTTAGTGCCAGAGGTCGGTTTCGAGGGCAACGTGGATTCGCCAGGAGTGAACCGGGAGTCGCAGCCGCTGCTCGGCGGCCGCGGCGACTACGAACTCTCCTTCAACCATTTCCCTGGTGAGTAAACATAGTGCAACCTTCTGACTCATGTAATCTCATAATTAGCTGCTAAAGACGACATTACGCCTCAATAAACATATGGTCGTCGACAATTATCGATTGTAAATACACGATAACACTTGTTCGTCTTCTTGCGGGCATGGTAAGGCTTCATATCTTATTAATTTTTTTCCAACTGCGCGTGTTTCTAGTTTTGTTTACGTCGCGTGTGAGTTGCACCTTGGCATGGGTAATTGCACATGTACAATTTACTACCGAACTTTATTGCCATATTATTGATTGTAATTTGTAACAACTTCATAGTGTTGTTGATTGAAAAAGTGTTTGCACAATATGCATGAACATAGTAGCAGAATGAAAGTTTCAGTGAAGCGTTACAGTTGTGTTGTACGTTTTCAGAAGTTTTTTTTGTATTAATTTATCATGGTGGCACCGTTTGAGTGCAGTAAGTATATGCACACAATCGATACTACATACTGTATTTTATGTGAGAAGAATAAATCATAAATTTAAGTATAAACATGTTATCTGATAAGCCATATGGTGTATTAACTTTAAGCCTTTGTATTGATGATAATTTTGGGATTTTTGAAGATATCTCTATCTTGTATTTAGGTTTCCAAATAACTATTATTTCATCATATTCTAAAAACATACTCTCTGATACCAACATACATAATATTTAAATTAATTAATTAAATATTTGAAACTGAAAACACTGCTTATCTATTGGTTAATTTTTTGACAACACATCAATTTTCTATTACTTGTTCCTATGTAACAATAGTACCTGCATTAATAGTTTTGTAATACTACTTTTGCGTAATTAAGTATTATTCGCATTCTATTACCTAATCTTATCCCATACTCCTGTAATTATAACAAATACTGTTTTTATACATGTGGCAAAAAAAATTGACTTAGTTTTACAAATGACTGCCCAGGTGATGACAAGATATTTTGTAAATTATCATATCATAAGCAAATTCAAGTTGTGTAAACCAGCAAAAATTATACCCAACATGACCTGCCAGCTGGCATTTACATGGATAACATTATATTTACCATCAGGTGCAATGCATTTTGAATACCATTATAAAAATACATCATTTTTAAGTCAATCACTATAATGCTGATAGTTGTTCAAGAATAATTAACCATCCATCAATTGCAATAAGATGTATTATTTAGATCATAACTTGTTTGGTTTGTGGTAGCTACACAATTCAAGTTGCTAGTTGGAACCAAAAAATAACATTGTTTACAGAATACATGACATGTCGTGTTTTAGCATAATTTTTTGCAGCTAAGAATGCATCGTAGCATAATATTACTCATAGTACAAAGACCAAGAAACAAATATAATCTTCATAAATTATAACCACAGTTATTTCTATTAAATTGAATGATGATGTATTATGGCAGCTAAATTTACAGAGTTTCTTAGTATTGTTACAAGTTTGAATTGTTGAATGTGTATTATGATAATCATATTATCATTGTTGACATTGCAACTATTTATCTTTTATTATTATGTCATAGTTGTGTCTAGTTTTAGGCATTTTTGTAATAAATTTTGTAGAAATTTGAGATTGAATTTGGATTAATATTAATTGAAAATTATCTAACACCTAACTAATATTCTTTACCAAATTATAATCAATCATAGTAATTTCGTCTTGTATTATTCATATCTGCAGTCTCTACATAAATATTTCGTCATCATCATCATCATCATCATCGCATCTGCCTCCACTGCTGGACATTGGCCTCTCCTATTGCATGCCTCTGGGCTTAGTCTCCATACACACACATATACATTTATGTTTCATTAAGTCTATATTTTTTTTTAATAAATGTTTTACAACATAGATACATATTTTGTGACTAACACAAACATGTCTGGTTAAAAAGATTATCAAATATTTTCAATAGAATGTTGTATAAGTGTGAAATTCTTGTAACATATAGAGTATGCCATTACCATATTGCATGAGATAAAGAAACTAGTTCTATATGTAAATGATAGTATGTTCTACTCAAGGTGAAGCAGTTTTTTTTACTTCTCAAATAGATTATTATTTTAATCAGGTCAAATATTTGATTGGTATTACTTAACCTTAACACTTACTTAATTCTGTGCTCTTTACAGAGATGTGAAATGTATATCTAGATCTCAAGAACTATATTTTGTATTTAAAATAAGTTTAAAATATTTTTTTTCTATATAGATATTCAAATTAATTCTCAAGCCAATAAGTTATTTATAAAACAAAAAGTAATGTGTCATGCAGTAGTGGTTTGCATGCCAATAAAAATAATTTAATATAATCTCATTTGTTTATAACATTTTATTCTTAGCGGCAATAAAATTATTATCTATCAATTAAAATATAGACTTTATTAAGATTAGTTTACAACAGTGAATGTACTGCAAATGATATGTGACACATACATACATATAACATAAGTACATAAGCTTACACCTTTTTCCTAAAATGGGTAGGCAGAAGTTCTTCTGGTAGCAACCAGGACATCCACATTTCCTTGTGTGTTCCATCTCACAATGTGATAGGGGCAACCCTATCGCCATATCACAAATTCCTGACTCTGGGCTGATAATTAATAGAAAAATCCAATATTATACTGCCAGACCTGGGATTCAAACCAGAGACTTTTGTGTTGTAACCTTACTCTAGTACTAATATGCCACCAAAGCAGTCAATTACATTATTTGAGATGACAATTACCTTGTGTTCATTGTTATTTAATACTAGTTTTCAGCTGATTATATGTTTCTTTAATTTTTGTTTAATTATACATCATCAAGATATATAAGTGGACTTTGAATGATGATGAAAATTACATTTTAAAACTCAAATTGGTTTGTGAGATACCACATGTGTAAACATTGAATTCAATTCACAGTATATATGTAGTATCTCAATAAATACTAGGTGCTTATATCATATTGATTTAGTACTCTTATTTAGTTTATTTGTTTTGTTTGATGTCAGTGACTTATGTTTACAACAAACATAATATTTTAAAATATTTTACTAAAGCCACTGTTAGATGATAATTATTCTAAAGTATTTAATTTACATTATAATATTTTTTTTTAGCTATACAAAATTTCGATATAGTATGATTCTATGATACATTGTAATATTTTATTTTATTTTATTTTTATTCTTTACTGCACACACAAAAAACATAAGACATACAATATTTTACAAATAAAATTGAAGAGTACAGTTGGCGGTCTTATCGCCCTAGGCGATTTCTTACAGACAACCTTAGGATTTATTAATATATTTTTTTTATAAAAGATGAAGATTATGCTTACGAAAATATATACAATTTCTGGCTATTAGGTAATATAAGTTTCCAAGTTTCATTGAGTTATTTCCTCAATAACAATTGCATTAAAAGTTTTTGCTATATCAGTTGTGGTAAGTAGGGTTGCCAATTATACTATAGACTAAATTACATGTTATAGTTTTAAGTCATTACTTAATATTACTTATTAATATGAATATTTTAATTAGTTTCGGTGGGAAGATTTCATTTGACAGCCTCTGTGGCCCAGCTGGTTAGACGCCGGCTGTGAAACGAAAGACCGCGGGTTCCATCCCCGCACCGAAACAAATATTTGTGTGAACCACAGGTATTTGTTTCGAGTCTGGGTCTTTGTGAGACCGAGAAGTCTCTCGTAGTTCCTGATACCCACAACACTAGACTCGATCTTAGTGCGGGGTCAGACTATGTATGTGACTGTTGGGTGTATATATTTATTACCTAACATATTGATTACACTAGTACTAAGTAGTACTAAGCACTATACAGGCAAAATTAGTTCTAGGTAGTTTTTCTGTTACTATCCATAAACCTTGTTAAATTGCTCACATTGAGTTAGACCTTGCATTCACAATCATTGTCTTAAAAAATAATCACGATATTAACGTTGTTTCCCAAAAAAACTGCTGATACTTTTAATGACTCTGCATCTACAATTCATACATAAGGTCACGCCTACATCGACGAAGGGGTAGGCAGAAGGAGCATTACCGTTACTTACAATTTACTGAGTTTATTTACGTCTGAACTAAGAGAGCCAAGTCGGACCTAAACTCTAGTCTCTAGCAACTCATGCGAGATTTATCAAAGGGAAAAATGTCCACAATGGATTAACCGATTTGGGATTTGAACCCAAGACGTCACGGTTTACGGCCCATACTTACTGATTACAACAAGAATAAAATGGCAGCTCAATCGTGAATGAACTTACAGAAAAATGACGAATAAATTGTTACTTTTCCTTAAGCCGGGAAGTCGAAATGCATCTTTTGAGAGTTCACGCATTGCAATGCGATTCCGAGAAAATACCAAAATAGTCGTGTATTGCTAAGAGGCACAAATTTTCTGACGTAAGGTTATATGCAATTCAGATCATATTTACGACACGTCTTACAATACGGATGAAATTGATGCCGCTTAGTACACGATGCACATGATGTAAATATTGTATCATAAGTAACAAAAATCTTGAATTTATATGAATAGAGAACTAACCTAACTCTCCTTAAGGTAGTCAGCGACTTTGTTGTGCTGGCCCTCTGGCACTGCAGAGGTCCATGAGCAGCGGTAGCCGCTTACCATCACGCTGGCCGCTAGCTCAATATATAAAAAAAGAATAGAGATCTTTTCTTTCTCCATATTAGATTTGTGAGAACGATATAGATAAATTCAAAGTCAAAGTTTTCAAAACTCCTAATAATTCGATAATAAACTAAATATTGAATTTAGTCCTCCACCTATTCTCCAAAGTGAACCTACGATTCCTCCATCGGTGTGAGTGCCCAATGACGGTCATAAGCACTTCAAACCTTCCTTTAAATTGAACATGCAGGGACAATAGTATCGAATGGCGGCAATAGTCTGTCGCTAATCGATTCCATTTGAATGACATTGCACTTAAAATGTGTAGTGCATTAAACCGAACAATAACTTAAAATAATCGTTTAGCTGTTAGAAAAATGTCTAGTTTTATTGATTTTAAAGTTGCGTTAGATTTTAAATCGGATTAATGATATATCGCAAAGTTATATAGCATATTATCATTGAGCATTGACCAATGGCATTGGCGGCAACGGAGTCAAACCAACGTATCAGATCATTTTAAAATGTCGTTTTACATGACGCGTATAGTCTTAGTTACCGCTACTGCTTTTTATACAGAGTAAATCTAGACTGCGACCGAAACGAAGCTAGGTGGCAAATCGACGAAAATCGTCGTTATTATTTTTTTTTTGCGAAAATTTTAGACACTATGCCACGCAAGGGCTTAAATTATTATTTTAACAAAAACTATGGATGTACCATCCAAACGCGATGATATATAAAACATAAAAAAAGAAATTGCGTTTTTTTTGCAAAATTTTAGATGCGGTGTCTATAGTCACTACCGCCTGACTTCGTTTTCGGTCGCATGTCTAGATATACCCAGTATAGTAATAATGTAATGTATGTTATTATAAATACTGCGGAGACTGCCTCGGTGGCGTAGTTGTACTAGGGTACTGTTACAAAGCTGTGGTCTCGGGTTCGAATCCCGGGTTGAGCAAAGTGATATTGGATTTTTCTATTGATTATCAGCCCAGAGTCAGTAATTTGTGCCCGATGTGGCGATAGACTCGTCACCTATCACATCGTGGGACGGAACATACAAGGCGAAATGTAAGTGTCCTGGCACCTCTGCCTACCCCTTCTGGGAAAAAGGCGTGAGTTTATGTATGTATGTATGTTATTATAAATCAAGCTTTGTATTAATAATCACCATCAAAAATTCCACTGCTCAAAATGGGCCTTCCCAATGGATTTCCATAACGACCTACATCCGACGGATTCCTGCAATTTTTATAAGGTCGTGTTTCAACCTTGTGGTCGGACGTCCAATGCTTTTACGTGTACCTAAAGACTTATTCTTAGTATTAAATTGTTCAGGGATCAAATTAAAATTAATCACAAATAAATTAGATGTTTATTACAAAGAAAGCTGTGTAATCGTCAGTCGTCTTTCACAAATAAAACAATGGATAGATGTTAATTTTCATTTAAAAAATGTACATGAAAAGTAGACAACATAACAAGAAAAAAAGATGTACAAGTGGCGGTCTTATTGCTCAAAGCAATTTAGAGCGATAGCCGAGAAAGATGTTACGAATATTTTATGTTTGAATAAACGACCAAAGCCTGTGTTGGTGCTAGGATAATCTGCCCAGGGGGGTTGCTGAGTGTCACGATATTTCATATATTATCTTGTATTCTTATTGAAATCTACTCCCAGTGATTTCATTTTTACTATAATGTCGATGAATATTATTTATTCGCATAATTTTATTCGCGATATTTGTCAACGCTGTTGAATCGTTCATCAGTCGTTATGAGTGAAAATGAATGTACTAACATTAGGTTTTATCAAATATCGTAGGGATTTTCTTTTTAATTCAATGAATGGCGAGACGGGCATACCGTTCGCGAAATGGTGATGAACACAATGACACCTTGAATTCATCGTGTTGTTACGGTGAAAAAACGTTGTTGCAAAAAAAATACATGTACATTCATGGAGTTTTGTATACGTAAAATGGAAAATATCTCGAAATGACCAACTATAGGTAATCGCTCGAGTAGTACTAAGTTAAATATTTCCACGATATGCAAACTTGTATAGGTATATGATAATGCCCGACGTAGGTAAGTGCCTGATAACGGTCAACGGGAAAATCTAATCAACACATATGTTTTAACACAAAATATTGTTTATGTATTTATATTTTGTCAATATATTACAGACATATATACATAAAATTACGCCTTTTTCCCAGAAGGCTAGGCAGAGGTGCAACCCTGACACCTACGTTTGGCTTTTTGTGTTCCGCCCCACGATGTGATAAGGGGCGACTGGCGAGTCTATCGCCATATCGGGCACAATTCCTGACTCCGATAGGATAGAATAATCACTCAGCCCGACCCGGGATTCGATCCCGAGACCTCAGCTGTGCTATTATACCGTAGTGAAAAGGCGTCACCGAGGCAGTCAGCAGTCGTTAATATAAATTATTCCCATGTGATTGACCCCGCAAACTCTAGAGCAGAAACCCAAATTCTAACCGGCGTTAATTGACCATAAGATTAAAAAAATCATTTGACATTCGGAAGTACCTGTCCTACTTCTTAAACGATTTCCCATTTACTATCAATAAGAAAACGCAATATAATTTAGTTGTCCATTGAGAGTTAAATGTGCGTAAGTGACGCGACGCGACCGTCAGCGAATGGTCAATCTGTGATCATTACTACAGTATATAGAGTACAGAAGTCACAATGCGTGATATGAATATTTTTATTACTTACCGGGGTTGTAGTTGGAGATTACTCTGGGCCCTGACCTCCTAATAGAATTGTGTGAAGTGTTATATACAGCCTGTTGAAGTTATGACAGTTGGAATTATATATTTGTAAAGATCGAAATCTGTAGAATTTCGATTCTCTGTTCTTTTACAATAGTATTTTAGCACAGATATTTTAGGTAGTTACAATAGTAAATTATTTATTAATATACTTGATCTTTCTTAAAAAACAACCGTGTTTAAGTACAGAAGGTTATTATTTTAATAGTATAGCACTCCCCGTCTAATTCCAGTCTCAAATACTGTACTAGTAAATTGTTAGTCCCAAACGTCCAAGGTTACAGCACGTATAAAATAATTTTCTTTTAAAGTTCGTCTGGGGTAAATGCGAGAAAAATACGAAAAGAATTACCAACCATTGTCCCCCAAATCATTCACCTCAGTCCGCTCCTGTAGTAGTTGCGTTATACAATGAAATACGATAGCCCTTCGTTGCTCTATATTGGTGTCATGTGAAAGGTATTTTGTGGGAATGTATCGAGTATTGTGAGAATATATCAAAGATGTATTATTTATAAATATACGAATGGTAGGGAACTCGCTGAATGCATGTCAATATGGTCTTTGGCGCAGGCCTGTGTTTAGCAGTCGACTTAATGTCACCAAGGATGATAACTGAAAGACATTGTAGCCTGAGTAACTACTGGACATATTGAGACTTAATATCTTATGTTCATGAGCGGTCGTATCGCTTACCATCAGATGAACGGCATACTTGTCTCGCCATTAAATTATTATTAGTTATTGCAATAAAATAACTATGATGATAGAATACTATCAGCTGCTTTTTATACATATTTTTTAACAATGGAATACACTGTAATTCCTCTAGGGAGTATCCAGTGCATTGATAATATAATTATCAGTTCCATCTGTGCTAGTCCCTTCGGATAAGGGTTATGTGGCATGTATGAAGTTTTAAGTTTCATTCAGTTATGAGTCGTAAATACATTTTATTAGACCAGTGGCCGACCTAATATCCGAATTTTAAAACGCACTTATTGGGCGTCTTAAGAGGATTAATAAATATCGTTGCCAAATCGTTACCTGGAGTGGCCGCGTATTGTGTAAAGACAGAAAAACAGTGTACAACCTAATGAAACACGTAGATTTATTATACAGGGTATAACCAGACTGCGACCGAAAACGAAGCCAGGTGGTAGTTTTAGTAACTTCAGACACAATGCAACTAAACGTTTTGCAAAAAAGCGACGATTAAACGACTTTTTGCATTGTGCCTGTCTGTAGTCATTAAAACTACCACTCGGCTTCGTTTCCGGGCTACGTCGGCCTGTATACGACGAAAAAAATTTCCTGGGTTTAAACCGAGACTGTTTGCTAGTCATGTCTACTTGATAACTGAAAGATATGAAATTAATCATTAGGTTGAATAATACTTTATTGTATATAAATGTCTAATAAATCTAGTGAAAACCATAACATACTTAGTACGCATCCCCAATACCTTAATTTTTATGAAAAATATTAGATTGCCAATAACTTAATTCAATACAATTAGTGCTTCTTAACACATCTTAACAAATCCTACACGGTCAAATATGAAACAGCAATTAATTCGCAACACGCATCAACTTAACCATAACTAACTCAAAATCATTGACGTCCTAACGTATAGGAGATTACGGAGACGCAGACACGTAATAGGGCGAGTGACGTGGGCACGTACGCCCACTCAACAAGTGGGTGGCAACTGGCGATATTGATTCAGACGTTGCCTATTTGCACGTCATATCTCTGTAGAGAACGGTTTATTTGGAAAGCTGTATTGATACTCAATGTTTGTTGATTAATATCGTGTTCGCTTATTGCTTAAGTTTCATATATTTTGCAAGTAGAATATTTATTTGATAGGCAACGACATACGGAAGTTGAAGCTTGAGCCACATTAGGTTTGCAGTATTTAAAAACCGAATACTAACACTATTCAAACATAACTCTTTCCCTTCTTCAAATTATTTTTTTTTTCTCTTCGTGCATGTACATACATCGTTTGTAAATAGTCATTTTATACAACAATAGATATTACAATTGAGACAATAATATAACCTTCTCTCATATATGCAAAATATAACCATGAAAAAAGGAAAATATAACCTTGTCTGTTATTATATGCTTCTTTGTTTGTTTTTCCATTTAATTATATTATATTTTTTGTAAGTAATCTTTAATTGTTATTATATTCTTTTTTATAATATTTAACAATGTGTTATAGACCACCTTGTATTTTTTGTAATGTCGTGACAATCTTTTTTTCGCTTTAGACATTTATTAAAATATACAATTATAAATAGCTATTCTTGTATAAGCTGATCCGTTATTAAATAAAGAAATAAAATAAATTCATCAACAAATATATCCGGATTGTGCCAGTGTTTTGATTTTATTTTGTGAAACCAGCTTATAGCTATATTTAATCTTAAGTGGAAAGTTGTAGCACAGAATACTAACAGAAGTCAAGCTTGTGTATGTACTTCACTTTTGTTGCCACACTCACACTACGCTCGGCGTTCGCGCCAGGGCTGTTAACTCTGGCTTATGCTAAAACAAGTATCGTGGTAATAGCACTCGCATAGTTTGATTAATTATTAAAATAAAATATTAAAAACAATAACAAAATAAATAAATTGTCATTTTATTTACATAGTCGTTGAGAATGTGTATGTCATGATCTATTATTTTTTTTAATCGTTTTTGTATAATATTGTGTATTTTATTAAAGAAATTGATATTCAATTATTATAATCTGAAGTTTTATATACAAGTGTAATAACTTTTATTCATTCGCTCCATCTTTGCGCAAAAAATATCACTAGACGCGTGTCCGAAGCGAGTGAAACTCGCGCTCGCAGTGGTTTGGACTGGTCTCAAATATCGTGTCGGTGAACGCTGTGTATGTATGCGTTGGTTTAGCGCGCTTTGTATGGAGCTTGACTTCTGTTAGTATTCTGTGGTTGTAGTCAATAAAGCGAATGAAAAAGCTGTGTAAATATTTTCAATTAAATACCAATCCATCCACCAGTGACGTCGCTTTCATGTTGTGGTGACCATTTTTGGATTTTGTCCCCATTTGCATGAGCGCAGTCCGTCCACGGCCATATAAGCGGTGTTCATTGTCGTGCTTATAAATATTAATGCGAGATACGTATGCGAGTTATACCGCGTCAATTAATTAAAAATTGTAGGGTTATGAAATTATTTATCACGATTACGTAGCTACTTATGATGTAATTTAATTTTACGCTCGAGATGCCATTTTTTCTCTAAATCAATGCGACAGAAAAGAAACCACTGCCCTTAGTTCAACATGGTTTGCGCGTCCATTCATATTATAAATTACTCATTTTAGTAAATGCTTACTTAGTGTTTTGGAGTAAAAGAAGCAACGCAATAATAAGTAACTTACCATTCAGACGCACGACTTACTCGTATCATCATTCTAATATTAAATCTAGGTAGAATAATATTCTACCACTTGCATAATTATTTGTGTGAATTTTCTCATATGACTTGCTAAGTGATAATTAATCTCATGTTACCAGATGACCCTCAGTTCAGCGAGCTGGTATGGCAAGCGGAGGTGGCCATCGACAACGGAATATACCCGGAGAGGATATACCAGGGATCCAGCGGATCGTACTTCGTCAAGAACCCTGAGGGAGTGAGTTTTCCAGTATTTTATTATGTAGGGGAGTGATTTGTTTCGCTGCTGAGTGTGATGAGTGTGTATGTGGGGTGATTTAGCCAGCCAAGGGCTAACTATCACATTCACAAATTAGTTACCAAATAAACAAGCCACGTTATAAACGCAATACTTTTTAGTAGGATACCAAGTTTGTCATGGGTTACCAATTTACGACTGACTTTAGTTGAATAACCAGAAAAACGGTAAAACAGCAGTGTAAATGCCCTGTTGTGTTCCGGTTGGAAGGAAATTGTACCCAGTGTAACTACTGGACATATTATTGAAACTTAACATCTTACATCTCAGGGTGGCGAACGCAGTGGAATGTTAAGCATCGGTTTGTAGTCCATGGTGTTTTTTGACTAGGAGCGGTCGTATCGCTTACCATCAGGCGAACGGCATGTTCGTCTCGCTATTCAGAGCAATAAAAAATAATAGAAACCCAGACCTGAGACAAATATTTGTTTCCCAAACATTTGCCTGGATGGTGGGATCGAACCGAAGCTATCAAAAATAATTACTCCTTTATTCACAAAAAAACGCTAATCCATCACATAAAAATAAAATAGCACTCAATGGCACTATAAACTGTGAGAATATCAAATCAGGAAAATATGTACCCTGCATTGCGAACCTTCAATTCAAAAAGGTAACGTAATAAAACACTAATGGAGTTTTTTTCCTGGAATGAAATCCGTTCTACATAAAGGGGAATGCCCATGTTACTATGAAACTTAGTATCGCTGCGAAGATATTTGTGGGTCGATGAAATATATATTTTCAATAAATATAAACATAATTGCGACCCAAGCCCGGTGTTCTTGGAGAAATGAACTGGCTCTTTGAACAAAAAGTAAAATGTGTTGATACTGATTACTTAATTTAAAAATTCTGTTGCCCCGAAATAAAACAGGAACGTATAAGGAGAAACCATAAAAAAGTTGTAATGAACTTTAAGCTGTATTGGTATCGGGATCGATATTTTTAACCGATACTACTCGTATGAATGGGCATTGTCCTTTAAGTTTTAAGTATACATTCTTTAACAGTAGTTCGGGTGGATTATTTATGTACCAACTATGCTTCATACTACAAAACCTTCGTAAAGGTTAATACTTGAAGAATATTTGCCATGAGAATAAAAATGATACACAATGTTGTACAGTCATACGAATAATGAACACATCCTTATATGAAGAGTTAAACTTACGACATATCATTATCTAAATCAATATAACAGTATATAAGTATGAAGATCTTGGTTTCAATATCGCTTTCTTCCTAACCGCAATAATGTAACAGAAGGTCCGGTAGTACATGACACGTAATATGCGCTACTGGATTTCATCATCTTGTACAGACTTCGATCAAATATATAGGTATACTAGATACAGGGTCCGGAACAAAATCACATGCTAAAAGTGGCCGTGTTTACTTATACTTATACATTTAAATTTCGAACTACAAGATGTAGCAATAAGTCTTAAATTATAATCAACTTCAGGTAACATATAATAAAATAAATCTTATTCCTTTAAATTAAGATTTATTATGTTTTGGAGCATACTAAAATCATATAAGAGCGCACGCTTATTTGTGCTATTATTTCTCTTGCCGTTTTTAGGCCTTTACTTATAATCTAGTGTATATTTGATCGAAGTGTACAGGATATGAATGTAAAGCGAAAAATATATTATCGGCTCCCTTCGCGTAGCTAGTTGAGAGACGGCTGTGAAACGAGAGAGCGTGGTTTCTATCCTCGTACTAACAAAAATGTGTAGTCTACAAATACTTGAGACTGAAAAATTCCTCGTCGTTTCTCGTTCCCTGTACACGATTCTAGTATAATGAAAGTGTAGTACTACACATTAATAGTGGGGGGCAGAACGGTGCGTATAGTTTGTGGTTGCAATTTTTTATTGAAACCATAGATGAAGTTATTGCTTTTTGAACTACAACCAAATCCCACTCAAGAAAACCTTGCAATATTGGTTTATAACGCTATGGGCCAAGGTCTCACGCGAAGCCCGCAGTGTTTAGCCTCTATTGGAAAATATTCGAAATAACCCACATTGAAAACTTATGGCGATTGCATTCCGAACGTTCTAGAAAATTGTTACATTACTGACATACGATCGCTTTAATGGCGCTGCGGTAATCGTGCAAGTTTCTTCAAGAAATGGCATACTGTAGACTTTTTCATTAAGTAGCTGCACGGTTACATTATGTTCCATTCATCAATCATTTAAATTTTATACCAAGTCAAAAACAAATCTAATAAAAAAAACTTAAAAGTTTCCACGCGAACTGTACAGTCTCCTTTTGCCTAATATAGGTTTAATCATAAAAATTATCCCGTTACATATTTAACCCAAAATATAATATTGAAATAGTTTATGACTCTGCTTTGTATTTCAAATTTGTCCAGCAGTTACAGATTATAAAAGTCACAAACATACACATTGTCACACTTATATTAGCATAAAACTTTAGACAATAATAAGATTGCTCAGATGTTCGGCAACTCCGTAACAATCTGAACTCTAAAGCTAATCACCCACTAGGCGCGTGTGGATACAGTTAAGTACTTTATCTGCGTGGACCCAGTGGACGGTTAACTTTAGAATGGATTTGTCATTGCGGTTTTGTAAACATAAGAGCGTATAGTAATGCGATAGCGGGGTTAAGAGAGTTTAGAGCATGACTCTCTTATTTGGTGCTTTCGATACATTTATTGCTTTCAACATACTGATATTATCTTTGTTGTGTAGTTAGTTCTGACGCCAGATGTCAAAGAAGGTGCCGTATATGATCCCTGGATTGAGAAAAAATGTCTTTGATCCACTTTTTTGGTTCACGCCAGGGTTAATAAAAACAAAATAATTTTTGATAATCACGATACAAAACTTGTGGCTATTGACTCAACACATTAAAGTATTTTAGTCTCGCTTTTTTCCCTATGTCCTGTTTTTAAGGAAAATAACAAATTAATACCAAAATAAAATGAAAAAACAAAGTTTAAAGGGAAAAATAAGGATTTTCTGGGTATTCCAATAAAAATTACAGCCATATTTATGTCGATACCAAGAACATATAAATAGCATAATAACTACCAAATCGTGCATATGATTGTGACCTTATATTGTTTCCTATATTTTTTATGACATCCAAGACTAACTTTAATCCTTACTCCTCAGTAAGATACAATTCTTGTAATATCTAAAAGTTTCTCGTAGATCCTGGTACCTACGCAACTACAAGACTCGATCTTAGTGTGAGGTCAGGACTATGTATGAGACTGTTGCGTGTTATTTTTATATAACCAAACTTCTCCCATCCGCAGAAAATAATCGGCGTATTCAAACCAAAAGACGAAGAGCCGTACGGCCGTCTGAACCCGAAGTGGACCAAATGGATGCACAAGCTGTGCTGTCCGTGCTGTTTCGGCCGCTCGTGCCTCATACCCAACCAGGGCTACTTGTCGGAGGCGGGGGCCAGTCTCGTCGACTCCAAGATCGGTCTCAAGATCGTGCCGAAGACTAGGGTGAGTAGTAGTTTTTGGAGGTTTGGGGATATTTTTTTATGTTTTATTCTGTGGGAGATTAGGATCGCTGCTGAGTGTTGTGTGTATGTGGGTTTAACCGGCAAAGGTATAGGGTCTCAGCATGAGCCAGGAGCCTCAATATTCCTGGGCCTCGACCGAGAGGTAGACCAAAAAAGCGCTGGCTAGATATCGTCAAGGAAGATATGAGGAGGAAGCGCGGGCGAATTAGAGAAGAATTTGCCGGAATACGGACCCTGGCACCGGCCGGGATAACCCCAGGTAGAAGAAGAAGAAGGATAAGGTCTCGCTATTGGATACGACGACTCGCTAAATTAGGCGGGGATGCCAGAAGCTACGATGTGAATAGATGATGATTGATACTTTTTAAAACACCAATGAGTGATTTACTGGGAAGGGTGCCTTTACCCTACTTTAGGGCACTAATGGTTGATAACAATGATTAAGGCGAGAAATAGATTAGTAGTCCATCAGGTGGTGCGTAATGAAAGTCAATTGTTGATTGCTAAAAAATTGCGATGATTGTTGGACTACGAGTAATTTAATGATTATCCCGAATCCAAGTTATTTAACTGATAAAATAAAGCTGTAATCTGAGAACGAATGTATACGAAATAATAAATTGAAATACGAGTATATTGAAATAATAAACAGTTGACAAATATTAATCAGTTAAATTGTTATCTTTCATTACGTAGTCAGAAAAGATAAATTCGCAGACACAACAAACATTTTAATGACGTAATTAGTACTTTTACTTTAATGATATTGAGGTGTTAAAATTTAATGAAGAAAAGAGCATAAGTGAGGAAAAATTAATACATCAGTTGAAAAATATAAAAAATATAAATGAAATATCTACGACGGTATTTATCTAGTCGAAGAAAAAATAACTTAGCGAAATGTGCTAAGCAGTTGGTCGATCGGCAAGAGATTGCCTTGAGCGATACGGCCGTCACTTGTACTCTGATGTAATTTAAATTATTGTTTTATTGTGGAGGTTCATTGATGTACAAGAAAGAATAAATAAATTAACAGCAGTTCGCCAGCTCCTGCTTGATAAAATAGATACATACATAACACACGCCTTTTTCCCAGGAGGAATAGGCAGAGGTGCATCCAATACACTCACGTTTCGCCATGTATTTTCAAAACTATCGTCATATCGGGCACAAATTCCTGACTCTGCCTGACATTACCTGATCCAAGATTCGAATCCGAGACCACAGTTTTGCAATCATACCGTAATACAACTGCCTCACCGAGGTTGTCTTGATAAAATGTTCGTTCTAAATTGGCTTTTATAGAATTATTCATGTTACGAATATTTATTACTAGTATATTAATTACTTTATTATTTATATAATTATTTATATTATTATTATTATTTTCTTTTTTTGAGCATTTATTCTGTACTAGAGGTCGCCCAATGATCGAAATTCGACCACATACATACATTATTAAAATATAATATTCAAACATTCTTAAGGTTCTACTGTCGAAAACTAAACTACTATAACCACAGATTTGACCAAGACTGTTATTTGCCAATTTCTTTTTTGAACGAATTATATGAAATTAAAAAGACGTAAAATAAAGAATACTTATTTAAACAAATAGCGGCCCGACCCAGCTTCGCCTGAGTGCATATATTTTTTGATTCCACTCCACACCAAATACATGTTATTTTTCGTATAAACTCTTGTATACTTAAACTTGACGTAGCTATCCTATTGTCCGACTCAATCCCGTCTCATCCGTCTGTTCAGTCTCTTCCCGATCCGTCCCGTCCTTTCTCTTTATCATCCATACCGTCTTATAACGTGCGTTTACATTTCGTCCTATCAAATCTTTCAGCTATCCGAGCCTTCTCCCGTAACTTCCACTCTATTACCTATATCCCGTCTCTCCATATACAAAAAGATTGCCTTATGAATTTTTGACATTAAAAACTTTAGCGATTTAGATTGTCCATCAAATATTCTTTGCCTTATTTCAGCCCCACAATGCTTTTTGTTAGTAATTGAGTTAAAATATAAATTTTCATAGAAATAAATTCAGTGGTTTCGATTTTCTTTGACATAATATTTCAACCCTTTTTCACTCCCTTTAGGTATAATATAACCTATCCCATTCCGATACGATATACATTTCTATCAGTGAATTATAGCGAAGGAAAGGCCACTGTAAAAATTCGTGAAAAAAATTACATTCGATCTTGAAAAGGAGTAAGCGTAACTTCTTGCGTGTGAACATTATTTATTTCATTGTCTATATTTAAGTAGCTTGATATATTCTCCTTAGTTTACACCACAGTTTACACAAAATAAATTTCTGAACGCGTGCATAAATATTTGACAACCAATTTAAATGACAATCACTTTTCATTACTGTCATTAATTTACATCTTTAAAATTTAAAATACGCCATTAATCTAATATTGCGGATATATGTTGTCGATTCGAACCCTTTATTTAAATACGTTATTTAATTTGAGGGATGAGTTTACCGTATCAACGGTATGAACATTAAATGTTTGACAAACACAATAGAAATAATTTGACCACAGAGTATGTGTGTGAAATGCATGGCAGTGTGTGTAATGTTTTATTTTTTGATTTAATGTACTTTATAAGCATTATTATTGAAAAATATTAGCATTCTCCACTTCTCCTACACATAAACTATAAGTGTGCCAAATTTTATGCTCCTGCGTCCGCGCAATTTTCGTAAAAAGGGATCCAAAGTTTTTGCATCACGTATTAATATATAGATTCTTACTCTCCCCTCTCTTTCTCCTTCCCTTATATCCATCCAAAGGTTGTATGACAGAGATCGCTCAGAGCGATAAGACCGTCTTTTGTCCTTTTGTATTTTAGTTTATCCCTTTGTGTTGTTATAATAAATCAGTGTACAATAAATAAATAAATATTATGATTTGCTTGCGGAACTTGTGTAAACGGAAATAGAGGTCGCGTCTCAACCATGACCTATCGTCTAGAAGTACAAAGAATGACCTGAATCGATTAAATCATCAACAGACGCGCACAAGATTATACAGGGTAAATCAAGACTGCTACCGAAAACGAAGCCGGGTGGTATTTTTTGTGACTTCAGAGACAATGCAAATAACATTTGCAAAAAATTGCGACGATTTTTTTTTATTTTAATAATAATTTATAGCCTTTTATTTTTAATGGCGCTATTGCTAGTGCTTAAAATATGATTTAAGCAAAACTTATGGATTTATCACCCAAATACGATGATATTTAAACATCACAAAAAAATTGTCGCGTTGTCTTGTAAAATGTTTGATTTGCATTGTGTTTGTAGTCGTTAAATTTACAACTCGTCTTCGTTTTCGGTAGCAGTCTTGATATACTCTGTATAAAGAATCCATTGATATAGCGTAATACGATTATCTGATAGTCGGTACTGGGTCAATCGCGTATCTTGCCCTCGCGTGTTTTACTAATCTGTATGTAACGAGTTCGCCAGTCCTTATTTATGTACTCAAGTGTATGATGGGCTTCAAATATTGCCCTTTATCATCTACGTAATGGAAAACGTAATTTGTATCATAATTATAGTAAAAGATATTGGAAAACCCTGACTTGGAAACAGATCTTAGAATATCTATATTTATAACTTAATGGTAGATTCTATGGTATTTGGTCTCGTCCGCTTGAAATCTCCCTAAGATTTTATTCGAATGTAAAATTCATTTAATCGCTAGGATAGTTTAGTAACGACATTGGCAAAATTTTCAGTATAAACTACGCATACTGTATCAGCCCATATACGTCCCACTGCAGGGCACGGTCCTCCTCTACAATCGACAGTACGATGGAGAGTGGTTAGGCTATATAGACCACCACGCTGGCTCTAATGCCGGCTGAGTAATAAACTACGCATATTACATATAAACTGTAAAATAAAAATAATTGTTAACATTGTACTGCCGTTTTATCAATTCATATTACTCATTGAAGTCAAGACATTGCGTCCTTGATAAAATTGTTAATAACTACAATGTTGTGAGGTAACAGAAACACACATTGGATTGTTTGAGGTCCATAGAATTAATTACCTTCTATCTACCGTCTACAATATTACGATTTAACTTATTAGAACCTTGCCCTTGTAAAGATATGTAAAATATTATTCAAGGGTATTAAAAACTCTTACCATGTTGTACTGAGATTCATAGGTTGGTTAAATCGTAAAGCTTTTGTTTTTCTTGGGTACTTTATGATTTGATTTATTCTGAAAGCATTAGTTGGCGATGTACCTAATCAATATGAACTCTTTTATGCAAAGATTAATTTATGTAAAGATTTTAACAGAGGTCGCATTGATCATTCTCGACCTGGTCACGACGCCGCGCCGCGCCGATTTGATAACAATGCGTCTTATCAAATGTTTAGACATGAATATTTAATGCATTGTTTCTTAAATATATAATTTTTTTTTTGTGGATTAAAACTTTTATTTCATTATTTCTGGAATTTAAAATTTAGGAATGTAAAATGAAACACCTATGTCTAGAATAGATCCTCAAATACGAGATTATAAGTGCCGTAGATGATAAAGTATCTCTCATAACTTGATTGATCAATTGAATTTTTTAAATTGACATATAGTCAAAAAATAAAGCAGTAATTAAATATATATATGTGCAAATGAAAGCATTAAATAAATGAATATTTACGTTGCAGGTGGTGAAACTGGTCTCTGAGACATTCAACTACCTGCGGATAGACCGCGAGCGGTCGCGGCTGAAGCGTGCCATCACCGAGCAGTTCCCCAACCTGCGCTTCAACAGGATGGGCCTGCCGCCCAAGGTGAGTCGTGGCGATTCCTGACAGCGGCACCTGATCACACACCTCCATATGTGTTATGTAATATGTACATACAAAATATATATACATAATATTATGTATGTATGCACAAACGGATCGTTGCATGCGCCCCGCTTCCCATGTCCCACACCCCGCGCCCCGCTCCCCGGGTTCCACGGCCGAGCGTCGGAATAAATAATAATAATAATTGAAACACTTGCGTGCCATAGCGTGTTTAAAATTAAAGAAGATAAACTATGATTTTAGAAAAAAAACTATGTATTATATGTACCATACATATGTATACCACTCAAATACGACGATTGGGAAAAAAATACTAAAAAAAAAATATACACTTATTTTGCAAAAAAATTAGTTCCATTGTATCTGAAGTCACTAAAAAGACCACGAGAGCAGTCTTGATATACCCTGTGAAAGATCATAGATATTTGAACAAGTGCATGTGGTGTGTTGCAGATGGGTTCGTTCCAGCTGTTCGTGGAGGGGTACAAGGACGCGGACTACTGGCTGCGGCGCTTCGAGCAGGACCCGCCGCCGCCGCACGTCATGAGGAAGTCAGTCACATATTCACTTTACAATACATTCAATACTATTACTATATACTGTCGTCTGAAGCCATTCGATACGCTGCCTGGACAGCATGCGCGCTTGCCATCAGGCGCAGTGTTGCCACTATGCCGGGCCAGTAAAAAAAAAAAAGATATCGCACCTTTAAAATGAAAGTGACCTAATACAAAAAAATAGATTTTGGCTTTTAAGCATTTAATGACTTAAAAATTACTACCTCCATCAACCATTGAAGAGGGACCTACTGACACGTGAAAGACAGAAAGATTTATACTTCGGTCTTCTCAATGTATCTTCCATAAGTACAAAATTTCTTATGTTACAAAACTAATGGACGTTTGCCAAAAAATAAGCTTTTTAGTTAGGTCTCTTTAATTCTAAGGCGATACGATATAATGCAGGTTCCAGCTGCAACCAAAAGTCACTCTTATTGCGAAGGTCATAAAGTACAAAACGGTAATAAACGATATAACGCAGGTTCCAGCTGCAGTTCGAGCGGCTCGTGGTGCTGGACTACATGATCCGCAACACGGACCGCGGCAACGACAACTGGCTCATCAAGTACGACGCGCCGCACAACCACATGAACCGCGGTGACATCGACCTGCGAGACCCCTCCGTACGTACACGCTACAATATAAAAAACTTGGAAAAAAGTCGCTTGACGAAGCCATGAATTGTGTGTATTGTGTACAGGAGTGGCAAGGCTGGGACGTGCGCATCGCGGCCATCGACAACGGGCTGGCCTTCCCCTTCAAGCACCCCGACTCGTGGCGCGCCTACCCCTACCACTGGGCCTGGCTGCCGCAGGCCAAGCAACCCTTCAGCCACGAGACCAAGTAAAACATCATATCCATCGTGATAGTACTCCACTCAATATTACTTTTAAGCTTATGCTTCAATGGCCTTAATTAATGTAAGCCCGTAAACCAATTGAAATATATGCTTCAATGGCCTTAATTAATGTAAGCCCGTAAACCAATTGAAATATACTCCCACAACCCTTCATAACAAGTTATTTTAAATAATCATCAAAGGCGGAAAAACTTAAATTGTTCCATTTATTTCCAGGGAGCTGGTACTTCCACTACTATCGGACATGAACTTCGTGCAGGAACTGTGCGACGAACTGCATATATTATTCAAAGTAAGTTTATGCATTCAGATATTTTTAGTATTACTCAAGACATCTACAACATTTTGTGACTAATGGCGATAGCCTTCGATCAAATATACACTAGATACAACATGAGCGCTTAGAAAATGGCACCAAAAAAGAGTGCTTTAAGAACTCTTTCGCCTTCAGTCACGCACCGACCGTTGCTTCTAAAACGTAGCATAACTTCAGACAATATTATGTGAAAAGCTACTTAAAGCTCCAGGAATAAGGTGGAATTTGTGTTAATATATTTGGAATATGTGATCTTTTTGTTTACTTTTTTTTATGTCATGCATCGGTGCCACTCTTTAACAGAACTTTTACAGGGAACTGTGTATCTAGTGTATATTTGATCGAAGGCGATAGCAATACACACTGAGTAGCTTTAGGAATTCAATGTGTATCATGAAAGTTCAGTCAGTAAATAAATAAATAACACCCAACAGTCACATACATAGTCCTGATCCCACACTAAGATGGAGTCTTGTGTCGTGGGTATCAGGAACTAGAACAGACCCGAAAGAACTATTTATGGGTCGCACAAATATTTTTCTTGGCGCGGGGATCAAACCCGCGCCCTCTCGTTTCACAGGCGGCGTCTAACCAACTGCACCACAGAGACTGTCAAATATTTATGAATTTATAAAATGTATTTGACGCAGCCGTGTCATGTAACTTCTCTTGGTTTTGTGCACTCCATTCTATCGACCCACTGACCTTGAGTTATATTGCCCAATCCGTAATGTATTAATAATGATATGTATGCGTGTTGCAGCAAGACAAAGGTTTCGACCGCGGTTTGTTCGAGCGGCAGATGTCGGTGGTCCGCGGGCAGGTGCTGAACCTCACGCAAGCGCTCAAGGACGGCAAGAGCCCCGTGCAGCTCGTGCAGATGCCCGCCGTCGTCGTCGAGAGGTACGCACGCACACACATTATGTACGCACACACACACACAAATACAAATACAAATACAAATACAAGGACGGCAAGAGCCCCGTGCAGCTCGTGCAGATGCCCGCCGTCGTCGTCGAGAGGTACGCACGCACACACATTATGTACGCACACACACACACAAATACAAATACAAGGACGGCAAGAGCCCCGTGCAGCTCGTGCAGATGCCCGCCGTCGTCGTCGAGAGGTACGCACGCACACACATTATGTACGCACACACACACACAAATACAAATACAAGGACGGCAAGAGCCCCGTGCAGCTCGTGCAGATGCCCGCCGTCGTCGTCGAGAGGTACGCACGCACACACATTATGTACGCACACACACACACAAATACAAATACAAATACAAATACAAGGACGGCAAGAGCCCCGTGCAGCTCGTGCAGATGCCCGCCGTCGTCGTCGAGAGGTACGCACGCACACACATTATGTACGCACACACACACACAAATACAAATACAAGGACGGCAAGAGCCCCGTGCAGCTCGTGCAGATGCCCGCCGTCGTCGTCGAGAGGTACGCACGCACACACATTATGTACGCACACACACACACAAATACAAATACAAGGACGGCAAGAGCCCCGTGCAGCTCGTGCAGATGCCCGCCGTCGTCGTCGAGAGGTACGCACGCACACACATTATGTACGCACACACACACACAAATACAAATACAAGGACGGCAAGAGCCCCGTGCAGCTCGTGCAGATGCCCGCCGTCGTCGTCGAGAGGTACGCACGCACACACATTATGTACGCACACACACACACAAATACAAATACAAATACAAATACAAGGACGGCAAGAGCCCCGTGCAGCTCGTGCAGATGCCCGCCGTCGTCGTCGAGAGGTACGCACGCACACACATTATGTACGCACACACACACACAAATACAAATACAAGGACGGCAAGAGCCCCGTGCAGCTCGTGCAGATGCCCGCCGTCGTCGTCGAGAGGTACGCACGCACACACATTATGTACGCACACACACACACAAATACAAATACAAGGACGGCAAGAGCCCCGTGCAGCTCGTGCAGATGCCCGCCGTCGTCGTCGAGAGGTACGCACGCACACACATTATGTACGCACACACACACACAAATACAAATACAAATACAAATACAAGGACGGCAAGAGCCCCGTGCAGCTCGTGCAGATGCCCGCCGTCGTCGTCGAGAGGTACGCACGCACACACATTATGTACGCACACACACACACAAATACAAATACAAGGACGGCAAGAGCCCCGTGCAGCTCGTGCAGATGCCCGCCGTCGTCGTCGAGAGGTACGCACGCACACACATTATGTACGCACACACACACACAAATACAAATACAAATACAAATACAAGGACGGCAAGAGCCCCGTGCAGCTCGTGCAGATGCCCGCCGTCGTCGTCGAGAGGTACGCACGCACACACATTATGTACGCACACACACACACAAATACAAATACAAATACAAGGACGGCAAGAGCCCCGTGCAGCTCGTGCAGATGCCCGCCGTCGTCGTCGAGAGGTACGCACGCACACACATTATGTACGCACACACACACACAAATACAAATACAAATACAAGGACGGCAAGAGCCCCGTGCAGCTCGTGCAGATGCCCGCCGTCGTCGTCGAGAGGTACGCACGCACACACATTATGTACGCACACACACACACAAATACAAATACAAATACAAGGACGGCAAGAGCCCCGTGCAGCTCGTGCAGATGCCCGCCGTCGTCGTCGAGAGGTACGCACGCACACACATTATGTACGCACACACACACACAAATACAAATACAAATACAAATACAAGGACGGCAAGAGCCCCGTGCAGCTCGTGCAGATGCCCGCCGTCGTCGTCGAGAGGTACGCACGCACACACATTATGTACGCACACACACACACAAATACAAATACAAATACAAGGACGGCAAGAGCCCCGTGCAGCTCGTGCAGATGCCCGCCGTCGTCGTCGAGAGGTACGCACGCACACACATTATGTACGCACACACACACACAAATACAAATACAAATACAAGGACGGCAAGAGCCCCGTGCAGCTCGTGCAGATGCCCGCCGTCGTCGTCGAGAGGTACGCACGCACACACATTATGTACGCACACACACACACAAATACAAATACAAATACAAGGACGGCAAGAGCCCCGTGCAGCTCGTGCAGATGCCCGCCGTCGTCGTCGAGAGGTACGCACGCACACACATTATGTACGCACACACACACACAAATACAAATACAAATACAAATACAAGGACGGCAAGAGCCCCGTGCAGCTCGTGCAGATGCCCGCCGTCGTCGTCGAGAGGTACGCACGCACACACATTATGTACGCACACACACACACAAATACAAATACAAATACAAATACAAATACAAGGACGGCAAGAGCCCCGTGCAGCTCGTGCAGATGCCCGCCGTCGTCGTCGAGAGGTACGCACGCACACACATTATGTACGCACACACACACACAAATACAAATACAAATACAAATACAAGGACGGCAAGAGCCCCGTGCAGCTCGTGCAGATGCCCGCCGTCGTCGTCGAGAGGTACGCACGCACACACATTATGTACGCACACACACACACAAATACAAATACAAATA
Source organism: Hyles lineata (assembly GCA_030180105.1). Classification (NCBI taxonomy): domain Eukaryota; kingdom Metazoa; phylum Arthropoda; class Insecta; order Lepidoptera; family Sphingidae; genus Hyles; species Hyles lineata. The sequence continues at coordinate 2,673,030 of JARJEE010000023.1, forward strand.
CAAATACAAGGACGGCAAGAGCCCCGTGCAGCTCGTGCAGATGCCCGCCGTCGTCGTCGAGAGGTACGCACGCACACACATTATGTACGCACACACACACACAAATACAAATACAAATACAAATACAAGGACGGCAAGAGCCCCGTGCAGCTCGTGCAGATGCCCGCCGTCGTCGTCGAGAGGTACGCACGCACACACATTATGTACGCACACACACACACAAATACAAATACAAATACAAATACAAGGACGGCAAGAGCCCCGTGCAGCTCGTGCAGATGCCCGCCGTCGTCGTCGAGAGGTACGCACGCACACACATTATGTACGCACACACACACACAAATACAAATACAAATACAAATACAAATACAAGGACGGCAAGAGCCCCGTGCAGCTCGTGCAGATGCCCGCCGTCGTCGTCGAGAGGTACGCACGCACACACATTATGTACGCACACACACACACAAATACAAATACAAATACAAATACAAGGACGGCAAGAGCCCCGTGCAGCTCGTGCAGATGCCCGCCGTCGTCGTCGAGAGGTACGCACGCACACACATTATGTACGCACACACACACACAAATACAAATACAAATACAAATACAAATACAAGGACGGCAAGAGCCCCGTGCAGCTCGTGCAGATGCCCGCCGTCGTCGTCGAGAGGTACGCACGCACACACATTATGTACGCACACACACACACAAATACAAATACAAATACAAATACAAGGACGGCAAGAGCCCCGTGCAGCTCGTGCAGATGCCCGCCGTCGTCGTCGAGAGGTACGCACGCACACACATTATGTACGCACACACACACACAAATACAAATACAAGGACGGCAAGAGCCCCGTGCAGCTCGTGCAGATGCCCGCCGTCGTCGTCGAGAGGTACGCACGCACACACATTATGTACGCACACACACACACAAATACAAATACAAGGACGGCAAGAGCCCCGTGCAGCTCGTGCAGATGCCCGCCGTCGTCGTCGAGAGGTACGCACGCACACACATTATGTACGCACACACACACACAAATACAAATACAAGGACGGCAAGAGCCCCGTGCAGCTCGTGCAGATGCCCGCCGTCGTCGTCGAGAGGTACGCACGCACACACATTATGTACGCACACACACACACAAATACAAGGACGGCAAGAGCCCCGTGCAGCTCGTGCAGATGCCCGCCGTCGTCGTCGAGAGGTACGCACGCACACACATTATGTACGCACACACACACACAAATACAAATACAAGGACGGCAAGAGCCCCGTGCAGCTCGTGCAGATGCCCGCCGTCGTCGTCGAGAGGTACGCACGCACACACATTATGTACGCACACACACACACAAATACAAATACAAATACAAATACAAGGACGGCAAGAGCCCCGTGCAGCTCGTGCAGATGCCCGCCGTCGTCGTCGAGAGGTACGCACGCACACACATTATGTACGCACACACACACACAAATACAAATACAAGGACGGCAAGAGCCCCGTGCAGCTCGTGCAGATGCCCGCCGTCGTCGTCGAGAGGTACGCACGCACACACATTATGTACGCACACACACACACAAATACAAATACAAGGACGGCAAGAGCCCCGTGCAGCTCGTGCAGATGCCCGCCGTCGTCGTCGAGAGGTACGCACGCACACACATTATGTACGCACACACACACACAAATACAAATACAAATACAAGGACGGCAAGAGCCCCGTGCAGCTCGTGCAGATGCCCGCCGTCGTCGTCGAGAGGTACGCACGCACACACATTATGTACGCACACACACACACAAATACAAATACAAGGACGGCAAGAGCCCCGTGCAGCTCGTGCAGATGCCCGCCGTCGTCGTCGAGAGGTACGCACGCACACACATTATGTACGCACACACACACACAAATACAAATACAAGGACGGCAAGAGCCCCGTGCAGCTCGTGCAGATGCCCGCCGTCGTCGTCGAGAGGTACGCACGCACACACATTATGTACGCACACACACAAATACAAATACAAGGACGGCAAGAGCCCCGTGCAGCTCGTGCAGATGCCCGCCGTCGTCGTCGAGAGGTACGCACGCACACACATTATGTACGCACACACACACACAAATACAAATACAAATACAAATACAAGGACGGCAAGAGCCCCGTGCAGCTCGTGCAGATGCCCGCCGTCGTCGTCGAGAGGTACGCACGCACACACATTATGTACGCACACACACACACAAATACAAATACAAGGACGGCAAGAGCCCCGTGCAGCTCGTGCAGATGCCCGCCGTCGTCGTCGAGAGGTACGCACGCACACACATTATGTACGCACACACACACACAAATACAAATACAAGGACGGCAAGAGCCCCGTGCAGCTCGTGCAGATGCCCGCCGTCGTCGTCGAGAGGTACGCACGCACACACATTATGTACGCACACACACACACAAATACAAATACAAATACAAATACAAGGACGGCAAGAGCCCCGTGCAGCTCGTGCAGATGCCCGCCGTCGTCGTCGAGAGGTACGCACGCACACACATTATGTACGCACACACACACACAAATACAAATACAAATACAAATACAAGGACGGCAAGAGCCCCGTGCAGCTCGTGCAGATGCCCGCCGTCGTCGTCGAGAGGTACGCACGCACACACATTATGTACGCACACACACACAAATACAAATACAAGGACGGCAAGAGCCCCGTGCAGCTCGTGCAGATGCCCGCCGTCGTCGTCGAGAGGTACGCACGCACACACATTATGTACGCACACACACACACAAATACAAATACAAATACAAATACAAGGACGGCAAGAGCCCCGTGCAGCTCGTGCAGATGCCCGCCGTCGTCGTCGAGAGGTACGCACGCACACACATTATGTACGCACACACACACACAAATACAAATACAAATACAAATACAAGGACGGCAAGAGCCCCGTGCAGCTCGTGCAGATGCCCGCCGTCGTCGTCGAGAGGTACGCACGCACACACATTATGTACGCACACACACACACAAATACAAATACAAGGACGGCAAGAGCCCCGTGCAGCTCGTGCAGATGCCCGCCGTCGTCGTCGAGAGGTACGCACGCACACACATTATGTACGCACACACACACACAAATACAAATACAAGGACGGCAAGAGCCCCGTGCAGCTCGTGCAGATGCCCGCCGTCGTCGTCGAGAGGTACGCACGCACACACATTATGTACGCACACACACACACAAATACAAATACAAATACAAATACAAGGACGGCAAGAGCCCCGTGCAGCTCGTGCAGATGCCCGCCGTCGTCGTCGAGAGGTACGCACGCACACACATTATGTACGCACACACACACACAAATACAAATACAAGGACGGCAAGAGCCCCGTGCAGCTCGTGCAGATGCCCGCCGTCGTCGTCGAGAGGTACGCACGCACACACATTATGTACGCACACACACACACAAATACAAATACAAGGACGGCAAGAGCCCCGTGCAGCTCGTGCAGATGCCCGCCGTCGTCGTCGAGAGGTACGCACGCACACACATTATGTACGCACACACACACACAAATACAAATACAAATACAAGGACGGCAAGAGCCCCGTGCAGCTCGTGCAGATGCCCGCCGTCGTCGTCGAGAGGTACGCACGCACACACATTATGTACGCACACACACACACAAATACAAATACAAGGACGGCAAGAGCCCCGTGCAGCTCGTGCAGATGCCCGCCGTCGTCGTCGAGAGGTACGCACGCACACACATTATGTACGCACACACACACACAAATACAAATACAAGGACGGCAAGAGCCCCGTGCAGCTCGTGCAGATGCCCGCCGTCGTCGTCGAGAGGTACGCACGCACACACATTATGTACGCACACACACACACAAATACAAATACAAATACAAGGACGGCAAGAGCCCCGTGCAGCTCGTGCAGATGCCCGCCGTCGTCGTCGAGAGGTACGCACGCACACACATTATGTACGCACACACACACACAAATACAAATACAAATACAAGGACGGCAAGAGCCCCGTGCAGCTCGTGCAGATGCCCGCCGTCGTCGTCGAGAGGTACGCACGCACACACATTATGTACGCACACACACACACAAATACAAATACAAATACAAGGACGGCAAGAGCCCCGTGCAGCTCGTGCAGATGCCCGCCGTCGTCGTCGAGAGGTACGCACGCACACACATTATGTACGCACACACACACACAAATACAAATACAAATACAAGGACGGCAAGAGCCCCGTGCAGCTCGTGCAGATGCCCGCCGTCGTCGTCGAGAGGTACGCACGCACACACATTATGTACGCACACACACACACAAATACAAATACAAATACAAGGACGGCAAGAGCCCCGTGCAGCTCGTGCAGATGCCCGCCGTCGTCGTCGAGAGGTACGCACGCACACACATTATGTACGCACACACACACACAAATACAAATACAAGGACGGCAAGAGCCCCGTGCAGCTCGTGCAGATGCCCGCCGTCGTCGTCGAGAGGTACGCACGCACACACATTATGTACGCACACACACACACAAATACAAATACAAATACAAATACAAGGACGGCAAGAGCCCCGTGCAGCTCGTGCAGATGCCCGCCGTCGTCGTCGAGAGGTACGCACGCACACACATTATGTACGCACACACACACACAAATACAAATACAAATACAAATACAAGGACGGCAAGAGCCCCGTGCAGCTCGTGCAGATGCCCGCCGTCGTCGTCGAGAGGTACGCACGCACACACATTATGTACGCACACACACACACAAATACAAATACAAATACAAATACAAGGACGGCAAGAGCCCCGTGCAGCTCGTGCAGATGCCCGCCGTCGTCGTCGAGAGGTACGCACGCACACACATTATGTACGCACACACACACACAAATACAAATACAAATACAAATACAAGGACGGCAAGAGCCCCGTGCAGCTCGTGCAGATGCCCGCCGTCGTCGTCGAGAGGTACGCACGCACACACATTATGTACGCACACACACACACAAATACAAATACAAGGACGGCAAGAGCCCCGTGCAGCTCGTGCAGATGCCCGCCGTCGTCGTCGAGAGGTACGCACGCACACACATTATGTACGCACACACACACACAAATACAAATACAAGGACGGCAAGAGCCCCGTGCAGCTCGTGCAGATGCCCGCCGTCGTCGTCGAGAGGTACGCACGCACACACATTATGTACGCACACACACACACAAATACAAATACAAATACAAGGACGGCAAGAGCCCCGTGCAGCTCGTGCAGATGCCCGCCGTCGTCGTCGAGAGGTACGCACGCACACACATTATGTACGCACACACACACACAAATACAAATACAAATACAAGGACGGCAAGAGCCCCGTGCAGCTCGTGCAGATGCCCGCCGTCGTCGTCGAGAGGTACGCACGCACACACATTATGTACGCACACACACACACAAATACAAATACAAATACAAGGACGGCAAGAGCCCCGTGCAGCTCGTGCAGATGCCTGCCGTCGTCGTCGAGAGGTACGCACGCACACACATTATGTACGCACACACACACACAAATACAAATACAAGGACGGCAAGAGCCCCGTGCAGCTCGTGCAGATGCCCGCCGTCGTCGTCGAGAGGTACGCACGCACACACATTATGTACGCACACACACACACAAATACAAATACAAATACAAGGACGGCAAGAGCCCCGTGCAGCTCGTGCAGATGCCCGCCGTCGTCGTCGAGAGGTACGCACGCACACACATTATGTACGCACACACACACACAAATACAAATACAAATACAAGGACGGCAAGAGCCCCGTGCAGCTCGTGCAGATGCCCGCCGTCGTCGTCGAGAGGTACGCACGCACACACATTATGTACGCACACACACACACAAATACAAATACAAATACAAGGACGGCAAGAGCCCCGTGCAGCTCGTGCAGATGCCCGCCGTCGTCGTCGAGAGGTACGCACGCACACACATTATGTACGCACACACACACACAAATACAAATACAAATACAAGGACGGCAAGAGCCCCGTGCAGCTCGTGCAGATGCCCGCCGTCGTCGTCGAGAGGTACGCACGCACACACATTATGTACGCACACACACACACAAATACAAATACAAATACAAGGACGGCAAGAGCCCCGTGCAGCTCGTGCAGATGCCCGCCGTCGTCGTCGAGAGGTACGCACGCACACACATTATGTACGCACACACACACACAAATACAAATACAAATACAAGGACGGCAAGAGCCCCGTGCAGCTCGTGCAGATGCCCGCCGTCGTCGTCGAGAGGTACGCACGCACACACATTATGTACGCACACACACACACAAATACAAATACAAATACAAGGACGGCAAGAGCCCCGTGCAGCTCGTGCAGATGCCCGCCGTCGTCGTCGAGAGGTACGCACGCACACACATTATGTACGCACACACACACACAAATACAAATACAAGGACGGCAAGAGCCCCGTGCAGCTCGTGCAGATGCCCGCCGTCGTCGTCGAGAGGTACGCACGCACACACATTATGTACGCACACACACACACAAATACAAATACAAATACAAATACAAGGACGGCAAGAGCCCCGTGCAGCTCGTGCAGATGCCCGCCGTCGTCGTCGAGAGGTACGCACGCACACACATTATGTACGCACACACACACACAAATACAAATACAAATACAAATACAAGGACGGCAAGAGCCCCGTGCAGCTCGTGCAGATGCCCGCCGTCGTCGTCGAGAGGTACGCACGCACACACATTATGTACGCACACACACACACAAATACAAATACAAATACAAATACAAGGACGGCAAGAGCCCCGTGCAGCTCGTGCAGATGCCCGCCGTCGTCGTCGAGAGGTACGCACGCACACACATTATGTACGCACACACACACACAAATACAAATACAAATACAAATACAAATACAAGGACGGCAAGAGCCCCGTGCAGCTCGTGCAGATGCCCGCCGTCGTCGTCGAGAGGTACGCACGCACACACATTATGTACGCACACACACACACAAATACAAATACAAATACAAATACAAGGACGGCAAGAGCCCCGTGCAGCTCGTGCAGATGCCCGCCGTCGTCGTCGAGAGGTACGCACGCACACACATTATGTACGCACACACACACACAAATACAAATACAAATACAAATACAAGGACGGCAAGAGCCCCGTGCAGCTCGTGCAGATGCCCGCCGTCGTCGTCGAGAGGTACGCACGCACACACATTATGTACGCACACACACACACAAATACAAATACAAGGACGGCAAGAGCCCCGTGCAGCTCGTGCAGATGCCCGCCGTCGTCGTCGAGAGGTACGCACGCACACACATTATGTACGCACACACACACACAAATACAAATACAAATACAAGGACGGCAAGAGCCCCGTGCAGCTCGTGCAGATGCCCGCCGTCGTCGTCGAGAGGTACGCACGCACACACATTATGTACGCACACACACACACAAATACAAATACAAATACAAATACAAGGACGGCAAGAGCCCCGTGCAGCTCGTGCAGATGCCCGCCGTCGTCGTCGAGAGGTACGCACGCACACACATTATGTACGCACACACACACACAAATACAAATACAAATACAAGGACGGCAAGAGCCCCGTGCAGCTCGTGCAGATGCCCGCCGTCGTCGTCGAGAGGTACGCACGCACACACATTATGTACGCACACACACACACAAATACAAATACAAATACAAGGACGGCAAGAGCCCCGTGCAGCTCGTGCAGATGCCCGCCGTCGTCGTCGAGAGGTACGCACGCACACACATTATGTACGCACACACACACACAAATACAAATACAAGGACGGCAAGAGCCCCGTGCAGCTCGTGCAGATGCCCGCCGTCGTCGTCGAGAGGTACGCACGCACACACATTATGTACGCACACACACACACAAATACAAATACAAGGACGGCAAGAGCCCCGTGCAGCTCGTGCAGATGCCCGCCGTCGTCGTCGAGAGGTACGCACGCACACACATTATGTACGCACACACACACACAAATACAAATACAAATACAAATACAAGGACGGCAAGAGCCCCGTGCAGCTCGTGCAGATGCCCGCCGTCGTCGTCGAGAGGTACGCACGCACACACATTATGTACGCACACACACACACAAATACAAATACAAATACAAGGACGGCAAGAGCCCCGTGCAGCTCGTGCAGATGCCCGCCGTCGTCGTCGAGAGGTACGCACGCACACACATTATGTACGCACACACACACACAAATACAAATACAAATACAAATACAAGGACGGCAAGAGCCCCGTGCAGCTCGTGCAGATGCCCGCCGTCGTCGTCGAGAGGTACGCACGCACACACATTATGTACGCACACACACACACAAATACAAATACAAATACAAATACAAGGACGGCAAGAGCCCCGTGCAGCTCGTGCAGATGCCCGCCGTCGTCGTCGAGAGGTACGCACGCACACACATTATGTACGCACACACACACACAAATACAAATACAAGGACGGCAAGAGCCCCGTGCAGCTCGTGCAGATGCCCGCCGTCGTCGTCGAGAGGTACGCACGCACACACATTATGTACGCACACACACACACAAATACAAATACAAATACAAATACAAGGACGGCAAGAGCCCCGTGCAGCTCGTGCAGATGCCCGCCGTCGTCGTCGAGAGGTACGCACGCACACACATTATGTACGCACACACACACACAAATACAAATACAAGGACGGCAAGAGCCCCGTGCAGCTCGTGCAGATGCCCGCCGTCGTCGTCGAGAGGTACGCACGCACACACATTATGTACGCACACACACACACAAATACAAATACAAATACAAGGACGGCAAGAGCCCCGTGCAGCTCGTGCAGATGCCCGCCGTCGTCGTCGAGAGGTACGCACGCACACACATTATGTACGCACACACACACACAAATACAAATACAAATACAAATACAAGGACGGCAAGAGCCCCGTGCAGCTCGTGCAGATGCCCGCCGTCGTCGTCGAGAGGTACGCACGCACACACATTATGTACGCACACACACACACAAATACAAATACAAGGACGGCAAGAGCCCCGTGCAGCTCGTGCAGATGCCCGCCGTCGTCGTCGAGAGGTACGCACGCACACACATTATGTACGCACACACACACACAAATACAAATACAAATACAAATACAAGGACGGCAAGAGCCCCGTGCAGCTCGTGCAGATGCCCGCCGTCGTCGTCGAGAGGTACGCACGCACACACATTATGTACGCACACACACACACAAATACAAATACAAGGACGGCAAGAGCCCCGTGCAGCTCGTGCAGATGCCCGCCGTCGTCGTCGAGAGGTACGCACGCACACACATTATGTACGCACACACACACACAAATACAAATACAAATACAAGGACGGCAAGAGCCCCGTGCAGCTCGTGCAGATGCCCGCCGTCGTCGTCGAGAGGTACGCACGCACACACATTATGTACGCACACACACACACAAATACAAATACAAATACAAGGACGGCAAGAGCCCCGTGCAGCTCGTGCAGATGCCCGCCGTCGTCGTCGAGAGGTACGCACGCACACACATTATGTACGCACACACACACACAAATACAAATACAAATACAAATACAAGGACGGCAAGAGCCCCGTGCAGCTCGTGCAGATGCCCGCCGTCGTCGTCGAGAGGTACGCACGCACACACATTATGTACGCACACACACACACAAATACAAATACAAATACAAGGACGGCAAGAGCCCCGTGCAGCTCGTGCAGATGCCCGCCGTCGTCGTCGAGAGGTACGCACGCACACACATTATGTACGCACACACACACACAAATACAAATACAAGGACGGCAAGAGCCCCGTGCAGCTCGTGCAGATGCCCGCCGTCGTCGTCGAGAGGTACGCACGCACACACATTATGTACGCACACACACACACAAATACAAATACAAATACAAATACAAGGACGGCAAGAGCCCCGTGCAGCTCGTGCAGATGCCCGCCGTCGTCGTCGAGAGGTACGCACGCACACACATTATGTACGCACACACACACACAAATACAAATACAAATACAAATACAAGGACGGCAAGAGCCCCGTGCAGCTCGTGCAGATGCCCGCCGTCGTCGTCGAGAGGTACGCACGCACACACATTATGTACGCACACACACACACAAATACAAATACAAATACAAATACAAGGACGGCAAGAGCCCCGTGCAGCTCGTGCAGATGCCCGCCGTCGTCGTCGAGAGGTACGCACGCACACACATTATGTACGCACACACACACACAAATACAAATACAAGGACGGCAAGAGCCCCGTGCAGCTCGTGCAGATGCCCGCCGTCGTCGTCGAGAGGTACGCACGCACACACATTATGTACGCACACACACACACAAATACAAATACAAATACAAGGACGGCAAAAGCCACACAAATACACGTACGCACACATGTGCGCATGAATACACATCCATATATACGAGCGCGCACACACACATACACATGAACGTATGTCCACGTTTATACTATTTTCTGTTAACCACTTGGGGTGCAAAATATGACGTTGAGACGAAGGGAGAGAGGGATACAAAATAATATATAAATTATTTTGCGACCTGGAATAGTACGCGTTTTTCATCCTCTGTCATTCAATTAATTGCAGAAACTTTTCATTTTACCATAATGCATTATATTTCAAGTAATATATTATCTCATTATGTAATATGTATATGTTGTACAGATCGAAGAGCGGCACGACGTCGTCTCGTTTCTTCGACTCGTTCCAGCAGCGGTTCCAGCACAAGTCGCCGTTCTTCTCGTGGTGGTGAACTGCACGCTTCCACGATCAGGTAACACACACTTTTACTTGATTTCTATTTTCATTTCATAAACGTAAATTCTATCTAGCTTTTGAATACATTTTGATTTAAGAATGTAGCCAGAAAACTTCATAAAATATGAAGCTTAAAATATAGTGTGCTTTTGCAGACGATTTATTTCTATAAAACTTTATTGTACATCTGTGACTTACTATAAAGAGATAAAAAATAAAACGTACTAAAGGCAGTCTTATCGCTCGAGGCGATCTCTTCCAGATATCCAACCATAGGATGGAAAAGAGAGAACGACAGTTTTGGGCTATTTTATATTTTAAATATTTATACGTTTATAATATTGCTTAAGTCTCGGTGGGTATCTTTTAGAGGAACCTTTTGTGGCCCAAGTGACGAAGATGATGATTTTTTATTTATACATCATTATAATTATAATTTACTTTCATAATTTTCAGACGGTGTAACAATATGGTGACAATTCCACGGAGCCGATGTTATAGTAAATACAAGTGTATGTATAATGTAGATTAGTGCATATTGAAATATTAAAGAAGTACTGCTGAAGTTGGACTCACGTCTTAATATATGTTATGTCAGGAGTGTTATCGAAAAACTAGAGATGGGTTGAGCGATCTGTGTCTGCATATATCGATACTAAATGTAATCGAGTCAATATTTAAACATTGACAAAGTGATTGTGTGGCTAAAGTAAAAATGATACGCAGGGAAATTTATATAAAATGTTATGATTTATAAAACCTACTTAATAATAATATTTAAAAGCTCTTTAAATATATTTCAAACAAAACCAACATACTTAATTTGAATCCAGTTTTAAGCCGTAAAGTAGATAAAACTTCTACAAAATGCAGCACGGGTCGCTCCACATTCCTTTAATGTCAATAAACCAACAATTCATAAATAAGAAAATCTAAGAAATTAAGAAACTATTTCGATAATATCCAGTTTTCTGACTTTAGCAGTGACACAGAATTAATGGTCGCGGTTGGACCAAACTAGTCGAATTGGCTGCTCTGAGATGTAAATGTTATATATTATGTAGATGAACAAAAACTTTGATTTGTACATATATGTTAGTAGACAAAATTATTTTTATTCAGTGCACGAATATTGTATGTCGTGCCAGCTTCAAGTGGGAAGAATTATAAATGAATAACATATCCCACGGGCGTTGATCAAGACAGTTAAGTCAAGTGAAGTATGTGTGAAAAATTTCCAATAATGGAAGTGTATTTTAATATGCGCAATAATATTCTTTGCGTTAAAATTTAAACTAAAATTCCATTAAAGTTTAATATTTTTTAAAAAAAAACTTGTAACTCTAATCGTTCTCGGCATAATCGATAATATTATATTGACCCAAAAAAACAGCTTGAAGTTTTAACTCGACATACAATATTTGACAAATGCCACTATTTGTTTGACTGCCACTTGACACAAGTGGCTCTGCATTGACACAATTGAATTTGATTATATCGACATAGAAAAGACTCCTATTATCCACTCTTTATGAATAACTAAAAATGAATATATAGATTCACCAACGTCTTATCAGGGACCATAGGCGCTTCTTTTTCTACTATGAAAAAGTTAAGTTTGTATTGTACTAACAAAATGTTTTGTCATTAAAAGAATATAAAATGTCATGAAATGACATTCAAAATATCGATGTCGCTATAATCATTTTTGAATGTATTGTAAAAATATATTTATCGTACTCAGGTATCGATGAAAACATCTCAGATCACCACTTCATGTAAAAATAATTATTGATTTTCCCGAATTTTCTTGTACTGTTGATGAAACAGGTGAAAAAGGCTTGCCTAATATTTTGTTTTGTGAACATTTGTTATGTAATTAAATTGTTGTTTTTGATTACTACTTAGCGAACAGTGATTTATAAAATATTTTAAAAACTATTCAGGTATGAGACTTGCTTGTGTACGTTTATATACATAAAACTTTAGTTGAGACCGCAAAAAGAGGATTTTGTTTTACCGTTACAAACCTTTTATGATAGCTACGCTTTTGATTGATCGAAAATATTACATCAATATCGACAGCTTACAAACGCAAGGTTCTCATTTTTTGTCTCAACTAACTTCTTTTTCAATTGTAATATATGTAAACCTCGACATAAAAAAATCTAGACCACAAATTATACTCGTAATTCTCCGTAACATTGTTATAGTACAAAATGAATCGATAATTTATTTTATATAAGAACAAATTTCATTCCGTTAGGTAAAATGTTTTTAAAATGTCTAAATAATTGTTAATTTCGCCTTTTATTTCAAGGTTAAATAATTAGGAAAATGTTAGTTTTGAATTTGCAGTTATCTGTGGAATACAGATAATGCAACAAAATCGACATAAGTTCCCCTTTTATACAAAATGAATCATTTCCTCTAATAATATACGACTGACTCACCACGTCCTATCGATAAATTTTACTGTACGATTCATCGATCTTAGTTGACTTTGTTATGTTAAAGATCGATCAACTAGCAGTATAATTTATGTAAGTAGGATCATATGGATTATGAACCCTTATATCGATAACCTAAGAAACAACTGTTACTATTATCTAGAGAAGTCCAATTGTCGATATTCCTGGGGACACTTATCGAGCTTGGGATTATACATGTTATTTTCTGTAGGAAGAGCCAATTTTATTCGACATTGTTTCACAGGCCTCTAGTTTTCCGTTGTTATAAACATGTAAGTGTATTGAGATTTGAGATAGTACAACCTTTTTTAGATCACTCGGAACTTTTGTACAATTATCGATATATCTTGATTACAAGGCGCAATCGATAAGGGATCTTTTGTAATGGTTTTAATTGATAAAAGTGCTTAACAGATGAACATTTTATAAAGAACCAATTTTACCTACTTTTGATAGGATAGATACTGAGAAAATTGTGAACAGTAACGAGTTCGAATGATTAAAAAAATACATTTAGACTTTGAAAAATAATAATAAGTAAGTTTATTTCTTCTTTTGATAACGTAATGGTAAAGAACATATTTTGGTAATACAGTTTCCATTTACACAAAAAAGTAGCGGTTCAAAGTTGGCACTTTATAAAATCGATAAAATATGGAATGGAAGCAAACAGATATGATATGGTTCCGGTATCGATAAATCGCCATGTTAACAAGCAAATACACTCCGTTTATAGCGATCAATGTAGTTAAATAAATAACCATGTTAATGGAGTATGTATGGGAGATGTGTGCCAGGATGTGTATGACTCGCGACGATTTATAGGAAGATCAACGGTGAACTCCAAGTTTTAATGTGATTTTAGCTTTATTTATGTAAGTCGTAAGTAGATATAATTGATGGACACCAAAACAATCTACTTTCCTATTTATTTTAATATTTTATCCTTCATAGAAAGCTGTTGTCTTTGGGTAGACAATATGCTACTTTGTCTATGCTTTCTTTCTTCCTCGCTTATCCCAGGTGGTGTCTGTTTATTCCGCAGTTTTATTGGTTAAATAAATCTTCCTATAAATCGTTCGGGTTCTCGAGTTCCGTATTGTAAATATTTTAGTAATTTTGTTCGATGGTTATTATGTGTTTATATTATGCATTACATATTTAATTTTGGAAAAAATATAATCACTATTGCATTTTACGTTGAGTTTTATTTATCCCGATGTATCAAATATGCACTAGGGCTTAATATAATCGATTATGGTAAGATAAAAATAAAATAAAAAAACCCCTTAAAATCCGGTATTTTGAAGTGGGAATTTTGAAGATTTATCGTCTTTGGAAAAATGGGTAAAATTTCGAGTAGGCGCGAACTTCGACAGTCAAAAAAACGACATGATTAAGTTAGCTGATATAAAAGCGCCAGGAAGCAAGAAATTGGACGATTGGATATTTTGGTTCAAAACAAGTAACTTTCAACATACATAAAATCACGACTTTTTTTTCCTAAATAGGTAGGCAAAGGTTCTCCTGGTAGCAATCAGGACAACCACGTTTCGCGTTATGTGTCCCTCACAATATGACAGAGGGCGTGCCTATCGCCACATCGGGTATAATCCTGACTCCGTATTGATAATGAATAGAAAAATCCATTATGACTATGCTCGACCCGGGATTCGAACCTGAGACCTCAGCGTTGAAACCGTACCGTAGCACAACTACGCCCCCGGGGCAGTCAACTTTCTATCGGGGATATTAGCAAATTCATCATCATATTAAAATTAAACAGATTTTCACCATTCAAATACCAGATTGACATTAAATTGGCAAAGGTATAATTTATTCACAATAAGTAAGGTTTCGATTTTGGCTACATTATAAAATTAACGAATAAATTTAACGAGTTTTCATCTTTCAAGTACCAGGAACACATGAACTTGACAGAGATATTTTCATTCATAATTAGAAGCTAACTTCCAATTGGCTACACCTATTACTTCTACCAGTATAAGCCACCCCCACCAACTACGAAGGACCAATCAGCAGCTCCCTAATGTTACATTAATGATTAAACCATTGATAATAATGTTCTAGAAGTGCAGTTTGATATTTTATTGAACTACCCTCGAAATGATGTGAGTTTAAATTTTCAATGGTAGTTAAATGCTATTCCATAGTAAAAAAAATGTGATTAGTGACTTTTATCTTAAAAAGATGTAAATCTTCTTGCGTGCGTACATAAGTACCTACACAGATTTTTTATAAGAGATACAAGCATGAAACAAGTAATTATATCGCCTGATAGAAATGACTACCGACGTCCATAAACATCTATTACACTACAATTATTTATTTTCAATTGTGTCGCAACATCAAGCTGTGAAATGGTTTTCCGGCGCATGTTCCTATAATTTTGGGTCCGCCGCAACGTGAAGAGGCATGTGAATTTCTAAGTGGGTCGGTATAATTAATTGTTTTAGCATGGGACTACCCTCTGATACCATTCGACACTCTGTCTGGACGGCAATGCGCTTACCGATACCGCGTATCAGGGGCAGTGCAGTGAATACGCCGTGCCAATTTGAAAAATAAATTGATATATAATAGGAGTTTTGACAGCCTTAAAAAAAGTGAAGGATACGGGATACACAAAGATACAACAACAGATTTTATCAACACTTTATTTCAACAACACAAATCGCATGCGACAAATTATAACGAACTAATAATATATGTAACAAGCATGATTTGTGCAGAAATAAAACAACATCAACATTGTTGATTCGTATAAAATTTGCTCGGTATCGGAATGTTGAAATACATAAACTTTGTATTGAACACAGCAAATTATGTAACTTATATACTGATGCTTTCATATTTGCAAAATCACTAGTAATAAAAATCTTCGATTATTAAAATACATTCGACTAGTAGACTATCACCTCTAATGAATGAATCGCTCGGCTTTTCTCATCGGGAGTGTCCACCTTATATTAGATTGAAAATGAACTCAGTTATTCGATTTTTTTATCCATACGTGATTCCACCAATATGAAAGTCATCAGAACAAATTAATATATAAATAATACCAGGACTAGAAAATATTGCCTCTGTTAGCGAGCCTACGCGCTAAAGCTTTTATCTAAATATTCATTTTAAATTATTCGATAAAATGTAATTGTATATTATATTCTGCATATAATATAAAATAGGTCAGACCATATAACGATGCTGGCCCCATATTGATGCGCAATAACTAAAAATACTAAATAACGCTATCTTACGACTTTCTCAAGTCAATGTGCTCATCCATCGACTTTTGACTGTATGCAGTGAAACACTATTTCGAGAAATAAAAATAACGTGCTACATACCGAAAATATTTTAATAATTACATATGGTTTTCTATATTTACCAAAAAAATAATCTAGGTATTTTTAAATGCCCATTGTTTCCTACTGTTGAGTCGATATTTTAAAAGGAATAAAAATATATTTATTATCTACGGACGAACATAGTAATTAGTACATCAAATATCCTTTTGTACTCGTGTACTATCGTATTGTGCTTTTTGGCAATGTTGTAAACAAAATTACACATAAGCTTAAAAAAATCGATTAACGAATATAGTATCGATATCGAATGATTTAGCCATTTAGAAACAAAATCAAGTTAATCGATGAAACATTTGAATTGCATAAATGACAACTGAAAAATATTTTTTTTTTCACCAAAAGTTGAAGTAACATCGAAAGCATCGGGCAGTGTTCAATAACATAGCACCTAATAACACAATCAACTACATTGACCTTACCAGATACAATGTATGGTAAGTTACTTTTGGTAACACTTTAGTCTTATAAAGGGCACGTACCCTGCACAAGCCAAGGGAAGACGGAAAACATAATACCTTCTCTATTTTTGGATATTTATATCTGTCCAAACAATCTACAGAATGGGTTAAAACTGCAATAAGGATCCACGTAGTGTGTCATATCTCAAAACCGGGCTATGTATCTCAAAGCCCGATTTTTGAAGTAGACATACAAAACTAATAAAGTGGCTAAGATATTTGACTCAATCAATAAACTACACTGTATTCAATATCAGCATCAGCATAGTCTCTTCATTGAGACAGTAATAACTAAATGACGTGACCGATTCAATTAATTACTGATTTACACCTGTCTTCCCTCTCCTTCATACCCCGTCCCTTTTATCTTAACAAACCTCATTAGTACAATATTTTAATAGTACTACGGGTTTGCTGCCTCTCATTTTTTTTTGTTGCAAAAACTACACTAACATTTCGAGAATCAATTTAATTACAATGAAAATACTACAAGAAGAGCGAATGATAGAATGATTTGAGTGCATTTTCTAATTGATTAAAAAGTTCATACAATGCCAATGAATTCATAAGTTATGTTTAATACAATTGGGTAATATTTACAAAATGAATACTAGACACTTTAATACATAATACAATGAAATAACAAAGAAATTGGTAAAAGAAAATGCCTATAAAACATCGACAACTATAAATAAAATATTTAGATTGCCGACAACAGAAAAATCGATATCATTAATTATGACCGCGTAACAACACATTAAATATCATCCTGAAAACTGTACGGAATCGACTACAAATTGCAAAAGGCTCGTATCAGCTCCAACCTTTACACTTAAATATTTTATCGACAATGTATCGATAGACACCATACTTACAAAATCATATCGCAAATGATTTGATCATAACCAGCAGGCTTATTTCAAAAATCGACACAATTCATCAAAGTAGTCGATAAGCAATAAGTAAGAGAACGATGCATCTTCTATCTCTTTTATTGCTACGACAATTATTGTAATAATGAAATTACTTCCAAATTGGGTAAGTCGATGTTTCAGTAGTTCCGCTCAGCTATCGACATTACGTGGAAAGCGTGTCGACATTTCACGTACACTATTGCAGCCAACTCTTTGCAGAATTCTTCCATCACTATTAAACTCTCCACTAAGGTGTTGTGATCGTCACTGCAAAATTAAGAAAAAAGTGATTAATTTTGCAACATGGATTTCATCTAAATGAGTAAATGAATCAACTAATAGGTTACCTCTCTATAAAACGATAGCAACCCACGACTATTTAACTGGGTTGAATGTAGATAAATAAATGAGAATAAAGAAGGAACGAAACTAATTTATTTTTTCTTTGTATGATTGTGAATAGGTCACATTTCAATTTATAAGGGAGAGTTATGAATATTTAATCCATGAAGATACAGAAAAGTCATTGTATTTTTTATATGCTCTACCAATAATGACCGGAATTTCCTCATTCAAAATGCTTACCTATCATCATAAACAGGGTCCTCGCTCATCAACTGCATCCTAACACCTTCTATTAACCTCTTATAATTCCGCAGCCTAGGTATCTCTATTGACAACTTATGTGCCACTTCCTGTAGCGTTTTAAACAAGGTTCTTGTATTCTTGGCCACCGGCAAAGTCGATATCAGCAGATACTCATGTAAATTCGGATGTGGTAGCAACGCTAGTTTCGATAATATCGACGTCAGATGTAAATTCACTTGGTAAGGCTGCGCTGGCATATTAGCTAGCAACTTATACAGCATTTTCAAAAAGGGTCCTTCATCAAATTCGTCTTCTGATGTCGGTGTGAAATCTCCACTTCGAAAGACTAATTGTTGGCTGAACTGTGTCTTGTATCTTTCGAGTTTGCTAGTGCCGGGTTGTATCGGAATTGGTTCGAAAGGCTCGTCCATTTGGCTGTCGGCTTCTGGTCGGCTGTCGTAACTGTGGGTTGAACTCGCCGTGTTGTCCATCCACGTCGGGTCTTTAGGCCAGTTGAATGGAGCTGTTACGTCTAACCAGAACTGGAAGGGATGGAGTTGTTTTTACTATTGGCTGTAATGTGCCAGATTCAATAAAGTTTGACTAAACTCGAAGGCAGAAAATTTACTGGTAATAATTCAGAACTATGTGTAGTCATTAACACCAATGGGTACGAGTATTATAAAATGATTGATAGATCGTTTCCAAAGTCTTTTTCTTAGGTTAAATATATATTTTAGATTAAATCGACTTCATTTAATTTACATTCTAGCAATTCAAGTGTATAAATAAGCGTTATCTGACATGTTGGTATTTATATAATAGTAAGAACTAAGGAGAAATTCAAGAATAGTGAGTATATTTGTGAATAAGTTACAATGATTATGCTTTTTAGGACTTGAATTATAAATCGTGCACACAATATGTCTTGGTCAGGGGCAAAGCACGACGCATCTATAGTCAATTTTACTAAAGGTAAAACTAGGTATCTTACAAATGATCTCAAATATAACTATCGATCGTTTGAAAATATTGATTCAAATATTATTCATTTTATTTACTTCAATCTCATGCTATTTACAAATAGTATTTTTTATATTTTACTTTAAACTCATATTATTTCCAATGCCATAGGGAGGGTAAAACATCGACAATCGATACCTGGTAGTGTCTGTGCGCGTCGTTAATGTAATGATCGAAGTCGGCGCCGACGGGATCAGACAATAGGGCACGCGGCAACAGCAACAGGAAGCTGCAAGAAACGCCGAATAAAACCACTAGTTCCATCCAAATAATTTAATGCATACTACAAAAATATACTTAATATACATCCAAATTAAATCACATCACAGATCGTACAGCTTACTTATTCGCTTAACCTAATCGCAGTAACATAAATGAGCAAAATGTGAGGCCATGTCTGAATACTTTAAGAATGTGTGTTTTACCATGGATAACATCTACGACTTTCCCTATATCCTAAAGTATTAATAATTGAAGTAAATTTCTGATGATGGAAGTTATTTATTTGGCCTAACCATTCTCAATCGTACTCTCGATTGTAGAGGAGGTCCGTGCCCTGCAGAGGGCCGTATATAGATAGATACAGAATCTTTAAAAGCTTCTATAGGGCAACACATTTAAAACTTATGAGAAAGAAGTATATTTAGTTCGAATCAAAAATAAGTTAATAAATTAATTTATTATTTGGGTATTGTATGACCGATAGTCCTTGTCAGTTTTTGATATTCTCTACAAAAGATTTATATATAAATTGGTTTTAATTGCATCAAGTTATCAAATCACATAAGGTAAGCAGACTAAAATGATATCTAGGCTTTAATATTATATTAAGCAAATAAACTTACTATTGAAATATATGTTTTTGTAACATAACCTACATCAAAAATAACTAATTCTTTAATCTAATTTAGCCTCTTGGAACAATGCATATCGTCTTCAGAGATGGCCCCAACTTCATATTTCAGTGCACAAATCATACATACATTCTTACATTGCCAATTATTACTCAAAATGACAATCGGAATAAGAATATTTTACGAAAATATAAAAAAATACAACTTAATACTTTTATTTAATACAAAATTTCGTCCATGTTCCAAATGAGATAAAATCGATTATGTTTTCGTCCATCACAATTTTAGTTCAGATCGAATTGAGATATAAAATTCCGATCGCATTTTGGATATTACTTTTTATATACATACATACAATCGCGCCTGTTTACTCGAAGGTAGACAGAAAGGATACGCTTCCATAATTTCGTCAATCATCCATCTATTAAAGGAGATGAATGCATAGGACGTTTCAATCTGGGACAAAATGTGCTTCTTAAAATTACCCGCCTGGGATTCGAACCCATGACGTCACACTACCCAGGTATAGTACCACTAAATTCATATAATATATCGCGCAGTAGCTTTGAGCTATCGATTTTAAAATCTAAAACAAAAACTGTCTTAAACTTTTTTACTCTTAAATCAACTAAATAAATTGCACTCATCGACTTTTGTACATTTAAATACAAGTAAAATAATAAAAATAAAATGAATTTAACACAAACTTGGACAACCACATATTATATATTTTAAAAAATATTAATATATCCTATGGATTTTTATGATAATTTATTTTATCGATAGTCCAAAGTCACGTATGGATATGTAACTTATACTAATTAATTGTACGTAGGAATATTATTTATGGCTTTAAATGGCTATAGACTGACAATTTGGTGTAGGATCCACATAGGGAAATCGACAAAGGGGAGGGGGATTTACTAACACAAGTGATACGCAAATGGACAATATTCTCTTTTTAATTTATAAAAGAGAGATAAATGTCAGTAAAATAATACACGGTTGTCAAAACAGCAATAAAATGTGTTTTAAAATAATGTAGCAATTGGTATTCTTTATTTTAACGTATCTCTTTATGGCAATTATATTGCTATGCCTGGCACTGCACTACAATCTTCATCTCAAATTCATTTCTCTTCATCTCACAGTAATGACCTTATTTATAAACAGTTTTTAAACCTATTTTAGTTTTTGAATGTTTTGTCTCTTTCGGACGACTTCTGAATTCAGTTTGAGCGAAGAACATAAAACATTCCATGCCTAAATTAGGTTTATAAATAGTCTATGATAAACGCGTTAAATATCTTAATTCGTTTAAGTTTTATTTATATCCTATCCTATGCTATCCACTTTTTCGATTGCGTATATTATATACCCGCTCATCCCATCCCTCTACCCTTAGAGTCGTGCACTAAATTGTCAGTATATTTTAAATTAGTATGTGTGATCATGTGGCATCGACGGGGCGTGATATCTCATCGGCCATAATCTCTTCGACGCGTATTTTGAGCTGCTCAAGCCGCCTAAAATGTAAAGCTTTTGTTATTCCTCTTAATAGCTTAGCTTTAAGCGTACAGCATTTTATTTTTTTATATTTTAATATGTGAGCAATGGATTAGTTTTTTGTAATCTTTGATTTGGGTTTTGTTAGAATGAGTATGTTTGCAATTTTATTGCAGTATCTGATTGAAATATTTTGTGTTCTTTTATCAAAATATCGATAAAACTAAAATAATGAGTCCCTTAAATTTTACTCACGTTAGCAATATGCATTATGTATAGATAAATATATTGTAACCGATTGCTTTATCGATAAAATGTAATACACAAATAACTGTCTTAAGTGATTGAAAATTGGTTTCAATTCCGTTTTATATAATTATTTTGCATATTTCTCTAAAATACCATGACTATGCAATGCTATCTATCAAATAGATATCGACAAATTATTTGTACTAATAACTTATTAAACCTACGAATACTAATGATATATAATGTACGTATGCGTGTAAGCTAGTGTTACAGTTAAGCAATGCTTAGTGGATAGTGAACCCACCTTTCGATAACTCTGTTTAGTCCTTCCACTGCAGCGACGTTTTCTTGTACACCCACCTCGTTCTTAGCTTGCTCATCGAATATTTGCGATAGTGCTCCGTTTACTTGGTGCTGGCGTTCGAGTTCTAGCATCGCTACTCTGTAACAATAGAACAATATTTTAAGTATCGATATTCAAGATATCGATATATATCTATGTTTTGGTTCAACTGTTTATCGATGTTGGCCTGTACATGTTTTATTGCAAGGGTTGGGTTATTTTTCATTTATATTCACATTTTTCATTTATTTTGACTTCAAAGTTAATGAATTTTTACATTTACATGATTTCGAGTCGTGTTTAGCTTACGTTTTAAAGTGAGTTATTCGCTTTATAAGTAAACCCTATTTTTTTTAAATTGAAATCAACCGAATATTACCAAACTCCAAAACGACAATATATTTTCCCTATAAGTCGTGTAAAATGATATATTGTGCCCTACTTTTAACATTATAGCGTAAGTAAACATCGATAAATAATAAAAAAACAAACGCTTTTAATTTTAGCTTATTCAACATCAAACATTTGTGTATACAGCCTCTGTGGCGTAGTTGGTTAGACGCCGGCTGTAAAACGAGAGGCTGCGGGTTCGATATCCGCACGGTTCTGAGTGTTTAAGAGACCGAAAAGTGTCTCGTAGTTCCTGATACCCACGACACAAGACTCGATGTTAGCGTGGGGTCAGGACTATGTATGTGACTGTTGGTTGTTATTGATTAGACTGTATAGTAGTACGTACTTGTTCCTCTCCCGCTCCCTCCACAGCGGCACGTCGTTGAGTCTGTCTCGCTCGTGCGTGTCGCACGCGGGCGGCGCCAGGTAGGCGCGCGACACCACGCGCGACAGCACCAGCCGCTGCATGCTGTGCTCCGTGCCCTTCTCCAGAATGTTCTGTCGATAGTACCAGCGTCGTCATTACCAACATCGTCATTACCAACGTCGTCATTACCAACATCGTCATTACCAGCGTCGTCATTACCAACATCGTCATTACCAACATCGTCATTACCATCATTGTCATCATCTACAGCCATACAAAGATCGCTGCCAAACATAAGTCTGCGTGAATGATTTCCATTAACTAAAATATGTTTAAAAACGATCTATAAAAAAGCCTTTCGCCTATACCTACATGTAATTTTTATACATCTAAGGCAGAGCCGACGTTAGAGTAGAGCGCGGTTGGGCGACGGCCCTAGGGCGCTGAATGCCGGGATTTACTGTAACTATTATTGTATTATCTATGATTTACTGTCTTTCGCATGAATTTGGATAGATCTCATAAGGTGCCGTAGAAATCTCGCCTAGCGTCATTAACGCTATAGCCGCTACTGATCTAAAGTATCGAAACAAAATCAATAAATTCACCTCGAAGAACTTCAATGTTTCAAGTGTGAGGTCTGGGTCGTCGGTGAGACAGTTGTTGATGAGTTTGTGCAGCAGCGGCCACTCGGGAACTTCGCCCTCGCCCACCAGCCAGTTGGAGAACTCTGAAACATTTACACGTTTTTCACGCAAATTGTCTATAAAATTAATTAAGTTCAAACTATTATTTACGTTACGGTCACGGGGCGGACTAACCACGAAATCTGTAAAGTAATCATAACGTCGGGAAGTTAAAAATGTAAAAAAATATTAAATTGGGTGTATGTATTATTATTATTTTATACTCTTGATTATGGAAAGAATCCAGTGTTTAACAATCGACCATAATGTGCTGCTTCAGCATATTTTCATGTCACTGAGTGTAATAAGTGTAATGTGGGTTCAGAACTATGTAATAATAAATACACCACGCTATTTATTATTACTATTTTATGCTCTTGATTATGGAAAGAATCCAGTGTTTTACAGTGGACCATTATGGGCTGCTTCAGTATACTTTAATATCACTGAATGTAGGTGTATAATAAGCATTATCTAACCGTTGATGAGGTCGATGGAGTCGATCATCTTGAGACACTTGCTGAGTATGGCGGTGACGATGACGGCGTGGTGCAGGTCCGTGATACTCGCCTCTGCTGTGCCTTCCAGAAAGTTCTGACGGAATGTGCGAGACAGGTGAGCGGCTATGGTGGGGTGGCACTCCTGACAAACAATATTATCGACTTATATTATTCTATGACAAAAGCAAAAGATGTTGACAAAGACTTGACTCAAGTGGGATTAGGCCGGGCACTGATCTGATCGATGTTAAAAATCATACTGATACAGGCAAAGAGGCAAATTCCGAAAACGATAAGGAGACGATCTCGACAGACATAACACAGATTAGACACAAATTGCTGTCAATATAGTTATGAGAGAACTTAGGAGAGGACTTTGCCAAGCAGAGGGATCTTTTAGGCTAGTATAATCATTATTATTTAAGGCTGCGAAAAAGAAGCCAGAGGGCAGATTGCGCGGGGATGTTATAACAAATTACTGTCTGTTCATTGCATTAAAGATAAAAGTATATGGATTATTTATAGAAGTTCTTAAAAAACTAAGACAGATTAACTGCAAATGTGATACATTGTATCCATATTTGTTGATGAAAAATTTACTAAAATTAACAACAATAAAAATTACACAACATTGGATAAATGAGTAACATCACATAAAAACTCCTTCGATATTTACATTCGCAATATTCGACAAATTCTAGCATTATAAAATATCGATAATATCAACAAAACATACCGATTATTCGTCACGCATACCTTCAAAAGTGTATCGCAGTAATCTAGCCACGAGAAGAACGTAGTGAGTTCTCTGTGTCCGTGAAATCTGCTGTATGCTCGGTCACCGAAATCCTGGGCTACGTAACTGAAAATAATGCAGAAATATATATATAATTAATGTGATGTCATATTTATATTTAGTGGGTAGCCTACTGGTAAACAAGCCAACCTTACACACACATAAACTCACGCCCTTTTCCCAGAAGAGTTAGGCAGAGGTGTCAGGACACCCACATTTCGCCTTGTATAATTACACTGTTGTGTCTCTCACTGGGCATATTCAGACTTAACATCTCATGTCTCAGGATGGCGAACGCAGTGGAGTAGTAAACAATACCTTGAATTACTAAACATTGCTTTGTAATTCGAGGTGTTGTTTGGTTTTGCTACTGTTCATGAGCAGTTGTATGGCTTACCATCAGGCGAACGCCATGTTCGTCTTGTCATTCATTGTAATAAAAAGAAATACTCACGCCCAAGTAATATTAAGGTGTTCGACATCACTGGGGTCAACGTTAGCTGGTACAGATTTGAACTTCTGCGACAATTTCTCGATGATGATTTCACAGGCGGGGCTGCAGTTGGTGACTAGGTTGGCTATATCCTCTTCAGGGAGGGACGACACTATCATTATACCCTCGCACGCTCTGAGGACCACTTGATTGTCCTGGAAAAAGAATTAAAAAAAGATTTTATAACCTTAGAAGTTAGAAATAGGATAACAACATTTTAAAAAATCCCTCAACAGTATACTTAGTTCTGACCCCACAATAAGATCGAATCCTGTGTCGTAAATATCAGGAACTACGAGAAATATTTGGGTCTCACAAACGCCAAGACTCGAAAGAAATATTTGTGGGCCCGCACAAACATTCTCTCTGTGCGGGGATCGAATCCTCGGCCTCTCGTTTAATAGACAATATCTAACCAATTGCGCCACGGAGGTCAATGTTTACTCAATTAGAATGGATGTGCAAATTGCAAATTATCAACTCCAATTTAAAATTAGACATCAATCGATAAAATACATCTGTTTATTACTTATTTAGAATGGATAATGAATTCGTAAATCACTAAATTGATTTATTGATTTAAGATAATTCATCAAACAAAAAAATCTGTATTTAAATGAGCGGGCAAAGAAACCCACATAGCGATCTCAATTTAAGATTATTTTAATTTAACCAGATTACAACTTAATTTCAAAAATATTACGTAAGCATAATTTACTAAATTATTTAATAAGATGATAAGGATGTCGATAAAGTAAATCAAAAATAACACT
Organism: Hyles lineata; assembly: GCA_030180105.1. Classification (NCBI taxonomy): domain Eukaryota; kingdom Metazoa; phylum Arthropoda; class Insecta; order Lepidoptera; family Sphingidae; genus Hyles; species Hyles lineata. Next base: position 2,699,785 of record JARJEE010000023.1, read on the forward strand.
TCGCTGTAATGCGCTTATCGGTAAATCTTTCTTATCAGTTAACCTACTTACATTGCCAATCAAAACTCTAATCATTTATACCGATTGCATTATAAAAGCACCGTGTTTACATCGATATATCGATACTTGTGACGGCAATATTTATAGTTACACGATATTCGTTTTCACCCGGAAATATTTCAGGACACATAAGGGCGAAAATCCCATAAACAAGAAGTCACGATGCGGAATTACCCAATCTAGTTTCAAATACTGCTGGTATTAGTCTTGATCGGTAAGAAATAAGTTTGAATCTACACTGATGTATAACGCTGAATAGTTTATTTGGTTGACAATATTATTTTATAAATAAAAACACCCAAATACACCCAACAGTCACATATATAGTCCTGACCTCACACTAAGATCGAGTCTTGTGTCGTGGGTATCAGAAACTACGAGAGACTTTTCGATCTCACAAACACACAGACCCGAAACAAATACCTGTGGATCACACAATTATTTGTTTCGGTGCGGGGATAGAACCCGCGGCCTCACGTCTCACAGCCGGCGGCTAAACAACAGCGCCACGGAGGCTTTCATTTCAGGAACTACTAATTGTAAAATATTTTAGTGTCGGATAATCCCTATATCGATAATGCTTTATCGTACTTTAGATCCCGGAAAAAACTTTTTCACTAGTAGTAATACGAGTAAGCTAATAGAGGACTTTAGACCAATCATTGTATACGCTATATTCACTAAAACATGTAAAATACTCACAGCACTATTCAAATACGACAGCAACAGGTCAATCAGTAGAAACTTATCATTATCATCATACACTGTCTTCTGACTTCTACAAGACGCGTTATCATCCGCAAACGACCCACCAGGTACATTACAATTGCTATCCCCATCCGTAGGCCGTACTATCGACACATTTGTCAACGGATTTGTTGGCACTTCGACTTCAAAAAGCGGGTTCTTTTTCGGCGTTTGGACTTTACTTTTGATGGGAAAGAGTTTTCGAATGTCTTCAGGTATGTTCAGTAATGTGGCTTTGTCTTCTACGAATGGAGTGGTGAATATGTTGGCAAGACCTGGCTCTTTGCGTACAAGACCGCATAGTGTTAGGAGTAGTTCTACTTCTTCCTTTTCTGTTGGTGACGCTGGACTCTCGTTGCATTGGATTAGCATTCTCTATGGAAAAAAGGGATATATTAGGATGATTGTCCAGACTCTAGCTAGATAGGTCATAGATACAGGGTCAATCGAGCGACCGTCTAGGCCTCTACAAAAAAAGGAAAGATACACTGTTTTTTTTTTTCGAATTATAATCATCCTGTAGCTATTTTAATCATAACATGAATGTCAGTCATTTTTTTATAACAAATACCCTAAAATATAAACATTTTTACTGTCAAATAAATAATCACTAAATAACATAAAATGTACATTTATTTTGAACTATTATGTGCGTACGTAGATGCGTACGTTCGTGCGTCCTCACGTGCATATTTGCGTACGTAAACATTTTCTAACCAAGAAACAAAATATAAATCTAAAATCCGTCTGTACACGTCTAGTATGTTAAAGCTTCAAATAAATAATATAAATAAATGTAAAGTCACCTGTAATGGCCTGTACACGTGTGCACTATTAACACAAGGCTGCCTGGTCCTCCTGAGCATTGCTGTTGCGGTAGAAAGTGCCAGTGCCCTGGCGCCGGGCGGCCGGTCTTCAGCCGCGATCGCCGTCATGGCGTCCAACACGCATATCGACCGACGCACTACCGCTTCCATACACGGACCCACTGTGCCGCCTTGCTGCTCTTTCTCTTCGTCTACTATTAGCTGGGAGAAATAAATATATCATCGTGATTGCTATAAATAGGCCTACAGATTTCTACAGCGATTGTTTGAAGAGACCTGATAAAGTGACTTCTTGAAACCTCTATTATGTTCTTTCAAAAACTTCTTTTAAACTAATGGAAATTACTTGATTATATTAAACTTGTGTAATAATTTTACCTTAATTTACATTCTATTAAATCTATCATTTTTGCATTGGAATTTTATACACAAACATTTATTGATCTTTGTAATTAAATACAACAAATAAACGGAGGGTGGAAAAGATTAAGCTTCCAGCAATAACATTCGCATCATGGCCACAAATGCAAATTAAATGCGAATGGATCACTTGTTTGCATACCAAAATAAAAAGGAAATTTTAATGTATTATCCTTCAAATATTTTTTTTACTGTAAGGAAAACCTCGTAAAAGAATCTGCGCATTAGGCCAGTGGTAACATTTGAGGTCAAATTGTTGTACAACTTGCATTCATTCAATAAAACTACTATAAATCAAATGGTAACTATCTCTGCAGAAACAGCAACCAAACAGAGATTGCAAATGACAAAGTTGGCACTCAGTAAATAAATCCGGCCACCACAGGGGTGTTTTACGTGGGACAACGCATTGCTGAGCTCCAGTGGAGGTGGGCTGGATACTTGGCCAGACGAACATACTGGAGGTGGACTAAAGCGGCAACAGAAAGGTGGCCTAAAGAGATCAAGAGGTAGGTAGGCAGACCACCAGCTCGATGGATGGACGATATTAAGTTTCAAGGCAAATTATGGATTAGACAAATGCAGGACCGAGAGTCGATTCGGCCTATTCGGGCTGATATTATGATGATATCATAAAATAACATTATTTGTATTGACACCTACGGCTGAAGATGATGATAATTATGATGGTGCTGAGTCAGGAAAACACATTCAAAATATTCTAAACAAACCTGGAATTACAACCTAGGTGCTTATGGTTGAAAGCTTATTAGACACAATCAATAAATAATAAATAACACCCAAAAGTCACATACATAGTCCTGACGCCACACTAAAATCAAGTTTTGTATCGCCGGTGTCAGGGACTACGAGAGACTTTTCGGTCTCACAAACACCCAGACCCGGAAGAAATATTTGTGGGCCGCACAAACATTTCTCTCGGTGCGGGGATCGAACCCGCGGCCTCTCGTTTCACAGGCGGCGTCTAACCAACTGCGCCACAGAGGCTGTCAATTAAACTAAAGCAGCAATATACAATTTATTATTATTGCAGTTCAATCAATCTTATACATAATTCATAGCATGAGCAAGCATTGAATGCAATTTGATATGGTATTTAACCATCAAGGTCAATGAAACAAACAATGTGCACTAATAATTCCTATCTGCATTTTAATGTGCTTAATTAATTCAAATTACACATGCATATGAGTGAAAGGAGATATTAACGATTATGGGGTTTTGGACCTCATTTATACCATTAAAAAAAAACAGAATAATACTTCCTTTGGCCGAAGAGATGGAAAGAGATAAATAATATCAGTTTTCTGAGACATCGTTGTAACACTCCAGTCAGCCCAGACTATTTAGGTATTAAATAATGTGTGGCTTTATCATTTCTGGCCAAATAATGAGATAAAAGATAAGATTGACAGATACCTGCAACATAGTTTGAAGATGGTGTGGTACTCTAGTATCTTCAATATGCACTTTGACACTCTCATCATAGTTCTGGTAGAAATTCAGTATCATCTTCCAATGATACTCGAAATCCTCCATCCTGGTTGCAGGAGGGGCCAGCTGAAATATAAACAAATATACATAATAACTTATCCCTCATTGGGTAGACAGGTTATGAAATGTACACCCTCACTTCACTTATAGTAATATGATAGTTATAATTTTGATACCTAAATTGTCATTTAATTTTTAAATAGAGAGAACAAGCAAAGTAAAATATACATTTATTGATACCGCAAATAAACATATGTAACAAAGACTTAAAACAAAAGCCATAACAAAAGTATTAATATGCAACTATATTATACAACTAAGTCTAAACAACTATTGTGCCAATAATAGGTCTCCTATTCAGCTTTATACAGTAGTATGGCAAAAGTAACACTGCAGCACTGATTTTCAAAGGATGCCCAAAAAAAAGTTCACAACTGAAAAACCGCAAACATATTGGAATTATCCATACACAATTTATTGTCATGTTATTACATATTTTTTCCAAGAAAATGTTGAATAAATAGAACATAAGTTTCAAGTATTTTTTTTCTTTCTTTTACAATTCGCTTAAACATAAAATTCCATGTTACAAAGGAACGTAAATAATGCTGAGACAAACTGTTTATTGTTTCTATATTAACAGATACCACCCTTGGCATACTTTTTCATGTTATGCTCTATTTCTCATCAGTGTATTTGTATAACTAATGTTTACTGTTTGCATAATTATATAATAATATGAGAAAATATTACACAAATAACCTGATTTTAAATACCAGTGGATATAAAAGAGGTACCAGCAGACATAAAAGTAGTTGCAATTTGAAAGGATGTGTTTTATAGTTTGTAGTAGAATGAATCTTCTTTTCCTGTTCTTATATCCATCTTATGGCTGTCTGTAAGGAATCGCTTAGAGCGCTAAGACTACCATCAGTACTTTTTAAAATTTTGTAATATCTATATGTGCTTTTCTTTTTTATATGCAGTTAAGAATAAATAAATAAATAATTTTGTTGTTTATTATATATTAAAGTAAAACATTACTACTAAAAACAGTGACTTAAAAAGACAACAGCCACAAATAACTCTATTATTCTATTCTATTATTTTCTTAAAGATAACAACAATGTACATATGATAATGCTAACATTCAAATAAGGATTATACAGTTTCATTTTCATACAGTGTTGATTCTGACACTGATATCACTTCCAAACATACATTGGCAAAATTGCGGAATATCTGCTATGTTAATAAACAATTGCAATTTTTTCATTATCCAAGCGACAGTTTGAAGTATGTAGAAAATCATAGAATATTTAAAGAGTTTGATAAATACTTTGGACTAGCCGCTCTAACATTCTATATTTAGGAAGTTTACATTAGCTGTTTACTCCGAAATACAGTGAGAAACTACTGAATATAACAACATCAACTGATGTTTCGAGGGGACACACAATGTGTTGTCGCGTGTACTGTTTCCATTACTTTAAAGACGGCTGTTATAAACTGGTATGATAACTAACAACAGGTAATTGCTATTAAACACATATCTAGAAGGTCTACGACGACTTACAACGTCTGCGGCGGTCTGAAGAACATCGGACAATCGGCTTAGCATTATGGCAAATATATTTCACCCTTCACACGTTGAAATTCATGGTACATATTTCCTGTAAAACTATTTACATATCCAAGGCTATTCTCAGCGACAGGAAAAACAATAAAAGATTAATGATAATTTATCACGGCACAAATAAATCTTGAATAAAAATTTACAGTCAGAAATGTCACTTGTAAATTGTCAGTTGTCAAATTACATTGCCCTATGTCAAAATTTATTTCACAGATAATCAGTAATGGCAATATTGTCAATTTAGTGTTGTGTTTTGAAAATTACCTTTTCTCTTAACTACTCCAATTTAAATAAGTAAAGATATTATTTTTCGTTTTAAATAACATGTTATTATCATATTATTTGTTAATTTCGCTAAAAGCTGTGGTCCATGGCTGTGGCCGAAAGTATGCACCAGTATGCACGTTCCTTTAGAACACTTGTCAATCTGTGCTTGTCAATTTGACTGATGTCATGCTTGTCAAATGTCATACATTTGGCATTTCGCGAAACGAATCGTGTCCGCGGGATGTAGTGAGAAATATTTGTAAAATCAGCAAAACTAAATAAACAAGTGCCTGTTAATAGTGCGTTGTAACGTGGATATTGTTTATAAAAATGTCGTCGTTCGTAAAACACAGGGACGACAGCGTAGTGAGCGTGGATGAAGCAACTTCAAGGGACAATGTAACGTATTACAAAATATCAGTTAAAGTGGGGCCGATCCATTGGTACGTGTTTCATCGGTACAGTGATTTCGTGGAGCTCCACGACAAGCTGGTGAGCGACCATGGCGTGGCGAAGGAGCTTTTGCCGCCGAAAAAAGTGATACGTAACAAAACGCCGAAGTTTGTCGAGACGAGGCGAGAAGCCCTTTGTGAATATTTAAAGAATGTGTTCAACTACTTGAGGCTGACGATGCCGTCGGAGTTCGCGCACTTCCTCGACTTCCATGTCTACGATATTTATTTTTTACTGCGGGATTTGGCCAAGAAATTGTTTTTGGAAGGTGATAAGTTGCTGGAGAATGAGAAAGCCCACAAATTCACTCCACTGGAGGTTTGCATGAAATTTTAAATTGAAATAATATTTTTTAATGTTTAATTTACATAAGACATTAAGCTTTAAAGGGCAATTTTTAATATAATTTGAATCAATCAACCTTAGTCACAACCAAATTTAATTTAAAAATATTTATTTACATATTTATGTTGTTCCAAATGTAAAAAATTATAAAAAGCAACAAGAAAAACATTAGATAACAATTTACCACATTACAAAACATAATGACATTATCATATTTGTTTTAGCTGCATGCAATAAGTGAAAGGTTAAAAGTAGCGTGTCCACCGATTGAGAAACAGGATCAGATGTATGACTTCAGCCACATACTGGACTACTGCTCGCAACTCCGCTCCCTCAATTTGGAGGGGAGCTATGAAAAACTTGGGACCAGCAATTTGATACCAAATGATCTATGTTTTGACTTTGTGCCTTTTAAATCTTTAGTTGATTTGAAGATTCTTGGAGTTCCGATGAAGTGTATACAGAGTGTTGGTGAGTGCTTCCTAATTTATTTATACAGCCAGCTATACAATATCATCATCATAACCAATTTATTTCAAAATAGGATCTTATAAGTTCACAATTTGCATACATTCCACTATTGACATTGAGATCTCCCAACATAATAGTACAATCTTTTAATAAATGAATTAAACTTTTTCAAATCAAAGTAATATTAATAATCAGCTGAAACATAGTTTCTCACAGAATAGAAAGCAAAGGTGATTTTGTGCAAAATGCATATTTATAGTAAATATATTAAGGTAAAAGCACCAATAGTAGACAATTTAAGGATAAATCAAACTTAATTCTCAAAATTCAAAAATGTTTTTCAAAAAATTAAAGTTACATTTTCTTTTACTGTTAGAGCAACATTTGGAATTTAACTATTTCATAATAATGAAATTAAGATTGCTTTATTTTATATAAAAAAAAAAATATTTTCTTAGGATTGCCGTAGTCACTAATAGATGACATGTATAAAAAATCAGATACCCCAATAATAGACATCAATTGGCACTAATAATAGACATGTCTATAACATCATTTTAATATTATGTGTTATCAAAAAAATATAATTTAAAATCAAACTTAGCACAGATTCTGCTTTAGAATTAACTAAGTAACAAAATATACATATATAATATCTTCTTCTTTCTTTCAAGGACTTTAAATTACATTATTATCAGGTGTGGTCTTATTTTCTTCGTGGTAATTTTCTTCACCTGTATATAAATTTATTATTATTAGTCCTATATCAATTTCTAATTAATTATCTTTCTTATTGATTTTCTTTTTCCCATCTCATCATTCTTAGTTGATCTTAATTCATCTCATCATTTTTAATTGCTCAAACCGTAATCTGAAATTAATGTATTCTAGTAGTGGACATCTAGTAGACTCTAATAGTTGACTCTGTCTTCTTTTAATTAGCCTAGTGTACAACAAACGAAACTCAGATATAAAATAAATAAATAAAATTGAGCATCTCAAAATGTTTGCATAAGATTCATATTTGATTTACGCAAATATGACAATCTTTCTGAGTTTCGTCTTAAGCTCAAGTGGTTACCCATACGGCTTTGTCGGAATGCTCACACTCTTTCACTTTTATATAATATATTATTTAACCCTCTCGCCCCTTCTTATCTCAAAGACCGTTTTATATTTCTTCATGATTCCCATGAAAGATCCCTGAGGTCATCGGAGAACCTGAAACTGAGAATACCCGTACATACCACGACATTTATGGACAAGTCATTCTCCGTACTCGCTGTTCGATTGTGGAACTCACTTCCAGATGTCGTGAGACAGGCTCGTAAATTGCCATCATTTAAATCACTAGTCAAGGAACACTATCTTTTTCACTGAACTTACACATTGTTGTGCTTTTACTATTAGCATTTTTTTATATATATTTACTATGCATATATTTATTACATTTTATGTATATTTAGTATATGTATATACATATATATGTATGTATGTTGTATGTATTTATATATATAATAATGTAAGTGTACAATAAAGTTAAATAAATAAATAAAATAAACTACCAAGTTTACACATGTCATCTTTTAGATTTTGATCAATTTCTGGAACTAATAGTAGACACCACTAAAAATTTATACAAAAACAAGCCAAAATAACAAGGAAATGGTCCAAATAAATCAATAATGTAATATCCATATAATATCGAAACTCGATATAGCCAAAAGTCATATAATATAAGACAAAATCATACCGTTTGAAAATCAGTTCCTTAAGAAAAACGCTAAGAATTGCGCTCATAATGGCGCGAAATCACACTGTTTGTGGTAAATTAACAAAAAAATTGAAATCTAGTTCTGACAGTGCAAACAAGCTTTTGGGCATGTATCATAAATGGTACGAGGTGGCTTTAAAATTAGGAGCAATGACATTAAAATATTTAGTTTTCTTATTAGAAAATATTTTTTCGAAAGTGTCATCTATTGGTTCAGTGTCGGGCATTGGTGCTTTTACCTTAATATAAAATTCAATGGCATTGATCTCAAGCAACCAATTTCTTATCTGATCTTATTTAGATTTGTGATAGAAAGAATTTTGTTGAGCTAAAAGGTCAGACTGGTAACCTTAGACATTAATAATATAATTAATATCACTTATTTTGTGAAAGATATCACAGATTATTTGCACTAAAATTCTCTTAATCTAAAAGTAGTTCCAACTTTTAACTGTCTGCAAACAGGTTTATTTAATGTATGAATGTTGTGAATGTGTGTAGCTAAATTGTTTGTTAAAAACACTATTTTAAAATATTGATATTGTATGTTAAGTACTAGTGACTAGAGTATAGATATCCTTGATGCCATAGTTATAATATGGCACCGTTACAATGCTGAGGTCTCAGGTTCAACCAGGGTTGGGCAAAGTGATATTAAATTACATTATTCATTATTACCCTGGAGTTAGGAATTTGTGCCCGGTATGGCGATAGGCTTGCATATCACATTGTTTGATGCTAAACACAAAGCAGGTGTCATGGTAGCATCTCTACATACCCTTTCTGGGATAAAGGCGGGAGTTTATGTATGCATATAGTGTGTATCTAATACTTATGCATATACAGCACATTATATAACAAAGTTATTCTCGCATTTCTAATTATCTGACATCACCAGATACTTAACAATAGCCTTTGTATACTTATGGTTGTGCAATCTATGTGGAATTTATTTGAATTTCCTTGTTTATTTTTTCACTGAAAAACAGAGGATTTACTTCATATTTTTCCAGGATTTATGGATTTTCAGTTTATATTTATGGATTATAGGCAGAGGGGCAAAAGGGATTAAGAAAACTGGTCCATAGCATTATTATAATTATATGCACATAATTGTGAAAGAATTAACTTTCTAGAGATTAACATAAGCGATCTGGAAATGGTTGCGTGAGTCACAATGGCGCATTGAGTGATGTGGTTACCTTGTTATTATACTGTCACTGTGTATGGGTTGTTAACCGTCCAGTGTTGGGTTCGATTCCCGAGGCAGACAATCCAGTTTGTCCGTTTTTCGGTGTCGATAATCTAAAAAATGACGTTAAGTTAGCTTTTACCCACGTATTAGGACGGAAATAAATGGATGTAGTGCCACCAAACTCATCTCAGCCACAGGAAGTCTACTGCTGAACATAGGCCTCCAACCTAATAAAACTTAACATAAATAATAGATTTAATATATATATTTACTGATACCCACGACACAAGACTCGATCTAAGTGTGTGGTCAAGACTATGTGTGTGACTGTTGGGTGTTATTTATTTATTTATGTAATTTCAGGTAGCCTACGCGAATCTCTAGTCAGTCTATCGGTGCTTACAGCGAGTGTGGTGTCCCTAAACGAGTTCCTTTTAGTTGACATCCTGCATAAGGACCCCTCGAGTATAGCGGACACTGTGGTAAGCTGATACATACCATATTACTTTTACATAAGGTTGACTATTGATTAACATCACCGGGAGAGGAAAATTACAATGGTGATGTAGGTACGATAAAAATCCGATAAGGTAAATGTGAGATTAATTATTTTTTACGTTCTCGGAAAAAAATATAGGCGATATAGGCGTTTAGTTCCAATGTTAATACCCGAGGGAAAACACGTGTGATAGGAGCAAAAAGTATTATGCACAAAAAAGTTTTTATGTGTTGTAATTTTAGGATATAGACTAGGTACTTGTGGCAGGTCTCTCAAAAATGAGAAGCCGCCGAGGTAGGCACCACTGCAATGTCTGTTTCTCCCGCCAAACAGCAATATAAATGCAATATTGTGTTTCGGGTTGAAGTACATTGCAGTCAGAGCAACTACTGGACATATTAAGACTTATCATCGTAAGTCTCAGGGTGGCGAGCGCAGTTGACTGCCAAACATTGCTTTGTAATTAAAGATGTTGTTTGGTTCGGGGACTCCCCCCATTTATGCTGCCACTGATCCATAGCATTTCACTGTTAGACATAGAAATAGCATGCTATTGAAATTGCTCGCCTTATAAACGAGTCTAAAACAGGATATAAAGAGTTGAAGCTCGGCAATTGACGCAGCTAATCGCTATCGGAGTGCCGTGGCGACCTCAAACAGCACGTGTCAGTCGGTCAATGAGTCAGTCTATTATCTATTGCAATATTATCATATTTACAATACATGTGCCATCGCAATTATTAGTTTTGTTAGGTTTAGTTCTGGTATTTTCTTTTGATAAATATTGCCTTGCATTACAACCAAATATAGGTAACCCAAATTGTATTTTTTTTATGTGTTCCTTGTACCTAAAGACAGTTCTCATGGGCCGAATTGACGGGAAGTTACCAATTACTTACAAAAACCCAAGTATAGCTGTTATTTCAATAATATTGCATTACTATTGCGTTTCCTTAAGCGAATGAAATTCCGAACGTTAAAAAAATCTAACTTTGGTTATATTTTCCGCAATACTCATCCATTATCCAACCGACAATGCTCATCCGATCCAAATATCGTTATTATCTTTAAATGCCAGACACTTATAGCCGCTGGCAATAAACAATCCCAATCGAAAATTTGCCGTTTGAGATTGACAGATCAATATTTTTTCTGATACTATATTGCCAATAAATAATCAATCTCAGTAGTGAAAAAACTATGGCAACATGGTAAGAGACCAATCGAAAACTAGAAAACAATCCAGATTGACATCAATCTATTTTTTTCGATTGATTATTGGCATCGGCCGTTAAACATTAGACGATATAAATTCCCATTCGAATTCGTGCTAAAATATTAACGCAATATTTACAATACATTAAGTCACTTTGTTATTGCTACTAACACGTTATTTATGAGTTTTATAATTCAACGAAATATGCCGTTGACCTTCAATGTATCTAAATATCGATTTGTGGAATCTAGGTTCACTGACTTTGCGTTCGTGTGATCTGTAAAATAAATTCGGAACAGTTTTATACAAAGAATCTTTTGATATTTTTAGTCACGCAAGAGAAAAACGTTTGTGTGATCCACAACTATTTTATTCAGATCTGAATTTTTATCAGGTTCAAAAGTCTCGTAGTTTTGATATTCTGAACAAGATTCATAACTTTTTGTGGGGTCAAGATTACGGCTGTTTGGCTTATTTATTTAAACCAAAGTTAACTAGGGCCAAATACTACTTGAATACATCTCTATCGCTCCTGCTAATTAAAACGTCCCCAATGGGAGTATAGATGGAATAAGTCCTATCGAGGCACGACTCCAGGTGTCACCATTGTGACAACTGCCCGGAAGATACAGCCCAACACACTCTTTCAGAGTGCCCAGCTTGGGTTGAGGAGCGCAGAATATTCCGTATAGCCGTCGGAGTAGAACTCGGTCGTGATTTCTTCCATGGTCGAGAGTCGAAAGTCGTGGCAGGCAATGCTCTTCTTCTGTATGATCGTGTTCACGCAAAAGGAGAGCGCGGACCGAGATCGTGAGCGGCGATAAATAGCTGAATCAGCGCCTATTCAGCTATGGGGTGAAACAATTCTGTCACGGTATTCCCTGCCTGTCGGTCGGTGCGCTCACCAATAACAACTCCAAGATGTGCGATAGAGCGCATTGCCTAGTCTCTGTCGCGGGCGCCTACATCTCAAGCGGGTGTCCAGAAATAGTGTTAATTTGAAGGCATCCAGCCCTCTACAATGGAATGACCAGCAATGGTTTTAATCGGGGCCGCTACTCACCCTGGGATGTCCGTTGTTGTCCATAATATGTATGACGCCACCGAGGGGTTTATAGTGGATAGGTCAATAGCTTTTGCTCTTGGACAAAAAAAAGAATGTGTATACAGGGTATATCAAGACTGTTATCGAAAACGAAGCCGGTTAGTTGTTTAAAAGACTTCAGACACTTCTGATTCAGATAAATCTGCGTCACGTATATGGCTCTTTACCAATATTGACAGCCTCCGTGGCGCTGTTGGTTAGACGCCGTATGTGAAACGACAGGCCGCGGGTTCGATCCCCGCACCGAGAGAAATGTTTGTGCGGCCCACAAATATTTCTTTCGGGTCTGCGTGTTTGTGAGACCGAAAAGTCTCTCGTAGTTTCTGATACCCACGACACAAGACTCGATCTTAGTGTGGGGTCAGGACTATGTATGTGACTGTTGGGTGTTATTTATTTTATTTATTTATTTATTCAATACCGTAATTAAATTCATTGAATATTGATTCTCGATATCATGGTTAATGACGAGGTTGAATCACTTCGTGACATCATTATATATCGTACAACCGGTTTTGTGATCACATGTGTAAATATCTTATTAATGCGCTTAAGACATATAACTTTTTTATTTATTCATGTAACACAAACTTATTTATGTATCTCAATAATAATTTCGTGTGAAACAAATATAAAATGCCATTTTGCTTTATTGATCTTATTTATTTATTCTTAAAACACGAACGTATCTAAGTATTTCCATAATAATTTTGTGTGAACAAAATATAATTTGGCATTTGATGTATTATTTATTCCGTCTTACAATTGGTTTGACGGTCGAGCAGATGTAATTTTACCCAAGAATTTGTAGCGTGGGTGGAACATTTAGTGTCGAATATATCTGAAATAATGATAAAAACTGTATCTTCAACAGAAATGGAAGAAGCTGTCACTCATAAACTACGCGAGTAACAACATAGAAAACGTCGACTGGGCGATCAAATTAGTTCCCAACTTGCAGCATCTCAGCTTACCCTCTAACAGACTTACCGAGTTGTGCGACATCTCCTGTCTCCACCAACTCCGAGTCCTCAATCTCTCCATGAACAGATTCTCTGCTTGCGAGAACTGGCACGCAAAAATCGGGAACATCGTCAAAATCGATCTGTCACAAAACAAAGTGACGTCGTTGAGAGGTTTCTCCCGATTGTACTCTTTAGAAAGCCTAGATCTGAGCTGCAATATTATTTCTGATGTTGAAGAAGTACAACATATATGTAAGTTACCATGTCTTGAATATTTATGGTTAACCGCCAACCCTGTCGCGTCTACCATAGACTATAGAGTGAAGGTCATAGAGCAGTTCAACGCTAGGATGGGCGAGATATGTCTGGATAATGAGAAAGCGTCCGAAAAAGAGTTAGATACAGCCAGGGTGTTACAAGCTTTAAGAATCGTGAAAGAAGGTAAAACTCCGACCTTTTTAGAGAATAATCATACAAGTCACAGCTTTAATAGGAGTTGACGATAATATTTATGCTCTATGACCTTAGGACGTTTATTTACGCGGCAAACTAATGTAATTAAATTTTAAATGTACAGTCGCTGGCGAAAGACTATAAATGTATTTATGCTGTACAATGGTGTCGAAAAGGGTAAATCATACCATAATAAGTACATATGTTGTAGGTAATTTTACTGAAACTTTATACAATGGTTGTTTTGTATGGTTTGACAAAGCCTGCATTGCATATTTTGGGAAATGCTATCTTGAAGATAAACGTCTAGCAAAACATTATTTACACTCGCAATTTGATAAAATCACGCTGACCTATATAATTGCTTCTTTGCGCCTCGCTAATACAAGCCAACATTTTAGGTAAAAACGTTTAAAACGGCAAAATAAGTTTATTTTGATTTTCTTGTTTCTTGTAAATTGTCTACATAATCTGTCGTCACCCTTTGGTATGGTACCTTTTTGAAACACCATGTATACTCCCATTGTACTTTTGTTTATTAATTTATAACATATTTGTATATAACGGTATTAATTTTTACATAACTAAAAAAGACCAAATTCGAAATCAATGTTAAACTAAATTATATTGTTTGATAATTCAATGAAATTATATTTATCTTCCTCGCATATAAATCTAATTAAAATGTGACTATTTTAAGTTCTGGCAAGTGATAAGTATATTTGTAATTTTATGATAATATTTACATGATAGTGGCGACTGCGCTTACCTTGGGCAGAATATTAAAGCAACGACCTAATTCAACGTATTTAGAATTATTCAAATATTATGTCATCCGAAATACTAAGACATAATACAGGCAAAATTGGTTATTTCAATTTGTATAATAATAAAATCTTTGAATATTGTTTTATGGAGTGAATGAAAAATGCATCAATGTTCTCGGGTCATTTACGGCCTATGTGGCGCAATTGATTAGACACCAGCTATGAAAAGAGGCCGAGGGTTCGATCCCCGCACCGAGACTAATATTTGTGTGATCGATAGGTATTTGTTTCGGGTCTGGGTCTTTGTGAGACCGAAAAGTCTCTCGTAGTTGATACCCACAAAACAAGAGTTGACCGTAGTGTGTGGTCAGGACTATGTATGTGACTGTTGGGTGTATTTATTATTATTATTTAATGATATGGTGGTAGCTAACCACTCTCAATCGTAAAGTCGATTGTAGAGGAGGCTCGTGCCCTGCAGTGGGACGTGTATGGGCTTATACCTTATACCGATATGGTGGTAGGCTCGCCTCCCTATCACATCGTGGGACGGAACACACAAGGCGAAACATAGGTGGTGGCACCTCTGCCCACCCCTTCTGGGATAAAGGCGTGTGGTTATGTATGTTTTACTGGGTAAGCGCAGCGCGTCGATTCTAAAATGTGATATCGCAAAATAATAGAGCTTTAGATATATTGAGTATTTGTAATGTGTTATGACGATAAGCAGTCGACCAATAAATAGGTTATGTTTGTATGTCGTTACATTACGTATTGCTTGCTTTGTGATATGTTTAACATAATATATTTCTATGCGGTGTTTGTGTAGATTTATTTAGTTTTATTTGATGAATTTAAATGCAGACGGTTCGAGAACATGTACGCCTAATCCCTTCACTAAATCATTACGTATGTATCCTCATCGATAATAAATATTGCACTACGTTTATTTTACATTCAGTTGTTTTTGGTTAAAAAATATTTGAATAGTACTTCTATTCTTCTTAAAAAATCTTAAATGTTTATTATTTTGATAATAAAAAAGTATGAATGATATCATATATTTTAAAAATATTGATTGATTAAATTGTCTGCATTTGAATTAGCTTCCACAATCTAGTATTATACTTGTGAAGTATTATGATTGTGATTTGAGAACGTATGTACTGTTATTTTGATTGTTAATTTGATTAATTATATTAAACAATTGAATTTTGTTGTTATTTTACTAAAATAATTATCGTCATCATTCAGTTAGCCGCAGAAAACAAAAATTAGTGTTTTCAAAATATTTTGTTACCATTCGGAAATAATATTAATTGAGGGATCTTTAGGACACAAAATCTTAAAAGAAACAACAAAATATATCAACAATCCGTTTAATCACAATTACACTTATAACTAACAGCATAGTTAATATCTATGCGAAGAATCTTACTGCAAAACGTATGGCTTCTAGCCTCACCTCGACACCACCAAAAACATTAATTTCATAAAATTATGCACATCTTAAATACAAATACAAAAATAGTCATCAAATCAACATCCAGTCTTATATCTTACAATTAATATTGCTTAAATTAAGAATAAGCAGATCACCTGCCTGAAGGTATGCGGTTATCGTCCATGGACAAAATACATAATATTATTCTGTTATATATCGCACCTTTAATAAGTGAACCAATGCAAGAAAATAGATGTTGGCTTTTGTTCATATATTGGCTCAAAATGACTATCTCCATCGACCCTTAAAGAAGGACCTATTGACGTATGACCTCTTATGTTTTTTCGACGACCCGCAATGCGGTTCGCCGACGGTTCAGGGGTTAACCCGTTAATGTGCCATTTTTATATACTGCACTGGGAATTTGAATGGATACATATGAATACAAATTATATTATGTAGTAATATGAATTTTCATATTTCATCTACTGGTTAGTTAAGCAAATGAAATTTGCGGCATTTGCATTATTGCACTAATATATTATAAAATATACAAGTGAAATTCAAAGTTTATTTTCAATTTAACATTTGATAAAGTATATAGATATTTTTTGAACCCTTTCCAATGATACATTATAAAGGACATTAAATTACAACTTACTATAAATAATACAACTAACCTTAGAAGTTACAAAATCAGTCAATCATTTTCGAAAAGCTATCTTGAAAGAAAAACTTTCTGGAAATGATTAAAATAAGATCTAATATAATCTAAGCATATTTACAAGTGATAATCAATTAAACATAAATGCCTTAAAAATACAGGAAACTTTTTATAAATATCTGACATTAGTCAATAAAATTTTGCCTAACATTTTCTCTCTCAACATTTCTTAACAATAATCAATTGTTTAGGTATATCAACGAGTGTGATATTTTTTTTCGACTAAGTTTAAAAATTCCTACGCCTTTAGTACGTTTAATTACCCAAGTTTATTAAATCGTAAATACCGAAATATATTTCACTGGTAACATGATTATTTTATTGTTATTTATCAACAGTTGTATTTCAGAAATGGAGCACTTACTAGACCTTACTCTGTTATGAAACATATAGAATTATGTTGGGGAGTGTGTGATTTTTTATAATTATTATTATTAATTAGGAAATCAAAATCCATATATTAGACATGATAAAGCTTCACAAAACGTTTCAATGTATACAAATAATACATGACAACATATTTTAAACAATACAATTTCTCACTTATGATTGGTTAATGTAGTTTTCATACAATATGATTTAATTATTAATACTTTTTATAGTACAAAAATGACATTAAGGCTTTTTAGCCTTCACTACATTTTATATTAGTTTAAATTTTACAATTTAAGAAGATGACTATTTAATCTACAAAATACAAATGAGCTAGTTGAGTGTATTATTTTGTTAATGAACTGGGAAAAATCGATCAATAATGGACTAAGGATATCAAAAATAAGTTAATTTATGTGGCGAAACTACCCTCATTTTAGTAATAAATCTAAACACAATAGCCATATTTTGGTTATTTATTAATTATCGATAATATTATTTGCCTCATATTTTTAGTTTGTGAAGATATATCATAGTTTACAGTCTACATAACATTAACTTACTCTAACAACTTAATCTAATAGATTTTGGTGATATCTTTGTAATCCAGTTACTGGGATACATTACCTCGTTTTACTCGATATCTATATTGTTAACAATTTTCATATTCATAACTTCACATTCCTATATCACACAATCTCATTCATAAGCCAAGTTTATTCTTACAAAATCGATTATAACAAATAAATTAACTACGTGCCCAAGGCAACCTAATTATTAAAAAATAATACAAAAGTATTTATCGATATGAGAGTTTTTGAAAACTCGCAAAATGTTCATATGGGAATGTTGAATAAGTACACGTATTATTTTAATTAACCTTGCCTTATTCCCTTGCTTTCCTTCCTTATATCGTATCACTTTCGTAGGATCAATGAGATGGACTTTCTATCGATATCGATACTTGAAAGAGGACGATGCCAAATGACAAATACTGCGGTACAAATTTTACGGTAAGGTGACCTATGTCATATTCACTTATAGTCATTTTATAAACCACTGCTTGGTTAACCAGTAAACTTATCTATAGTAGGACTTGGTTAAAAATTCCCTCAAAACTTTCCACAAAGCCGCATTTGAATATCAGTTGTTATATACACACATATAACATAAAAAATTCGATACCAATATATCCTCTCACAACACCTGCCTTGGGTAATTGCAGGTGGTACTGGTACTGTACACACGTATAACATACAAATATCGATACCACTATCACTACACTATCGATATATCCTCTTACCCTTACTACACTTGCCTTGGGTAATTGCAGTTGGTACTGGGGTAGGTGGTATCCCAGCAGTGGGCCTACGCCTCGACAGTGGGTGCGGGTAGAGAGAAGTGGTACCGTTCGTCGGTGTGTTCGTAGAGAGGCGCGCGAGCTCGTACGCCACTAGCCGTGGGACGCTGTGTTGGGTCTGTACTTAACATCAACTTTAGTACTTCCGTCTGAAATAAACAGGATGATTATTGTATACACATTAGGTATGAAAAAAACTTCAAAATAATAGTAAATAAATGGACATTCAACTGACTGTGTAAGATTATACCTGAAGGTTTAAAGAGTGATTTATATTAATATCAACATTATGGCAAAAAATATGTTCGTATGTACTACTTGAACCACAGAAAATCTGATACATGCACACATATATTTATATATACAAAAATGTATAGCGAAATTTACATGCAAACATACTACTTCAGTTACCAAGACCAATACATGTACAAGCAAACAAACTTTTTAAAACTAATAATAATAATAAAATACATTACCTCATTAGGATATTTCTCCTGGAACTGCGGCGACAGATACATGTTGTCTCTCAGCCGCAGCAGACACGAGATGCGTTCAGACTCTGTACCAAACGGTTGAAGCAGCTCATACAAGATGAGGCCCAGCGAATATATGTCCACTTTGTAGCTGTACGGACGACCTTGCAATTGTTCAGGGGACATGTATAGATGAGTTCCTGGAAAATAAGAAAAAGGTAATAATAAATTAATATTCTAAGGTCGATGTGGACATCTTTGGGAGAGGCATATATTCAGCAGTGGACTTCCTGTGGCTGAATTGAGAGAGAGATTCCAAGAGTAACAGGTTGATGTTTAATGTAAATTGTTTAACAAAAGCTTTTGGAAAGATCAGGTGTTTTTGTACTTTATACTGGCAACACCTGTGACTATTGTCATTTGCCATAAATCTATGTTTTTGTTCAAAATTGTGTTCTTCGTTAGATTTTTAGCATTCAAATCAGGATCTCAAGAATTTTACGGGCAACGAAATTATCTGTCAAATTACATGTATTCCATGTTCAAAAGTATACTTTGCATATATCAGATACATAGTTTGACACCTTAATCATCATCATCCATTTTCAAGAAATTATCCATCACAAACTAATTTTATAATAAAACATATAAAACTATGTTATTAATTGGTTCTACATTTAGATAAATATTGTTTACACTATTTTTTTTTCTTTTTGTTC
This sequence comes from Hyles lineata, assembly GCA_030180105.1. Taxonomy (NCBI): domain Eukaryota; kingdom Metazoa; phylum Arthropoda; class Insecta; order Lepidoptera; family Sphingidae; genus Hyles; species Hyles lineata. The sequence continues at coordinate 2,719,592 of JARJEE010000023.1, forward strand.
ATATAATACAAAATATAAAAGGTTGTAATTATTTGGAGTCTACATTTTCATCAACATTTTTTGGCACTTAATTTTTATTTCTATCTTATTTACGCATTCTCAACAATAACCAAATCACCCAACTCACCGACTTTATAAGTGTGCCGCTGTTCAGGCTGGTACTGTTCGGTACAGTCTCCACCTTCACTGGAGGCGTCCGCCATCCTCGTGACCAGGCCGAAGTCACCCACCTTCACCCTGCCGTCTGGAGCGAACAGGATATTACTGGGCTTCAGGTCTCGATGAATCAGACCTTCCAGGTGCACGTATTCCACCGCCGACACTATCTGGCGGAACAGGACTTTCACCTGGTGAATAGAAGAAGAAAGTAAATTATTTTTTCTTATGGAATGCTGTGGGGTTTGTTATAAGAATACCCGTTTTTGTCTGAATTTATAGAGTTCCTCTTCGGCGGGAAGAAGGCGGACATTTAAAATATTAAGTGTATAAAGTTGGCGGTATAATTACGTAACTTATCTCCATATATTTTTTTGTATGAATTCACCGAAATAAATTTTATAATGACGAATTATAAATATAATAGTGTTTTTGGCTCCATTGACAGTATGAACTAAAATATTTTTTATAAAATTATAGTCCCACTCAACAAAACGAATCTACTAAACCATTTTGAGCCTACATACGACTCAAATACCATCAATTTATTAGGTTACAAAACCGAGGTCTCGGGTTGGAATCCCGGGTCGGGCAAAGTGATATAAGAATTTTCTATTCATTATCAGCCCGGAATCAGGAATTTGTGGCCGATATGGCGTTAGGCTCGCCCCCATCAAATCGTGAGACGGAACATACAAGGCTAAATATGGGTATTTTCGTACCTCTGCCTACCCCTTCTGGAAAATAGGAGTGAGTTTATGTATGTATGTATACATAACCAAAGGGTATAGTATATAGCATACTTACATGGTGTATCCTGGCGTCCACAGTCCTGTTGTTCCGGAGCCAGTCGTGCAGGCTGTCGCGGCGACAGAGCTGCATCTGTATGTACAGGTACATGCGAGACTCACTCTCACGGGGGGAACTCTCGCGCACCACCATGTCCAGCGACCAGTGACGCGTGTGACCCTGGAAATAATGTTATGGGAAGCTATAAATTAACAACAAAAAAACACACACACACACACACATCGACGGTCCCTACGTAAACTATCGATACTGTAAATTCGCTACTTTACACCAATAACATTTGAAGTAGCATTTTTTTTATTTTATTATGTTCATTTAATTAACTTTCTATTTTATTTGATAGAATACCAAACAATTGAAGTAAAATTGCTATATATTGTAATATAATAATAATAAATTATATACCTGTATTTCTACTTGCAATTTCGAAAATGTATTCCTTTTTCGTTTTGATAGTATATGTAGGGACCGTCGACATGTACGCACGAATTCACTTAAACGTGCACGCATACATGAACGAACGCACTAGGTACGCATGTACGCACGCAATCACGCACGTACCTAAGTATATATGCAGATTAAAGCTATCATAATATTTGAATTTATGTTATACTTTGAAGTAAATGCAATGTTATATGTATAGAAGAGAAAGAGAGAGAAGATCTCCTAGCAAATTAGTAATCACATAGAATGCTACGCTAAAATAACCAACACAAACACTGCTTTAAGATAAGAAAAAAAAAAATGCGCTACAGTTGCTATGTTATTAAAGGCCTTAACTTTACATGTATTTATTTAAAAAATCCTTACCTTTTTCTTCTTACTTTTCGAACTGTCAGTCTTGTAACTATCACACTCCTTGACCCTTTCAAGTCTTTTATCAAACGACGAGCTTTTCTTTGCCTCGGACATTCCAGGGGAAGAATATTGAACCGAACCTGCTACCCCGGAATGAACCTTGGATAAGTCTTCGGTGTTGGCGAATTGTATGAAGGAGTCATCGTCACTTGTGGGTCTTTTGCTGATGTTTGGAAATTCGATATCGATATCTGTACTGGACCGTTTTGTGGGTGTTTTTGAAGATATTTGTGGGTTTGACGCGTTCTCGTCGAACACTATGCTGAATGATTCGTTGCAGCTGTGCGATCTGTAAGGAATAGGGTTTTATTTTAGGATAGAAGTGGCAAAACGTATATGGAGTACTGTAACGTGTGCATATAAGGTATTTAAACGATTATTAAGAATGTAAGGTGCTATAATATTTTTAGTAAATTAATAGCCTATTTTACAAATTTTAATAATTTTTTAATCTGTTCTATCCCACTGCTGGGCAAAGGTCTCCGTCAACGCCTTCCACTTATCCTTATCAGTTGGTAATGTTATCCAATTACTGCTAAATTGGCCGATTTTGGTTTTAAATAACTATCAAAATAAAAAATATGCATTATCGATAATATCTGGTCGATAATCTATATGGACGGCACTATACTTACTAACAGAACCAGTCTAGTTTCTACTCCATGAAATAGTACCAATTAAAGCCTCACCTATATCGTTTAGGTTCGGATTGCTTCTTCTCGTATTCAAGTGCGTCGATACAATCGTCGGTACATTTGCGCAAGTCTAACATCACGGAGTCTCTGTGCTTACGCTTCATCGGCACAGGCGATGTGGCTGTCGGCTCGTTTGTCATTGTCACTGACACGCCTTCTAATGTACTGTAATGATAAAAACAATAAAAAATTACTAAATCTCATTGAGATATAAATACATAAACTCCCGCCTTTTTCCCAGAAGGGGTAGGCAGAGGTGCCAGGGCATCTGCATTCTGTCTAGTATGTTCCGTCCGATGGTGTGATAGGTGGCGAGCCTATCGCCATATAAGGCACAAATTACTGACTCCGAACTAATAATAAATGGAAATATTCATTATCACTTTGCCCGACCCGGGATTCGAACCCGAGATTTCAGCTTTGTAACCGTACCTACCGTACACCAATAACATTTGAAGTGGCAATTTCTATATTTTATTATGTTCATTTAATGAACTTTCTATTATATTTGATAGAATACTTAACAATTGAAGAAAAACAATACTATATATTTTAATATAATTATAAACCTTAACTCTACTTTCAATTGCAAAAACACCATTTTCCACTTTCGATAGTATGTAGTACGTAGTGACCGTCGATGTTTATTTTTTTATTTATTTATTTATTTTATTTTGGACAACAAACAGTCGTGTACATCAACAAAAAAAAAATAAAGATTATAATATGTTTACAACTTACAGACTTTGAGTGCCAACACTTAAATTATAAAGCTAGATATTACATTACAAATAAAAAGGATCACAATATAAACTATGCACACATATCGTTAGTGTACTTTTATATAATACTTAGCATTTATGCGTCTAGAACAAAATTCTTATAATTCACTCAAGAAGAACTCTTTTAATTTTCTTTTAAATTGTGCTAATGAATTGTTAAACATATCAATCCTTACTATATTATAAAGATGAAGATGCGTTCACTATGGAGTTCGCCAACATCCGCGGTCTCCATACGAACCTCAATGCCGTCCACCACCACCTCGAGACGGCCCGGCCTGCTTTGCTCTTCCTGACGGAGACGCAGATTCGTTGTCCGACCGACAATTCTTACTTGCTGTACCCCGGTTATTCGCTTGAAGAAAACTTCAAGCCTAAAGCCGGGGTATGCTTGTTTGTTCGTTCGGACGTCTGCTGTCGCCGTCTGCGCTGCATGGAGGACCCCTCCTTCTCCGCTCTGTGGGTGCACGTGGATTTTGGTTCCCTGAGCCGCATCTACGTGTGCCTTTACAGGTCACACAACGGGGATGAGGAGACGACTCGGCTGTTCAGGTATCTTAGCCAGGCGGCTGATGACGCGCAGGCGCAGTTCCCGTCGGCCGAAATGGTGGTCTTGGGGGATTTCAATGCACATCACGAATTGTGGCTGGGATCCTCCAGGACTGATCATGCTGGAAGGACTGCCCATGCATTCGCTCTGACTCATGACTTGACACAGCTGGTGAACCAGCCCACCAGGATCCCGGATGTGGCGGGTCATGAGCCTTCTCTGCTGGACCTTCTGCTGGCGAGTCACCCGGCTGGGTATCGTGTGACCGTTAGTGCGCCTCTGGGCACTTCCGATCACTGCCTGGTTGGGTCGTCAGTACCTTTCGCTCCACCTCCACGTCCCGTGCAGGTTAGGCGGAGGGTCTGGCATTACTCGTCAGCAGATTGGGATGGTATGCGGGAATACTTCGCATCCGTCCCTTGGAGGCAACACTGCTTTGAGGGCAAAGATCCTTCAGCGAGTGCCAACGCTATTGCTGGCGAGATTAGGCTAGGAATGGATTACTACATTCCTTCCTCTGAGATCGCCAGTAAGGGCCGTGGACGCTCCTGGTTTAATCGTGCTTGCGCCGATGCTGTCGGTGACAAACAAGCGGCGTATCGCGCTTGGATCAGGGGTCGCGCCAAGAAGGATCCCAATATCGGTTCCCTCAAAGAAGCTTACAACCGGGCCACCAAGGCCTGCAAGAAGGCTTATGTTAGAGCGGATGCCCAGCGCGTTAGCAGGATTGGGCGTGCGTTGGCCAATCACCCGACTAGCAGTCGTGCTTATTGGAGTTTGGCCAGGGCCGTTCAGTCTAACTTCTGCCGTCCAGCATTGCCTCCGCTGAGGTACCCGGAAGGTTCGCTGGCTCACAAGCCGCAAGAGAAAGCTGCCTTATTGGCAAACCTCTTTGCGGCTAATTCCCGCCTCGAAGACCGTGGTTCTCAGACGCTGCCCACACTGCCTGATTGCGGTTTCTCAATGGCGGATATTCGCATCAGGCAGTGTGATGTGCGGCGTGAGTTACGGTCCCTCGATGTACGGAAAGCCAGTGGTCCGGATGGGATACCAGCGGTGGTTTTAAGAGCTTGTGCAGCCGAGTTGTCTCCTGTACTGACTCGCCTCTATCGAGCGTCCTACCGCACAGGTGTTGTGCCGGAATCTTGGAGGGAGGCCAATGTGCAACCGATCCCCAAAAAGGGTGATCGGTCGGACCCTACCAATTATCGCCCTATCGCTATCACCTCAGTGATGTGTAAGGTCATGGAGCGGATCATAAACGCTCAATTGGTCCGCTACCTGGAGGATCACTCGTTGATCAGTGACAGACAATACGGTTTCCGTCAAAATCGATCGACGGGTGATCTTCTAGCGTTTGTCCTGCATCGCTGGGGTGAGGCGATTGACCGGCGTGGCGAGGCTCTTGCTGTGAGCCTCGACATAGCCAAGGCGTTTGATAGGGTCTGGCACCGTGGTCTTCTTTCCAAGCTTCCGGCATACGGTCTGCCCGGCAACCTGTGTTCGTGGATTTCCGGCTTTCTGCATGGGCGTAGAATACGTGTAGTCGTTGACGGACACGCTTCGGCGCTCTTGTCGGTAAATGCCGGAGTTCCACAGGGCTCGGTGCTGTCGCCCACCTTGTTTATTCTGCATATCAATGACATGTTGTCGCTTGGCAACATTCATTGCTATGCAGATGACAGCACGGTTCATGGGCGATACCACTGCGGGCCTCCGGGTTGCCGAGTCGAAACTGTGAGGGGACGTGAGGATCTTGTCATTGAGCTCAACCGGACCTTGGATCTAATTTCTACATGGGGTTCCAGGAATATGGTTGAGTTCAATGCCAAGAAAACTCAGGTGTGTGCGTTCACGTGCAAAAAATCCCCGTTCTCTCCCCTCCCCATTCTTCAGAGTACTCCCCTGTCAATGCGGAATGACCTGAGTATCCTTGGTGTGGATATCCGCTGTGATCTCAATCCAAGGAATCACATCGAGGGCGTAATATCTGCCACGTCACGCAGGATTGGTGTTCTGAACAGGGTGCGTCGGTTCTTCACGCCCGGTCAGCTTTATCGTTTGTATAAAGCGCAGGTCCGGCCGGGTATGGAGTACTGTTCGCACCTCTGGGATGGATCCGCCCAGTACCTGCTCGATGCCTTGGATGGATTGCAGCGGCGGGCCATCCGCATTGTGAATGATGCAGGCGTTACGAGCAACTTGGAGTCGCTACAACTCCGGAGGGATGTCGCCTCTCTAAGCGTTTTCTACCGCCTGTATCACGGGGAGTGCTCTGAGGAATTGTTCAACTTGATCCCCTCCTCTCCATTCCTTACCAGAACCACGCGGGCTGGCTTGCGAAGCCACAGCTTGTCGGTCCAAACCATCCCGGCGCGAACCAAACGGTTCTCTAATTCTTTTTTGTGCCGCACCGTCAGGCTGTGGAATTGTTTGCCATCTCACGTGTTCCCTCCTTCCTACAATCCTGGGTCCTTCCGCCGTGGTGTGAAGAGGCACCTTAGCAGGCCGGCATAATTGTTTCCATTGGCATGGGACTGCCATCCGATGCCAATGGATACTCTGCCTGGGCGGCATTTGCGCTTACCAGCAGGTGCAATGCCGCCACTATGTCGGGCCACAATAAAAAAAAAAAAAAAAAAAAAAAAAAAAAAAAAATATGAGATATTTGTTTATTATAAACAGTCAAACCACGATAGAAAAGTGTATTGGAGGTATAGTTGTTACTGCAACACGGAACCACAAACAAATTATTAATTTTACGCATTGATCTGGTGGGTACTTTGAACTTTATTTGCTCAAGCAAGTTAGGGGAATCAATAATATTGTTAACAATTTTGTATAAATGAGTAGTATAAATGAGTGATGTGTGAATGAGTTGTGAGGACATCTGATTTTTTGTCGGCGCGGGGATCGAACCCGCGACCTCTCGTTTGACAGAGCGTGTATAGTACGTACCGCATCCAGTGCTGGTCCCTCTCCCTCTGCCAGGCGGGCGGCGGGTGCTCGAGCCACGCGTTGAAGTAGCGCACGATGTGCTCGTGATCCAGCTGCGTGTATAGTACGTACCGCATCCAGTGCTGGTCCCTCTCCCTCTGCCAGGCGGGCGGCGGGTGCTCGAGCCACGCGTTGAAGTAGCGCACGATGTGCTCGTGATCCAGCTGCGTGTATAGTACGTACCGCATCCAGTGCTGGTCCCTCTCCCTCTGCCAGGCGGGCGGCGGGTGCTCGAGCCACGCGTTGAAGTAGCGCACGATGTGCTCGTGATCCAGCTGCGTGTATAGTACGTACCGCATCCAGTGCTGGTCCCTCTCCCTCTGCCAGGCGGGCGGCGGGTGCTCGAGCCACGCGTTGAAGTAGCGCACGATGTGCTCGTGATCCAGCTGCGTGTATAGTACGTACCGCATCCAGTGCTGGTCCCTCTCCCTCTGCCAGGCGGGCGGCGGGTGCTCGAGCCACGCGTTGAAGTAGCGCACGATGTGCTCGTGATCCAGCTGCGTGTATAGTACGTACCGCATCCAGTGCTGGTCCCTCTCCCTCTGCCAGGCGGGCGGCGGGTGCTCGAGCCACGCGTTGAAGTAGCGCACGATGTGCTCGTGATCCAGCTGCGTGTATAGTACGTACCGCATCCAGTGCTGGTCCCTCTCCCTCTGCCAGGCGGGCGGCGGGTGCTCGAGCCACGCGTTGAAGTAGCGCACGATGTGCTCGTGATCCAGCTGCGTGTATAGTACGTACCGCATCCAGTGCTGGTCCCTCTCCCTCTGCCAGGCGGGCGGCGGGTGCTCGAGCCACGCGTTGAAGTAGCGCACGATGTGCTCGTGATCCAGCTGCGTGTATAGTACGTACCGCATCCAGTGCTGGTCCCTCTCCCTCTGCCAGGCGGGCGGCGGGTGCTCGAGCCACGCGTTGAAGTAGCGCACGATGTGCTCGTGATCCAGCTGCGTGTATAGTACGTACCGCATCCAGTGCTGGTCCCTCTCCCTCTGCCAGGCGGGCGGCGGGTGCTCGAGCCACGCGTTGAAGTAGCGCACGATGTGCTCGTGATCCAGCTGCGTGTATAGTACGTACCGCATCCAGTGCTGGTCCCTCTCCCTCTGCCAGGCGGGCGGCGGGTGCTCGAGCCACGCGTTGAAGTAGCGCACGATGTGCTCGTGATCCAGCTGCGTGTATAGTACGTACCGCATCCAGTGCTGGTCCCTCTCCCTCTGCCAGGCGGGCGGCGGGTGCTCGAGCCACGCGTTGAAGTAGCGCACGATGTGCTCGTGATCCAGCTGCGTGTATAGTACGTACCGCATCCAGTGCTGGTCCCTCTCCCTCTGCCAGGCGGGCGGCGGGTGCTCGAGCCACGCGTTGAAGTAGCGCACGATGTGCTCGTGATCCAGCTGCGTGTATAGTACGTACCGCATCCAGTGCTGGTCCCTCTCCCTCTGCCAGGCGGGCGGCGGGTGCTCGAGCCACGCGTTGAAGTAGCGCACGATGTGCTCGTGATCCAGCTGCGTGTATAGTACGTACCGCATCCAGTGCTGGTCCCTCTCCCTCTGCCAGGCGGGCGGCGGGTGCTCGAGCCACGCGTTGAAGTAGCGCACGATGTGCTCGTGATCCAGCTGCGTGTATAGTACGTACCGCATCCAGTGCTGGTCCCTCTCCCTCTGCCAGGCGGGCGGCGGGTGCTCGAGCCACGCGTTGAAGTAGCGCACGATGTGCTCGTGATCCAGCTGCGTGTATAGTACGTACCGCATCCAGTGCTGGTCCCTCTCCCTCTGCCAGGCGGGCGGCGGGTGCTCGAGCCACGCGTTGAAGTAGCGCACGATGTGCTCGTGATCCAGCTGCGTGTATAGTACGTACCGCATCCAGTGCTGGTCCCTCTCCCTCTGCCAGGCGGGCGGCGGGTGCTCGAGCCACGCGTTGAAGTAGCGCACGATGTGCTCGTGATCCAGCTGCGTGTATAGTACGTACCGCATCCAGTGCTGGTCCCTCTCCCTCTGCCAGGCGGGCGGCGGGTGCTCGAGCCACGCGTTGAAGTAGCGCACGATGTGCTCGTGATCCAGCTGCGTGTATAGTACGTACCGCATCCAGTGCTGGTCCCTCTCCCTCTGCCAGGCGGGCGGCGGGTGCTCGAGCCACGCGTTGAAGTAGCGCACGATGTGCTCGTGATCCAGCTGCGTGTATAGTACGTACCGCATCCAGTGCTGGTCCCTCTCCCTCTGCCAGGCGGGCGGCGGGTGCTCGAGCCACGCGTTGAAGTAGCGCACGATGTGCTCGTGATCCAGCTGCGTGTATAGTACGTACCGCATCCAGTGCTGGTCCCTCTCCCTCTGCCAGGCGGGCGGCGGGTGCTCGAGCCACGCGTTGAAGTAGCGCACGATGTGCTCGTGATCCAGCTGCGTGTATAGTACGTACCGCATCCAGTGCTGGTCCCTCTCCCTCTGCCAGGCGGGCGGCGGGTGCTCGAGCCACGCGTTGAAGTAGCGCACGATGTGCTCGTGATCCAGCTGCGTGTATAGTACGTACCGCATCCAGTGCTGGTCCCTCTCCCTCTGCCAGGCGGGCGGCGGGTGCTCGAGCCACGCGTTGAAGTAGCGCACGATGTGCTCGTGATCCAGCTGCGTGTATAGTACGTACCGCATCCAGTGCTGGTCCCTCTCCCTCTGCCAGGCGGGCGGCGGGTGCTCGAGCCACGCGTTGAAGTAGCGCACGATGTGCTCGTGATCCAGCTGCGTGTATAGTACGTACCGCATCCAGTGCTGGTCCCTCTCCCTCTGCCAGGCGGGCGGCGGGTGCTCGAGCCACGCGTTGAAGTAGCGCACGATGTGCTCGTGATCCAGCTGCGTGTATAGTACGTACCGCATCCAGTGCTGGTCCCTCTCCCTCTGCCAGGCGGGCGGCGGGTGCTCGAGCCACGCGTTGAAGTAGCGCACGATGTGCTCGTGATCCAGCTGCGTGTATAGTACGTACCGCATCCAGTGCTGGTCCCTCTCCCTCTGCCAGGCGGGCGGCGGGTGCTCGAGCCACGCGTTGAAGTAGCGCACGATGTGCTCGTGATCCAGCTGCGTGTATAGTACGTACCGCATCCAGTGCTGGTCCCTCTCCCTCTGCCAGGCGGGCGGCGGGTGCTCGAGCCACGCGTTGAAGTAGCGCACGATGTGCTCGTGATCCAGCTGCGTGTATAGTACGTACCGCATCCAGTGCTGGTCCCTCTCCCTCTGCCAGGCGGGCGGCGGGTGCTCGAGCCACGCGTTGAAGTAGCGCACGATGTGCTCGTGATCCAGCTGCGTGTATAGTACGTACCGCATCCAGTGCTGGTCCCTCTCCCTCTGCCAGGCGGGCGGCGGGTGCTCGAGCCACGCGTTGAAGTAGCGCACGATGTGCTCGTGATCCAGCTGCGTGTATAGTACGTACCGCATCCAGTGCTGGTCCCTCTCCCTCTGCCAGGCGGGCGGCGGGTGCTCGAGCCACGCGTTGAAGTAGCGCACGATGTGCTCGTGATCCAGCTGCGTGTATAGTACGTACCGCATCCAGTGCTGGTCCCTCTCCCTCTGCCAGGCGGGCGGCGGGTGCTCGAGCCACGCGTTGAAGTAGCGCACGATGTGCTCGTGATCCAGCTGCGTGTATAGTACGTACCGCATCCAGTGCTGGTCCCTCTCCCTCTGCCAGGCGGGCGGCGGGTGCTCGAGCCACGCGTTGAAGTAGCGCACGATGTGCTCGTGATCCAGCTGCGTGTATAGTACGTACCGCATCCAGTGCTGGTCCCTCTCCCTCTGCCAGGCGGGCGGCGGGTGCTCGAGCCACGCGTTGAAGTAGCGCACGATGTGCTCGTGATCCAGCTGCGTGTATAGTACGTACCGCATCCAGTGCTGGTCCCTCTCCCTCTGCCAGGCGGGCGGCGGGTGCTCGAGCCACGCGTTGAAGTAGCGCACGATGTGCTCGTGATCCAGCTGCGTGTATAGTACGTACCGCATCCAGTGCTGGTCCCTCTCCCTCTGCCAGGCGGGCGGCGGGTGCTCGAGCCACGCGTTGAAGTAGCGCACGATGTGCTCGTGATCCAGCTGCGTGTATAGTACGTACCGCATCCAGTGCTGGTCCCTCTCCCTCTGCCAGGCGGGCGGCGGGTGCTCGAGCCACGCGTTGAAGTAGCGCACGATGTGCTCGTGATCCAGCTGCGTGTATAGTACGTACCGCATCCAGTGCTGGTCCCTCTCCCTCTGCCAGGCGGGCGGCGGGTGCTCGAGCCACGCGTTGAAGTAGCGCACGATGTGCTCGTGATCCAGCTGCGTGTATAGTACGTACCGCATCCAGTGCTGGTCCCTCTCCCTCTGCCAGGCGGGCGGCGGGTGCTCGAGCCACGCGTTGAAGTAGCGCACGATGTGCTCGTGATCCAGCTGCGTGTATAGTACGTACCGCATCCAGTGCTGGTCCCTCTCCCTCTGCCAGGCGGGCGGCGGGTGCTCGAGCCACGCGTTGAAGTAGCGCACGATGTGCTCGTGATCCAGCTGCGTGTATAGTACGTACCGCATCCAGTGCTGGTCCCTCTCCCTCTGCCAGGCGGGCGGCGGGTGCTCGAGCCACGCGTTGAAGTAGCGCACGATGTGCTCGTGATCCAGCTGCGTGTATAGTACGTACCGCATCCAGTGCTGGTCCCTCTCCCTCTGCCAGGCGGGCGGCGGGTGCTCGAGCCACGCGTTGAAGTAGCGCACGATGTGCTCGTGATCCAGCTGCGTGTATAGTACGTACCGCATCCAGTGCTGGTCCCTCTCCCTCTGCCAGGCGGGCGGCGGGTGCTCGAGCCACGCGTTGAAGTAGCGCACGATGTGCTCGTGATCCAGCTGCGTGTATAGTACGTACCGCATCCAGTGCTGGTCCCTCTCCCTCTGCCAGGCGGGCGGCGGGTGCTCGAGCCACGCGTTGAAGTAGCGCACGATGTGCTCGTGATCCAGCTGCGTGTATAGTACGTACCGCATCCAGTGCTGGTCCCTCTCCCTCTGCCAGGCGGGCGGCGGGTGCTCGAGCCACGCGTTGAAGTAGCGCACGATGTGCTCGTGATCCAGCTGCGTGTATAGTACGTACCGCATCCAGTGCTGGTCCCTCTCCCTCTGCCAGGCGGGCGGCGGGTGCTCGAGCCACGCGTTGAAGTAGCGCACGATGTGCTCGTGATCCAGCTGCGTGTATAGTACGTACCGCATCCAGTGCTGGTCCCTCTCCCTCTGCCAGGCGGGCGGCGGGTGCTCGAGCCACGCGTTGAAGTAGCGCACGATGTGCTCGTGATCCAGCTGCGTGTATAGTACGTACCGCATCCAGTGCTGGTCCCTCTCCCTCTGCCAGGCGGGCGGCGGGTGCTCGAGCCACGCGTTGAAGTAGCGCACGATGTGCTCGTGATCCAGCTGCGTGTATAGTACGTACCGCATCCAGTGCTGGTCCCTCTCCCTCTGCCAGGCGGGCGGCGGGTGCTCGAGCCACGCGTTGAAGTAGCGCACGATGTGCTCGTGATCCAGCTGCGTGTATAGTACGTACCGCATCCAGTGCTGGTCCCTCTCCCTCTGCCAGGCGGGCGGCGGGTGCTCGAGCCACGCGTTGAAGTAGCGCACGATGTGCTCGTGATCCAGCTGCGTGTATAGTACGTACCGCATCCAGTGCTGGTCCCTCTCCCTCTGCCAGGCGGGCGGCGGGTGCTCGAGCCACGCGTTGAAGTAGCGCACGATGTGCTCGTGATCCAGCTGCGTGTATAGTACGTACCGCATCCAGTGCTGGTCCCTCTCCCTCTGCCAGGCGGGCGGCGGGTGCTCGAGCCACGCGTTGAAGTAGCGCACGATGTGCTCGTGATCCAGCTGCGTGTATAGTACGTACCGCATCCAGTGCTGGTCCCTCTCCCTCTGCCAGGCGGGCGGCGGGTGCTCGAGCCACGCGTTGAAGTAGCGCACGATGTGCTCGTGATCCAGCTGCGTGTATAGTACGTACCGCATCCAGTGCTGGTCCCTCTCCCTCTGCCAGGCGGGCGGCGGGTGCTCGAGCCACGCGTTGAAGTAGCGCACGATGTGCTCGTGGTCCAGCTGGGCTAGCGCGCGCACCTCGCGGAGTACACGCTCGCGTTTTCGCTCTCTGTATACGTACACATACATTACCATCAATATTTTTAAATAATAGTACACCCAACAGTCATATACATAGTCCAGTGGCGCAGTTGGTTAGACGCCGGTTGTGAAACGGGAGGCCGTAGGTTCGATCCCCGCACCGAAACAAATATTTTTGTGAACCACAGGTATTTGTTTGCGGCCGGGTGTTTATGAGACCGAAAAGTCTTTCGTAGTTTCTGATACCCACGACACAAAACTTAATTGACATTAATGGGGAGGTCAGGAACTCAGGACTATGTATGTGACTGTAGGGTTATTATGAATAATACATAAATAAATATATACAACAGTCACATACATGGTCCTGACCCCACACTAAGATCGAGTATTGCGTTGTGGGTATCAGGAACTACGAGAGACTTTTCGGTCTCACAAACACCCACACCCGGAACAAATACCTGTGGTTCACATAAATATTTGTTTCAGTGCGAGGATCGAACACGCGACCAACCATTTATTCAGTTTACAGCCGGCGTCTAACTATCTGCGCCACGGACGCTGTCAAATAATATACCCTTTCTCCTGTTTATTGTAAAGATCAGAAAATACGATAAGATTTTAACCTCAATGTAATCAAATCTAAAACAAATATGTGTGAATCTCACAAATATTTGTATTGGTGCAAGAAAAAAACTTTCAGGTCAAATATAGTAAATTTACAGCAAAAAAATATTATATTTCATTTGTGCCTATGTACACTCTAAAATAGATCTTCGCTACAATGGAGAAGACTTTAGTCAGAAAGCTTCAAATTCTTTGAAAATATTTTGTCGTCCTGAAATGTTCATCTTTAAGACGAGACCTATGTTCAGCAAAAGTCTTCTAGTGATTGAAGGAAATAAATTATTAATAGTACTTAATTATAAAACACACTCACTGATTAGGCAACGTGATCCTCTTAACAGCATACGAACAATGATCAATATTATTCCTCGCCTCAAAAACCACACCGAAACCACCTTTACCCAAATAAGTCAACGGGGTGAAATCATTGACAAATCTTCCAGAATATTCCGGGACAGAGGGGGGTCTTTCGTAATGCCTTTCCACCACTATATACTCTTGGTTGATGGGTAGCTGTGTTGGTGGCCTGGGCTTCGGAGCGAAGAACCTGGGCCATATCATCAGGTTCATCAGGAGTGCTGAGCTGATGGCGATCAGGATGACCTCCTTCCACCAGAACCAAAGAGAGTAGACGTGGACATGGATATGGTGGTGGTCTGATGTGTCTTCGCTGTTGTTTGGAGTTGTCTCGGCGTTTATCGCATCTTCTGTGACCTGAACTCCTTGGTCGCAGGTCTCTTGGAGGTATAGGAAGAAACCGTGGTCACCTGGAGACAAAAACATTTATTATTGGTCATTTTTTGAGCTATAGGGACAGTCAAAATAATCATAATACCAAAATTAATTTTAAGTCTAGATTAATTAGTAATGAGTGAAAGAATAATTTCGTAAAATTAAAGTAAGCTACTTAAACCCTAATAATTTTCAATTGAATAGTTCTAAATCAATTAAATTAGAACCTCATCTATTATGTTTTTGTGTCCTACTGTTAACTGTGAGTCCATTTTGACTTTTAAGTTTCAACCTTACATTCCTAAACAAATATTTGAAGCTCTGATAAACCTCTATTTAAACACATGTATTCTACCATCTCAACTATTTATTTATTTAATCTTTATTATACCGAAACAAAAAGAATATAAAGAAATAACATCAATCAAAAGTTCAAAAGGCGGCCTTATCGCTAATAAGCGATCTCTACTCGTGCTTAGATGGATAGAAAAGAAGGAGAAAGAAAGGGCAACTATCATCTCCACAAAAGCATAATTCCTTAAAATCTCTAATACACTTACCCCCAGCCCCATCTCCGTACAGATTGATGAGGGACAGACTATTCTGTTCCGGCTTTGGTACCGTGAGGGCAGTTTCTCCATTCGTCGCTCCTGTGATGAGAGGTCGGGCGGTGACCAGCTTCCAAGGTAATGGTTTAGCAACAACCGATTCTATCTTCTGAGAGTAGAACTGGCTCTCTTGTATGTACAGCTTTAAAAAACAAATTGACATAATCTTTATCATCTTATTCGTCTTTAACATCATATTTTGCACTGTTAAATAATATTACTAGAATGAGCTGATTGGTATTTTTACAGTACGTTGATCGAATGACAGGTTGAAAATATTGTGAACATCTTTAAGGCGACTGCCAGTAGTAAATTCTTCCTCTGACCAAGGCATTATCTAGATTCAATTTTACGTCGAAGTAAAGTCCCACATAACTAATCTCTAACTATTTTCGTCAATCACATCTCCACCGATAATTCAGAAGTTCTTACCTGTTTATCATGCACTCCTATATACAGCGAGGGATGTTGCGTAATCCCTCCGTCAATGATCGCCTGCGTCGCTTCCCAAAGTACGTCGATGCTCTGCAATGTGCCTTCATGAAGTCGCCACATGCCGGCTACTGGCGCTTCTAACTGTCAAGCAGAGACCAAAATTAATACATAACCGGTACCTAAAAATCGATCAGAAGTGAACCAAAGGTGTGTCGATTAATTCTTGATTCCTTTGGTCTATTTTGGGATTTCGTATTAAGATAGCAGTTAAGATCGCGTTTTTATTTCGCCCGTAAAATACATTTATCTGCTAGAATGTTCATGTGTACTGAAATGGGTTTTACTAAACACAATATTTGAATGTATGACATATCACATAATATAACTCCCTTTCTTTGCAGATCCAATCAAACATTTCTGGTTTAGATATAAAAAAAATAAGTTGCTCATACTCTCTAATACACAATCTACAACACGATACTTTGTATACTGTAGCCCCAGGAATTTGTCTAACTTCTAGGTACGTTTATTTACAACTACAATCAAATTCTCGTTTGTAGACAAGTCCTCTTCTCAACTGTGATACAATAGTACAGTACCTTCCTCTGCCACATGAGTTGTCTCTCCTCTGGCGACCTGATGGCCACCACTCCGTCATGCAGGGCCACTGTGACGTGAACTGGCGCCGCTGTTCGAGGACCGGTACCCTCGGCGCATTCTCGACGGTTCATCGCCATCTGATGCTCGGCTACACTGAAGTTCCATCTGTGAAGAAACACTATTGATCAGACAGACTGGTGATTTAGGATTTTTGGTACTGTCTTGGGAAAATGACTAGTGTAATGATGGTAAAACAATTGCCGTCTAAGCAGCCTGACGATATACAATGAAAATAATTTATTGAATCCATTAAAATGTTCATTATTTAGATCGCACGCAGCACCCGTTCACGAGTATGACGCATGTGCCAGCTATTGAACAAAACTTTACTTGCTTTCCAAATTGATTCTGATTCTTGCTTAATTGACTGGCTTCAAGAAACCAAGGTTATTTAGGAACAGAACTGACAACTGGAACAGGTCAGCTTCTTAGGTACTCGTGACAGCTTATTTTAAACTTAATTCGGTTCAATAGTTAATGTTTACCTAAAACTTATAAACCTTTAGACAAAATATAATTTTCAAGTTGTACTACAGTATGATTATAAAGATGTGGTCTCGGCTTCGAACCCCGTGTAGGACAAACTCAAAGTAGATTTTTCAATTCGGCGGCGACGGACTCGCCCCCTATCACATCGTGGGACGTAACACACAAGGCGAAACACTGGTGTTGGAGGTGAGAAAAGGCCTGAGTTGATGTATATATGTATATGAAAACTACCAGCGTGATTAACCAAGGCACTTCAAAAAGTAAAGGTTGTCTGTAAGAAATCGCCTAGAGCGATAAGACCGCCATCAGTACTTTTTTTTTTCATTTGTAATATATTTAAGTGTTTATCCTTTTTTGTGCAGTTAAGAATAAATAAATAAATAAATAAATAAGTATTCCTAATGATTCGCAGAACCTTCTAGAAACGACATACCAACAAATAACCACTTCACAAGTACTCACTTCTCATTCCCATTCCTCGGGTCGAGAGCTCTGACAGTGCTGGATTGTCGCCGCAGTACCAGCACGTCTCTGGTCGCGCCAGCAGTCTGCTGCTCGTTGTTACAGCCACTGGACCCGCACTCGTATACCACTCCTCCTGTGTTGGCGTCCACACCGAGCCATAGGGTCTCCCGCGAACCTGGGAACAATATATTTATGTACAGGCCAATGAAAGTATGCGGGTTGGCGGACTTACATACCATAGAAATTCTTATAAACCGCTATGGTATGCAGGTTTCCTCACGATATGTTCCTTCACCGTTTTTTAGTGCGTGGTGATTAACTATCAATACACACATGACTCCGAAAAGTCAGAGGTGTGCCCCGGGATTTGAACCCGCGACCACCGTGAACATGTTGGCAGCCGCGTCTGGTCCGTCTCAAGGGATTTACGTCATAGTCCTTTGGGTTCTTGGAGAGTTAAAAAGAATGGGAATTCACGAAAACTGTTGGAATTTTTAAAATTGATTTTGAAAAACTTAACGATATTATTTTTTTAAAGCGAACTACGTTAAAATATTTCCAAAAGAATACTTTTTTTATTGCAATGAATGGCGAGACGCCTATGTCATCCGCTTGATGGTAAGCGATACGACCGCTCAAGGACAGTTACAAAACTTAACAACATCTTGAGTTACAAAGCAATGCTTCGCATTCCACTGCGCTCGCCATCCTGAGACATAGATGTTAAGTCTCAATATGTACAGTAGTTACTTGCTTGTGAATTTGCAAAAATACTGTTTAAGCATGAAGATCTACCACATATCACATTGTAGGGGATCTACAAGAATAAACATTTTGGGAGCTCTGATTTACATCAAGATTTTTAAGGGCCTCATGGCTACCGCATAATAAAAATAAAATACATACGCAAATACGCACAATGCGTTGAACCGTAAGGTCCTAAATTTCATACTTGCGAGCTACACATAACTGTATCAAAGTCATAGACTCTTCCTTATCATCTTTTTTTTATTGCCCTTGTAGGCAGACGAGCTAGCGGCTCGCCTGATGGTAAGCGACTACCGCTGCTCATGAACCTCCACAATGCCAGGGGACCAGCACAACAAAATCGCTGCTTACCTTAAGGAGAGTAAATCTTTGGCAGAAATAAGCTCACCCCATGTGAAGTCGAATATTTCAACGTATTTAAAACTGAATATACCTTGGTATAATATTCGCTTAGTTTTTGTAACGTTAAACCGTAAACCACTTAACTGTGTTTGCCACACTGTGTAAAAAATGCAACATCATGGGACATTTTTTTATGTTAGGGATATTATACTTCATAGTTCATACTCCATAGCTATTGGCCACTTAACCATAGCACCGCTATTGAGCAACACGTGAATTTTGTCCCGGTTGTTATTTTTAATATTATTGTGAATTTGGTAAAATGTCCAGGTTTTTGTTCATTTTGTGGTTAATTGAAGAGCAGAGACTTGAACGAAAACTAAGAAAAGCTGAGAGAGAAAAAAAGAAATTAAAGTAAGTGTCATCATTTATTTATACTCTTTGTAATAATAAGTGTGCTGTACTGTACGTGAGGGGTTAGGCCATAATAAGTAAAAGTTACCAATCAAAATAGGGTACAATTAATTATTAGTGGCATTAGCGTCTCTCTGCTTAACCCTTCGGAGGTATAAGCATGAGGCTTGCATGAGGTTAAATTGTATTATATTATTATTATTAAGATTTGAACTTCCTACTATTTTAACCGTAAAATATGTAAGCACGGTGAAATAAATAATTACTTTTGTTGTAATATTAAAATTATTGAATTGTCACAGATTCAAAGTTTATCAAGTATTAATAAGGGGTCGGGGTACTGTTTAGTGATTTGCATCCTGAAATTTCGTAGTTACGTAATAAAAAAATACAAATTTCTGCCAGTAATAAATTTCTCAACCAAGGACGGTCTAGACTTTTTTTTTTCAATGTTCGTCGGCGACCCGTGGGCCAAATACAATATAGAGCTGTCCTTGTATTCCCCCACTTCAATAAGCCGAGCTCATTGAGTTAATAATTAATATTATACGTCGTAATATAAGCTCAATGGCTGAGCTTGAGATTTCAGCAGTGACGTCTCAAAACAAAAGTGCGTACCTGCCAACATCCGATACCAATAAATTGCTTACATTTTACTAAGCGTGCAAGTTGTATATATAATATTTTATACCTGTTTTGGAAGGGAAGCAAAATAATAGTGTCGTAATAACTTTATACAGAAGGTCCCTTAAGCAAGGACTAAATAAATTAATCGACTGGTACATTGGTTACATGGATCTCACAACATTTTGCGGTAGAAAAACTGAGCTGCGAGACTTGGAATTTTTTTACATAATGTTTTTGATGGGATACTTCTATATTATACTTATATTAAGGGCAAACCCTCCGTGGCGCAGATGATAAGACGCCGGCTGTGAAACGTGGAGCCGCGGCCCGGGTTCGATCCCACAGACGAGTAAACAAGACCACACCGAAACAAAAAATATTTGAGTGATCCACAGGCATGTATTTCTGATCTGGATGTTTGTGATACCCAAAAATCTCTCGAATTTCCTGATACCCATGACACAAGGATTAATTAATCTTACTAATTGTTAGGTGTATTTATTTATTATTTAGTAAGTCCATGTTATAAACGCATTTGCATATTCTTGCTTCACAACAAATATGAATTATGAACAAACCAGCCACGCGTAAAAAACAAAAAATGGCGCCAAATTAATGTGCTAGCCGCTCGCGACTACAACACGGTTGCATAACAGCCTCGGCGAATGGCGCGAACGGTGTATGACTCATGCGTCATTCCCGCGTGGATACTCGCTTCTCGAATCTCGACGGAAGGATAGCGCTCACCTCTCACAACCTGTGCGAACGTGTTTCAACATTCGGATTCCGTACAAAAGTTAATCTTATCTAGTTTAATCGGTAATGACACAACGACAAACGTAATAACAGGCAAATGTGAGATGGCTATGTATTTGGTGAATGGAATTGCTTATCAGGCCGGTAATATTTGTCAATCTTAAGTGGAATTTGTCTATAAGTCTAATGTTTTTAAGAAGGTATCAAAGGATCATGATTACTGAAGTCAAAAAGTCTGCAATAAATCGCTGAAAGCCACTTTCGACAGGCACTAAGAATGTCATTGCGTTGGAACCATTGACTTATATTTGATATCGATGGTTGGAACTATGAACAACAGTACCTAGAATTTCTTTAGCTAGAAAAGATTACTAAATGTCTAATATAGTTTATTCTTGTATTTCTGCACTATTTTCAATATCCAATCTAAATTTCTTCGACAACATATTCATGCCATTGCGGAGGAAATCACATTCCATCGTCTAATTTTTGTATTCCTTTTTCGTTCTTATAAACAAAACAAAATCGAGTTCTATGTTTTTGCGGATCCCTAATACACCCAATACAAGACAACCGGTTCAAAAATGTATGCAAACATTGCTAAAGCGTTCCTTCAAATTTCTAATACACATGTCTATAGTCTACCTAAGGAATTCTAAGTCATTTTGTTTTGATTATAAAAGTAAAAACACACTGTAGTAACATTTCAAGTGTGGCGTGATGACTGGTGGCGCGACAATTAGCTATAAATAGGTACGCTCGGCTACTGCAACCTAGTTCAACCGGCAACCCGTTGAAATGTTTCGACAAAACACAACTAATATCTGTTTACATAGATCTGACCTTATCGTATCAGGCAAGTGGCAGGGAATAAATTTGTTAAATAGTGAAAAATAATCGTCTATCCCGCCCTGTCACGGTAGGAGTGCACGATATATATCGATACTGCGTAAAATATCGATATATGTACGCGATATATCGATTGAACCCGATATTATCGAATCATCTAGTATCGATACGTACAATCGATATATTTCATTCGATATATCAATTATCGGAAGAAATTAAAAGAGAAGCACATTCCACTTCTTTTTTTTATAAAATGTTTATATCTGTCTGTAATGAAGTTGTTCACAATAATAAAACGTAAAGACACGAAATTCTTCTACTCTCCGTGAGGGCAGCATTACTAGTAATTTATAATCTGTAGCTTCGTACTATATCACCAAGAAGCTTATACCACTACTTGGTCTGTGCTTATACTCAAATAGAGATTGCATTCCGTATATAAAAGTGAAGCACAAAAATTTGAAAGAGTGACAATGAATGAACAAAACATTATGTTCATTCATTTTTACTCTAAAGAAAAGGATAGCAGGCAACAGCGACTTCATTCAAGGTCAAATTTTTGTACTTCAGTGTTTTACACGGAATGCAATCTCTATTTGGGTATAAGCTTCTTGTTTATCACAGTTAGTGTGCATAAAGATATATAAAAACGGTCACTATTTTGTTGTACGAAAGAAGCAAGCTGTGACAATTATTGTATGTTTTGTTTACTACAGTTTACGATTCATACAGTAAGTATAACGTGATTTTAAAGTGCTATCAAAGATTACTATTTATTAGCATGAAACAATAAATAATTGTTTCTGCACTTTGTTTTACTCATTTTAACCTGAACCCTATCTAATATTCAATATTATAGACTAGTTAAATATTAATCGCTTCCGATATATCCAAAATATCGATATATTTGTACGATATATCGCAAAGTATCGATACAACACTACGATATATTATATCGACAAAAATATCGATATTTTTTTTACATGAACACCCCTATGTCACGGGTTACTTATCATTGAGGTTCGCCAAATAAAGGAGTTAGGACTAACAGGACACGCAGTTTAAGGACACCTATATCTTAAACCGAGCGAGTATCTAAGGGATACCATCCTATCTTTAACTGATAACAAAATAAAGAAATAGGAAATTGACGATACCGCAAAGTGCTCAAATATGCCCAACACCCTTTCCTTCCGTATTTTTTCCTTCTCTTTTATTATTGGTAGGCCCATTTCAGGAAACCACTAATGCATAAATATATGATCTAAGAATATGCATTAGTGGCGGTAATTATTCATAAAAACACCCAACATAAATACACCCAACAGTCACATACATAGTCCTGACCCCACACTAAGAACGAGTCTTGTGTCGTGGATATCAGAAACTAAGAGAGACTTTTCGATCTCACAAAAACCCAGACCGTATTCAACCCAATTGGCTCGTTTGCCAGACCGATGCAATAAAAAAATATAGGAAAAAAGTGACAGTATTGATTACCAACATATGACGTCACAATTCACTATACCATGTAGGTGTGTGATTGAAATAAATAAATATAAAACATTTTCCTTAAACATCAATTATATCAACTTTTACCGGTCGAGTTTTGTTAGTGGTCGTGCAACAAAACCAGTGTGTGAGTCATTCATAATGAAACGTAGCGAATTCTTTATTTACACTTTAATGACTATCGGAGTTCAGTAAATAGAAAGTAATATTGCCTCATGGAACACTATGCATAGGCAATGTTTTATGAAAAGAACAGCTTTATTTATAAGCAGTTTTAAATCCCATTTAAGGAAAGGAATGTTTTGTCTTTTTCGCTCAAACTGCATTCAAAAGTCGTTCGAAAGGGCCAAGACCTTCGATAACTAAAATACGTTTTAAAATTATCCATTAATAAGGCAGTAAGAATCTGATATTGATTCGGTATCCCTAGGATGACGATTTCACGAGCAAGCTATACATAAACGAGGCTTATATCGATAAAATATGGAATAAATGAAGCTCACTTAAAAAAAATTGCATCGCGTCCATCAGAACATTCTTAAAACGGTAAAAGAAGGAATTTTACAAACATTTTTTCTAAAAACATTTTGATACGTTACAATTTCAACCACTTTGTGGGCGATGATAAAATATTAATTAAGAAGTCCTAAGACACATTCATGTGTCTTGCCATTGGTCATAATTTTCGAAGGTTCAAATATTTTCCTTATTCCCAATTAATTCTTTATTTTCTTGCCAGGATGAATATTGTTGTTAAATAAAAAAATGCTTTTATTCTTGTGCGTACTATACTTACATTTTAATTATAACGCATGTCGAATTGTCAACGCTGATGTAATATAACATCTCATTACTTGAATTTACCATAACTTATGACTAATTTATATGTATTACGTAAATGAAGTTGTTACGTTTTTATTATAAAAAAAATTCAATTTATAGCTCTCTACGGAGAACTGATTAAAAGTAACAAAAAAAATATTTAGATTACATGTATCTTTACTTCCTTAAAAACATAATTGAAAACAGATTTCCCTACTATTGTAATTCAAAAATAGAATAATAATTCGTACCTAAATTACGTGTCTGATAACAGTATTAAATAAATAAATTTTATTTTGGATTACTGCCAAAACAAAAACATTTAGACTGTCAAGAATGTCCAAACGGTAACAATATTACGAATTCGTCCACAGTCATTGACTAAGAGCACCACAATTTCTACTTATCATGGATTTTTCTCAACACAAATGGTGTTTTATACGCATAACGGTCATTACGACGCAGCGTAGGTGCTATGAAAATTATCTAGGCAAAAGAAAATATATTGCCACACCTATTGGCGACTACGGTAAAACTATCTACAATTTTCACCTTACATGAATCTGCGTTTAAGCATAGATTTGTTTATTATTTAAATTTTTGACGTGACAACGTCTTAAATTAGGTTGCGGCTGGGAGTCACTTATGAAAAAGTGTAACGCCCGGTAACGTTACGATGAGTCACCGAACGAGAGAGAGGCCCGCCGAATGCCTTGCGTCTCTCTCCCACTCAACTATGATCTAATTATAGTTGAGTGATTAATTTAATTATATTCATATCAATAAATATTCTACCGAGAAAAAGACGTTGTCACGTAAAATCTTCGCCCGTAAAACCGACTTTACAGGCAACCATTTTATCAACAATATATTTAACAAATATTGTATCTTCGTTTCGTCTATTAATTTTAGCATTCGAAATATCTAAAAAAATATAAAAAATAATATCCCTAGTGAATAACAACAGGAGATATAATTTTTTCGTAAAAATGTATCTGCATCCGGACGGAGTCGGATCGGGCTGCTAGTTATATTCTATTTTCATGATTGAAATTAGTTAAATAAATAAATCCAACAAATTTTAATTTTCTTTTGCAATCGCAATAAGTTCCGCTGCGGAATTGGTTCCACAAATAATTGTTTCTGGTAATTGAGGTCTAAAAATCTGTCGTAGTTTCTCATACCTACTACAAAGCCTAGCTTAAATAAATATTATTTCGAGGTCAGGGCCATGTGAGTATTTATTATATCCTGTTTTCACTGAAAGCATTGTCACAACACAATCTCGTCGGGAATACAGTCTGTCGCGTCTACAAACGCATTTAGCTCGCCTACGTTCAAACAGTCCACGTGGCTTTGTTACATTGGGCTTACGATATTAGTCACAACGCCTTACGTCACGCACTGTTATTTGTTTATTCAGGGCTATCACATTATCAGCGTGGTGATAACCGCTTTATGACATAACGTCTTTCCTTTTATACACTGAGATTTTTTCAATTTTTATATGCGTTTTGAGAAATTAATTATTAATTGATAATGTCGTTTAATGGGGTTGTATTTTTAACGTATTTCGTGTATGAATGAATAGGCAGACATGCCATTAATTACACCTTCATTCATCGAACTTAAATTCCAAAATGACAGAGTACAAGCTTAGAGATATACCAAGCACAAATTCTAGTCCCGGACAACTTATGTTTCTAGGCAAAAAAATTGCTGAACTCACAAGCCACAAATCAACGTTTATACACCGCGACCAAATAGGCTTTACTTTAACCTAATACAGAATCAGTATTCACAAACCGTGTATAGAAATTCAAAAGTGAATGACCTTCGATAACTAAAAGACCACGAAGTATCTTGCTATGTTGCATCATACTGTCTTTTTAGGCTAGCGCTATTTGTATTTTCTACCGTCTACGTAATGAAGGTATTTGAAAAAACCTAGAGCTCTGTGGCTAAGCAATAAGTCTAGTCTTGAACAATTTGTCTCTTCCCGTCTAAGATTCGAATATAGAACAATCTAGCAAGGGACATCGTTTTACGTAAGGGGGCGTCCATTAATTACGTGAGGTGTTCTGGGGGGGGGGGGGGGGGGTTTAAACTAAATCTTTCCAAATCTCACTTAGGAGGGAGTGGTATTAGCAAATATCATGTAATTTTCTTACAAGCAGAAAACGGTGTTAAATTACATGAGTATTTTTTTTCTAGAATTAAATATGGCTAACTCTGACACAATATTATTGTCGTATTCCACCGAATCGCAATGCACATACGTACGCTTACGTAATTAATGGACGCCACCTAACTAACAAACAGATTAATCGAAAGAGACGTCATTAATTAAATAATAATATGTGATTACTTTGTTTACTGATATTTTAAATGCATCTAGATAATTCACATTACAATGTCTTAATCTATTCAAAACAGTATTGAGAAAAAAAAAAGTGCTGTTTTGTCTGCTCACAGGTGACCCAAAGGCCACTCCAAACTTCACTTAAAGAAACAATTT
The DNA here is from genome assembly GCA_030180105.1 of Hyles lineata. Classification (NCBI taxonomy): domain Eukaryota; kingdom Metazoa; phylum Arthropoda; class Insecta; order Lepidoptera; family Sphingidae; genus Hyles; species Hyles lineata. The sequence goes on from JARJEE010000023.1 coordinate 2,745,132, forward strand.
CTAGCGAATCAATTAGGTCATGATATAATATGTATTATGCCGACAAAGACAACAAATCGCTCAATTCAATTTCTAAACGCTGAAACTTAAATGTACCTATTTATAGTAGAATGTGTGGCCGGGAGTTCGTCTGTCAGTTGGTAAACGCCTATTATTTATAGAACACAAGTTTAGTCTGGATAGTAAATCAATAATTCGCTAATGAATTAAAATCAGAACATGCTATATTCAGCATCAGCCTATATTATTGTTCATTGCTGGACATAGGCCTCCTCCAAGTTGCGCCATTTGACCTTGTCTTCGGCTTGTCGCATCCAGGATCTGCCAGCAACCTTTCGCAAATCGTTACTCCACCTAGCTGGAAGGCGCCCTCAACTACGCTTGCCAAGAAGCGGTCTTCACTCAAGAACACGTTTACCCCAGCGGTTGTCGTTTCTTTGACAGAAGTGGTCAGCCCACTGCCACTTCAGCTTGCTAAACCTATGTGCTATGTCTACAACTTTGGTTGTTCTATATTGATACTATAATATATTACATCAGCCGTATACATCCCACGGGACCCACTGGAGAAGGTTAGCTCCACAACGCTGACCTAATACGGGCCGATGGACTTCATACATTTTAAAATACTAGTAAAACTTTTCAGATATGCAAGGGTAATTTAAAAAGATAGTGTTATGTATGTATGTTGAGACCTGGGCAAGAGAAATTTATCCAAGTTCCATGTTCTCACAATTTCACGGACATATTTGTAAAACCCACAAGAATTTGTTTCGGTACACAATAAACATATATTGATGGTCAATCTCCACGTATTATAACGGTAAAGGAAAACATCGTCAGCAAAGCTGCATTCCATAGCGATTTGTATTTTCTATGGTATGTAAAGTCCGCCAACTCGCACTAGGCCAGTGTGGTGGACTATATGGCCTAATCCCTCACAATCGTAATTTTAAGTGTAGCTTTAGCCCGTGCCCTGCAGTGGGTCGTATTATCGGTTGATACAGACACAATAATTGGTATTTTGTGGTAGAATTAAAACTATTGGTACTGTCGGTTTTGTTACGGTTATTTAAAAACCAAAATAATTTTATCAAGGATGTGTCTAATCCGATGTTAGATTATTTAAAAACAATACACAAAGTGCGACGTACGATACGACAGGAAACCATTGTCAAAACCTGCAGTAATCGTTGATAATCGCGCTTACACATGTTATTATCTTTAATGAGTTCGCTGTATGTACATTATATTCCGACTGTCGTTTTACCTAGACTGCATTACAAAATACCTATCTTTAAAATTTCTGTATCTGTATCAGCCCAAATAGGTCCCACTGCAGGCCACGGGCCTACTCTACAATCGGGAATATGATTGAGAGCAGGCTCTTTAAAATTTAAGCAATATTTTTATAACTGCTTTTAAATATATTCCAGAGTCTATCAAATATAAATGTCTAGTAATATAGAAATTGTTACACATGGTTTAAACTACAATACGCTTCCAAGACATTGATGTGTACAAGAATTCATCTGTCACGATTTTCACTAGAAAACTTTTCAAAAACGAATGCTATTGTCTAATGTGTTTACAACTTTAATTAGACACGGTAGCACAGTAGTCATTGATAGACTGATGCATGTTTTAACAAGAATTGTTCATCGCTACTGATATGTTATCACTACCTTGAAACAGAACGATGGAAAGAACTAAATATATTTATTAAAGCGTTTTGTTTTGCCAATGGCATTGCGAGAAATGACAACAACCCATACATGTCCATTTTCAATGAATCATCCCTGAAGCCCAAAAATTCAACGCAATTTATAAGTAGCTATGAACACTAAATATAGCATGTCTAGTAAATTGACAACATTTGCTAGTTCTCTGAAGCAAAATCATTCATAAACAAAATTAACCACTATTGAAGCACTCTTTTTATTTATTTATTAGGAAATACACAGAACTATTACAATAATTAAACATAGGCTTATAAATATGAAACATAATCCACCAATGTGTCAACTAAGAGTTAATACATATTATAAGAAAGTGAATGGGAATAATACACTTATGACTAATGATACGTTAAAGAATTTCCCAAATATTTTGGTTTTCCCATTTTCCCAATTTCCGAAAGTTTTTAGTCCAAAACAGGTTTCCAATAAGGTCGTAATTCGAAAATCGAGCATATTTTGGTGCCCGGGTGTATCAACAGTGGTTACCCACGAAACAAGGCTAGAGCTTAGTGTGGGAAACATGGTTACCTCAGCAGCAATAACTTATGGGTAATAATATTGTTAGTATAACCGAGTATTTATGTAAGCTGCAATGTAGAAATTTGGCAAGCAATAAATATTTTGTATTTGTAACTTACCAGCTATAACAAAGTCGTCAGAGTACTTGAATGAGGAGGACAGCAGTTGGTCCACGTCGAAAGGCAACGGTTCTATAGTGTCGCCGCTGACGCTGTATAGAGTCCCTCGGAGGGAAGGTACTAGGTGCACCCATTTACCCCCTGATATTATCTGAAACAACATCAAGTTTTAGTCAAGGAATAAGGTATTCAAATAACGGTCGCGACATTGATAAAATTCATCTAGTGCATCAATTTTAAATTAACAGCATTATTCATAGACAGTTTTAAAATCTATTTTAGCTACCGAATATTTTGTCTTCTTCGCTCAAACTGAATTCAAAAGTCGTTCGAAAGGGATAAAACATTCGATACCTAAAATAGGTTTTAAAACTGATTATGAATAGGACCGTAAGGATGGGCCCTTCAGTACATTGGTAGTAGCAATAAGATTTCCGTGAAAATCGCGCCACCATTCAAAACTACGAAATTAAAATGCTAAAATAATTATTAATTTTGTATTAACGATGTTGAGAACTACTATCTTTTTTGCGGTTAACGAATAAGAACTCATTTCGCGCTCTTCGCCTTGTCCATATATTTATATCAATGTTCTAGTGACTCATGCAAAATGGCCCATTTCGGGTACTGCCTATGTAGGTATCTGGTTTCGAGCTGGCTAACATAATTGTATCGACAGATGAGGTTTTAATTTATCTTACCGTTCGATAGTATGCTGAACTTCATTTACCGACAGGTGCATTGCTCTTGATAGTCAATTTATTCCATTTATATAAAAAATCCCCTTATTTTATTTTGCTTAAAAATACCCTTATACTTAACTGAATTCCGTAGGATTTTAAATAATAATAAATACACCCAACAAACGAATGCATAGTCCTGGCCCCACATAAAGTTCAATTAAGTCTTGCGTCGTGAATATAAGAAACTAGGAGACTTTTCGGTCTCACAAACATCCAAACCCGAGACAAATTGTGAATCACAAATATTTGTCTCGGCGCGGGAATTGAACCCGCAGAGTCTCGTTTCACAGTCGGCGTTTAACCAACTGCGCTAACGCGGCTGTCTGTTTATTCTTGAATGTTAAACTATACTGGTTCTCTGAAATAAAAATTTAAAGATAATATTTACCTCAATATGACGAATGTTAGATGAGAGCAAAGGCTGGGTTTCCAGGACCCACGCTTTGTGTCCATTCTGCGTGGAGAACGCCGTGATACGACCATCCAGTGTGCTCACGATCATTAAACTGTAACAATACATAACTGATGGTAGCAAAAATAGAGATTGTAAAGTGTATTTTCATGTGGTGATTTTTCGAGACTAAAATCTATCTTACTTATTAAACATTAGGTTTAGACCATAGCTAATTTTATCGAAGACAAAAAATGTTATATACAGGGTATATCAGGACTGCTACCGAAAACGAAGCCGGGTGGTAGTTTCAGAGACTTCAGACACAAAGCAACTTAAATATATGTAGCAAAAAAAGCAACACAATTTTTTTTTTGTTATTATTTTCCTATCGTCGTATTCAGGTGGTATACCTATACATAGTTTAATAGAGTACACTCTTTTAATTTAGAAACGATATGGTACGCAAGTGTTTTAATTGTTATTTTACCCAAACACAATGATATTTAAAATATCACCAAAAAAATTTACAGCTTTCTTTGCATAACATTTAGTTGCATTGTGTTTGTAGTAACTAAAACTGGATTCGTTTTTTGTAGTACTCTTAATATACTCTATATAAACTGTTTATAAATGACAAATGTTTATGTATATAAACTTCACACATTGACAATTAATACATTTATTAAAATAAAATCCTAGACAAAAAGTAGGTTGCCTGAAACGGGAACTGATGGCAGGACCTCACAGTTCAGTCAGTATATAGTAGTCCCATTACATAAATAGGGCGACTTAAATATCTACACTAATATTCATAATTTAAAAGGGAAGATACCTCACACAACAATATTTCATTCATGTGGTACACTACATATATCTTAAGTAGCTATCTTTATAATAACATTCAGCTAGATTGCCTATATAATAAATCTAGACTATTCTGTGAAATTATTTAAGTGTCAATGCAGTGCATAGATAAGACAAATACTTTATCAAGGTCACAATTAATTGGATTTACAAACAGTCAGTGGGCAGCCATGTGTGACACATTTTTATGATGGCTGTCGGACAAATCTATACTTGCAAATTGAAGATTAGGCCATTTTTTTTAAAATATATTCCGTATGATGTGTACAGATTGAAATTCAAGTCATATTGACAAATCTAAATTGTATCTGAAATACTATGAATATAATATATGAATTGTTGAATAAATATTTCCATAACAAGTATTAAGTTTATAGTAAGTAAATGATTCAGCATTATTTAAAGTAAATGTGTCTCATCATCATCATATCAGCCACAGGAAGTCCACTGCTGAACATAGGCCTCCCCCAATGATCTCCACAATGACCTGTTGGAAGCGGCCTGCATCCAGCGACTTCCTGCGACCTTAGTCAGATCGTCCGTCCACCTTGTAGGCGGGCGTCCGACACTTCGCTTGCCTGTACGTGGCCTCCACTCGAGAACCTTTCGGCCCCAACGGCCATCGGTTCTACGAGCTATGTGCCCGGCCCACTGCCACTTCAACTTGCCAATCCTATGGGCTATGTCGGTAACCTTGGTTCTCCTACGAATCTCCTCATTTCTGATTCGATCTCGTAGGGAAACACCGAGCATAGCCCGCTTCATGGCTCGTTGAGTGACTTTGAGCCTTTTAATGAGGCCCACAGTGAGAGGCCACGTCTCGGTGCCGTATGTCATCACTGGTAACACGCAACTATCGAAGACTTTCGATTTTAGGCACTGAGGTATTTTGGACGAGAAGACGTCGCGAAGTTTCCCGAACGCTGCCCAACCGAGTTGGATTAAATGTGTCTAAACTTACTTAATTTAGTTTATTATTGTTTGTAATAAACTAAATTAAGTACTGAATAGTGAATATAAGGTTTTATTCTTGAAACCACTGTTATAGTAAAAAGGTTTGATAAATGTAATGATGTTATTTATTTATAATATCATACTGACTTAACAAGAATTTTTATAGTATGTGAAAGCCAACAACATGCACTAGGCCAATAGTTAGTGTGAACTATGACGGACTATGAATAGACCTGTACTATGCAGTGAGGTGTATATTAACTGGCTTATTATTATAGATTTTAAAAATGAATGTATTAAATTCCTACCAAAATTTGTAGGTGTAAATTCAATGATATTGAACTTTCATAAATACATATTTTTTAATTTTTTTCATTTTTATTTAACCTAGGTCCTAAACTTACTCCACAACCTGATTTTATCTTTAAAACTCTCTTGTACCAAAGACTAACATTGTAATTAGTTTGAAGACAGTTTCTATATGATTAGATTTCTTAATAGTTGTAAACAGTATTTGTTTGTAAATGTAAGCAATTTATGCTTAACACATTAACTGCCAACGCGGTCAATGTTGTGCGATGCCTAACTATCCTATCAAGCCAACGAAAAATAACCTTTTCTTTTAAATTTTCATTGATTATTTTTTTTATTACTTAGTTAGAATACACTCTTAATAATGGGTTTTATTAATGCGGAATAATTTCTGACTCTCATTCAAGAATTATTAATCATCGAACAACATTGAAAAGTATACTCTTTTTATTGGCAGTTAATGTGTTAACTAAAAGCAATAGGGTAGAGATCAGTTGATTGACCTCTAATAGTAGCAGAAATTATAGGAAGTTTTACATTCACTTCATTGGTATTGTTTCTTTTTTAATAGCATTTGATAAGATACTAGGTGTTATTAGAATCTCGCATTAGTCCTGGAACAATCCATGTTGCATTAGAAATCTTGCTTATGGTGCCAGATATCTTATCCATAATCCAGAGTCAAATTTGCAAGACAATACATTAGCTCTTAAGCAATAAAAGTTTCTAAGATTTAATAAAATGTAATTATAGTATAACATTTTTTTAGGATAGATAAGACATTTTTGTTAATAATTATTCAAATATTTTAACTAAACTTTTTTCAGAAAATAATTTATACCTCATATGAATTGACAAAACAATTAGATTGGAATCAAATTTATGAATACCGCAACTTATTGTAACACGAAATGCACATCCTTGACTTGAATAATGCAAATGTGACAGGGTTCACACACAGAAATCATTTACATTTCGTAAACAAAAACTCAATTACTTACTTAATATTTAAAAAAACTATAAAATTAATAATTAAGAAGGGCATAATAAAATGCAAGCTTACTCGTTATACACCGGCGCATCCTTCGCATTGGTAGGATTACAAAAAGGTAACTTTTGCACTACATCGTCCGCACGTAGATAACGCACAACACAAGAAAATGTAAACACAACTATTGCCACGTTCAGCCGCCAAAACCAATCCGACATTTTATTATTGCTAAATTAAATTCGGACATCTCAACCGTGCGCCGGTTGTTTATTTTTATTATGAAACTGCACAAGTTATTACGAGAGTCAACACAGCTGAGCGCAGTCCGAAAAGCGCAGAGTCCACGTAAGTACTGTCAGCTGTCACTGCAATCGTCACAATCTACAATTCTACACGGTTCGGTTCCTTCACATGCGACGATTTTCTCGACCGATAATTACACGATCCGACAAATTCCTGACAAATGTTTTAACATGAAAATCATTGTATGATCGGCATATTAAGATTATTAAGGTAAAATATTGCTTTTAATTAAGTTGAAAATTAATTTATTTCTATGTATGAAACAAATGTTATATTATAATATTATATTTAAGTATGATTGATAAAACAATATTACATTAAACATCCCGGAATTATGAACCTTAGACCATCATTCAAAATATAAAGAGGGTAAAGCAAGGTGACCTATTATCTCCAAGACTTTTCACTAGCACCTTGGAAGAGATCTTTCAGACCATGGCGACATCGTAGGCTGAGAAGGGTATAGTCGTCGGTAGCAGAAAACTGGCTAATTGACGAATTATGTAAAATTGAATATTTTGTGGATCTTGGTTCCCTAAGCCACATCTATCGTGTGCCTCTACAGGCCATACAACAGGGACAATGACACGACTTAGCTGTTCAGGTATCCTAGCCAGATGGCAGATGACGAGCTGGTTCAGTTCTGGTCAGCGGAAATAGTAGTCTTGGGAGATTTCAATGCACATCATGAGTTGTGGTTGGGCTCCTCCAAGACCGACTATGCTGGCAGAGTTGCGCATGCTTTCGCTCTGACAGAATTGGTGAACGAGCCTACCAGAATCCTGAATGTAGCAAGTCATGCGCCTTCTGCAAATTGTTAAGAAGGAACCGACTGTTTTCAAATCTATTTACAGAGGCAATCGACTGTGGATTCTTTTGTTTATTGGAAACTAGCTGTAGTAATTTTATTTTTATGTATAGATATGATAATAAAATCCAATCGAGAAGTAGAAAATAATCAGGAATGACTTCAATATATAATTTAAGGCCGATTGTTGGCATTGGCTGTAAAACAGGAACTGTGCAAATGGCCACCCTCACCCGTGCACTCACGAAAAGAGAAAACGCTGCGCAGAAAAGCGTCATCACTCTTAACCCCTTATTATGAATAAAAAAATTAAATAAACTGAAATAGTTTTGACAAAAATTGCTTAATAAAGCAAAAAAATATGCGTCGTCTTATGAAAGAACATTTCATATGATAACATTTATTTAACTTTAAGTTAATGATTAGTTAACTGTAAAAAAATAACAAACTGTAGAAGCCATAAATGGCTTGGTATGCGGTAAGGGATTAATACGAAAGTGAGGTAGTGTCCTAAGAGGTGATCTTCCGCTTTCTCTTAAAAGCAAACTCGTCGATATGTGCATTTTGCCCGTCCTAGCCTATGGGCCCAATGGCACCCAGAGTACTACTTGGTTTGGGCACCCAGACATGGTCATTAACTGCGTCTCCAATGTTCAAACTTAGGTCTATTAAAAAAGACCAGCATTTTAAACCCCAAAACTGTGATTTATCATATTTAACGGCGTCTAGATGTCGGTGAGTATAACAATTAACATTGTTGTACTTATCGGTACATGTAAACAAAATTTATGGCGGATTATAATTCCTTGGTTTACTAAGGAATAAAATGTTCATCAAATATCTAATTTATTTATTTTATTAATAAATAATAGTTGGGTATCGTTATTACATTAATTATTAAATGGATTGTATCAATCTTACATTTATTGATATGATCGGATCGGATTCATAGAAGTTGCCCATTCAATCAAAACCGTAGACAAGTCTATCAATTCTAGTTTTTTGTTTATACTTTTTTTTTTTTTTTTTTTTGGAACCGAGCGCGGGAACTTCTGAACAAAAAAGGCGCAATTTTCGAGCTGTTGAAAAATTTTATTGTAAATTATTTATAATATATAAGAAAAGTGTATATAATTTGTAAATATATATTAATTTAGTTAACGTAAAAGTAATTGTCTAAGATGGGGGGGACAAAAAAGCGAAAAAAAAAGGGTGGGTGTGAAGAGACGGAGTTGGCCGACTCCGATTCCTCCTCCATGAAGTCTATTGATGCTGTGGACAACTATAAAACCTTTTTAATACCCAACTATAGCAGATCATATCCGGAAAATGGAGGTAACTTCGAATATATAGTATTTTTGGAGAGCATAGAAATCAATAAACCTCTCGGGGACAGAGACATGATGTTTCTGGCCAACAATTTAAAGAGACATAATAAGGGCATCAAACAACTAGTACGAATGAATCGTTTTAAGGTGGGCGTAATTTTTGACAGTGCCAGTATGGCAAATGCTGCACTTTGTCATAAAAAATTTTTGGATCTAAATAAATTGAAAGCCAGTATTCCGGCTGCCGCTACTGAAACCACCGGTGTTATACAACATGTACCATTAGAACTATCTAATGAGCAGATATATACTGCACTTACTAGCACAAGAAATATAATTTCAATCCGCAGAATAATGAAAAGAGTAAGGAATGAAGATGGCTCCTTTCAGCTTCAACCTACAAAATCTGTAACAATTACTTTTTCTTGTCCCAGTTTACCAGACAGCGTTGACTTAAATAGTTGGCGTTTCAGGATCACTCCATATATTCCTCCAGTAAAACAGTGTCTACGTTGTCTCAGGTATGGCCATTTGGCAAAATTTTGCAAGAACTCTGAAAAATGCTCAATTTGCGCTGGCAGTCACAATTATAAGAATTGTACTGTTGCTCCAACAAATGCCAGTTGTTACAATTGCAAAGGAAATCATATAGCCATATCCTCAGAGTGTCCTGTAAAGCAAAACAAAATTAAAGAAAATAAAGAAAAGTTAAATAAAAAATCCTATGTTGATGCTGTCAATGAAAAATCATTTCCTTTATTGGGTGTAAAGCCAAAAAGTCCGACCGAACAATTTATTTCACTGTTAGATTCCGATAATTTTCTCAAGCTTATAGTTGATTCTGTCATTAAAATTATTACCATGAATAAAACAAAGGAAAGTAACATAATATGTAGCAAAACAATTAAAGAATTTTTCATTAATAACTTACAGCAACATAACGCTCCCTCTTAATTTTTACCTTTTTATGGACCATTTAAATATCGTACAGTGGAATGCACAGAGTTTACGGAGTAATCAACATATTTTTTCATACTTTCTTTATGAGAAAAACATTCACATTGCCGTTATATGTGAAACATGGCTTAAGCCTCATCATCTAATTACTTTTAAGAATTATAAAATAGTAAGATTAGACAGTGGCAATGATCATAATGGAGTTGCCATTTTGATACACAATAGCCTCAGTTTTAAAAATGTTGCCACTTTTAGTGATAATTCTATTCAGAATATCGCTATTCGCTTATATTATGGTCACAATAAAGAACTTACTATAGTAAGTTTTTACAGCCCCAAGTTATGCTCTCCAGCTTTTACCAAACACAAACTTAATAATTTGATTCAATGTCTACCACAGCCCTTGCTTATTGCTGGAGACTTTAATGCTCTTCATTGTAACTGGGGTTGCATGACTTCTGATGCTCGTGGATCTGATATATTAGAATGTATTGATGATAATTTGTTGGTTATTTTAAATGATGGTCAAATGACAACAGTAGGCTCTCACAAATGGCGTCAAAATGCGCTTGATTTGACAATAGTTTCTCCAGATCTAGCAGCTACTTGTGATTGGTCTGTACATCATGACCCTTTAGGAAGCTATCATTTACCAGTAATCACGAAAATCTTTATAAGCAATATTTCTGGTGATGAACATACTATAATACCAGATAGTAAGCCATATCCTCAACAGCATAATTATCGTACTATAGATTGGAATTTATTTTCCGTGATTGTAGATAGCTTGTTGTATAATTTTCATTGTGATCAGGAAAATCCTTTAAAGTCTTACGAGGAATTTATTGATTTCATAAATACAGCTATTCAGCTATCTATGCCAGTGCGGCGCAGCCGTCTCAATTCTCAAAGTTCATCCAACATTAATTTCAATAGAAATAGAAGACCTCTTCCTTGGTGGAATGTTAGATGTAGCGATGCAGTTGAACAGTCTAAACTTGCATATGTAAACTTCAGGCGTGATCCAACTGAAGCCAATTATATAAATTTTAAAAAGTTGCAGGCTGTCAAAAAGTTGATCCTGAAACAAGAAAGACGAATAAGTTGGGAACATTTATGTACAACTTTCAATAGAACTACTCCCATATCAAGAATTTGGTATTTTATGAGAATTTTTAAAAAAGTAAATGCAAACTATAACTCCTGTAACAAATTAGATTGGGTCTTTGAATTTATAAGAAAATACACTCCTTCTACTGTTGAGGCCGAATTGAATCTACATAACAACTCTATTGCTGCTTCCAACTGTGATTACCTTACAAAATCATTTACATATGCAGAGTTAAATTCAGCTATAATATCTAGACGAGATACAGCCTTTGGCCTCGATGGTATTCCATATAAAGTCTTAAAAAAACTGTCAAATAGTTCGAAACATGTATTGTTAAATATATACAATCTGTTATGGAATAATTTAATAATACCCTCTAGATGGAAAGAAGATTGTTTAGTTCCAATTTTAAAGCCTAACAAAGAAAAAGAACAAGTGGATTCATATAGACCAATAGCTTTAACTTCATGCATGGGAAAAGTTTTCGAGCAATTATTAAAACAAAGAATTGAGTTTTACATAGAAAGTAACCATATTTTACCTTCAAACCAGTTTGGATTCCGTAAAGGGCGCTCTTGTCGTGAAAGCATATCTCATCTACATTTTGATATATACAATGCAGTCAAGAACAATAATATTTTAGTAGGTATTTTCTTTGATATTGTTGGGGCTTTTAATAATGTTAATCATCATATTTTGACTTCTGAATTATTGGCAATCGGTATTCCTGAAAAAATAGTGAAATGGGTGTTTTATTTTTTACATGGAAGACATGTATATGTAAAGTTCCAAAATAGACTCATTGGACCTAGGATGTCTTTCAAAGGGGTTTGTCAAGGAGGAATTTTAAGTCCTTTAATATTTATATTGTACATTTATAGACTTAATTTAATATTAGGCTCAGATGTTAGTAATTTACAATTTGCTGATGATCTTGTTGTTTACATGTCTGGTAGTAATTTAAACAACATAAGTAATACTCTTAACACAGCTTTGACTAAACTTTACAATTACTTTACATATCTTAATCTTGATATTAATATTGATAAAACGAAAATGATAGTGTTTAACAAAATTTATCGTGATAAAGTAAAAATTTTTTATAATCGAACAGAGGTTCCACAAGTGTCAGAAGTCAGATTTCTGGGTGTAGTTTTTACTAATAATCTTTCATGGAAAAAATATGTTGATTGTATCATGGGGAGGGTGAACAAGGCATTCAATATTTTAAAATCACTTGCAAGAACATATTGGGGATCTGATCCAAAAATTTTACTCATGTTATATAAATCGTTGGTCCGTAGTCACTTTGAATATGGTTTTTTGTGTTATGCATCTAATGACAGGCTTGTTCAGAAATTGGATATTTTGCAAAATAAGAATCTTCGGTTAGTTACTGGTGCTATGAGGACCACTCCAATAAATTCACTACAAGTTGAGTGTAATACTCCTCCTTTATCATTTAGATTTAAATATCTTAAATATTGTTTTATTCTCAAATTATTATCTACTAATAATAATTTATTAATAAGAAAATTAAAACATTTCTATAGTCATTGTCCTTATGTTCCCACCATTAAAGTTCCTTATGCACTTCATGATTTTTCATTAATGCTGCACCTAGATTTAAAATATAAAGTTCACAAATTTGAAACATGGCCTTGCTATACTGGGAGTTATGAGAGCAAATTTAGTGCCATACCAATCGATATAAACAGTGATTTGAAACTTAAAGAGGAAGTTAATGCTGCTATGTCTGAATATAATGATTATAGAAGAATATTTACGGATGGTTCCAAGTCGACAAATGCATCAATGGCGATTTACATTCCTCATCTACGTTTTGGTTTTGGACGCAAAATCCCGTGTGAACTGAGTATCTTCTCTGCAGAGGCTTTAGCGATTTTGGCAGCATTGCAATATATCGGTGAAGCAAATGATCAACGTTGGCTCGTTATAACGGACAGCATGAGTGTTTTACGTGCCTTACAGAGTAACACCTTAGATTGTAAAGTTAATTACATAATATATAATATTAAGAGTCGTTGGCTACAATTGAAAAATGAAGGTAAACAAATACAGTTCATCTGGACACCTGCTCACGTGGGTGTGACCGGTAACGACACAGGGGTAGCCACCGTGTAACCTAGTATGAGATAGCGATATTTGTGGGAGTGTGGCCAGGTTGACACGTTTTTCCTAAGGTATCGGGAAACTATGACCGCTCTTTAAAAAAATATTATTGCTAAAATATCGATATTTTAACTTTGAGTGGAACTACAGTGCACTCACATGCCAGGGTCACCAGCCATCACTCAGAACTAATAAAAACACTGTATAACATATACATAATGTAAGTAAATAGCTAGTTCTGAAAATAAAAACTATTGTAATAAAAGCTAATAACAAAATAATATCTAGTTCGCTCCGTGACCACGAAATTTGTAAAGTAATCAAAACGTCGCATGGAGAAATTAAAAAAAGCAAAACTTACCCCAAATCCGCGATAAAATCCGTAAATAATAGTTTTATTTCAAAAACAATATCTACTGCGCAACCATATACAGTTCAATACATATAAAGAATAAGTTTCAAAAATAAAAGATAATTAATGAGGTTTATTTTTTAATATGTAATTTAAATCTTTAATATTTTTATTTTAGGGAATATCAACCGTCGGGCCGCTGGCCACCCCAAATAATGTAAATATTTGCCTCCAAAACGTCAAATTTCCTGGAGTCAAGCGGTTACGCCGATAAGGACAGGCTACAAAAGCTTGCATCTCTTTCTTACATGAACGTTATGTATAAATCTCTTTCGTTTTGTGTAAAAGGGATGGAACATGTGACTCCGTCTATTAGTTTCTCCGTCTACGGGTAACGAGCAAGTAGACTTTTTGGCAGTCAGTTGTTGACAGTGACAACGGCAGCCGTAGACGGAGAAACTAATAGACGGAGTCACATGTTCCATCCCTTTTACACAAAACGAAAGAGATTTATACATAACGTTCATGTAAGAAAGAGATGCAAGCTTTTGTAGCCTGTCCTTATCGGCGTAACCGCTTGACTCCAGGAAATTTGACGTTTTGTAGGCAAATATTTACATTATTTGGGGTGGCCAGCGGCCCGACGGTTGATATTCCCTAAAATAAAAATATTAAAGATTTAAATTACATATTAAAAAACAAACCTCATTAATTATCTTTTATTTTTGAAACTTATTCTTTATATGTATTGAACTGTATATGGTTGCGCAGTAGATATTGTTTTTGAAATAAAACTATTATTTACGGATTTTATCGCGGATTTGGGGTAAGTTTTGCTTTTTTTAATTTCTCCATGCGACGTTTTGATTACTTTACAAATTTCGTGGTCACGGAGCGAACTAGATATTATTTTGTTATTAGCTTTTATTACAATAGTTTTTATTTTCAGAACTAGCTATTTACTTACATTATGTATATGTTATACAGTGTTTTTATTAGTTCTGAGTGATGGCTGGTGACCCTGGCATGTGAGTGCACTGTAGTTCCACTCAAAGTTAAAATATCGATATTTTAGCAATAATATTTTTTAAAGAGCGGTCATAGTTTCCCGATACCTTAGGAAAAACGTGTCAACCTGGCCACACTCCCACAAATATCGCTATCTCATACTAGTTGTTTACAATACATTTGAATTATATTTGTACAATAATTACCACATCTAATAATTCTGCATAGTTTTAGCTACTTACAGATATTTTTTATTTCCCTGTAACTAAAATAGGAACTCGGACACAATGCTTTATGTTGAGGACTAAATAAACGCGGGAATGTATCGGGAATCGGAAGATATCTGTCAAATTAAGTGACAGTGACGTAGACGTGTGAGTGGCTAGGTTAACCCCTCGACAATGGAAATAGGGATGGAAATAGGGTTTATTTTATTTAAATAGGGTATTTGTTTATACACAGGATACCGCATTGCGGTTCGCGACGATTTGCGGCACCTGTCATGTTTTTTCGGCGACCCGCAATGCGGTTCGCCGACGGTTGAGGGGTTATACGGTGGCTACCCCTGTGTCTACGGTTCTTACTAGTCTATGGTCCTTCACTCACCGCCTGTCAACATTTTGTCAACAGAAAGGAAATTGTGAAGGAAATATTCCGTAGACGGAGAAACTAATAGACGGAGTCATATGTTCTATCCCTTTTACACAAAATGAAAGAGATTTATACATAACGTTCATGTAAGAAAGAGATACAAGCTTTTATAACCTGTCCTTATCGGCGTAACCGCTTGACTCCAGGAAATTTGACGTTTTGGAGGCAAATATTTACATAATTTCGGGTGGCCAGCGGTACGACGGTTGATATTCCCTAAAACAAAAGATATTAATAGATTTAAATTACATATTAAAAAACAAACTTCAATCATTATCTTTTATTTTTTAAACTTTTTCCTTATATGTATTGAACTGTATATGGTTGCGCAGTAGATATTGTTTTTGAAATAAAACTATTATTTAC
Organism: Hyles lineata; assembly: GCA_030180105.1. Lineage (NCBI taxonomy): Eukaryota > Metazoa > Arthropoda > Insecta > Lepidoptera > Sphingidae > Hyles > Hyles lineata. The sequence continues at coordinate 2,760,784 of JARJEE010000023.1, forward strand.
GGATTTTATCGCGGACTTGGTTTAAGTTTTGCTTTTTTAACTTCTCCACGCGACGTTTCGATTGCTTTACAACTTTCGTGGTCACGGGGCGGACTAAATATTGCTATGTTATTAGCTTTTATGACAATAGTTTTTATTTTCAGAACTATTTATTTACTTAAATTATGTTTATATTATACAGTGTTTTATTAGTTCTGGGTGATGGCTGGCGATCCAGGTATGTATGTGCATTGTAGTTCCACTCAAAGTTAAAATATCGATATTTTAACAATTATATTTTTTAAAGAGCGGTCAAAGTTTCCCGATATCTTAGGAAAAACGTGTCAACCTGGCCACACTCCCACAATTATCGCTATCTCATACTAGGTTACACGGTGCCTACCCCTGTGTCGATAGTAAAGGAGCTTTTACTTAAAGAATGGAAAGAATACTGGTTGGAGTCATTAAAAAATAAGGGCAAATATTATGCGGCAATTAATAACCATATAGGAAAGCGACCATGGTTTTGTGGTTCCAAATCTGACAGACCTCGAAAATTCTATACTATTATGAACAGACTTCGATTTGGACATGGTCGCTTTAAAGCCCATCTCAATCGAATGCGTATCGTCTCGTCCCCCATATGCACAGAGTGCGATCTTAATGTTGACCAAACAATTAATCACATCATATATGAATGTCCTGCATATAATTTACAAAGAATTCTGGTTATTGACAAATTAATTAATATATACGGCAAAACTGAGCTCATCCCGCGCTCTATTGAAGAGTTGCTCAATAAAATGGAAACATATGATGCTATATATGAATTTATATGCAATACCGTTAAGGAGATATGAGGAGATATGAAGACGATTTCAAAATTAATACAATTCGAGATGACGATGAAACAAGTACAAGAAAAATAAAATAAAGAAGAACTATGAAGACTTGGCTTTGGCCTATTAAAATTTAAATAAAACATGAAGACGTGGCTTAGGCCTAAAATAAAACTTATTGAAGACGTGGCTTAGGCCTTATTGAATTACAAACATATAGGTCTACCAGAATCTCATGGCATTTTGGGAAATTTGAATTTACGCATTGCAACACTGGGGTAATTGGATGAACATATTTTGATACTTTCAATAATTGTAATTATTTTTTATTTCAAATTGACATTATTTTTTTAGTACAACTTTTTAAATAAATTACATAATGTTTTAAGTAAAAATATAAAGGTTATTTAAACATTAAAATTACTTCAAAATTGTACTTTTAGATTAATAGCCAATTAAAATAGGCAAATAAGATTTTTTTCAGTTTTAAATTATAACATACATACGAGTCTTACGAGTATTTATAATATAGATGGAGCGCTGGTACTTTCAAAACGTAGATAAAAATAGTGGTACCGAGCCACCAGTTTCGTTTTAATTCTCTCTTCTTGTTAGTTCTCACTTAATCAAACAACTTTCAATTTCCAAATTGTAAGTAGTTTGATTATGAGTCGGTTTTATTTAAATAATTATTAGATTCGATAAATGTAATACGAAAGATGCAAGATTGTATAATAAAAACGTATAATTTTATTTCCAGTCTTCTTTATTTCATTAACACTTTAGTCAGAGCTTACTTCTAAATACTCTTCCTGTAAATCTTCTGATGAAGACGATGGAGATAAAGGAATAATAATAAACCGTTCCTTATCTAATATCTCTGGAAACTCCTGTAAATAGGTATTTAATGCATTACTGTATAGTTTCAAAAAATGATATCAATATACAATAATACACATACACATATCTAACACTAAGCAAAAAAAAAATGAAGTATCAAAACTATTCGCTCCGACTTACTTGTTAAAACGACGTCGATTTTAAAATCGACGATTTTGTTTAAATTTGACCAAATTATTCACGGATCTAGCGATAAACCTTGTAAACAATGTGTCGCACTTGTGATTGTAGAACTAATTTGTACCTTTTCGCTAAGAAAGGATAGAAATCTTAAAATATTCACATCGAATGACGTAACTCAAGTTTTGAATCAGCTGTTCGTCGATGGTATTGCCACATAAAAATCATTGTTTTTTTTTTAAATTTTATGCCATGAGATTCTGGTAGACCTATACTATACAAACGTATCTACTACAAATGACGAGGCTGTATGGGCAAGAACCCTTTGCCTTCCCAACAAATGGGAAAAGTTATAAAAAAAATAAAAAAAAAGAAAATGTTTATACTTTTGACAGATGACCTGCTTCCACGCTTGATGTTTTGGTGATTTTTTTGTGCATTCATTTGCATTTGAGGAGCTATTGGTAACAGCAGGATCTTAGTGAACTGTGTAAAAGTGATACTTGGACTACCGTCACATTTCTTGATTTATATTAACTTCTGCGTTTTACGATCGCCATGACTCTCGGTACATACAACAGACACCAAGCCGAGAGAAAAAAGTACGTGCAAACATATTTTTTGCAAATGTGTTGTTTATTTGTTGCTGTTTAGCGGTTTTTAAGCATTTTATATGTTTTAATACAGGCAGGCGGCGCTGGCAGCCGCTTTTCCCCAAGGCATACGATGCCAGAAATGTCTGGAGTATGGCCATTGGAGCTACGAATGCAAGGGGAAACGCAAGATCCTAGTTCGTCCATCGCGCACGCAGGTACTGAAGAAGAACCTTAAGGCCAAGGATGAAGGACAATGCAGGTTCGTAATGATATTCGTTAATATTCTCGAATGTACTATTTCGATCTACCCTCATTTGCAATTCTGAAATCTGAGATTGATTTTAAAAATTTCTCAAAGCAATTAACTGCAAAGCTTAGGATTTATTTTAAATTTAATTTATAGTGTTTTTCCATTGTTCGATTACTTTCAATAATTTCGTGAATTTTAGTTCTTGTAGGACTACCCCACATTTTTCATATTATTATTTCTGCATATTACTACCAATAGCTCAGTAAAGTTTTTTTTTTATATAGCAATGGAAGCTGCAAAGTGCCTAACAAGAAGAAACGTGTGAATGACTGCAAGGATTGCTCAGACAAGAGTTCATCGGATAGCTCCTCAGAATCTTCCTCTGGGGGATCCAGTTCCTCAGAGACCGAGAGCAGCAGCGACTCGGAGAGCGACTCTGACAGCAGCAGCGGATCTGAATCATGCAGTGACTGTTAAATATTTAAGATGGTATGTGACTGCTGGAAGCTAATACTTGGAAAGGGATATATTTACAATGTGATGCACATTTTAATATAATTACAATATTCTCTAGCATTTTTATTAACATCCAAATCACAATGATCTATTTTTAATGTGTATAATTTATTTATTTTGTCTTGGATTAAGTAATGATTTTATTTTTGAATATGCTGTGTTGAGTGTTTGACTACCTTCGTTTATTTTTTCTGTATCATTCCTTTAGACTTTCCTGTGTTTTAACTTTTCCAATTTCTAATAATGGATTTTTTCAAGTATTATTTTATGGATCCCAATGTGTTTAGATATTTATTTGATTTGTATTCAAATGGTCATCAAATGACAAATGCAGTTTCTTTTTCGAGTATTAGCAGTTGTGTGTTTCAATTACTTGACGAGTGGATGTAAGACAAGATCCAGGTAGGTACCGTTGTCAGCAGGTTTGATATAAATTGGATTATTAGTGCTGGTCATTTTAAATTATAGGTGTTTAGTAGGAACTTCATTATAAATGATGTCACATATAGATGTTTCTTCTTTCACTTGAACCTGCGGGCAAAGTGACTGTAAATGCCAACTGGATGATTATAATTTCTCGAATACAGGCACAATTAGGCTGAGGAAAAGTACATTGGGTTTATTTCATCCAAAAATTGAGTGATAAGTTGGCAAGTATGGTCTCAGCTTTAGAATAAGATTTTAAATGTAATTTTTAATGTTGTGATTGTATGTGTATTTCAAGATTCAGATAAGATGTGTAATAATTGTATGTTTAATTGTACTTAGTGTTTAGTTATAGACCACGTCTAGTAGTAAGTGCCAATTGTGTTTCCTGCGCTCACTGTTTACAACATCTCAGTATTTCCAACTATATTAGAGCAGGACTTGAGGCTAATTGTGTATTTCAAACTGTTTGGTACTAACTTGGCACTATAATTTCACATGACTAGAAATTTTCAACATGGTTTTATAGTTAAGACATTATTTTCCATGTTATTTAAGTGATTGAATATTTATTTTCATATTTGAGAATTTTAATAGTTTATTATCAATTTGCTTTGTAAAAATTAGCTCTCAATAAATCTATAGTATTGAATTTTAGGAAGTAGATTATATCATTTAGATTTTGTCATTGATGTCATAGACATTAGAAATAGACGTATGTAAGACTGTATGTATGGAAAAACAGTATCTTATTCAGTGTTTCATAGTTACTTCACTTAGAGATGTCATGGATTTTTTATATAAATATTAATTTTTAACTGGTATTTGCGCTTTTTATTTGATTAAATAATAAACATTTAGTGGAAATATCCTTATTTATTCCTGATTAATGAGATTACATTTATGATTATGAAATGAAGTGTGTTATACAATACTAACTTAATTTTACATTTTGTACTACTGTATGTAAAAAAGCACTTTTAAGAGTCATTAAATGTTATATTTTACATGCAACAGTCAGACCTCAAAAAATTTTATAAACGGGTACTGTGCACTAGTGCATTTAACATCATCAAGATTATAATATGAGAGTCAGACAAAGATTCAAGTGTAGTCACAGGATGCCAATGGCATTTTGAAGGCAGAAGGGGCAAATATTAGGCAACAGGTGGTTATCTAAACAATTAAGGTCTTGTGATGTATCATTATTGTTTGCAATTAATTAAAATTATTTAATAGGCAAGTACCCTGATGGAATTGCTATAAAATATGCTTATTTGCTACATTGTTATCACTTTTAGCCACAGAAGGTTCAATTCTGAACTTAAGTAGGCCAGATTTTTATAGGGGTTCTATTAAAAGTCGTAAAATATAGGTGGGTATTACAACTATATTACTAAAACAGTCAAAGCTATTCAGACGATTCTTCTTACATTTCCATTGTCTTATAAAATAACATCAACTTGATTCTAGTTATTTTTGTTTTATAAATGGACATAGAAGGGTTGTTAATTATAACAATTTATAGAAAATAGGTACAATTTATTGTGATTTCTGAATATGGATTAATACCTAGTTACAATTATCAGACTTAATTCAACACTATTTTAATGATCACAAGCGTTCAACACATTGACATGTTTTACATACAGAAACTAAGTCAATCTACAACAAACTTAAACTGGTCATAACTTATTCAATATGATTACCAAAATCTGCGTTTAACATTGCGAGGTTTTGGGTATTAGAACACACAGTAATTAAGAATCACCAGGAGTCTCGGGCATTGTGTGAACAATGATTTTTCTCTTCTGATCATAGCTGAAGTTGTTCATTTTGAATATCCGGCTATCGTAGAACGGTTTCAAGTCTGTTATGTTGATCTGCCGGGCTCGTTCAATGAGATCCCTCTCTGATATTTCTATGGTGGATTGTGAGTGGTTGTGCAGGCCCCGCATGTATGCCAATTGGTCCATCGTGAGTTGCCGTAAGATGTAGTAGAGCAATTCGCTGTGATCCTTCTTGTATGACAGGTATTTTTGGAATGTCTGCAAATAAATTAATTTGTTGATTATTAATGTAACACAGAATTAGCGTTTAGTATTATATACATAGATATTTTTATAGTTATGATATTTTTTAAAATTTTTAACAATTGAAGACAATTTTCCAGGATTAACTTCTTTATATATAAAGCCTAAACCCTCTCAATCGTATTCTCGATTGTGGAGGATCCTGCTCATTCATGCTGAGTCATTACTAACAACAGCATAGCTCTACCACTTTTTAATACAGAAATGATAATACAGTGCGCCTCGGGTTGATTTATCCGAAAAACCTATTGCTGAGAGTTGTTAAACTATCGAATTTGTCGGATTATACAGAACCCTACGGTCCGGACAATTTATAGATAGTGCATCTATTAATTCGACAAACTACAAATGATAAATCAAAGTTGTAATATTCTATCTGAAATATAATTATCAGCGAAACAAAAAGCATAATTTTGACACAGGTTCTAATATGACAGCCTCCGTGGCGCAGTCGGATAAACGCCGCCTGTGAAACGTGAGGCCTTGGGGTCGATCCCGGCACCCAGCGAAATCTTTGTGCCGCCCATAAATATTTTCAGATCTGGGTGTTTGTAGGACCGAAAAGTCTCTTCACGACACCAGACTCGATCTTAGTGTAGGGTCAGGACCACAGAATACTAACAGAAGTCAAGCTCCTTACAAAGCGCGCTAAACCTACGCACACATAGACGGCGTTCACCGACACGATATTTGAGACCAGTCGAAACCACTGCGAGCGCGAGTGTCACTCGCTTCGGACACGCATCTAGTGATATTTTTTGTGCAAAGATGGAGCAAATGAATAAAAGTTATTGCACTTGTGTATAAAACTTCGGATTATAATAATTGAATATAAATTTCCTTAATAAAATACACAATATTATACAAAAACTATAAAAAAAATCTTAGATTATGACATACACATTCTCAACGACTATGTAAATAAAATGTCGATTTATTTATTTTGTTATTATTTTTTTTATATTGTATTTTAATAATTAATCAAACGACGCGAGTGCTATTACGACGGTACTTGTTTTCGCATAAGCCAGAGTTAACAGCCCTGGCGCGAACGCCGAGCGTAGTGTGAGTAGGCTTGCCAGACGGCCGGGATTTCCGGGATTGTCCCGGAAATTTGCCTCTTGTCCCGTGTCCAGTAATTAGAGCTTATTGTCCCGGGTTCTAAAAAGATACTATATTTTTAAACGGTTTTATTTAGCTCGACCAGTACGGTATTTATTAACAAAATAAAATAGGGACGAATTACATAGCAAAGGCTTACGGCTAAGCTAACCCGCCGGTTAGGCTGCCGGTGAGCGAGTGCGGGTCGCGGGGGATTTTAACAATTATGCAAAGCTCTGACGGAGAAAAATTAATTGAAATGGCGAAATCGAGTGAAAAATATTTAAAAAAATAATTTGTTTACTGTTTTATTTACGTAACACCAGTTTTTTTAACGATAATTCGACTAATTTTTTACCAAAGATAAATGTAGTATGTTTTATCTTAAAATTTTAACTTGCGTTAATTACCTACTGACTTCTAAACACATACAGTATCTAATAAAAGTATGTATTTGAAAATAAATGGGTCTTTTCTTTTCTAATATAAATCCATTGAAAATAAAAAAAATACACGAAATTTCGTTTTCCTAAGTTAAGGTCTCGGGATCGAGTCCCGGGTTGGGCAAAGTGAAATTGGATTTTTCTATTCATTATCAGCCCGGAGTCAGGAATTTGTGCCCGATATGGCAATAGGCTCGCCACCTATTGTGGGACGGAATATATACGGCAAAATATGGGTGTCCTGGTTACTTACTAAGACACCTCTGCTTACCCCTTTTGGGAAACAGGCGTGAGTTTATGTATGTATGTATATTTTCTACTATGGCCACGACCCGACATTGTTGTCCTAGAATTGTCCCGGATTTGATAAGTTACTATCTGGCAACCCTAAGTGTGAGTGAGGCAATAAAAGTGAAGTACATACACAAGCTTGACTTCTGTTAGTATTCTGTGTCAGGACCATATATGTGACTGTTGGGTGTTATGTTGAGTGGCGTTATGGGCTGCAGGCATGAGGTATGTTACGTGGGTGGTACCGTACCTGTCTCATGGCGCGCATGACGCTGTACTTCTGCGTGTCGACGAAGCTCTCGAGCATGGTGCGGATGGCGACGTTGACGTCCTCCTCCGCCACCTGCGCGCGCAGGTGCATGCGCGCGTGCGCCTCCGACATGCGGATCACTATACAACACAACACATACTTTAGCTATACTAATATATAAAGCTCAAGAGTTCGTCTGTTACCTCTAATCTCAGAAACTACTGGTCTCAATTCAAAAATTATTTTTGTGTTGGATAAGCCATTTATCGAAGAAGGCTATAGGCTATATACAGGGTACATCAAGACTGCTACCGAAAACGAAGCCGAGTGGTAGTTTTATTGACTACAAACACAGTGCAACTAAATTTTTTTAATTTGCATTGTGTCTGAAGTCACTGAAACTACCACCTGGTTTTGTTTCGGTTGCAGTCATACCCTGTATCTATCTATCTATCAATAAATCGCTTCTTGGGGTGGAATATGTTCAGTATTACACTTCCTAGGACTGAAGATTTATATCACTCACCAGATTCAATATGTCTGACTGTGATGGGTAAGCTGCCGGTGGCTAATGACTCCTGTCGCAGTTGACTGTACATTTTGGCTACTTTGTCTTGATCCATGTTCTGCAAACAATTAGAAAACTATAATATTATCCAAGTTTATTAGGTAACCCAAGAAGTGCGTGGTTTGTTGGCTGTTTGGTAAACGGACCAGACGCGGCTGCCAACATGCTCACGGTGGTTGCGGGTTCAAATCCCAAAACACACCTCTGACTTTTCGGAGTCATGTGTGTATTGATAGTCAATTACGCACTAAAACGGTGAAGGAAAACATCGTGAGGAAACATGTATTCCATAGTGATTTATAAGAATTTCTATGGGGTGTAAAGTCCGTCAACCCGTACTAGTTGGACTATATGGCCTAATCACTCTCAAGTATTCTCTCTCAAGTACATATGGACTGGTAAAATAAAAAAAAGCCCATATATTATGCCTCTACTCTAGGCACAGGTAAATTTCCTCTCATATACTGAATAACGGCCGAAATTTAAACGATCTTGTATGTGAAAGCCTACTTACGTTCTAGCGGTTAACCGCGGGAACTGCTAGACGCTTTTCAAAACAGTCCAATTGGCTCAAAGTATTATCGACACGCCCACATTTGACGTGTTTTGATTGGAATATTTTTGGGATCAATCCTTAGGTAGTGATTGCTTAATAATTTCAGCTGTTAGTAATTTTTTTATGATTTTCTTTTAATCTAAACATCATTTTTATCCTTACTATATTATAATCCTTACTTCCTTACTATATTATAAAGGTGAAAGTTTGTAAGTATGGATGTATGGATGTTTGTTACTCTTTCATGAAAAAACGGCTCATCAGATTTTGATGAAATTTGGTATAGTGATAGCTGACACCCTGGATTAACACATAGGCTACTTTTTATCCCGAAAAATGTAGTGTTCCCGTGGGATGAGTCAGGAAACCAAATATACATATTTTCTACTCTTTCAAATTTGGTATAGTGATAGCTGACACCCTGGATTAACACATAGGCTACTTTTTATCCCGAAAAATGTAGTGTTCCCGTGGGATGAGTCAGGAAACCAAATATACATATTTTCTACTCTTTCAAATTTGGTATAGTGATAGCTGACACCCTGGATTAACACATAGGCTACTTTTTATCCCGAAAAATGTAGTGTTCCCGTGGGATGAGTCAGGAAACCAAATATACATATTTTCTACTCTTTCAAATTCAAATTGTTGGCACGGGATGTCCTCTCCTACGGAAGGGAAATATAGTCGACGGCACGCGGGAAATATAGTTAGTAGACACGCGAAATAATATGTTCTTGATGTGGATTGGACTCAAAAACTATCTGCACCCGGGCGAAGCCGGGCCCGACAGCTAGTTACATTTATAATGCAAAATAAATACTTTATCCCAAAACTAAAAATATCCGATTTACTATTGCATTAATAAATTTCAAAGTGGTAAAATGATCCGTGAATGCGTCGGACTCTTAAGTCCTTTTGGCTTTTTATCTCAGTAATACCAGTGTCTATTAATTTCTAGCTAGTAATAAAACGTAACAGTAACGGCTAAAACTATTATGGTGCATTTACACGTTGACTGATGTTGGGCCAACATCTACTAACTCCAAGCTATCAACAATGAAAAGCTTATGGCGAGCCGGGCCAAACACCCCGTTTATACGCTGGCGTTGGTGGAGGCAGGCCGAGGTTGGCCAAGCGTGAAAATGCACTATAATAAGTACCAGAATCCCATGGCATAAAAACATAATGATTATTATGTGGCAATACCATCGGTCAACAGCTGTTTCAAAACTTATGTTATTTCATTTTATGTGATAATTGTAAGAGTTCTCCTTCGATCAAATATACACTAGATCAGTGGCGTAACAATAGGGTGGCAGAGTGCGCAAAATGCCACGGGCCCCCGACCCTAGGGGCCCCGGCCTGGACCTGAAAAGTCTTAAGCAGGGAAAGAATCTTACATTTATTACCAACAAAATTAATAAAAAAAATATTTTTTCTTATTATTTGTTGGACTAGTTTTATCAAATATGGCGATTGAGATTTTTACAGTAAGGGGGCCCCATCATCTTTGCTGCATTTCTGCCACTTATTAAGGAGAATGAACTTGTAGTGGGCTTTCCCAAATCTAAGGCCATTATTTTTCATGACTCTCGAAAAGGGCCCCCTACAGAAGCCCATGTAATAGTGCATTGCTATCGATTCTTCGATGAAGTATCTCGGTATTTTATTTGATAGCTTGAAGTTTTGAAGTTATTTGATAGAATTACCACGCATAGGTACTTCAAAAGCCTCAAGCCTAAATTAGTGAAGGCACGTTGAGTGGAATGGGGCCCAGCCTCGAGGGTGCCAGCATACCTCGCCGTAGATTGTATGCCGGAGATGTACGATCGATGACCCTTTACGAGTGTCCCATATGAGCTGGGTCTCTGAGCAGACGCTGTGCTATGGTCTTGTGTAAACCGCAAACACTAATGGCGCAGTGGATGATCCGGGCTATCGCACAATTTCTCTGAGGTGGCCTACGTCTTAGCAGGATCGGTCTCTGGCGCCATCGACGACAAAGAGCACCTAGAGGTGGGCCAAACGAGCCTCCTTGTGCATAATCTCCGTGGAGAATTGCCGCTTTAGACTGGATAATTCCAGTGCTGGTGCATGGCCCGTTGTGCCAGAGCATCCCAGCTTCTATCAGTGATTGAACTGGCGCCACGGCGCGGCGCGACGACACGGCGCGGCGTTCCGCCTGACACAGGTCCTATCGCGCTGCTTCGGTAGATACCTGTGTAGGAGGCTTAGAAAAGAAGAGAAGTGAAGAGATTAATGTTAAGCCCGTCATATGTCACCACTGTCACAATAAGTAACAACTGTCCGGAAGACACAACCCAGCACAATCTCTCGGAGTGTCCAGCTCGAGGTGACGAACGCACAAAACTATGATCATCCCTCAAAATAATCCTCTCGCTCTCGGCCGTGAATCCTTCCACCGCCAAGAGTTAGGGGCCACGGCAGGCAATGCTAACGTTTTCTGAGAACGTGATGTCGCAGTAAACGAGCGCAACACGCGATCGTGAGCGGAACCTTCCCACTCGTCGCCACCTCCATAGAAGTAAGCGTCAGGTCATGAAGGGCTGAAACGATGAATTCCAGCACGGTACAACGAAACGGACGCGGGTGTTAACATTTTGACGGTAGTCACGGTTTCAAATCCCAGGGCATACCTCTGACTTTTTGGAGTCATGTATGTAAATGATAGTCAATCAATACGCACTATAACGGTGAAGGAAAACATCGTGAGGAAACCTGCATACTATAACAATTTGGAAGGATTACTATAGTATATAAAAGTCCGCTAACCTGCACAAGGCCAGCGTAGTGGACTATACGGCCTAACCCTTCTCAATCGTACTCTAGATTGTAAAGGAGTCCCATGGCTTGCAGTGGAATTTATATGGGCAGCTACATATATAGATCCCCTGCATATCTTAGGTGGCAACCACAGGGGTCGAGGGAGTTACACACTCCGGGGACGGTGCTCCCTCACCAGCTGCGATTCCGATATGAACGTCAGAACTTGTCCTCGTATCTGTTTATAACTAAAGAATAAATTTTATAATCCGTTTTGAAAATTACTAATACCCCATTATAGTTCGGCCATGGTATGGAAACACAAATTTTAATTTGATTTGATTAATGATATAAATTGTTAGTCAATTTTTTTGTCCAATAATGTGTTTACAGAGTAAATATTAGCAGTAGAATAAATCATACAATTCTTGAGTTGCAAAATTAACTAACATTGTTTTAGATGTAATTTAGTACAAAAAATTGTTATATTGAATTCTGAAGCATGATACTAAGAATATGTTTTTTTAGGTACATGGTTCAGAGTATATATGCCATGCATGTTGGATGCGTGCTGATAGAGCTAATCGGCCCCCAAAGTCTTCCGTAGTTGATGAAGTGCCAGTGACATCAGAACCCATATACTTACCAGATTACACACGGGCACCAGACACACAGACTAAATGTTTTTGGCCAGGTTGTGAGAATTCAGAGAGACTATACGTGCCGTCATGGCTGAGACTTAAACTCTTTGCCAATTTAAATTTTTATGTGCCAAAAAAATGCAGAATTTGTAGCTTTCATTTAGAAAACGATATGTGGGATGAACTTCTAGTAAACATTACAAGGCCTATCCACAAATTCAACATTGAATATATTCAAGATTTTGCATCATTTGCTAAAGAAAGAACATATACAATTGACTTTGAAAATATTGATGAAATGCCAGAAGATTTTCTTAATTATTGGATTGGGTTGTCCAAGGAACAATTTAAGCAACTACCAGAAGCACACCCCCAATTAATAGACACGCGGAAAGGCAAATTAGCACTCATTACATATCTAATAAAAAGAACAACTGGGGATAGTCATGATCGGCTTTCAACCTTACTAAATATGTCTAAGTCATCAGTGAGCAGGTTACTATCCAAAGTTCGGGATGCGCTAGGTGATAATTTTAATATACATAATTTAGGAAGTAATCACAAATAAATTGCAGGAATTGTCTTAAAATATTTATAAGTCTAAAAGTCCAAACTATTTTATTATTGAATTCTTTACACAATAAAAAAAATGAATAATAGTTTTTAGAGACCATACAAAACAAAAAACTACAAGTGGTCGTCAAACTATTTGTATCTTTGTAAAAAATACGCAAAAGAAAAATAACAAATCATTAATTGTTAATTGATTTGTTAAGGATTTAAGATGCAAGAAATAAAAGGGCTTTATAATTTATTTTCTTGTCAACTTGGCTTTATTGTTGAATCACTATAGATTTTTTTACCTCCTATCCATCCACAACGATTGTTCCTAATGTACTAATAAAGTTGGACAAACTATTGTTACAAAATGAATGATTTGATTGAGGCAATATTTTGAGAGAGGTTCTATAATCTGATTTCTGGATAAGAGTTGTAAAGGATATGACGCATTTTTGTTTTATATTTTAAACATAATTCATATTTTAAAAGGGAAAATTACTTTGTGGTTGGAATATTCAGATGAACTTTGGGACGGAGTAGAGTTGGATTTGAGACAAATAAAAAAAGCTATTAACTAATGTGCGGGACCAAAGAAACACTGGATAGTAATAAATGCTTAGGTTATAAGATAGGACAGATACAGATATTTTACTTGACTTGGCTGGCAGTTAGTGGAACTTTAGCATGCCATTCGCCTGATGGTAAGCGCTACGACCGCTCATGGACAGTAGCAAAACCAAATAACATCATAAATTACAAAGAGACATACATGTTAAGTCTTAATATGTCCAGTCTGGCAACGCTGCTCTTCAAACCAGACCACAACAGTGCTTTTACACTGCTGCTGTTCGGCGGGACAAATACCTACCACCAGTGCAAGTACTCGAAACTAAATGGATAAAAGATTTTTGTGTTTTCCTCTTATTTTATTCAGCAATATTACTTTCTTTCAAGTAATGTTTGACGTAGCCTGTGAACGTGACGCTGCGGGTTCGATCCCTGCACTGATACGTCTCTTTTAGTTCCTGGCACCCACAATACAATATCATACTTCTTAGTGTGGGGTGAAGACTACTTATGTGACTGTTGAGAACATTACGTAAAAGAAAGTTTACCTGTAGTTTAGGATGGCAATTCTCCCGAGCGTAGACGATGTACTTCTTTAGTAAATCTTGCGGCAGTATGAATTCAGGATCGGGCGCGTTGCAGTCTTCGAGCACGGTGCCTCGCTGTGTGGGGTGATGTCTGATGTGAGAGCTTACTACGAACCTGTTCACAAATATTATGATATAATGCAACCGTATTTTTTCTTTTATAGTAATGAATGGCGAGATGAGCATGCCGTTCACCTGATGGTAAGCGATACGACCGCTCATTTACAGTGCCAAAACCAAACATCTTGAATTACAAAGCAATGCTTGGCATACCTCTGCGTTCGCCATCCCGAGACACAAGATGTTAGGTTTTAACATTTCTCTGGCAACAATGTCCTACCCGAAACACAACAATGCATTCACACTGTTGTTAGGTTCAAGTTACTGCCAAGAATCTTATATCATTTCGTTAGCTTTCCCTAATCAGTATCACCCAATCAAAATAAGTCGCAATATGTTCAGTAGTTGCCCTAGCTACAATGTCCTAACTGAAACACAACAGTGCATTTACACTGATGTTTGCCGGTAGAAACAGACGTAGTTTACCTGGCCAGGTGTGCGTCTCGCATGGGGTCGGGTTCGTCTCTCACGACGCACAGTACGTCGAACCGCGACAGTATCGGCTCGGACAGATTCACGTTCTCACTGAACGTGAGCGACGCGTCGTACCTGCCGCCGATCGGATTCGCCGCCGCTATCACCGAACATCTGCGTACAAAATAGGGCAGAAATATACCATAAATAAAATATAAAAATAAAAATAGCCTTTAAATACTGCGAGTTTGAATACAATAATTAGAAACACTTAAATACTACATAATGTCACGCGTCTCAGTCTGCCTCTTGGCAAAGGCCTCCTCTAACTCTTTCCACTGAGTCCTCTCTCTTGACTCGTCTCCAGTTAGGTTCCGCCATCGTCCTGGATTCGTCTTCCTATTTGCAATGTGGTCTGCCCCTACTTATTTTTGAAACCCTAGTTTGTAGTCTCTTTGCTCCATTTTTCTCGATCTCATCTCATCGAGAAGACCAAAGTATACATCTTTCTGTCTTTCACGCGTCAATAGGTCCTTATTTAATACGGGTCTATAGAGATAGTCATTTTGAGCCAGTATATTAAAAGCTTAAATCTATTTTTTTTTTATTAGTTCACTTTAATTCTAAAACTGCGTTGATCGAATGCCCTTACCTGGCATGTAGTGAAGTAACGATCCCCGCCTTGGATATGGAGATGGACTGCTGCTCCATGGCCTCGTGTATGGAGGTGCGGTCCTGGTCGTTCATCTTGTCGAACTCGTCGATGAGGCACACTCCTCGATCTGCCAGCACTAGCGCACCAGCTTCTAGGGTCCAGTCACTGGGAATTAACAAATATGAATAATGAGTGCGGTTGTTACCAATGTAATCTGAGTTTGCCTAATTTTTATTTTATTTTATTACGGATATGTCTTATCACATTTTGTGAAACTGATCTTTTAAATAGAACACATAAATTTTGTCTGATAATATCTTTATCGATCGAAAAGATTTTTTTGTCACCCTGTAGATTTTAAACAAAAAAAAACTATCAGTAGGAACGACTAGTCAGAAGTATCAGAATTAATTTTATAAAAATAGTTGGAGGTGTTACCGTGTGGTGGGATTCTTCCGTACATATGCAGTCAAACCGACAGCACTCGCGCCCTGACCCGTAGTGAATATCGCTCGTGGCGCTATCTGTTTAAAAAAACATAAATATTAAGAAAGAAAAAACATAAATAATATAAAATATACTGTATTGGCGATGTGATTTTTACTTAATTAGTTACTAAAACCTCTTCAGTCATATAGGGTGACTCGACTAGGTTTACTCTATGATTATTGATTATGATATTTCTTTCTTTCATTTCGGATCATATAGTTCCCTCCCAGCGTTGTAGAACTGTCTCACAGAAAACATATAAGCGTATCACATGGCCTAATCCCTTTTATCACCTCTGCATTGCAAAGGAGACTTTTGCCATACAGTGGGACGTATATGGGCCGATACAGTACAGTATAGTTCTACCAAGGCAATACTATTATTTTAGTAAATAAGATAAATAGTACATACCTTCTCAGTGTATTTGAGGAACTGTGACTTGGCCGTGCCGGGGTCTCCGCAAATTAACACGTTAATGTCGCCTCGCACTTTGTGTTTATCACCTAAAATAAGAAAATATTTAATAAATTGATTCCGAAACTGATGTCAGTCAGTTGGGCGTTTAATATTACTGTCAAGTTAATTAAATCACTTTTTTCTGTCAACTGGCAATATTATTTAAAATATGTAGAAATAAACCTTTATGAATAGCAAAACTTAATAAACATTTTATCTTCTTAACATTATTTCATTAATTAATGTTTGTGGTTGATTCATGCTTCTTTTATGAATAAGACGGTTTGTTTTGTCAATCAAACTATTGATTGTACAGTCGACCGGGGCTCTACAATAAGTGTATATGGGAATTATTAAACTAGAATATATTTGTCTATTTACCTGGGTTTTTAGGTTCCCCACCAAACAGTGCTAAAGCCAGTCCCCTCTTAATATAATCGTGTGCGTATATAGAAGGCGCTATGCTTTGCACTATCCGATCACTGATCCTCGGGTCTTTAGACAACTTCACGATATTGGCCACATCCTCATCCGTTAATGAGTCGACGATGTGCTTACAATCTTTCACTACTATGTAGTTGGCTATTATCACCGTTGCGAATACTGGGAAACCCTGGAATAGACAAAATAATAAATAAATACACCCAACAGTCACATACATAGTTCTGACACCACATTAAGGTCAATTATATCTTGTGTCGTGGGTATCACGAACTACGAGAGACTTTGCGGTTTCAAAAACATCCAGACCCGACACAAACATTAGTGTCGGTGTAGGGATAGAACCCGCGACCTCTTGTTTCACAGTCAATGTCTAACCAATTGCGCCACGGAGGCTGTCGAAATATTTTTCACAACAAAAGAAAATATTGACGGCATTATTCATGGATGGTAATAAAATCTATTTTAATTATCGAATGTTTTGTCCCTTTCGAACGACTTTTGAATTCAGTTTGAGCGAAGAAGACAAAAAACTCGATAATTAAAATCGGTTTTAAAACTGTCTATGAATAAAGCCGTACGTATTAAAATTTCCTTGTGAGACTATTCGTTGGCTTTAGTGTCCAGTCGTTATATACTATATACATTATTTACTCACCAAAACAATCCAAGAAGTTAGCATAAAAATAATACAATCAAATTAGAATATGCGGCATATGGTAATGAACTTATTAATGTGGAGAATAGTTTTTTTTAATAGCTTATAATGTGTACCGCTATTGAGCAACTTACCCTATCACAAAACATAACTAGATCCTAAGTTCTTCTTCTATTTATTTTATTACACTCCATTGTACAAAACAAAATGAGAAAATAAACCCCAAAAAGCATTATGTACCTATATATTTTACAATATAGCTTGGCAAAAAAGTCTGTTTGTAATGGGGGCGTTAAGATACTACACGGAAAATGATTATGTACTTGTTATTTTATTTATTGCTGGTAATAGTCTCGTTCTTTATTTTAAATTCCAAATTAAACAAGACATGAAAGAAAATGTGTCAAAACACCTACGTATAAATCTCTAAGTATAAATCATTCAATGAACACAATTACATTTTTAAGAGTGTTGCTATAATTATTTTTCTTTAATGCCTATTGTCACTACATTATACTGTTTTATGCCAAGTTATACAAGGTTAATATTCTTTTTTATATTATCCTGGTAATCTTAAACACAGGCCATGATTATCAGACACCAGCCTCACATTCAATATGTACTTTTTAACATGTTAGTACCCTTTTTGTGTATGAGAGAAATAAATAAATATTATTATTATATTTTCAAATTAAAGTAAAAAAGATATGTCCCATACCTGCTCAGTGTTGAGCGATCCATCATAGTTATTGGTGTATATCCCGGTGAGGTCGACCTCGTCCCCGGGCTTGCAGCGGTCGCACAGGTCGGCGAGCAGGATGGCGTCCTTGCTGCGCGGGATGCGGCCCGCCGGGATGCGCCCCGGGGACTCCTGCAGCGTCACCTTCTGGTAGTTGCGGTATATGGTTTGCTCCATGTTCACCTGCGGGTTGAGATAAAAGGGGTTTAATGAAGTTTTTTATATGTGGGAGTTATTTAGCTAGTTATTAACATACTGGTATTATTATTTAGAATAGCTCGGTGGCTTAGGTGTTGTAGGGTACGATTACACGAGGTCCCAAGTTCGAATCCCGGGTCGGGCAAAATTATATTGGATTTTTCTGTTTATTATCAGCCCGGAGTCAGGAATTTGTGCCCGATATGGCGATAGATTCGCGCCTAATTAAATCGTGGGACGTAAGGCGAAATTTGGGATTTCTGGTAGCACCTCTGCCTACCCTACCTCTACTAGGAAAAAGGCGTGAGTTTATGTTTTTTATTACCATTATAAATCTATTACATTGCCTACTTGTTTGGCATAATTAGTCTAACATGCTAATATATTTAAAGATTAACAGTCCACAAATACAGCAATGGAATATCTGCACTCACCATAAATGGCCCAGCGCTCTGACACTCAGGACAAGACCCGGGCTTCACTTCAGCATTCTGAGACTGTACAAACGGTCCCAGGATATATCCACACCGATTACAGTCATATTTCACCACTGACAACTGAGGTAGCACTCCGGTGGTGGATGTTATCACTCCCACTGTCCTTACTAGTTGGTTGAGATGGAGCTTCCGGAATGTTCTGAGTTCCTCGATGAGTGGCAGGTCTGAGATTCGCACGTGGATCTCTGATGTAACACGCTCGTAGCTCGGGAATATTTGCAGGACTATGTCTTTTGCTACCTGAAGGAAATTATTTTGATTTTAGCATTTTTTGCATGTGGCAACATTTAATCAGTGTTTTATTTTGAGTTGGAGAGAAGCTCATGTTCGCAGAATTTCTTCTAGTAATGTAATATTCTTCGATCAAATATACACAAGATTATAAGTAACGGCCTAAAAACGGCAAGAGAAATAAGAGCACAAATAAAAGCGTGCTCTTATTTGATATTAGTATGGTCCTAAATATAATAAATCTTAAAAGTTAATTATAATTTAAGACTTTATGCTACATCTCGTTGTTCGAAATTCAAATGGCCACTTTTGGCGTGTGATTTTGTTCCGGACCCGGTGTTTAGTATATATTTGATTGAAGGCACAAAAATTTGTTTCGGGTCTGGGTATTTGTGAGACCAAAAAGTTTCAAATAGTTCTTGATACCTACGACACCAAATCTAATCTTAGTGTGGAGTCAGGACTATGTATGTGACTGTTAAGTGTATTAATTATAATTTAAATTTTTATTCGGATTGTTTAAATTTATTTTGAATGTTTATTGTTTTATTATTAAATTTCATATTCTATATTATTTTAGAGGTATTTTCTTTTATATTGATATAGCGTCGCCTTGGCCTCGGCTGTTAAGATGTTATATATTTTTGTAAATAAATAAATAAATCATAATGAATATTAATTGACTAACCTCATCAAATATCTGCAGCATCTGGAAGGGCGCCTCGGGCAGGAAGTATGCGAGCACCTGCTCCCGGCGCGCCAGCACGTCGAACTCCACGTGGAAGGAGGCCTGGTTGTGCTCGCACATGCGCCGGATGCGCTCCTTGTACACGAACTGACCCTTGCTGTTCGTGTACGTGCGCAGGAAGTTCTTGAACCTGCGGGGTGGAAGTTACATTTATTTAATTATTTATTGTGATCTTTTCATGTGTGTATTGATAGTCAATCATCATGCACTAATACAATGAAGGTAAACATCGTGAGGAAACATGCATACTATAGCGATTTGTATGAATTTCTATGGTATCTAAAGTCTGCCAACCCACACTAGGCTAGTGAGGTGGATTATATGACCTAACCACTGTCAATCATACTATCGATTGCAGAGAAGGCTCGTGCCTTGCAGTGGGACGTATATCGGATAATACGGTAATATATATATCCTTGGAAGAGGCCGATAGGCCCCACAGCGACTTTTGGATATTGTAATATATAAGCAATAATTATTAAATACGCGCACTTGTGACGTTTGCGATGGTGGGGAGCGGGGAGCAACAGATCGTCGCTCACTCACCTTCGGGGCACGAAACGAGCAGTGCCGCTGGTGAATCTAACCTGTGTTTTATTGGTACCCATATTCCAAATAGTACAGATATGCTACTACTTTCTGCGATTTTTACTACAACTGCCGTTGTTTATCTACTGACAATAGATTGATAATAACCTGTTAGCGATCTCAGTCCTAGGCCCGAGCATAGACACCCATTCCTTAGTGGTGTACCCCTTGGTATCCTCAAGGTTCTCTATACTCTCGATGCCTTCTTCCACTTGTTCTTCAGTTCCCATGGCGGCTTTTTCGGCGGCGCGGCGACGTTTCGCTCTTGGAGCGTCTGCGTTCTCATCATCTGATTCATCTGCAAAGGAAAAATATTTATAATTGTTAAAATTCTTTCAAAAAGTGGTATTTACATATACAGCGAAATGATCATCAACTGTTCCTCACACTCAATATCCTTTGGAATTTATTATTCTATTTGAAAACATCATCACAAAACATAACGTTAAAAAATAATTAGCACTAACACTAGCAAATATCTTACCATACAACAGATCCCGGTCATCCCTCCTCATCCTGCCGTCATCCCTGTCCCGTCTCCGCAGCTCCTGCTCAGCAGCCATGCGGTCCTGTATGGACATGGGGTCGTACTCATCATCATCCAGGTCTTCATTGTCGTAGCGATCCAGCGCTGGCATTGGACGGTAGTCGCTGGAATAGGGGCATAATTATTGTCGGTAAATCTATGCTTGTATGTACTTCTTTAAGCTAGTCATCTGATGGTAAGTGATCACTGCCACCCATGAACATCCACATCACTTAGGTCATGGATGTGTTATGTGAAGAATCTGAAGATATGGTAATATTTTTATTAGGATGTGTTTTTTCATAAATGCCTACCTGTTGTGGAAATGTGCAGACATTACCGGTATTTCCGTGTAGAACTTAGACAAAGCTTGTAGAGATTAGCATCATTACTTACGCCTCCATGTTGTCATTGAAGAGTTCCTCTCCATCATCCTCTTCTTCCTCTGCAGCATTGTCTCCAAGGATGGCACTCTCATCTTCAAACATCTCATAGTCCCGAGCTGGGGACGTCATCCGTGACCTAGCTCCATCTCTGTCTGATGGTGTGTCGGGGATTGGGGAACTCTGAAGACGGTAATAATTATTATTTACAGGTATTTCTGATTTTGTGAAACAATCATACTCATGTTTTAAACAGTAGTGCTTCCTCTGCCCACGTCTTAGAGGACATATAGAATACGACAGGTAACGGCTGCGCCGTTCTAGTATTAGTGCCGAGCTGTGCATGAGTCCGCATAAACCATGTTTATTAACCGCTCACAATGGTGTTTGTGTATATTGTATTGTTTTTTAATGTCTGTGGTGCCTTAATAATCTTATAAAATACTTGGAATGTAACATTACATCACTAGAAAATTGCAATGTCTACTTGTTACGGAAAGTAGGTGTTATGTAGCTAAAAAGGAGAACGCCCATTCATTGTATCGGTAAAAGACATTGTAAATCCCAATACTGCTTAAAATTTATTATGACATTTTTATGATTTGTCCTTAAACCTTTTCCTGTTTAATCCCGGGTGACAGATTTTTTAAAAATAAAGTAATTATAATCACCTTTTGTTCACAAAGCCCAAAGCAAAAAAACAAGACACTATAACAAAGCACTTCCTTCACTTCTTTATTACTGGCTATCTGCCTGTTTCGGCCTTTGGCTAGATTTAGAAATATATCGCATGGAAATAGTCCAGCAACTATTCCATTAATATTGTATAATATTTCATATTGTAGGCATCATAAGAGGTACTTCACTTCTGAATTAAAGTTTTATGATCAATTGAAGAATTTTGATATAAAATTTTACAGCTTGGTCCCTTTCAAACATCTTTTAAATTCAGTTTGAGCGAAGAAGACAAAACAATTCAATAGGTTTAAAAACTGTTTATACAAAATGCAAAGTCTTTAAATGATAGTCACTTGGAATCATGGAATCAATTTTTATTTTCCATTGTGCATTTAATATAAATTAAAATGTTATGAGAAATAATCATATTTTTCATAATTCAGTATACTTATTAATAAAAGACTTAACCTGTAGATACAGTTTGTAAGATCTTTGGTTATGGACTAGATACAAAATGTAGTAAAACTTTATGTATGTTGTACATTGTATACATTAACTGGGGATTAGAATTTTAATGGTTTGCTTTTAGGAAAATTTAAACTATACGTTGGTGTTCAGTTCTTTTCAATAACTTCCATGTCTAGCTGTTTTTTAATTGTGATAATTTATTGTTTAACAACCTGTTCATTATGTCCAAGTACATGCAAGTTTTATGCAAATAGAACCCATATTTGTAATTTTAATGGTAAATTATGTAATTTGGCTGAATTTCAAACTATTGTAACAAAATGCCATCATCAATCTTCCGAATTGTTAGCTGTATACCCATAAAAGGCCTCCACGAAAATTAAAACATAATATTTTAATATATCTATGACTAAAATTATAAAAGTACTCACCATGGTTTAATGTAAATGCACTATATCACTAACAAACACAACAAAATAAGGAAACGGTAAAAGAAAACAATAAGGCACGGCGGTTACAAAATAACAAACTACAATTTTCGAGGTTAAGTTTGAATTGTCAAAAAAACGCGCGAAACCGGATTACAGGATGACATTTACGAAAGGTCAATGGATTAAAATTTGATGTTTTCTACTAAATAGAGATAGACTGATTGTAATTTATCGTGATGATATATCATAAATTAAAGAAATATAATTAAATTTCTTATCCACTCAAACGTCCCGACCCCCAACTTTGACATAAGACTGACATAAGATCATAATTTGTATAGGAAAATACATTAGTTTTAAAAAACGTTCTAAACTCAAAATATAATTAAAAAAGCGTTATGAAAAAAATATATACGATGCTCAAATAAAGGCCCTTTAATGTAACATTGGTCAAATAATCATTAGCAGTAGGAATATAAAAAAAAAAAACGGCAAATTAGTATGTTGTCTACGGGCAACGGCGAGTTGTGCGCAGGAGTTTTTAAAAATGTAACTATTGTTTTTTAACTCCCTTATTGTTCTTATACAGTTTATTAAATGAAAGTTTTACATTAATAATTATCAATTACCTAAAAATAAGCCATATTCGACGTGTGATTCGAAGTTTTATAGACATGAAAGTAAATCACGATCGGTGTTCGTCGGTTTTCATTAAATATTTCTGTATTAATTCTAAGAAAAAATGATAAATAATTTGTTAGAGAGAGAAAACATATCATAAATATTAATTAGATGCCATTCGATCATTGAGAATATATCAAAATAATTCAATATTTTAATAGATTTCCAATATTCCGCTGAAATTTTTTAGCGGTCGCGCGCCATATTTTTTGAGATTAGGGTTTGCGTTACAAAGTTTTTGTTCAAACTAGAATGTGTGGTATGTTTGATGTTGGGTGTGATTGTGCTATAATATGTGTGATAGAGCCAATAATATTTTGATTTCAATTTACAATATCAAAGAATTAATTCATTAATTCATTTGGTAAAACTTTAGTTTATCTGGCCAAGATATCAGGGTTGGGAGGGAGTGGGGGGGAGGGGGAAGGTGTCCCATGTCCCCTGGTACCACTCCCATGAAAAGGTGACGCACCATTCCCGAGAAAAACCAATTTAAGTAACCTAACCTCAAAACACTTGTTTTCAAAACAAACTTGCTTCTGCAACGTCTCCGGCGCTGCGGGAAGTGCAGCCCCTTCGCCCTGCGTAACAAAGGATAGGCATCCACGCTCGCCTCCGCAGCTTCGGCTTGCTGATCGCCTCCGGCGACCAGCCTCAGCCGCTACGGCTCGCACGGTTGCCTATCCTTCGTTACAGCGGGGGCTGCTCTCCCTCCGTGCCTCCGGCTTTTTATAAACACTCTAGGGGTGGTATCCAAAAGTCTACGTGAAGTCGGGGTGCCCTAAGTCGGTTTTGAGACAAAGTCGACCTATTTTTCCCACAAAGTGGGTACACTAACTACCATCGGAACATGATTTCCAAGTTGTTTAAAAAACAAATAAAACAACAAACATCCGTTTTACCTAATATGTGATTTGAGGTTAGAAAATATTTTCATTAATTTCTCGAAAATTATACACCACCTTTTAATAAGAGTGGTATTGTTGTAATCAGGGACTCAATCCCTACCACCTGTGATCACTTTCGCCGCTCTTTTCGTGGCCAAATAAACTAGTCTAAACTAAAGTTAGGTTACATTAATTGGTTTTTCTCCGGAATGGTGCGTCACCTTTTCATGGGAGTGGTACCAGGGGACATGGGATACCTTCCCCCTCCCCCCCCACTCCCTCCCAACCCTGATATCTTGGCCAGATAAACTAAAGTCCATCCATTCATTTTAAATATTTCAATTATTCTTTGTGTTCTCTAAATATACGGAATGAATCGCGCCATCAGGGACCGCAAACCGTTATGTACATTACGATAACGTATCGCCTGCGAATGATCCGAACATTCAAATGATCTACTATTAAGCCATAAACAAATTATAAGATACGGCTGCCGGACGCGGCTAAAGAGTGTTACAACATTCAAGGACGCCCGTCAGCCGCATCTTATAATTTTCATTTGGCTTTACTAACGTAGTTATTCTAATGTAAAGCTGGTAATATAATTGGATACCTGTATCAGCCCATATACGTCCCACTGCAGGGCACGGGCCTACTCTACAATCGACAATACGATTCAGAGTGGTTAGGCCATATAGTCCACCACGCTGGCCTAGTGCGGGTTGGCGGACTTACATACCATATAAATTCTTATAAACCGCTATGGTATGCAGGTTTCCTCACGATGTTTTCCTTTACCGTTTTAGTTCGTGGTGATTGACTATCAATACACACATGACTCCGAAAAGTCAGAGGTGTGCCCTGGGATTTGAACCCGCGACCACCGTGAACATGTTGGCAGCCGCGTCTGGTCTGCTTGCCAACAGGCTACCACGCAATAATTGGATACATTTATTGAAATAAAAAGAAGACTATTAATAAAATACATTTTCAATTTTAGGTCATCAATCGAAAACCAACAATGCTCGTGAGTGTTTTATTTTTTTGATTTCAGTGATAGAGTGCCTGCGTAGTTTGTGTCAATTAAGCTAATAAAAAACCGTCAGTAGTGCTAACACTTAACTTGAACTTTAGATTGAGCGGCCAGGGTGCAAATGGGGGACACCGAGGCCCGGGCAGAGGCAGAGGCCGAAATGTGATTAAACGAAATGTGATTGTGATAAATATCGTTACCTTCTAAGACTTAGTAAACTGTTATTGTTATTATCCAATAAATATTTTGTTTTTGTGTTTGTTGGTACCTAAAAGGTGCAAGCATTACTATATTATATATAGATTAATAAATAAGTTAACTGTTATTGAAATGGACCAAAAATATATTTCTTTTTATGTTTGTAATTATTTGACTGATTTTATTGAAATAAGTGTAAAACGAAATGTGATAGTGATA
The DNA here is from genome assembly GCA_030180105.1 of Hyles lineata. Lineage (NCBI taxonomy): Eukaryota > Metazoa > Arthropoda > Insecta > Lepidoptera > Sphingidae > Hyles > Hyles lineata. The sequence continues at coordinate 2,786,593 of JARJEE010000023.1, forward strand.
AATATCGTCACCTTCTAAGACTATACGTAAACTGTTATTGTTATTATCCAAGAAATATTTTGTTTTTGTGTGTGTTGGTACCTAAAAGGTGCAAGTATATTATATCTATATATTAGTACGTGATGCAAAAACTTTGGACTCCTTTTTACGAAAATTGCACGGATGCAGGAGCATAAAATTTGGCACACTTATAGTTTATGTGTAGGAGAAGTGCAGAACGCTAATATTTTTCAATAATAATGCTTATAAAGTACATTAAATCAATAAATAAAACATTACACACACTATCATGCATTTCACACACACATACATACACAAGTATTTGTACACGCATAGGTCAAATTGTTTCTTTTGTTTTTCATTTGGCCGTAGACATAGAGTACTGACATAGATATATATATATATAAAAAGATTTTAATAATAATGCATAAAAAGTACATTAAATACATAAATAAAACATTATACAAACCCATGCACAAACCAGCATGCATTTGACACACGCATACACAAGTATTTGTACACGTATACATACTCTGTAGTCAAATTGTTTCTTTTGTTTATTATAGACATAGTTGAATGTCAAACAGAAAAGTTTGTTTACTGTGGTTTTATTGAATGTCAAACAGAAAAGTTTTATTTGATGAATACTACGTGAAATACTGAGCGCTTACACAAATTGTGTAGCAGTAAGATACATTTAAATGTACACGGATTATCATTATATGCATAAAGAAAGCTCTGTAGCAGCAATCTGCAATAAAATCATTCAGGTACAAAAAAAATATAATTTGCTATTGCTGGTTCAAAGCAATGATTGTAGTTTACGATTTCAGTAATTGCATATACTTCAGGATAAATAAGTGATTTTGAGAGATACGTACATTTAAATGTGCATGAATTATCAGAATTAACAACATCATCACACAGGTATTTATTACCAGATAGAACTTAGTCGAAAACAAGTAATAAGATTCGACTAAGGGGGCGGCTGAAGAGAGGTAAAATATTTATCCCGACGTGATCAAGGTCACGTCACGTTATACCGCTTGTTAGCTGCGTCCCTTAGCCGCGTCTTACAATATGTTTTCGGTTTTATTACTTGTTTTACTTACTAAATCGTACTAATCTTTAATTATTAACATATAGATTTGAGTTTTTCAGTATTTACTCTTAAATATTTATTAATTGATTGTATTAATAATATTTTTTATTTTGTTTTTAATGTTAACCACAACATACCTACCCTACCCTTATCCATAATGTTTAAATACTATTAAAATTTTTGGTTCTAATGCATTAAGCTATTAGTACCTTTACTTAAATAAATCTCGTCGTAATAAAATATATTTACTTATAAATCTATCATAAATTACAATTTGGTTTCTACACAAAACACTAGAAAAAAATAATCATAGCTGTGCATGCTTGATCGCTAAAATTTCATCAACGCAAAATCAATAAATACATTAAAAAATTAGGTATAAAAATGTTAACATTTGATAGAAATATCTCATTTAATTTCCATTTACGTTATTACACTTAGTAGCTTGTATTTATTGGTCGCCGTATTTAATCGGCTAACACCTGTATCAAATATCGACTGAACAAGAACTTACATGGGCGGCCATCTTTCAGGCGTTTTTCACCAGTGTTGCCAACGTAGTGGATTTTCCACTAAATCTGGCGGTTTGGACCCCGTCTTGTTGTGGAAAATTGCTTTTAATGGTTAGTAGATTTTTAATGGTTTGAAAGTTGCCGAAAATTATTGAAAAGCTGATGAATTTAATATTTATTCCGATACATACTTGTTTTTTTATATTATGTCATATATGGCCTTAAAATATTCAAATATACAATAAAATAAATAAATACACCCAACAGTCACATACTCCCGACCCCACACTAAGATCGAGTCTTATGTCGTGGGTATCAAAAACTACGACAAACTTTTCGGTCCCACAAACACCCAGACTCGAAACAAATACCTGTGGTTCCTGTGGTTTACACAAAATATTTGTTTCTGTGCGGGGATCGAACCCGAACAATATTATGCTAATATATTAAGAATACGCTGTGGCCTAAAATTAGCAGAAAAACGTTGCCACGCTTTTTAACCCTTAATAGCCTAGAGTATCAATTTTGATACCGATCTTTTAAACCAAATTTTCACATTACTATTAGTTTTTTTTTATAGGTTGGCTGTACGTATTTTACTGTTGTTTAATATCCACTAAAACGTCCCGACCCCCAACTTTGACATAAGACTGACATAAGATCATAATTTGTATAGAAAAATACACTAGTTTTAAAAAACGTTCTAAACTCAAAATATAATTAAAAATACGTTATGAAAAAAATATATACGATGCTTAAATAAAGGCCCTTTAATGTAACATTGGCCAAATAATCATTAGCAGTAGGAATATTAAAAAAAAAAACGGCAAATTAGTATGTTGTCTACGGGCAACGGCGAGTTGTGCGCAGGAATTTTTAAAAATGTAACTATTGTTTTTTAACTCCCTTATTGTTCTTATACAGTTTATTAAATGAAAGTTTTACATTAATAATTATCAATTACCTAAAAATAAGCCATATTCGACGCGTGATTCGAAGTTTTATAGACATGAAAGTAAATCACGATCGTTGTTCGTCGGTTTTCATTAAATATTTCTGTATTAATTCTATGAAAAAATGATAAATAATTTGTTAGAGAGAGAAAACATATCATAAATATTAATTAGATGCCATTCGATCATTGAGAATATATCAAAATAATTCAATATTTTAATAGATTTCCAATATTCCGCTGAAATTTTTTAGCGGTCGCGCGCCATATTTGTTGAGATCAGGGTTTGCGTTAAAAAGTTTTTGTTCAAACTAGAATGTGTGGTATGTTTGATGTTGGGTGTGATTGTGATATAATATGTGTGATAGAGCCAATAATATTTTGATTTCAATTTAAAATATCAAAGAATTAATTCATTAATTCATTTTAAATATTTCAATTATTCTTTGTGTTCTCTAAATATACGGAATGAATGGCGCCATCAGGGACCGCAAACCGTTATGTACATTACGATAACGTATCGCCTGCGAATGATCCGAACATTCAAATGATCTACTATTAAGCCATAAACAAGTTATAAGATACGGCTGTCGGACGCGGCTGAAGAGTGGTAAAAATAAAAGGAAGACTATTAATAAAATACATTTTCAATGTTAGTTCATCAATCGAAAACCAACAATGCTCGTGAGTGTTTTATTTTTTTGATTTCAGTGGTAGAGTGCCTGCGTAGTTTGTGTCAATTTAGCTAATAAAAAAAACCGTCAGTAGTGCTAACACTTAACTTGAACTTTACATTGAGCGGCCAGGGTGCAAATGGGGGACACCGAGGCCCAGGCAGAGGCAGAGGCCGAAATGTTATTAAACGAAATGTGATTGTGATAAATATCGTTACCTTCTAAGACTAAGTAAACTGTTATTGTTATTATCCAACAAGTATTTTGTTTTTGTGTTTGTTGGTACCTAAAAGGTGCAAGCATTACTATATTATATATAGATTAATAAATAAGTTAACTGTTATTGAAATGGACCAAAAATATTTTTCTTTTTATGTTTGTAATTATTTGACTGATTTTATTGAAATAGGTGTAAAACGAAATGTGATTGTGATAAATATCGTCACCTTCTAAGACTATACGTAAACTGTTATTGTTATTATCCAAGAAATATTTTGTTTTTGTGTTTGTTGGTACCTAAAAGGTGCAAGTATATAATATCTATATATTAATACGTGATGCAAAAACTTTGGACTCCTTTTTACGAAAATTGCACGGATGCAGGAACATAAAATTTGGCACACTTATAGTTTATGTGTAGGAGAAGTGCAGAACGCTAATATTTTTCAATAATAATGCTTATAAAGTACATTAAATCAATAAATAAAACGTTATACACCCTATCATGCATTTCACACACACATACATACACAAGTACACGCATAGGTCAAATTGTTTCTTTTGTTTTTCATTTGGCCGTAGACATAGAGTACTGACATATATATATAAAAAGATTTTAATAATAATGCATAAAATGTACATTAAATCAATAAATAAAACATTATACAAACCCATGCACAAACCAGCATGCATTTGACACACGCATACACAAGTATTTGTACACGTATACATACTCTGTAGTCAAATTGTTTCTTTTGTTTATTATAGACATAGTTGAATGTCAAACAGAAAAGTTTTATTTGATGAATACTACGTGAAATACTGAGCGCTTACACAAATTGTGTAGCAGTAAGATACATTTAAATGTACACGGATTATCATTATATGCATAAAGAAAGCTCTGTAGCAGCAATCTGCAATAACATCATTCAGGTACAAAAAAAAATATAATTTGCTATTGCTGGTTCAAATCAATGATTGTAGTTTACGATTTCAGTAATTGCATATACTTCAGGATAAATAAGTGATTTTGAGAGATACGTACATTTAAATGTGCATGAATTATCAGAATTAACAACATCATCACACAGGTATTTCATATAATTTGTTCAAAAAAGAAATTGGCAAATAACAGTCTTGGTCAAATCGGTGGTTATAGTAGTTTAGTTTTCGACAGTAGAACCTTAATAATGTATTAAGTAAACTATTACTGATATGGCCCAAGAATGTTTTTATGTTTGTTTTTTCTGAATGGTGCAATTATTACTAGATAGAACTTAGTCGAAAACAAGTAATAAGATTCGACTAAGGGAGGCGGCTGAAGAGAGGTAAAATATTTATCCCGACGTGATCAAGGTCACGTCACGTTATACCGCTTGTCAGCTGCGTCCCTTAGCCGCGTCTTACAATATGTTTTCGGTTTTATTACCTGTTTTACTTACTAAATCGTACAAATCTTTAATTATTAACATATAGATTTGAGTTTTTCAGTATTTACTCTTAAATATCTATTAATTGATTGTATTAATAATTTTTTTTTTTAATTTTGTTTTTAATGTTAACCACAACATACCTACCCTACCCTTATCCATAATGTTTAAATACTATTAAAATTTTTGGTTCTAATGCATTAAGCTATTAGTACCTTTACTTAAATAAATCTCGTCGTAATAAAAGATATTTACTTATAAATCTATCATAAATTACAATTTGGTTTCTAAACAAAACACTAGAAAAAAAGAATCATAGCTGTGCATGCTTGATCGCTAAAATTTCATCAACGCAAAATCAATAAATACATTAAGAAATAAGGTATAAAAATGTTAACATTTGATAGAAATATCTCATTTAAATTCCATTTACGTTATTACACTTAGTAGCTTGTATTTATTGGCCGCCGTATTTAATCGGCTAACACCTGTATCAGATATCGACTGAACAAGAACTTACATGGGCGGCCATCTTTCAGGCGTTTTTCACCAGTGTTGCCAACGTAGTGGATTTTCCACTAAATCTGGTGGTTTGGACCCCGTCTTCTTGTGGAAAATTGCTTTTAATGGTTAGTAGATTTTTAATGGTTTGGAAGATGCCAAAAATTATTGAAAAGCTGATGAATTTAATATTTATTCCGATACATACTTGTTTTTTTATATTATGTCATATATGGCCTTAAAATATTCAAATATACTCGTTCAAATATACTCTCGAGTCTTATGTCGTGGATATCAGAAACTACGACTGACTGTTCGGTCCCACAAACACCCAGACTCGAAACAAATACCTGTGGTTCCTGTGATTTACACAAAATATTCGTTTCTGTGCGGGGATCGAACCCGAACAATATTATGCTAATATATTAAGGATACGCTGTGGCCTAAAATTAGCAGAAAAACGTTGCCACACTTTTTAATTTCCATCAAATGTCATGATCCATTGAGAATAATACATTAAGTGTATTGTGGTATTATTACGGAAAAGGAAAATGACATTGTAATCATATCTATTTATCGGGTCATGCCGATGTTATGGAAAATAAAATTAGAAAGAATATATGGAAATATAAATGTACTAGCGGCTCAGCCTGGCTTCGCCCGGATACGGATACATATTCCAGTCCATATTTTATTTAAACTCAATATGACTGCCGTTTTCTATACTGATTATCCATTCCCGTACTATATTCTTCTGTCCCATTTTATCCACCTTATATTATACTAAGAAGATTTATACAAATTTTCATCCCCTATTTTATCCTCGTAGGGGTGGAATTTATCGAAATCCTTTCTTAGCGGATGCCTACGTCATAGTAACTTTATGCATACAAAGTCTCAGCGAGTTTAAAAGTCCGATCGGTTTAAAATTGACAAAGTTTCATACAAACTTTCATCCCCTTGAAGTGAGAATTAATCAAAATCCTTTCTTAGCGAATGCCTACGACATAACATCTACCTGCATGCCAAATTTCAGCCCGATCCGTCCGGTGATTTGGGCTGTGCGTTGACAGATTACTATATCAGTCAGTGACCTTTGAATTATATATATTTTGATAAATGAATATAAATGCACTACCTTTATTTATTTCTCATGATATGCGGTCGCGACTCAGTACGACGTCACATCACGGTGTGCATCACGGCAAAGACTAAATCGAATTTACGAGCAAAATGTTTGATCCCTTGTTTAATCGTCTCAGGTCATGTTTGATGAAAACGTGAAGTTTGATAAACACCCAAACAAATTTTATCGTTAACCTCAGGCCTGTCGACCACGTCACGGTGAAGATCTGTCAATTTCAAACGTCCCGCCATTTTTATGCGCGAATCAGCACATCGGCTCGCGTACGGCTCGCATTTACATAAAGTTATATTTCTCGAGATTTTTGTATCAGAGGTTTATATTGTTGATTATTTTCGGTATAACAATAAGATTTACTAATTCATGGATTATATTTATCATCAATCATTACAACCAGTTTTTTTTTTATCGGAAGGTAAACTCGAGAAAAGTGATTATTATTTTGCAATAAATAAGTGAAAACAGCTAATGTGTGACAACTAATAAAAAAATGGCTACTTCGGAAATCTAAACGCATAATTAATTGGAGTAATTTTTGTATATTGCGGAATAAAAGCAAGAAATATGTATTTGCTGATTAATTTATTCCTATAACCTTTCTACGCGACATTAATGCATGTTTTATATTTGTTTGTTATTTTATAATGATAATAAATTAATTTACCCACGTAGTGAATGGCAATTCCGCACGAATCATTCAGTAACATTCGTTCATTACCCTAGGTTATCTGTCACTATGTACTAAAACGTCCCGACCCTCAATTTTGACAGATGACGTTTGTCAAAGTCAATTTGACAGCCTAATCCCCTCAACTGTCGGCGAACCGCATTGCGGGTCGTCGAAAAAACATAAGAGGTACCGCGAACCGTCGCGAACCGCAATGCGGTTCCTGTGTCTATCGTAACGTAATAGTATCGAGTTCACGAGAGTATGGTTAAACGATTCATGCTACCGATATGGAGTAGTAATAGTATAGTAATCGTTGTCACGATACTATTACTATACGATACTTTAAAATCATATAAAAAATGTACATGTCGATTTTCGATCCTTCTTAATAAATTAATAATTATTATTTTTAAATTTAGACCTAAAATTTAATGGTTTTAAAGTCCCTGCACATTTTTAGTGGATTTCTAGTGGTTTTGTATGTTGGATCTCAAGGGAATCCAGATTAACTGTTGGTAACACCAAACGGGTCTGGAAGTCACTAACGCAATATATGCAAAACGCAAACGTAACAGAAATTGGTTGTGATTAAGGGTGGTTTGTTTTGGTTTTTTACAAGATAAACAGCATTGTAGGTAGTCAAATATGAATATCGAAAGAAAGCTTATAGTCTAAACTTTATTTATAAATGGATTTATTTGGTATGTAATACGATTTAATGTGTAAAAACATGATTTGAAAATGAAAAACCTTTGAAATTCGATCTCTTTAAAGTGTTTATTATTTGTTTACAATACATTTGAATTATATTTGTACAATAATTACCACATCTAATAATTCTCCATAGTTTTGGCTACTTACAGATATTTTTTATTTCCCTGTAACTAAAATAGGAACTCGGACATAATGCTTTATGTTGATGACTAAATAAACGCGGGAATGTATCGGGAATCGGAAGATATCTGTCAAACTAAGTGACAGTGACGTGGACGTGTGAGTGGATATACTTACCAACGAAATTTAAAAAAAAAACAAATGTCATAATTGTTTTATTTTATCTATGACATTTTACTTGCGCGGCAAAGTGAACAAGTAAACACATTTTACTAAAAGTTTTGTTGAATACAAATTTGATATATTTTCTTTTTCTTTAGAATATAAATACTTTTGAGGTAAGTGAATACATTATTTTCGCTAATATATAATTACTTTTTGCGAATGCATGTTGTACTTGAAGAAACTAGTGCTATTTTTGTGAGTATCAATTTTGATACTTCAGGCATTCCGCCCTACATAAAACCTACCTACTAATAATTTAGGTATAAAAACTTTGAACTTCCGTTTCATTATTTTTCTGCATGGCTCGGTGTTGGGATTACTTTTATTTTTATTTTATTATAGAAATTTATCAAAAATGCGACCAGAAGAGATTGAGAGCATATTGATGCAGTTAGAAAATGGTGAAATTTCGGAAGACGATTCCACCGACAATGAAGATGACATAGACTATTATTCGAGCCAAAGAGATCGTCTGATGGAGCTAGAAGATGAAGAGGATGTAGATAATTTTGCCACTAACTCAGACTTGGCTGCAGATCCGCCTGCAGCAAACGTAGATACCGACATGCCACAAATGCATGTAGATATCAAAGTGACGCAAAAAATAAAAGGGGAAGACCCAGTACCAACAATAAACAAGATAAAGTACCTTCTAAAAGACCCCGGACAGGTGTGCAAGTACTACCCTCTACTGACGTGCGTTACGATTGCATTGGCCATGAAAAAATATTTATGAATTCTAGAAATAAGTGTAAATTTAATAATTGTAGGAAAATTACCTCTTGGTTTTGTAAAAAAATGTCGAGTGTCGTTATGCGATAATAAAAATAACCAATGTTTCGCATTATTTCATTCTTAGCTATATTTTTGGTTTCTTTATGGCCTTAATGCCTGAAGTATCAAAATTGATACCTGTTTATTTTTCTAAATAAATATGTATAATAAATATTGTAATTTTTTAAACTATTTTTCCCTTCATCTAGACCTTCAAACAAACACAGTAATATTTAAAAATGAAACACTTTCGTAAATCAGGCTATTAAAGGTTAATTTCCATCAAATGTCATAAATCAAATTGGTAGGTACCAAAAAGGCCATGTAAATGGACAAAATGGTTGTCAAATTTTAGGCGTTTATCAAATTATTTTATATATTGTTAAACAAAAACACAGTCGTTGTTTTGTTTGGCATCATGGCAGACGCTACACCCAGTGATAGCACCATTGAGAATAATACATTAAGTGTATTGTGGTATTATTACGGAAAAGGAAAATGACATTGTAATCATATCTATTTATCGGGTCACGCCGATGTTATGGAAAAGAAAATTAGAAAGAATATATGGAAATATAAATGTACTAGCGGCTCGGCCCGGCTTCGCCCGGTAACGGATACATATTCCAGTCCATATTTTATTTAAACTCAATATGACTGCCGTTTTCTATACTGCTTATCCAATCCCGTACTATATTCTTCTGTCCCATTTTATCCACCTTATATTATACTAAGAAGATTTATACAAATTTTCATCCCCTATTTTATCCTCTTGGGGGTGGAATTTATCGAAATCCTTTCTTAGCGGATGCCTACGTCAGTACTAGTAACTTTATGCATGCAAAGTCTCAGCCCGATCGGTTTAAAATTGACAAAGAATCATACAAATTTTCATCCCCTTGAAGTTAGAATTAATCAAAATCCTTTCTTAGCGAATGCCTGCGACATAACATCTACCTGCATGCCAAATTTCAGCCCGATCCGTCCGGTGATTTGGGCTGTGCGTTGACAGATCACTATATCAGTCAGTGACCTTTGAATTATATATATTTTGATAAATGAATATAAATGCACTACCTTTATTTATTTCTCATGATATTCGGTCGCGACTCAGTACGACGTCACATCACGGTGTGCATCACGGCAAAGACTAAATCGAATTTACGAGCAAAATGTTTGATCCCTTGTTTAATCGTCTCAGGTCATGTTTGATGAAAACGTGAAGTTCGATAAACAGCTAAACAAATTTTATCGTTATTATCTTCCAAAATATATAATACATCTTATTTAAATCACGATAAGGATTTGAGCATGAATAGAATGAACGCAACCTAACCTATCAGAATTTTGACTGTTTGAATGTCGTAATGTCAATAAGTGTTAGTTTTGTAATTTTCTTTAGCAATGAAAAATGGCTAAATATATTGCTCAAATTATAGTTTTGGGTGCTCAAGTGGTAGGACGGGCTTTTGCCAGAGCACTAAAGCAAGAGATAGCAGCGTCGCAAGAAGCAGCTAAGAGAGCTGGTGGTGGACCCGAGGGAGCTCGAAGGGCAGCCGCCAATGCCTCCACAGGCCTAACTCTAGAAGAAGCAATGCAAATATTGAACTTAGACAAATTAGACAGTGAGAAAATTAAGAAAAATTATGAACACCTCTTTTCAGCAAATGACAAAGCAAAAGGTGGCTCATTCTACTTACAATCAAAAATTGTAAGGGCAAAAGAAAGAATAGATGCTGAATTTAAAGAGAAATCCTCACAACAGAATCAAAGTCCGCCGAAAGACACCTCGTGAGAGAAGGCTGTTGACTGTTATTAGATATTTATTTCAATTGTAGATATATTTTTTTTAGCTGAAACAACTTGTTTTTTGTAAAATATGTTTATTACGTAGAAAATGTCCACAATAGTGACTAGAATACATCAGTCTTCGTAAACAACATTGATTATGCATAATGATTGCAAAATTACTAGAAATTATTCCATTTGCTGTGTGATGATGCCTGATCAACATGTTATTGTTGTTATCCTGATATATTTAGAAATCAATAAATTTAGCTAAGCAAATTATAGCCTTGTTTTTATATCATATACTATAGTGACTAGATAATTAGACATCGATAAAATCTTTACAAGCTTCATAAACAAACATTAATATAATGCATATTGGCAATACTGCAATATAATAGCAATGACTTGCATTTAGCTCTTAAAACTATGAATAAATATTTCTTAATGGTATGTTAATTAACTTAACAGATATGTAAAAAATTTACATCCTAAATTCCATTAAATATTGTAATAATTGTTATATAATTTACTATTAAATATTGCGAGTAACTGACTAGAAACATTTGCGCTTCATGGAATGTTATACTGGAAGAAATTGAGCATAGGAAGAACTTAATTAAAACATTACATTGATATCTTAGTTAAAAATACCATCTCCAAAGTTTGTTCCCCTACCGTTACATTCAAATACATTAAAATCACATCAATAAACTCTCTTCCATTAGGGAATTTCTTAAATACTAAACATATAAATATGGCAGTGTATATAGACAAAAAAATTAAGCCTTCACATCCATTAGGACGACAACTTCATAAGGACTGCATTCAGACATGCCCAATGTATTGCAGAGCCATCCATAAAATCCCTTTTCAAAATCACATACATCTTTCCACCAGTTAGCGGCACTGAATGTAAGCTGAACTATGCCAGCGTACAAACCAAGCCCAATTGTAAAAGTCACAATTAAAAATGGGTAAGACAAAATCACCAAAGGTGCAAACAAGACCTTTTTGATACAATTAAAGTCTTCTGTCACATGAGTAAAGATGTTGTACCAAGTAATAGTACCCATATAGAATGAGTAAATTGCTGATATAAAAGCAACAAATGGTATACAAATCAAACTAAATAAAAATATATGTAGACCTTTGTATAAAGAGCATTTAGATATATCCATTTTGTTGTATTCATCAGCTACAATCGCTGCCTCAATGATTTCAAGCTCCTCTCTGGAAATGTTTAGTTTCACATCCACATTCTGACCTTTCTTCTTTCCTCTCTTGATTGTACCGGTCATAGTTAAGTAACCATCTTTGGATTCCGACAGTGAGCAATCAGGGGACATTGAACCTTCAGACTCGACTCTTAAAGCAGTAACTTCTGTATCAGTATTCTCAGACTCAAGAATACCGGGTACAATATTCACTCGCTTTTTCCTCTTGGCACTATTCTTGAGGCTGTCAGTCATTGTGCCCATCTCAAAGCTGTTTTCAGACTGCGTTTGAGAGAGGCTATTTGGAGTAGCTGAGGAACTCTCATTTTGATCGTTGTTTAGTAGCTTGCAACTCTTTTGCAGATCATTATCATTGTCACGCAAATCTCCATGGCTTGAGCAGGCATCTGAAGAGTTTTCGTAAATTGGTGACAAATCAATTATCTCCCTACTGGTGTTGGTTGACAGAACTTGATATCCATTTTTCTGTAAATTCTTGAAGGAATCATCACTGTTTGTATCGTTTATGTCTTCATCGTTAACATCATTGATGATCGGCAGGTTAATTTTCATGTTAGACTTGAGGCCTTCCATGGTGGAGTGTATAGTGCCGTTAGCTGTGTGTTCGGAGACTGGGGACAGGCCGTTCAAGTACTTTGTTGGAGCTTCATTTTCTCCAGCTCCCTGTAATAGATTTTTTAATTATATCTACAGAAAATACCAATAACCCCAAGTTAGGAATACATTTCAAACTGTTGATTACTGATGACTAATGAGAATTAGTATACAAAGTTCAAATAACAACTAATGCCTCTTTACTTAAAGAAAAAAAAATGTTTTTAATAAATTCCCAAAAAAAATATTAATACGAAAACCTTTAAATACTTTAGATCGGAAAAAAATATCATGCGCTATTGCTTCACTATATCATTTTTATCAAATTTAGGCCTAAATAACATAGGTTTTATTTATCAATACATCCAATAACACGATTTACAAAACACTTGTGTATCGTAATCAATCCCAAGTCAAAAGGTACGTTTTTCTATTCATAGCTTAAATGTGTAAGAAAAAGCCGACACAAATAAGCCGGTAATGACCTACTATATTAAAATACTAGAGTAATCCTTTTTATTCTTCAATCTCATACAAACAATTCGTAAATAAACATAAAAACAAAATTTACCTGAACCGTAATTATGTGATCAACGTGAGCGGGTATATTATTTTGTTTCTTCCCGTTGCGCTTTTTTGGTAAGATAAATATTGGCTGTTCAACTTTAGCCATTACTGTATGGTGTACAGAAATCACAGCCAGTCACAAATTCGAGCCAAATACTATTTTTATGTGAGAATTAGCCGCTTATCAAACACAACAAACTGTCTGCCATTATTTGTTATACGATTGAATTAAGAAGTAGGTGAAGAGGTGAACGATCGAATTCGTACCTACGCTAATATCGTAGGAAGTAGTTTTCAATGAGTTGGAAAGAGACGTGCATACTTTCGTAGTAGTTATTTGATTAAAGCGGAAAATCTATTTTTATCGTATTAAAGGTATAGCTATATTTCAATAAAAAACATTTTATATATTATTTTATCAAGAACTAAAACAAAACCTAATCAACATGAATAGTTTCATAATTTTCTTTTCTTAATGAAAGTACATATGAATATTTTTTATATCGTATTTTATCAGTTCCGAAAAAAATTCATGCTGCATTATATAATGATGTTGGAGCACGATCTGAAACACGAGTTTTGACAATTCCAGTAAAGTTTTTGGGGTTATATTTGAATTTTAGAGAAAGATTAATCAAAAGAGGCTTTTATAATTGATTCAATAACACTCCAAATATGTTAAAGGTATTCATGTTACTAAATCATGTTGGTTTCTTTGTTAGTGTTGAATAATGTATATAACCTATAGTAATGTTTGTCTTAGGGTATGGTGAGTTTGGTTACCGGTGGAGCTTCAGGATTAGGCAGGGCGACAGTGGAACGTTTTGTTAAGAATGGTGGTAGTGTCGTCATTCTGGATATTCAAGGCACGAGAGCGCAGGAACTGGCTAAACAGCTAGGGAAAAATGTTGTAGCATATACTGGTTGTGTAAGTTTTACTGGAATCTATAACTGAAAGCAAGGGTTTATGAGGGTTTAGGATTGATTATATGAGCTCAAATCTCATGAGTTTGTAGAAAAACATCACTTGAATCATTGATAAAATAATTTTAAATATTTATTTTTCCATTGTTCTTACTGACCATCACTTCTCAACCACATTATAATATGATTTAAGGGTTTGCTTTAGATTTATAAATGACCATGTTGACCATTTATTTACCTCATTACCTTTTTCTGCAATATAAAATACAATACAATTAATAAATATGATTACTACATTTTAGGTGTCATCAGAAGATGATGTGAAAAAAGCTTTAGACATAGCCAAAGAAAAGTTTGGTAAATTAGACACACTAGTCAACTGTGCGGGACACACAGCAGTGCATCAAGTATACAACTTCTATAAAGACAAACCATCAGTACTGGAGGACTTTGCTAAAGTTATAAGTGTGAGTTCCATTACTTTAATAATATGACTAAGTAGGCATACGCATTTTGCTGGATACAAGGCACTTGTCAATGTAGTCAATGTGGAGATCCTTTGGGGAAGCCTCTGTCCAGCAGTGGACTTCTTCTCTAAAGAGAGAGAGAGACAGAGCGGCACTTAATACTGCTGGCAAATGGTACAAGAAATATGCTAAAAGAATAAGTTTTTACAACAACTAACTAAAGTAAATAATAATTTTTTTCAATTTGTAACATTGGTGTTAATCTAAGAAACCATATTATAGTATAATTTATTGATCCATATAAATACTAATTTAAATTTCAGATAAACACAGTAGGAACATTCAACACAATACGGCTTGCTGCCGGTGTGATGGGACAAAATAAACCTGACAGTAATGGCCAAAGAGGTGTGATAGTAAACACGGCAGCAACAATAGCATATGAAGGAGATATCGGTCAAGCGGCCTATGCAGCCTCCACAGCTGGTGTTATTGGCATGACTCTGCCCATTGCAAGAGATTTAGCCCCTCAGGGAATCAGAGTTGTTACTATTGCGCCAGGTTTGTTTATCTTTATATTTGCATACGTAACTGTTGCACCTGATATAGGGGTAGGCAGAGACTATCATTCTCCACATTGCTTGATCCTGCCATATCATTTTCATCAATAACTAAGCATTCTCATCAGGGAGGTTACTCTAGTCTCCGACACGATGTTAGAATGTCTGAATTTCGACATCCATGTACAAGATAAAAGGTTTCCACTTCTGAAAATCAAAATACTATTCTCTATAAAACTTATAATTTGAACTTAGTCTAAAGTTACGACGTACGTTAGAGGATTCGAACATTTCTCAAAGTACTTAGGCATATTAGTACAGTTTTACGTACGATGTCGAATATTTGTCATCATGTTCCATAACCCTCTGTTCAGGATACTATGAATCTAAGAATTTATTTTCTAACAGTGTAGTGATGGTGCAACAAGTTTTAATCAGAGCTTGAATACAGATTTTTAATGGCAATCAATGCAAAAAAACAGCTTTGATATTGAGTTATTCTTACTCAGTGAGACACCTTTTACGTTTAGCCCAATTCTACTAGATTTCTTGTTGTTGTTAAGCCTTTGAAAGTTGACGACCAATGTGATATAAATCGACTTACGAATGTATTAAAAACTACTTAATTGTTTCAGGTATATTCGACACTCCATTAACAGCATACTTACCAGATAAAATGAAAGAATTTATAAAGCGAATGACGCCATTCCCCCAAAGGTTAGGCAAGCCTGAAGAGTACGCACATTTGGTCACGAGCATAATAGAGAATCCCATGTTGAACGGAGAGGTGATACGATTAGACGGCGCTCAGAGATGGTTCCCCTTGTAGTGTAGTTTAGTTAAGTTATTTTAAGACTGTTAAATAAATTATAGATTTAGTAATTGAAGTTTTTATTTGTTAGGTAAATACTTGTTATGGAAGCTCCATGCATTGACAGCCTCCGTGGCGCAGTTGGTTAGACGCCGCCTGTGAAACGAGAGGCCGCGGGTTCGATCCCCGCACCGAGAGAAATATTTGTGCGGCCCACAAATATTTCTTCCGGGTCTGGGTGTTTGTGAGACCGAAAAGTCTCTCGTAGTTCCTGATACCCACGACACAAGACTCGATCTTAGTGTGGGGTCAGGACTATGTATGTGACTGTTGGTGTTATTTATTATTTATTTATTAAGCTTTTTCCATATATTTTTTACAAGTTAAATGCATTATGGTCTGTCGTTACCAAATCGCAAGCGACCTCTCCAAGTGTGGGCGTGGGTTCGAATGCCAGGTAAGAAACAAATGGCCCAGTAATGGCTGAGAATTAACATGGCTTTCTCCAATAATTTTAATAGATGCCTGCAATCTGCATCTGGCGACTTCCTACGATTTCGAATAAGTCGGCCATTCATAGTGAAAAAAAACAACCATAAATGTAATTCAAATGATTGCAATGAAAAACGATCAATTGAACAATTGGAAATTATTGCCTGAATACCTTTTCGTATTTTATTAATTAGCATTTATTAGCGCTATCGGCGTTTGTTGCATTTAATAATTAATTATATTGAAAGTACTCATAATATTACAAACTAAAATTAACATATTTATACGATTATAAGCTTTATGTTAAACTATACATACTGTAAAATAGATACATGAACCTAGAATAACTACTCAACATTTAATATAAATGATCTGTATCTGTATAAGCCCATATACATTCCTCTGCAGGGCACGGGTCTCCTCTAAAACCGTAAGTACTATTATAATAAGAGGGGTTAAGCCATATAGTCCACCACGCTGACCTAGTGCGGGTTGGCGGATTTTACATATCATAGATTTTACAAATTGCTATGGTATGCAGGTTTTCTCACAATATATTCCTTCGCCGTTATAGTGCGTTGTAGTTTTTTATATGAATAATAAAAATATTTTTTGTTATACACCCATAACAAACATCAAACTTACTCCAACAACAGAACTTTTAAAACAAATTCACTGGTCTCTCATATGTGAGAGGCCGCCTGGGTATGTATCACCTCAATGTCTATTTCTCCCGCCAAACAGTAGTGTAAATTCACAGTTGTGTTTCGGTGTGAAGGACATTGTAGCCAGAGCAACTACTGAACATTTTGGAAACCTAACATCTTATGTCTCAGGATGGCGAGCGCAGCGGAATGCCAAGAATTATTTGTAAAAGCTGTTTGGTTTTGGCACTGTTCATGAGCGGTGGTATCGCTTACCATCAGGTGAACGGCATGTTCGTCTCACCATTCAATACAATAAAAAAAATACTCATGGTCCTTCGAGCCGGATGTCGAAGCTTGAACCCAAGACAATACGGAAAGCAATAAGTTAATAAATGATTACACATTGAATACGTTTGTTTTGTAAGTGGTGGGTTGTTTATCATCGTATTTATTGCTTTATCCGTCGGTATGACTGTTGCGTCGGCGCTCGCTCGGCGGGGCGCCCGTTTCGGCCGGCGTTGCGTGTCCTCAGACACATAAAAGATAATCTGTAAAACAGAGGCACTTGGGCTCCGGGCTGATAAAATTCTTTCATTCGATTTATATGTTCGACGCATGGAAGGGAATCGATTTAATAAACAACTGGATGTGTAAACGTCGATAGAGGCGATTTTTCTACCTATTTTGTGTTTATATTTAGGTGCTTGTAGAATATGTGCTAGTGCTATCGTTGAAATTTTGAGTTTTGATACAATTTACTAGAAAAATTGGGCGAAATACTCATTAAAACACTAGTTTTAATTGCAGATGGTGTTGTGTTCCTAGAATTTGATTCCGCGACCTCCTCTCTCAAATACATTGAGCTCAATAGCTGGCAAGAAAAAAAATAATGTTTCCTTACTGTTGCTTTGGAAATAAAGATTTATTACATTGCTACCCCACATCTAATATCTTTATAGTCAAGTCTCAATATTATTCATTCGCGTGGAATTCAAGTGTAATGTAGATCGGGAAATGACTCAATAGTTTTGGCAGAGGCGATATGCGCAAGATTCCAGAGTATTTGGTCCTGACTCCAATTACAGTTCGAGCATTGGTCCATGATATTTCAAAACATTGTTTATCCTAAGATACTACATGGAAATAGGAATTATAACAACTTTTTTATTGGCAGTTTTACTGTAAACACGGGTTTTGTAAATGGACAGGGAGAGAGAAGGAAAAAGTAGGAGGAGAAAAAGTTTGTAATGTATTCCAGCGATTTCCCGTCAGCCACTGAGTACATTGTACAAATAGAGAGTGTCAGCAAAACTGTTCCTTTACAAGTTTTTGAAAGTTCAAGTTTTTATGCAAGTCAATGTGCCGTCCTGGTAAAGTTGAGTGATTGGCACTGTTTTTAAAACTGATTATAAAATAGACTCACGCCATCTCAAACAATAGTAATATTGAGTAATCATAAACAATATAAAGTAATAATATCGAACAACTAGTAAAAACAAACCACAATAAATCCATGTAAAAACATCGAGACAAATGTCTTTTAATTTTCAACCGCAACATTTTAAGCATAACTCGCAAAAAGATCGATTGTACGTTCAGGTATTTGAAAATTGATTCCAATTGCAATCAGCAACAATGTTGTGCAGATCGCGAGTGCGCAACGAGTCTGGGGGTAACTTTATACTTCGACACGAAGTTCGAATTTTCGGACGATGAATATCAAATATATTATAAAAGTTATCTACTTCTAAAAATCTGTACTATTCCATATGAAACTTATCATTCACTTTGAACTTAGTCTAAAATTACGATGCGATACAGGATTCGAACATTTTATAATTTATCTAGGCACATTCGTACAGTTTTACGTGTGATGTTCGACCAGTCGTCGTCGTGTCAGAGTACAGAGTAATCCCCCTATCCGCGGGCCAGTTGACAAACCCAATACGAGCTATAAACATTCTAAGGAGTTATTGTTTTCTATCTCTGGAATTTGTAGATGGGTTTCAGGTAAAAATGAATAGCTACTAGGTACTTGGTTGTTTGTCGGTGAAAATATGTATGAAAAAATAAATAAACGTTTGGAATTCGGTTAAATTACGGTGTTTGTCTATGTAATTTTAAATATTTGATTTATTTTTGATAAAATCTTCGTCGAAACGTAATGTTTCAAAATATACAACAATTCGTTATATTTTGTACAATTATATAGTAGGTACAAGCGGAATTCATGCCTAGGGCATTTTCTCCCAGTCATCCTTAAGGTTACATACATAAAGACGGAAGCAGGTGTTTGCTAATTATTTGGTACATTAAAAAAAAACCAATATATTAATTGTAGTTTCCAAACGTGCAACCAAATATTATTTTTATCAAATACTGTTCATCTTTTAAATCGTAAAAGATACTTATCTATTTAAAATAATACAAAGCTATTCATACATTCACGAATGATTTCACTGTCGTTCTATATCAACTCGGCTACACAACCGAATGCGCGGCACTGACCGACAAAGAGGTACCATTGGAGGCAGTGTTTCGTATGATATAAAGTATAAGAGACATATGTAATAAAGCGGGATTGTTTACGGGTCCGTATAAACCCATCTTATCTCAATCTAAATCGGGGGACACGTCAAAATGTAAAGGGATTGCTCGCAACCCCATACTGTGCGCAGGTATGTAGCGAGGATATTTAAAATTGGAAATTAATTTAAATAAAGAATTATCAAATTATGCGATGAAATAAAACTATTTTTTACGGATTTTATCCCGGATTTGGTTTAATTTTTACATATTGTAACTTCCTGACATAATGTGACGTTTCGAGAAGAATTGCGTTATTCGTAGTGAGTAATGGGCTGCTGGTTATCGGAAACTATCCAGTAAATATGACTGAGGGTATAGAAAGGGTTAGACAAAGTTGCTAGGTGCAGGTCATTGGAAAAACTCTTAGGAGAGGTTTATATTGCTGGACGTCCTATAGGAGAAGATTAATTAGGTGATCATTTAGTGAAATTGTTTTAATAATTAGCAAGTATATCCATCAGAACATACTCGTAACTTGCCGATGAATAACTCTTCCTATGACAACATAGTACTTGATTTATTAAACGAATGCAATTTTACAATTCAATGGTTTTTAAGTTACTTGTAAGCAAGTTTTATCGTAATATTAGGGTGCAATCTCGTATATTATAAATGCAAATAGACATTAAATTTTACTAATATGGCCTAAGCTTCTACGATATCAATATCCAGAACATTAGTAAAATTATTGCTTATTACCAACTGAACTATCATTTACACCATAATTCCATTAATAAGATATTGCCTCATATATTCCCTGTTTTAAAACATCTTGCTTAATTCGCATCTCCTTTAATTTAATTGAAATAATTATTGCATTTAAAGTGAATACATATACTCCTGAATACGCACCGACCATAGACAAAGATACCTGGTCGTCTCCAAGTGTCGTTAATACAATGGCAGAGGGTTTTAATTTAATTTTATAGTTGCTCTCTTACCCGTCGCTCTCGAGTGGCCATCAATCATCTGACTCAAGACTCAGTTATTTCACAGCCTTCGGCGGGGATTTTTAGTTGGATGATTTCCATTGCTTCTTTTGTTACCGTTACAATGTTATTAACAAGTCTCAAATCTGCAGAAAAGCTAGGAATTGTCATGGATGGTGTCATTTATGGCTGATTTTTTTCAAGAATATTTTTTACCCCTTTGTCATGTGGTCATCCTTTGAATACAGTAGAAAAAGATTCGCCAAACGATGGCAAAGTTTTAGTAAATTTAATTTCTATTAGCTGTAGTTACACAATTCGTATTCGATCTTTCTGCATAAACTACGATAAAAAATATTGATTATAAGTCATATTATTATACTTGTGAGAATTTTATAAACAACGAATCCAAAGGCAGTTATTCACATCAGTTCATTCTCACAACTAACCCACGTCCATTCTATAGAATACGGTAATGCGCAGCAATGTACACGGCGCATTTCAAAACAATCGAATAAGAACGCATATTACAATAGACTTAATGCTCGTCTACCACACACGGCGTCGGTTCTAAGAGGCTCATTTGCCCCTCTAATTGTGATCGTAGACACAATTATGAACTTCACGTGGATTCCTCCTCCGTCCGACAAAACTTTTTCGAGTTTTTCGACAATTAGACAACGGTGGCATCTTGGAAATGTAATTGTCTCATTTGGTTGATATTCGAAATGTTGCGTTTTGTGGAAAATAATTAAAATAATGACGAAATGGAGTTGTTTCGCAATTTTGTTTATGATTTTTTTTTTGGTTAAACATGGTCATTTTATTAAGTAGTGTTCTTAATTCAAAAATATTATTTTAAGACCTCACGGGTGAAAACGTCTTGCAAGTTTTTATGAAGTCATATTTTGTTAATTGTTACTAAAATTCGCGTTTTATTTTATTGTTTTATTACGTTTTTTGATTTAGCAGTATTTGTTAACTGACTTTATAGGTATTTTTTTATTATTTCAATTGCGTTTAGTTACTTTATAATTTTTTATCCATCCCCAAGTTATGTAATTATCAACTATATTTATAAAAAAACCCGAAGTAACTTTTCATAGTTTTTTTCAATTACGTATTTTTTTCTATGGTAGGTATAATCTTGCGTGTTATGTGCCAGTAAAATACAACTTATTTTCTTGCCATAATGGTGTAAACAATGATGACTACTTAAAATTTTATAGGATCTGGTCACGTGTTTGTCAGAATCTGGAATATTTTAATGTAGGGACGGAAGTAACAACTTGTTTATTTTCTTAAAGGATTTTTTTGACCTAATTTTCTAAATATGAATAGCCAGAATCTAGGAAGAGCAATGGAATGGTAATTAATGGCAGAAAACACGCCAAGATGGAAACTCCGTATAAGCTTGAGAACCAAAATGTCAAAACTTCAATGCATAAAGTGTTAAACTTTTTTTTTTATACTGGCCCGGCTTAATGACTACACTGCACCTGATGGTAAGCGCAAATGCCGTCCAGGCAGAGTATCGAATGGCATCAAACGGTAGTCCCATGCCATTCGATACAATTATGCCGGTCTAAGATGTCTCTTCCCACTATTCAATTTGATTTGATTTTAATTTTGTTTATGATACTTTTGGGTATAGTAATATCTAAGAGACTGATTGAAGAGAAATATATTAATAAAAGAAATTCATTTTTGTTTTTATATGCATGTTACAATCATCTCTTTCCACTGTTATAACCAACTCTAGGGATACGATTGTAACAAATTCCACTGTTTTTACTTGGCCATGTTCTCAAAGTCTGTAAAGATAAATATACCCTGTTTAGTGATTAATATATTATGATTTAATAAGCTTTGTGATAGGTATGTCTCTCTTCATCTTTTCAGCCTCCAAGAAAATTTATTATATTGTGAAATATTACAAGAAAAATTAAAATCCTAACATTCGTCTCTAGTCTCTCTTAATCATTATTGTAGAAAAGACCCAAATCTTTTATTTAATAAAGCTATATTACTGAAGATCTAAATTCCATTGTAACTTTTAGTGATTCTTTTCTTTATAATAACGTATTTTTTGGCCATGCTATACCGAACCTCTAAATCCCAAATAACATAAATTGGAAGCCAAATAAAAATGTTATTGTTATTGGCGACGTCTTTCAGACAACCTTTGATTTACTTTATTGTGTATTTTTTCGTCAACAAGGTTCTTTTGTATTAAAGATTTCGAAATTAATGTAGGTGTAATTTGATTGCCAAGTTTATACATTTCTTTACACAAAAAAATGTTTCTGAATTTTAATTCTTATGCATTTTTGAAGATAGCGACATCTAGTAGATGACTACAGAACTATCTATGCAATTTCAGCGTAGGTAGAAATAGTTATCAAGAAACAATAAGTGGAGTTTTCATCCTTGGCACTCCATCAAAGAAACCTTTCAGAACTAGAGCATAAAGTTGCAACACAGCCGAACATAAAGATCAAAAACACGTACAAATCATATAAAATAATATTTCGAGCCTAACTCCATTATGTAAAACGCAGAAACAGGGACAAAGCTATATGCAATAAATAACTTGTGCACTTAGTCCGGCTAATTGCCACTAAATGTAAATTATAGTTGTGGCACGCAAAAATACTCAGTGTTTTCCAACAGTATAGTGTTTCTGAAATACACACCTTGAGCTATGCGTAAGGACGTCGGTACGATGTTCACTTTTAGTCGGATTATTATTCTTAAGATTGCAAAATCTATAGGGAATTATACAGAGGATAAGCAATCATACAATTGAGACTAGCGCGTCCTCATATGGTGGTTGCGGATTTTATCTGAATTACATTTTTTTATTGCAGTAGATGCGAGACGAGCATGCCGCCTGATTGTAAGCGATACGACCGTTCATGAACTGTAGAAAACCAAACAAAGCACCTTGAATTACAAATCAATACATGGCGTTCCACTGCTCCGTCATCCTGAGACATAAGGTGTTAAGCTTCATTACTAATACTATAATATTCTTGTTTAAAATTAATTTGAATACAACAGTGCATTTGTACTGGTATTTGGCGCTATTAAGTATTCCAACTATTTTATTTTTTTCCAATGATGACTCAAACAGCAGAGTTAAGAACACTGCTGTTGGGTGGGAGAAATATTTCATAGACAACAAATCATCTTAAAAACCACCAGACTGCCATACTTTTTAACCTTCATTGAGACTATAAATTTAATTTTGAAGAGGCCTATGTAAATCAGTGAACAATAAAACAATGATGACGATAACGATGATCCAGACTATAGTTAAATTTTATAATCGTTGATGCGACAACACGACAACAGTTGGCGTGCCGATCGTGTGGAGCCGCCTTTGCCTGTACACATAACTCATTTGTTCCGTAGAACTCGTTTCATATTTGCACTGTGTAAGGCAGTGGTTTTGAGGTAGACAATCGGTGTTTAATTACTTTAGTTGATTTGCCTTTGTTCAGATTTATTTATTATGCCGTACCGTTGGTTTTTATTGTTAGTTTCGCTTCCTGGTGTGTGTTTGAATTAATTTTACAATTGTATATTGTGATTGGTTAGAATTAAATGTAGACACACCTAACTGTGACTCAGGTGGTATGTTTCGTCGAAGATTTGTAACTCTATAGGCAACTAAAAGATTTATTTCTAAGAATCTTATGTT
Organism: Hyles lineata; assembly: GCA_030180105.1. Lineage (NCBI taxonomy): Eukaryota > Metazoa > Arthropoda > Insecta > Lepidoptera > Sphingidae > Hyles > Hyles lineata. The sequence goes on from JARJEE010000023.1 coordinate 2,810,942, forward strand.
GAATTGTATTGTGAACATTTATGAATCCTTTTTGTGCAGTTGAGGTTGACCAAAATGCGGTGGGTTGAAGTCAAAGTAATAGAGTTATTAGCAGCAGTGTAAATGCACTGTCGTATTCCGGTTTGAAGGACATTGCAGCCATAGTAATTACTGTACATATAACGTTCATAATAAGCAGTGGTCACTTAACCTCCTTACAATTGGTTGTTCATTTATCTTCTTTGCTGACACTACAGTCATGGTAGCTGCAGTCACGAATCACATCATGAATTAGAATCGATTCTCATTCTTATTTCTCATTTATGCGTGCGTTATTCATATGAATAACTATATTCTATAGAAAAAATGCGGTCAGTGCTAGTAAATAAATAAATAAATAAAATAAGATTTATGATTTATACATTTATGACAGCCTTCGTGACGCAGGTGGTTAGACGCCGCCTGAGAAACGAGAGGCGCCGGTTCTATCCCCGCACCGAGAGAAATGTTTGTGTGGCCCACAAATATTTATTTCAAGTCTGGGTGTTTGTGAGACCGAAGTCTCTCGTAGTTCCTGATACCCACGACACTAGACTCGATCTTAGTGTGGGGTCAGGACTATGGATGTGACTGTTGGGTGTTATCCTTATATATTGAAATACGCAGTCCAAAGTTGTCTGGTTCTAATATTTGTAAATCTGTATAAAATATGTTAACATAAGAACTGATACGTTGAGGTCTGGTGACGTCATCAGCCGCACCCTCAATTGTTCAATTCGAGTAATATAATGGAAAATAATGACTAATGCTGTAATTTTAAGGTTGGTTATCGTTTCAATTTAAATTCAACAGATAATAAAAGACTGATCAATCAATCAAAGTATTGGTAACAGTACAGAAATAGCTGTGCTGGTTTTGAAATAATACATATTTTAGTCTATTAGTGGCATTGATTTATGAATGACAAGTTGATGTTGTATGGAAGAAGTGGAAAATTAGACTGTTCTTACTATAGCAGTACTTGATTACATCATGCCAATAAAATTGAATATTAGTTAATATTATTAAGAGATAGAAGTGTTAATAATAATTTAGTATATTTTGTTTAATGATTGGAATAAGTATAATTTCATAATAAATGAATAATGTTAGATGGCTTTTATGAACTCATGATGATATTAATGAGAATATTAACTGTACGATATTTGTAATCCATTTCCGTTTACCAATTTCGACACCGTTTAAATACCCTTTCCCGCATCGAAGAAATGTTTTGATGATTTTATTATCCAACCACTAATTCGAAATTTATTAGATTTTTTTACGAAAATGAATTCAACACTTCGATACTGGCTTCGTTTTCTAATTTTTTTTACCTCGAAATTAGCAAGTCTGTTGACTGATCTCTTGTCTTTATCAAACAATTAGACCACGTTATGTAACTACCCTATTAAACTGTTAACTATTGCTCTTACCCAACTATCACCAAAGTATTTTCAAATACCCAATTTAAATAAATCAGCGACAAATACCCAACAACCGTCCATCAATAAAGGTAACAACCCACTGAGAGTTTATTGTATTGGTAATTAGAAGTGGACGAGTGCTGGACAAAACAATGCGTGCAATCGGGCCGGCGGTCTGTGCCGATGAATAACTGGGCTTCGTAACTCATTGCGTGGCGCCTTGTGCCTGTCCTGAAGGAGACACACTAGCTGGTGTAGTGGACAGCATTGCTTTAGAATATAAGGACATTATGAAGTTGTTGTGGTTATTTTGAGACGCTTATGTCAGCAGAGGACTTCATGTGAATACAATAATATAATTAGACAAAATAATTTTAAAACAAACAAAAAAAAAAACATGTATTATCACACAATACGACGTACAAACATACATTTTAATATAAAAATAAAAGGAAAAAGTACATAGGGATTGCGCGTCGCATAGCTGTGACATTTAGGTGACGACTCAGCATAATGTTGATCTGCGGTGCGAGCCACAGTGCAAAGGTGGTTTTCAGTGGTCACCTAGAATTAACGTTGCTCTGCTAACATAAATATACCTAATATACGGCCACTGTCACCAAGATGACGTAACTAACTGTCAGGCTGATGAAGATTGGGAGCATCATTATCGCGCCAACTACGCCTCATGCTGTCCAAGCTGCTGGCCAATTGTGAGTTGGCAGGCTACCTCACAAATGAATAGTGATATATTCTTATTATATATCGTTTCGCAGTGGATTTCTTGTGTCCGAAGTCGATGATAATAACGTTGATGATCTAAAAGTCAACATCACCTGCGTACCTTAGGTAGAAGATTTCCCATCATCTTCATAATTAAAACAACCGATATTAAGACGTCACTTCATAAAGTCTCTAAGACTAGTATTATCACGTCATTTCATAAAGTCTTTATGAAGTGACGTCTATGATCAAATTGTCAATCCTTCACAGCAGTGTGTCCGTAAAATAGCATTGTTAAAAGCTCACAAGCCAGCCGAGCGTTATGCAACACAACAATTGCATAAGCTGGCGTTCTGTTCCCGGACATTTTTCAACTAGTTTATTGTACAAAGCTGTATCAATCAGTGTTAGGGTGTATTTATGACTAGCATTTACCTAATTAGTGGCAATGCTTTGTACTCAAACTGTTTGTTTAGAAAGTTTGAGCAGTTTAAGTTGAGGTGTAACTTGTTAGGGAATTGCATATCAATTAGAAAGGGTGTGGTATTGCAATTGTTTCATAAAGGATCTTAATCTGTAGTAGGTATTATAATTGAGCACTAATATCGATATTACCATTAATGTAGATTAAAGGGCAGAATTCGATCAAGAGAAATTCTCCCAAAATTCGCTATAGTATCCAAGGTTTCCTCACGATGTTTTCCTTCACCGTCAAAGTGCTTGGTGATTGACTATCAATAGACACATGACTCTGAAAAGTCAGAGGGATCTCTACTCTATCGTCAAAATATTTTTCCTTGACACTTTAATTGACTACAGTTAGGCGTTAAATAATCCCAGTTCCCGGTACATGCAGGTCACCTGTGTTCTAACGGTCGGTGTTTCTGTCCACCTCGGCCGCTAACTCACAGTGTATTTGAAATTAAGTTAGTAATAAGTTGGTGGTCAAGATAACGTTACGTGAGAGACGTTCAAAGCTCGCCATTCGACATTAATAGAAGCAATTACAAAGTCAACGTTCTCACTTTCCCTGGTATAGGGCTGGGATGTATCGATTTAATAAATATCGATATCTTGTTTCAAATCAGGCGATTATGACATGTTTGTTACAAAATACATTAACAATAATTAGAATGGTGAAAATCGCTTTTGTTTTAAAAAAATATATATTTGACAATGATTGGCAATTTTTTTATGTCATAGATATTTTTTTTATTGATGGATAGGATCGCTCATGGACAATAGCAAAACCTATAACACCATGAATTATAAAGCAACGCTTGGCATTCTGTATTCGCCATCCTGAGACATAAGATGTTAAGTCTCAATATATCCAGTAGATACTCTGACAATGTCTTTCAAACCGGGACACAACAGTGCATTTACACTGCTATTTGATGGGAGACTTGATATGGCGGTGCTACCCAGGCGGCCTTTATGGGAGACGTCCAACCAGTCCATTTTAAATAGTTTGATTCCAATTATTTTATCAATATTTTTTGGATAGATATACTCGTAAACTACGAACATAACTATTACAAATATTGCAGATAACTTCGAACGGTTTGTTATGAACAACAATCTAATTTATCATTGCTTCATATTTACACTGTTCGCGAATATACAAAGTACTGAGATGTTATCGATTATTCATTCACGTTAAAACTGACGCTGGAATCGATTGCAGGCCATTAGACAAACTTGGTTTAAATATGGTAAGGTTGCTTTTGAAAGCGAGGGCAGTTCAAAACGTGATAAACATTTATTGGAAACATACTTGTTTGTTGTTTGAACACTATAGAAGTAACTGTAATGTTGACACTTATCTTATATATAAAAATGAATCGCAAAATGTGTTGGTAACCGCATAATTCAACAACGCCTGGACCAATTTGGCTGATTTTGGTCTTGAAATATTCGTGGAAGTCCTGGGAAGGTTTTAGGGGTGAGAAAAATAGGAAAATTTCTGAGGAAGATACTAAAAACCTTTTTTTTGGGTATCCTTCAAGCGTGATGCGTCCAGCCAGTATAGGATGATCTTTGTTTATTTGACAGGAGACGTAAAAGACGGTCCAGCTTCAACTACCACCCAACGTAAAATGATCTATCTTTCCATTGTCTTTCATTGACGGCTGACGAAATAGAACAAAATTCAAAAAATGTGTACATCGTGTATATAATATTATCTAGATACGGCGTCTTGCGCATAATTTTGTTAAATGTAAATTAAAACGATGTCCACATCTACCAAAATCGCCCATTGTTTTTTGAGATTATTGCAACAGTTTTAAACAAGGTATACTCTATCGAAGCGTTTTGCCGGAGTACACCAAAATATATCTAATTATAATTTTTCGTTTTCATAAAGGACATTGTTTTTTGAATTGATACTTTTAGATGCGCTGGGGGACAAATTTAAATTCCGCATTAGTATTGTTTTCAGAGAATAATAAAAAAAATATTGCTACGTTGATGCCGTATCTAGACATTATAATGAAACGATATGCAATTTTATATTTTTAAATATTTGTTTTATTACTTACGTCACCTGGTAAGGCAGTATGAAGGTTTTATTAATTTGTATATGGTAACGTACTAGACGCGACTGCCAACAAGTTTACGATGGTCACGGGTTCAAATTCCAGGGCACACCTCTGACTTTTCGGATTAATTTCTACGTCAAATAAAATCCGCCAACCCATACTAAGCCAGCGGGGTGGACTATATTTTCTTCTATAATATAAAAATGAATCGCAAAATGTGTTGGTAAGCGCATAACTCAACAACGCCTGGACCAATTTTGCCAATTCTTTTTTTTTTTATGTTTTTTTACTTTATTACTAACAAAAAGTAATGGCGTGCAATATTATTTGGAAAAAACAGCATTTTGGTGCTGAAATAAGGGAAGGAATATTGGATGGATGCTAAAGTTTTTAATGTCAAAATTTCATAAGGCAATCTTTATATGTACATGTGTATATGGAGAGACGGGATATAATAGAGTGGAAGGTACGGGAGAGGGCTGGGATAGCTGACAGATTTGAAAGGACGAAATGTAAATGCACGTTATAAGACGGGATGGATAATAAAAGAGAAAGGACGGGACGGATCGGGAAGAGACTGAACAGACGGATGAGACGGGATTGAGCCAGACAGTAGGATAGCTATGTCAAGTTTAGGTATACAAGAGATTAATACGAAAAATAACATGTATTTGGTGTGGAGTGGAATCAAAAAATATATGCACCCAGGCGAAGCTGGGTCGGGCCGCTAGTTTTAAATAAAGACGTTTCTTGAAAAATCTGTATTATTAAACTAATAAATAGACATGTACGTATATTTCTATTTACATTAGTGTGATTTTTTCTTTCTTCTTTATATTATTTTTGCTATATGGTGCTTTTATTTTAAACAGTTTACTTTATTATTATGTGATCGAAAGTAATGACCATATTCACCACTTGCGTCAAAATTAAATGAGTCTTGTAGACGTCATAACTACCCACATAAAAAGATACAGACTGCTAAAATTTCCCTTTCTTTTATCTTTTACAGTAATCAGGTAAAAAGGAATATCTCTATTTACTGACATAATCTGGCTACGATATACATTATGTACGTTGTGTATAATCTATCTCAACGGATAATAACCAATTGCCAATTATTAAGCGACATTGCTGGAGGCACAATAATAACAATTAGTCTCGTATATCCTTCACGATCAATGCAATTACAAAGCAGTTTATCTTATGAGTAATACTTTAATATGGTCTATTTTAATATTGACGATAACATTCTCAGGATGTATCGACTTTGAATAGGATCGAGATTTTTTTATATTGTCAACTAGCTGTTTCGGCGAATAAATTACTAAGAATTTGCTGTTGCAGAATATAATTGTGATATTTTCTTAATTATGTTTAAGACTGCCTCGGTGGTGTAGTTGTACTACGGTACGCTTACAAAACTGAGGTCTCGGGTTCGAATCCCGGGTTGGGCAAAGTGATATTGGATTTTTCATTTCACTATTCATTATCAGCCCAGAGTCAGGAATTTGTGCCCGATATGGCGATAGGCTCGCCACCTATCACATCGTGGGACGGAACATACTGGCGAAATGTGGGTGCCCTGGCACCTCTGCCTACCCCTTCTGGGAAAAAGGCGTGAGTTTATGTATGTATGTATGTATGTTTAAGAGATTTGTCAACATTCCTTTTAACTCTTAAAATACACGGATTTTTTCTGTTCTAATTTACTACTAGCATTGTACTTTCTTGTGAAAGCGTTATTGAAATACCCGAAAGCAAAGATCCTCTTTTATATTTTTTATTGCTATGAATGGCGAGACGAACATGCCGCTCGCCTGATGGTAAGCGATACAACCGCTCATAAACAGTAGCAAAACCAAACAACACCTTGGATTACAAAGCAATGCTTGTCATTCCACTGCGCTCGCCATCCCGAGACATAAGATGTTAAGTTCAATATGTCTAGTAGTAACTCTGGCTACAGTGCCCTTCAACTCGAAACACAACAGTGCATTTACACTACTGTTTGAAGGGAGTAATAGACATTGCGTTGGTACCTACCCAGATGGCCTCTCGCATATGAGAGACCTACCACCAGTATTTTTATCGATAATTCTCCTTATTACACCGAAGTGACCACATCTCTGGTTCTCTGAGTACCGAGACGGCCGCGTCCATTGTTTCCCGGCCGGCGTGTGTTTGTTTAGGACCGCGTTAATTATGACGCCACGTAACGAGCATCCCTTAGCAGCAAGAGTAAGGAATTTGACACCAACCGACACTCTACATTGTGCTGTGTAAATGTAGAGATTGTTCCTAGGTAGAGTCTTCGATATTATTGCTTTTTAATATCTGTTGGAGTGTAAAGGATGTATGGTCGTTAAATAATATTTTTTGAATAAGTGTAAATGGATAATAATAATAGAATACCTATTAAGAGTTGATCTTTGTTCAAGTGCGCTATGTAATGTTTCAGAATTGTTGATTTAAATTGTTTCTTAATGTTGTATTATTCTTTCGATCTATGAACGATACGTTCGGTTGCATCTGATTTTATGAATTAAAATTTCTTATGGAATAATTTTTAAATAGTATTTCTAACTCTTACTCAAAGACATAAAATTTCAATGAAATAGTTTTTTATTAATAAATATTAACGAACTTATTCATAGATATCTTAAAACCTATTTTATTTGTCAATGTTTTTTCCCTTTCCATCGACTTTTCAATTCAGTTCGAGCGAAGAAGACAAAACATTCGATAGCTAAAATAGGTTTTAAAACCGTCTATGAATAAGGCCGTAATTGTTTGATATTAAATATGTGTGACAGTAAGTTTTAATTCTTGGTATAAATTCTCATTTCATATACAATCGACAGACAGACTATTGACTCCCTCGGTGGCGTAGTTGTACTACGGTACGGTTACAAAGCTGAGGTCTTGGGTTCGAATTTTGGGTCAGTCAAGGTGATATTGGATTCTTCTAATAATTATCAGTCCGGAGTCAGTAATTTGTGCCCGATATGGCGATAGGCTCGCCCTCTGTCACATCGAGGGACGAAACATACAAGGCGAATTGTGGGTATCTTGGCACCTCTACCCACCCCTTCTGGGAAAAAGCGTGAGTTTATGTACACATCTACAGACAGTTATTTTCTCAGAAATTTACTGGTGGTAGGTCTCTCATATGTCAGAGGCCATCTGGGTGGGTACCACCGCAGTGTCTATTTCTCCCGTCAAACAGCAGTGTAAATGCACTGTTGTGTTTCGGATTGAAGGGCATTGTAGCCAGAGTAACTACTGGACATATTGAGACTTAACATCTTATGTCTCAGGATGGTGAGCGCAGTAGAATGCCAAGCATTGCTTTATAATTCAAGGTGTTGTTTGGTTTTGCTACTGTTTATGAGCGGTCGTATCGCTTACCATCAGGTGAACGGCATGCTCGTCTCGCTATTCATAGCAATAAAAAAAAAAAATGCCAAACATTAGCCATTTACCTGGCAACAGTACCATTGAGTATTTAGGTGGAAGTGATTTTGTCCAAGTCCGTCTGTCGTACAGAGATATATTGCCGTGAGAAAGCTCGCGTAATGTGTCACAGGTTATTTTCGTACGGCGCTCGTTGCGCAATAAATCTAAAGCTGGACTGTTGAAAACACAGCGAATAGACTATTGATATTTTTTATATAATTTAGAAATTGGTGTAAAATTTATTATATCTCGTATAGTCCATTGTTATTGATGATATAAAAAAATATAACTAATTTATATGGGAAAGATAAGGGACAAGGTAATTTACCTTTTAAAAATATTTAAATAATTATAGGCATAAAAATTACTTATTATATTACATGAACTTCAATGATTTCAGAAATTCATCAATATATGAATGCAAGAATACTATTTTTAAAATTTTATTTATGATTATTATAGAAAATCCTTATTAAAAGATTTTTATAAAATTTACGCAATTTTTACTTAGTTCAGATACACTTAGATTTACATAAAATCAGTACAAAAAAACTAATAATACTGAATCACCCCATTTAGATTAACTAAATGATTACTTAACATAATTTGCATATAAACTCTACTTGTGTAAAGCACTGGTACAAAAATCCAAGCCATTGTCCGGTGGGAAAAACAATTTGCTACGCTCAATACAAAAGACATCAACGCGTTCATTGTCCGTTAAATTGTTCAACGATTTATTTGATTATATATTAAGAGGTTTTAATGGCATTATAAATTGTATGCAAAATGCGATTTAATTTCCAGATTATACTTTTTGCATCAGTGCTAGCAGTTTGATGAAAACAGTGTGAATGATGTTTCAAAATTGGTAATTTTGAAAATGTCATTAGTGTTTTTGCGTGGGAGTGTATGACCTAAAAGTACTATTTAAAAAACATTTTATGATAAAGATTTTATAATTCTGTGTTTTCGTGACTGTGCGTGTCTTTAAGATGAACAGAAGAGATCTATAATACCATTACTTTCTATGTTAAAATATAGATTATATGTCATCTTTAACCACAGTCTATTGAAGTATAAAATTAACTTATGTTAGGAAATTTTAAAAAGCCCTTAATATCATCTTATCTTTGGCATCTTTTATCTCGCCAACACTTAATTAAACGAAATGATATTTAATAAACGCTACGGTTTTTAACGAGTCAGTTAATTTAAGCGAGCGGCCGTTGGCTCGTGTTATTGAATTCATTACCGTAACGAGATTAAAGATTTAAGTAATGATAAGTTGAGATTGCTTAACTTAACTCGCCATTGATTTATATCTTAACGGTTTAATAGTATGTTTGCTCTGGAAATGTCATCTTGATGATTTTCGGCGGAATGTTGGTTAATTGATCGTAAACTTTTTGAACTTGTGTCGGTTTGTTGGTTTAGTATTGTGGTTGGATTGTGAGCGGGGAAATGGGTTCAATTTTCAGATTTATATTTTTTTTATTTTTAATGAATGTTATTTTCTCGAGATTAAACAGTGTGTCGATTGGAATGATTATACGTAGAAACAACATGGTTGAAAATTAACGGACACAAAATGACAATTTCTGAACATTGATCTAGAAAAAATTATAATGAGTTGTTGGATGTGGCCTGCATTAACTAACTTGAAGTATTTTTTCTAAATTATTTTTCATTACACCATAAATACACACAAGAACTCACGCCATTGTCACAGAAAGGGTAGGCAGTGGTACCCTTATGCCTATTTTTGCCTTGTGTGTTCCATCCCACGATGTGATAGGTGGCTAACCTGTCACAATATCGGGCACAAATTCCTGAGTCCGGGCTGACAATGATTAAAAAAATACAATATCACATTGCCCGATCCGGGATTCGAACCCGAGACCTCAGGTTTGTGACCGTACCGTAGTATCCCAGCATCTTAACTGTACCATAGAACAAATGCGCCAACGCGCAAATTAAATAATAAGACGTCAAATAAACTTGCTCTTTATTCTATTAATTTATGAAACTCACAGCACATCCGACCGTTTTACGTTACAAAATCACAATTTATCAGCATTTATTCATCAAAGGACACTTCGATCTGGAAGGAATAATTTACTAAAGTACCCTTTGTCAACTAAGTTACCTCACAAACCTTTATCAACTAACACAAGCTACCGAAAATCAAGGCTGTACCGAGCGGTTCGCGACGTCCCAAAACGACGCTCACAAATAAATTTATCGATCAACATACTGAACAGATAATCGTCGTTGGGAATGTTTTAATTAGGCTAACGGCTGCAGCGGCGCGGATGCCTGTGTCTCCCCCCCTCCCTCTCCTCTCCCCCCTCTCGCCCGCGTGACGTCACACTCCCCCCCTTAATGCATCGCTTTCGATATTGCGAGACGAATTTTGAGGATGTGAGTAAGCTGAATACAATGTATCGGATGTCGTTTGGGAATTAAACTTTAATTGTGGTAATTTGAAGCGGAGAGGTGTTTTTAGGTGATGGAGGAGTTCGGAAATTTTTGAAGTTGGGTTTTTAAATGACTAGCTTGATGTAAAGAATGGAATTTATCTCAAAGAAGAAAGATTAGGATGTTGCTATAAATCTGTATCTGTATCAGCCCATATACGTTCCACTGCAGGTCACGGGCCTACTTTACAATCGAGAGTACAATTGAAAGTGGTTAGGCCATATAGTCCACCACGCTGGCCTAGTGCGGGTTGGCGGACTTACATACCATAGAAATTCTTATAAATCGCTATGGTATGCAGGTTTCCTCACGATGTTTTCCTTCTCCGTTTTAGTGATAAATACCTATTTAAAAATGGCCTAAGTTTTCCTGTAGAATTATAAAATACTTCTGATAGGAGGTCAATCTGTCTACCTTTCTCTTTCTTTCACTCTGTCTTCAGCCACAGAAAGTCCACTGCTGAACACAGGCCTCCCCCATGTTGGAAGCGGCCAGCATCCAGCGAATTCCTGCTTTACTTCTCATAGGAGCTATGAAGACTTGACTAACATAGAACACTCTAATTATCTCGTGGTTGGTTAGGAAATGCGTGTGATATTTCCAGATGTATTTATTATTTAATTATTATCGCGCAAATAATTGGAACAGCAGTTTTCCCAAGACTTTCTCAGCTTTAATGCCAAGTGCATTTCAAATGAGATATTTGATTTACAAGATTTCTAATGTTTGCCGTGTCTGTTGAATAGACCGAGTAATTAGTAACTCAAATTGCTAGCAAGCATGAAAGCTAAAATTAAGGTAAGACAATTTAAATCTAGAGTAAAGGAAGTATGTAAAATGCTTAACCCATCATCGAAAAACAATTAACATAATAATTTATAGTAATGCATGTTTTTTGTTTTCTCTCTTTCATTAAATATTAAGTTCAATATTGAACTGAAGCCACCCTCAAAGATCTGCATTTTGAGCCATTGAAAGAAATTGAAGCGATTTTTTTTATTTGTTATTTTTTTGTTCAAACACAATAAAATATTGAACGGCGAGATAAATATCATCCAATTCAATTTAAATTATTGATCGCTGATTGACATTTAACAAGGCCATAAATCGACGGCAATAAAAATGGAAAAATGTAGGGTGAACCGATCTATCGTCGACGGTGAATTCAAAATTTGCATTTTATTAATAAACATTCAAGATATGGCCATCATGTTGTCATTACTTTGATGTAAAACCTAGTGGATACATGTTTATTGTCGATTTAATATGTAGGCAAATTTCATTATTTATGCCTTGCTGAATAGATACCATTTTTATCAATATACCTGTGGAATATTTTATAATTTTCAAGTTATTTAGAGCTTATAATCAATGTCGTATATTGCCGTAGGCCTAATCTCCTTACTGCGTATCGTCATTTTTCCTTTCCCTTTTGAGCAGCTGAGAACGCATCATCGATCTAAGTTTAGATGCTTCTTGGGTGGCGGTGGTCACTTAGCATTAGTTAAGCCATTTGCTAGTTTGCAACGCAATTTTTTTTTCTAGGGAATAGAGTAGGCTACATACTATTTTTAGCACTTACACTCCTTTAAGCTAGAATTATACCAAATACGTACCGACAATTATCTACAAGTTGTATTTGATTTCGAGCGCTAGTGGTCACTGTACATAGAATATCTTCATGCTAATTCGCAATTTTTATGGAATTAAGTAGTAACACGATAACAAACAAAGGAATAATAATATTATTTTTTGTCCTTAGTGACTTCACTTAGGGGCCTTGTGGAAGATCAACTATGGTTTTATTACCAGCACATGCTGAGCGTGTGCCGTTTTGCGACAAGCACTGTTACTTTAATACTAAATAAGTTAATTTAAAAGTATAGCTGTAAATCATTGCTTATCACAAATAAATGTTTCTTTCTTTCTAATAAAAATAAATGAATGAGTTCTTGTAAATTTCACTCTAAGACATAGATTATACAACTGACCACAGACCCCAGTCCACCATTATGTCACATAGCGGGTATATCACGATAATAATAATTTAATTTTAATATTTCCTTATAACACCGTCAGAGCTATTCACAATTCCATCACGGAGGTCATCAAATATCTATTATGCCATGATGCACGGCGATGCGGGTCGCTACTACACAGGGGGTTTACTCCATACTCGGACGCGAAATTCGAATGTTCGAACGAACGTTAACATATAAGATAAAGCCCCCGTGGCGCAGTTGGTTAGACGCCGCCTGTGAAACGAGAGGCCGCGGGTTCGATCCTCGCACCGAGAGAAATGTTAGGACGACAAATATTTCTTCCGGGTCTGGGTGTTTGTGAGACCGAAAAGTCTCTCGTAGTTCTTGATACCCATGATACAAGACTCGATCTTAGTGTGGGGTCAGGGCTATGTATGTGACTGTTGGGTGTTATTTATATTTATTTATAAGTTGGGTATGGACATTGTTAATCTTCGCAGTGATGCCGACAATACTGACTGGTGTCAACTCTTACAGTCGAATTGTATTGATGCTAATGTCGAAATTTTCAATAGCAGTTTGATTATTTGGTTCGAATAACATAAAAGTTTTTCACTTCTAAAAATTAATACTATTCTCTATGAAACTTATTCACTTCGAAGTTAGTCTAAGATTACGACGCATGATACAGGATTCGAACATTTTGTAAAGTATTTATTCGTACATATTTAGTACAGCAGAAAGTGCGTGGTGGCCTGCTGGTAAACGGACCAGACGCGGCTGCTAACATGTTCCCGGTGGCCGTGGATTCGAATCCCAATGCACACCTCTGACTTTTCGGAGTCATGTGTGTATTGATAGTCAGTCACCACGCACTAAAAAGGTGAAGGAAAATATCGTGAGGAAACCTGCATACCATAGCGATTTACTAGAATTTCTATGGAATGTAAAGTCCACCAACCCGCATTAGGCCAGCGTGGTGGACTATATTGACTAACCACTCTCAATCGTACTGTCGATTGTAGAGGAGGCCCGTGCCCTGCAGTGGGCTGATACAATACAGTATAGTTTTACGACCGGTTTTCGAACATTCGTCATCGTATACGCGTACACAACAACTGGGGGTTACCCTCCATACGGGCCCTCTATCGCATACTGAGTATAATAGTTGGCAACGAGAGTTTTGTACTCATGTCGATTAATGCGTGATTTGAATGCAAACATGTCATGGTGTATTTATAGCCTCTGTTTTGATATGATACTTAAAAAATAATTATTTATTTTGCAATACTTACGGGTACTATCCTTTAATTTTGGTAGGTCTCTCATATATGAGAGGCTGCCTCGGTCGGTACCACTGCAATATTTCTCTCACCAAACAGCAGTGTAAATGCACTCTTGTGTTCTGGTTTGAAGGAAATTGTAGCTAGAGTAACTACTGGACATATTGAGACTTAACATTTTATGTTCCAAGGATTGCTTTGTAATTCATGGCGTTATTTGGTTTTACTACTGTCCATGAGCGGTCGTACCGCTTACCATCTGGCGAATGGCATACTTGTCTCGCGATAAACTGCAATAAAAATAAATGTATTAATATACATACTCATAATCGGATGTAAATAATGTATATCGATGTGTCAGATAAACCTTAAGTCTAAATCGATGGATTTGGACTAAGTTAAATCGTAAAAATAAATATGCTCATATATTTTGTTTAAGAAATAAATATTATGAAATAAATAAGATTTGATGTGTAATCAAAAAACAAACACATGATTTAATTTGCTATCACTGATAGGTGCATTTACCTGACAAAGTAAAGACCTAAATATTGTAACATAAAATTTTGACACTGATTAAAATTTCGTCCGATAACACTTAAGTAAATACGAGCAAGACATTATTTTGAACACTCAATTCAGACTCCTCATATTACAAATTGGCATAGACATTTGAATTTTATAGCCCTCCGCATTGTTTATATTTGAATAGAAATGTGATAGAGTCGAAAGTCACAGATGAATTTTTTTAGTTTAAATTATAAAATTATAACTTTCTGTGAGACGAAAGACGGTAGGTTTGATCCCAGTGGTCTTATAACGGAAGGAGAAAGAGAGGAAAGTGTGAAATTAAGAATACTAATCTAAAAAAATCTAGCATTCTTAGCTCAAATTGAATTCCAGTCATTAGAATGGGACAAAACATTTGATAATAAATATCTATAAAAATGCCGTAAGGCGCAATATAATGTATAGACAAACAAAAGTTTAAACCCTTGATTTTAGTTTCATACCACGAACCGTTCTACAAGTGCATAATATTTCATATTAATCACATCTTCAAGTGTAATGGTCCGCAAGCAAGGTACTTTTACTGGCATAGCACGCATTCCAAACAATGTATTTAGGTTACCGAGTATTATTTTTATGACACATGACAAGACACAAAAATGTACCGGCGCATACTTTTTGCATTCCAAACGCATAACCCTTCTGCCATCACAATCTATGGGAAAGTTATTCCTGGAATGAAGGGAATAAGGGAACGTTTCCTCCGATATCGTTGTCCCACTCTATCATACTCTTAAACTCACGAGCGAAAGAGATAGGTATATTAAGGAATGTCTTTATAATACGACATCGCAAGATGGGCTCTCAAATTGTATTATTAAAAATTGTATAAATGTTTATGTATTCGGTATTATTTGCTATTCACGTAGATTTTGTTTTTAATTTGTTCGTTCGGGCTAGCAGTTGGCTTTCGTATTGGAATGTCTCTGTATGGCCTCATAACGTAATGCGGTGCTCATGTTTGGTTGTTTGTATTTCAAACTCAATAATTTGATATTGATGGTGTGATTTATAAGCGATCTTGAATAACGATGCGATTGAGTTGTTTAATTAATATATGCTTGATTCATATATGGAATGTACAATTTAACTTTCTTGTAGACATAATACATAAATCCGAGTTTTAAATGTTGACAGTCATGGTGGTGCAGTTATACTACGGTATGATTGCAAAGCTGAGGTCTCGGGTTCGAGTCTCGGGTCGGACATAGTAATATTGGATTGTTCTATTCATTTTCAACACGGAGTCGCCCCCTATCACATCGTGGGGTAGAACACGCAAGGAAACGTGAGTGTCTTGGCACTTCTGCCTACTCCTTCTGGAAAAAGGCGTGTGTTATGTATGTATATTGTAGATTTTGCTATTTTATAATAACATATAATTATCGATTAGATTTATTATCAGGTATATGATGGCCATTACTGTAGGTGATGTCACCTACGCCCTAAATATCTAAGCAACTTGCTGGACCAATCGTGCATATAGTATAGTGGATTTCTATGAACTTTGTTAGGATTCTGTACACATTGTGTTTAGACTTCCATTTACCTTATTTGGTTCTCGTAGATATAAAGGCAGAAATAAAATAGTTTGAAAATTTATGACAAATCTTTAAAAAGTCCTATTATTTAGCAAATGGACCCTGCTCTACCATTTTTATTCATTTTCAGAATTAAAAAATTCAAAGTTTTTTGAGTAAGTAATAGTACCCATTACCCATCATTATCATCAGCCAATACTGATGTCCACTGTTGGTCATGGGCGTCCTCCAAATTGCGCCATTTCACCCTGTCTTCAGCTTGTCGCATCCAGCATCTGCCAGTGACTTTTCACAAATCGTCACTCCACCTAGCTGGAGGGCGTCCTACACTATGCTTGCCAATACCCATTACCCAATTTGTCGGAAATAATTTCCTCATACCAATTTGTGCAGATAATAAAGCTGACTATTTTTGCCGCGAAGCAAAAGTGTGTGTGCACTGTTCCGGTTTGAAGGAAATGGTAGCCACTGATTGCTGTGTATTAAGGGACATATCGATGATAACTTGTCACCTCGGAGTACCATTGCATAGCAGTGCTTAGTAATAATGATTTCTAAGTGGCGTTGCTCCTGTTTATGGTCAAACGTTTATCATCAGGCAATATACCTGCTCTCAGCATACCGGCTAATAAAATAATATTTAATAAAACATGTCTTACGTAAGTTGTTCACTTCGTCAAAAGTTGATGTCAGGAATTACCTTATTTAGTCAACGACAAGAAAAAAAATGTTAACAGTTATGCGTATTAGGTTACGCAAGTGTTTTTATTTAAATCATCAGTTTAACAAATTACAACGTTTCTGTAGGACAGCCTCATATTGCTTTGATGTGTGCAATTACATTGCTTTACCACTTCAGGGGTAGCGCGTTTGTTGTTCTTCAGTTGTTTGTCGAAAGTTGTTTTAATTGTTCTTCTTCAATTAGTGTGTGGAATGGTGGTAATTTAAATTTAAAGGAAACTGTTTTAATGACAATAGTCAGTTTCATTACTGCTTGTTACGTAATTAATTAAGAATACTATAAAATCGAGTATATGCAATGTATAAATCATTGGAAAGTTAAATAAGGAGTTATGTAAACGTTTTTAATTAATTGTTGACATTTTAACTACAATAAACCAATAAAAAACGAAAATATTAAAATCCATATTTATGCAATATTCATATTTTTTTCTATGCTTACATAAGACTACATAACATACAATACATATATTTTAAATTTACTAAAATATGTTATTAAAATATGCTAGTTAAAATATTTTTTTTTCTAATTTTCAAAACACGCAGCTAATCGAAGTTGACTAGTGAACCTATACTCTAACCAATCACAGCACTATCCATATAAACCTACGAATGACAATATCGTTAATGCTACTTTAAAAATGAACCCTACACGCCGAACAAAACCCATAGTATCGAACGCCTACCCAAATAAGTCGGTTGTTACCAAAACGACAGTCATTTTCTCCGACGTAATACCGTGGTAAAGCCACTTCAAGTTCTGCAAATTTATAGTGAAGGCAAGGAAATATATCTGTCTCTTATTAATGTGAGGTTAAACGATGGTCAGAAAGAGAGAACATTACAGCTTGAGCCACGCTAGCGGGACATCGACCAGCAGCTTTCAGAAAAACTTGAACTGACTCCACTAGTGTTGTAGCTTGGAAATTTTTGTTTTGTGAAAGTTGAGTTTATGTTTGTATCAACACTGAACGTACTTTAAATATATGGTAAAGAGTACCTGTAAAATGTAACGATTTTTTTAATATAACGCGGAACAAAATGTGCTGAACAAGTTGAATCGAGATGTATGACATTGTCACAAAGGTCTGTAACAGGCGTAATTTCATATTTTAATTGTAATGTACGTCATTTTTTGCAATAATGTACACTATAATACTCGTATACTTTATGGACTCGTAAACTTATTTTGCCAGGGTGTTAATGTAGAAAGAGGAAATACTTAAGATAGCATAAAAAAAACTAAATGTAAAAAAAAGTATTTTGAAAATCATCACTGACGAAGGAGGGTCACTGCAAAACTGTGACTTAGCATGTGCATTCTGTGATACACATTGATACAGTTATGATCAAGTAGGTGTCACTTTAAAAGCTCTATCTCCTACCATTAAATATTTATGTAACGGGTGATTTTTATGAGTGATGGGTAAGACAACCTATTCTAGTATGACAATGGGGCTGGCAGTTATTTATAAAAAATAATATTATATTAATACCAGATTATTGAATATTAGATTCACAGAAATTGCATTGAAAAATACCGTCAATCCACAATCAACGACAATGAAAACAATAAAATCAACACTTTGATAAGATGACTCTAAACATCAGAAAAAATACATCAAAAATTAAACACAAAACAAGCTACAATACTATTCAGTCCACGTTACTTGCCCCGTGGACATCGACAAAAACCGTGCAGCCTGCGCGAGTCTGTGTGCACGCCTTTACACACACACACACAACCCAGCCGCATACCTTGCTGCGTGCGCGCACAGAAACCAACCGTTTTGCATCCACGCTCAGTTGTTAGGCCACTTTCGGGGTCATCAAACGCTTTATCGACAAACTCTAAAACATTTTTGGCATATTTACAAAAAAAAATTAAACAAGTGACAGTGATGTGTGCTTAATACGTGCTATGTGAAATGTGTGAAGTGTATACGAGTTATTTACCCTCAATGTTGGATATGGCATTCGTGTGTTGAAAAATGTGGAAGATCATTTTCTACGTCAAATCTGTGAGGAAAAAGGGGACCTGCGTATAGGTGAGTCGCCAACGTTTCGAAATAGCTCGGCGTTTGAAAGTTTTCTGTTGTAATGTACCTTATTCTTGATATTAACCTTTTTATTTATCAGTTGATTTAATTGCGTTCGAAATACAACGTAAAATATGGTTGTGTTATCAAACATTATAATTCTTTCGATTTTGGAACTACTGTTATGAAATATTACCCGAGAATGTTAAAATAAACCAGTTATAAATTACCACTTAAGTTAAAAATTAAGTAATACATTACTAAAATATATCTTAAAATGAATAAAAAATAGTGGGTAGTTGTTATTAAATAAAATGCATTGTAATTTTATAGAAACTAATTTTTCAAATTCTACCTTCTCTTATTCTTAGCGTAAGAAACGTCAATGTATCCATCATCTGTTCTGAGCCAACCATTTTGCTTTGGTTCTAATAAATATGGGTTTTGTATCAACTTATCTCATGATTTGATAGTGTGCATTTGCCCATAATCATGACTTATCTTCAATTATCCCAGGAATGTATCCTCTGCTAAATGCAAACGGCTTAAATAATTGTCCATTATTGTTATCTTAGATAATTCGTGTCCAAGTCTTTATAGCTATCGGCTAACCTGGCAGTCTGTCAGCTGTTCATTCAACCTTGGTTACATAAAATATTTTATTCTCCTATCATTCCGACAGCTCACTGTGTGATATGACCAATGCATATCTTGAATTTTGGTTGCATGATATCCCATGTCTAGTTTTAGAACGATAATAAGTAAAGAGAAAGAGTAAAGAGTTATAGGTTCTGATTAGACTTTGTCCACATGATAGATTGGCAAAATAGCAATAAAGACGATTTATTATCCGGTAAAATTGTAAACGTGGTATCCAAATATCGAAAAACCTCTTTGTTAAATAACTTTTTGACAAAAATGATGAGTGTGGTAGTTGGCAAGTGCAGTGTTGTTTAAATAAAGAAAAATGGAGTGTATTTACTTTATTTAAGAAAAACTGCAGTAATAATACGACAGTTGTGTTAATATTTATTCTTGAACAATCACATCGTAATAATCTTCCGACTCGGCCATCCTTCCCATCAGCCGTTGTCAACTGCGTTCTGTATTGAAACTTCAGACAAATGACTAAAGTGGGATTTAAACCCTTACTTTATTCTCCTTAATATAACTGCCAGCACCATCGTCATACTAGAATTGGCTGCCCTACTCATTGCTCATAAAAATCACTAGTTTCATAAGTATTGAATGGTAGGAGATAGAGTGTTTTAGTTAAAGTGGCACTCACTTGATCAGGGCTGCACTGTCTCATAGAACGCCAATGTTAAGTCACAGTTTTGCAGTCGCTTTTCATTCGTCAGTGATTATATCAATAACTTTTTATTTACACCTTCTAAGATTGTCTAAGTTTCTACTTTTTGCACCCTCAAAGATTGTCCAAGCTGCCTCTTATTCTCCTTGTATTTTAGGATGTTCATGGTAAACCGGAATCATTTTTAATCGGCATGGCGATCTAAGAAAAAGTACTACTATTAAATCAGGGCGAGTGATTCAAATAATTTCTAAACTTGTTTATACTGGTTAATTCGCAGGCTGCGGTTACTCTTGTCTTAATTGAACCAATTCTGATTGGACTTTCACTGTACACTTCGATAACTATCAATTGCTAAGCGTATAATGTGTATAGACAAGGCGAATATGAGGAGAATAGTACCTACTTCCTCTTTCTCTCTCTCTCTTTAGCCACAGGAAGGCTATTGTTAAACACAGGCCACAGATCACCTGTGACACAGGCCTACCCCAAACATTTCTCCACATCGACTGTAGAATAGTACTCTGATAATCAGATTGGCTACTGTACAAGGGTAGGTTTAGAAATACTCAAAACCGACAAAAGCTATACCATTCCTTAATAGCCTATTTTTTTTTATTGCTATGAATGGCGAGACGAGCATGCCGTTCGCCTGATGGTAAGCGATACGACCGCTCATAAACAGCAAAACCAAACAACACCTTAAATTCGCTCGCCATCCTGAGACATAAGATGTTAAGTCTCAATATGTCCAGTAGTTACTCTGGCTACAATGCCCTTCAACCCAAAACACAACAGTGCGTTTACACTGCTGTTTGACGGGAGAAATAGACACTGCGGTGGTACCCACCCAGATGGACTCCCACATATTAGAGACCTACCACCAATCACCCCCACCTAACCACCTACCACCTCAGCCTAATGCTGAGGTATGAACTATACAATCAAGTATGTGATTGATAAGGGTTTAGGTTCGATGACAAATTCATGCTTTCTGAATTTATGATGTAAAGGAGAAGAAGCGACAGCATGTCAGGATGCCTACAATACCATTCTGTTCTCGAAGATGTTCAATTGTAATGAATACAACGAATACTTTTTTGTCTCTTTAGGGCAAAGTCATTAGTAATGTGTTGGGTTGATGTCTAAAATACTACTTGATTAAATTAACTACTTTCATTTCGACACATCTTTTAAACATAATATTACAATTTCATAACAAAAATTTTGTGCTAGAAAAAGCAAAAGCAATATTATTATGGACACCTAAAGGTAAAATACTTGGATTCTCCCAGACACCTCGTACGTTGAAACCTGTCATAGTGAGTCATCCCAGAGCTGTTTCGGGACCCATGTATATCCAGTTACTTAGTCCGACCGAGCAGGAACTTATTCAAACGGGAATACCTGCTTCAAATACTTACTTGTAGTACTGACAGCTTTAGCTGTTTCATGACTAATCTACTGGGCATTTAGTGACGTTAAATCCCAAGATATAATTTAGCGAAAAGCACTGGTAAGAATCCACTGTTACTCGTATCTACGATAACTATCCATCATGATACCTAAAAATTAAACCAAGGGCTCGTGGCCGCCAGACTGGTATTTTTATACAAGCTGAAAGTTTGTCTGACACTTCTGATAGTTCCTTCATCTCGCCAGACACATTGAAGCTGATAAATTCAAAGCCACTATCGGAACTTCATAATAGTTGATCCTACGATGTCAGAGGCACGCGCAGACGAACTTTCAGCTTTCATAAACAGACTAAAGTCAGGCATTCATGAGCATTTGCTCTAAATTTTGTTTTAGTGCCGAGGTCCGGCAAACTTACGTACGGGTCATATAATGTTGATTATACCCATGAATACACTTGAATCTTAGATGACTCACCGAAGTCTCAAAATAAGAAGGAAAAGGATAGAAAAATCACACGAGAGAATGGGAAGATATAATTTATATACTAATAGATGACAGTATAACAATCACGTCATGTGAGATTTCGATGAGGCAGTGGTGCTTCCGAAAATTCAGGGCTGTGAAAGGAAGTCAAAACTGTGGCAGTTTGTAACCAGTTATTTACCTAAAGGTCACCACTCAATTTTTTATATAATATTAAATTCCAAAGTCAACTTTGTCACTCTCCACGCTTCGAACCGGCATGATATGACCACGCGTGCGTGTTACCAATTTCTTAGTATTCAAATTCAGATTAATTAAGTCTTAATTTAGGTGTTGTCCGCATCGATGCCGGTTCATTTATCTTCGGTCCGGCGTTCGACTCCGCGGCCCTGTCGCCCACTAATGAGTTTTTGGAAAACTTTCCTGTTTTGTGCGCCATTTTTTTAATATAGGTAATTTATCTTGGTGCGTTAGACATCTATCTTGTCGTAAAAATAGTTTTGCAAGGATGTTGCAAGTTGATTTTTATATTGATAAATTGTCTATGGTGCAGTGGGTGTGTAATAATTTAATCAATTTTTGTGGGCTGTGTAAAATTTTGTTTTCTTATTACCAACTCGTTGTATTTTGTAATTAATTCTTAATTGGAATAGGAGAGAAGACTGTTTGAATATTGGTTGTTAATAAGAGGCTGTAAAAGTAACATTGTTTTAAATGTATTATTTAGATTTTAGAACATTTAATATTTGCTTTCACGTCCACTAGTACATATATTTTGGCGCCATTTTTTTATATAGATTTAAGTAGTTACATTTTATTTGAGATCATATACAATCCGTACGATGTTGTATTGATTAGTTCTATAAGATTAATTCTGCACATTCGCCATAATTACACCTAGCTAAATGACCACTACATTAATCGAAAACATGATTCCTTATTCCATGATGATCTATTTAAAGTACCCAACCATAGCCATATAAATTAAAAATCAAAACAGTAATCCGATTATAATGTCCACTAGACAATGTATTATTCAACGCACACCCACTTTTTAAGACGGACAAAAACAAGGAATTAGTTCTAATTAGTCCCTACCATAAATGACAAAGCGGAAACTGAGTGAAAACTGCTGAAGAAACTCGTTATGAGATAGAAAAACGCATACGTTCATTAGGCATCCTTTTCTGAGTGGAGTGACGTTTGTGGTACATATAAATCATATCTAAACGTGGAAATATATATTTTAGATAGCCATAACTTTGTGATAAGTATGTTTTTGGTGATTGGTTTGAAGCTTGTTAAAAAGTAATGTAAAGAAAGGATTTCGTTTTAATTCTATTTGATTCTTTTCTCTCATTTTTCTATATTTTAAACTTGTTAATATATTTTGTATTTTCTCTATATTAGATTTTTTTATTTGATGCATAATAGTTTACCAATGTGGGGCTTAAAAAACATCTGCTTTGCTAAGTGTCTGAAAGAGCGTAGAATTATAAATTTATAAGAAATATTAAAAATAAATAAATATGTTCAAGGTAGTGTCACGTCGCGTCGTACGTGTTTTTATATGCTCACGGGGTTTTTAGTCTCGCAAAATCCTTAAAATCATCATAAAATCTAGAGAAACATAAATTTCCTTATATTTTATAGCTTGCATCTCTGTAAAAAGAATAATTTGAATTAATTTTTTTATTTATTAAATACGTAGATTTTTAACATTTGTTAGTCGGCAAAAATAAATACTGTAATTATATTAATTTATATTACATTGTGTTAAAACTCTGAAGGTGTAAAGATAAAATCTTGCCTTGAATTCACAAGGCCATAACGCCTTACCATTATTTGACTTATTTCAATGGCACAAGCTTCTTGAATAGCATATACTTTGTTACTTTATTTCTTAAAGGCATTCGACAGACAATTTTTGGAAGTCGAAGATCAAATACAGATTCCTCGAGCGATTAGAACGCAGTATTCACTGAGAAAAAGGACAAATAAAATATTTCTTTGCATTCTTATTGGCATTATTTATTGACGTCCTTTGACAATGTTCGAAAAACTTAGCCATATTGTCTTGCAAAAGGCATACCATGAGTTTCATATACAAATCTACATATAGTAGCTATATTTTTTGTAGTGGCACGACAAATAATCTCATAGTCTTAAAGTATTTTTTAGGTAGAGGGCGAGCTGGTACTTGAAAAGCATAGATTTTTTTTTATGCCTAGCTACCTTCTTTTGTCCTAATATTCGCTGCCATTTGACAGGGCATCCAACATGTACAAATTATCTGAGCAAGAAAAGAAGAAAAACATAGTTTAGGATTATTGAATTCCACTCAGTTTGAGTGTTGTTTTAGAAGCATAGTAACTAAATATAATGTTGTTACCGAAGAAATTTATAGCAATTTGTTGTTTAATATTTAGAACAATCTTCACTTATTTAGTAGTACTACTAACATTCAGAGCAAAAAAAGCTACGTTTCTGAAGACGCAAATGTATGACAATACTCCCATATACCATGAATACTCTAAGCTAAGTAAGTGCAGTGTTGTCCAGATATAACATCTACCGATATGAGGTGGCTGGCCTTTTGCGTGTCGGCGGACTTCATATACTTTTTCATTATTATATTCATAAAATTTCTTGTAGGGGAAAATCATGCTAATAAGGTGTTTTCCTTCATCGTTAAAGTTATTTTTATTCTGTCTCAGCAAAGTACTGCACCTGATGTTAAGTTAAACGCCATTTAGAAAGAGGATAGATTGGCGGCAAATAGTTATCTATTCAATACAATTATGCCGGCCAACAAGACTGCTTCTTCACGCTACGAAGAAAGGACCCGGGATTATAGTGTGTTGTAAGTGACTAACAATACTTGACGATTACAACGAGTAATAATTAACTATGATCAACTCGTACATACAACGTCAATTCATTTAACACCACAGATCACTATAGTAGTAATAAGTAGTGTACTATAGTAGTAATAGTGTTTAACACATTATGAAATCCGATACAAATTAGTGTTCTGTAATTGGAAATGAGATTAAAACGAAAGTAACTTTCCAATCACCGACATTATAATCCTCAGTCTATTTGGATTAAGTGGTGCATTTTAAATATCGGTCATTGCAATGTAAAGTACAGATTATCGTTTAATATTGCAGTGAGTAAGCCATCTACGGACCGTGCAGTGGCAATAACACGGCGGCCATTTTGAAATTATGTCTTTATCTTTAAAAATATTATGTTATTTTCTTCGAACACAAATAATAAAAACATTAAAATTAAACAATAAAAGTTATTTTTATGGCCACGTCTTTGTAAAAACAAGCTCGTTAATTTATTTTCACAAGTCCAACACTGGAGCTACCGACTTACGTTCTAGCTTACCGAACAACCTTGGCGAGTTAATCGGTCATTGGCAATTCGTGAGTTTTTCTACGCATCAATTCTATTATAAATGTGAGCTATGAATGACTACCATATGGCTACTAACATAAGTTTTTATTGCATTGCGAAAGTCATGTGCCAATGTTCTGCGATCTTAAAATAACATCGATAATAGAGACATGGACAAGACGCGAACAAACAAGACACGTTTAATTTCGTGGTCTTTTTGGATTGTCATCAGCGCCATCTGTTAATCGTGACAGTTTTGACAAGTATCGATTTATGTTCTTGTATCAATAATCGATCCGGCTTCAACGGATTATGGTCGTGAAATCGATATAATTTATTTTACGGCATTGTAATATTCATAAAATAGTCTAGACTCTTGACGTTGTTATATAGGTTGGTAGGTCTATAAAGTTCACTACGCGATTCTTTGTTCTGTAGCGATATTGAAAAAATAGATTACTATAATAACATGTTCATTAAATAATATCAAGTGATCTTATCGTTGCTGACAATAATGATGAGTCCAATAGTTATTTACAAAGCACCTGTTAGTCCCTTCTTGAAAATACTAATGGAAACTTGCAATCAAACGGACTTGCGAAAACTTCGAAACTTGGATAACTTAGTCTTAGTATTAAATAATTAGCCAAAAGATCTTGCTGAGATAATTGGGTTAAGGAATATTTGGATTGTAAAGAAAATTCAAAATATTTTGTGTCACATGCATTTTAAAATTCAATTTTTTTTTACTAACTTGTTATTAGTGATATTCATAAATCATACATTTAGCTATGTTTAAAGATGTACAACTTCGATAGTCTAAATCTGATATTTAAAGAGGATGCAACAGACCAATCTTCATTAGTAGTAACATCTTTATGAAATTAGAAAGTTGCAATACCAAGGAAATATACGTGCAGCCTTAACCGTCTGTAATCAGCGTTACTAATACAACCATTCAATTAACCGAGTGGGGTCTAAAAGGCCCAGTTTTGCAATATCACGCTTATTTTACTGGCTGCAACTTAATAGGCTTGCACAACTTAGTTTTAATAAAGAATATCGTGCCTTTGGTTAAGAATGTTGTTTATTTATTCGCTTTGTATATGCAAGTTATTATGTAACTTTTGAACTGAAGTGATAAGCGTTTAGGTTATAAAGTTGATGGATGTAAAATGATGAGGTTTTGGACTCTTTGTTTCTCATTACAAGTAATGTCTGGTACATGATTTTATGTTTGAGTTAAAACTTAATGTTTTTTGTTGAGATTTTCTTACGAAGATAGTTTGATACTTTATTCAAGCTGCTTTCATGTTGTGGTTTTTACTTTTTGTTTTTGATTGCATTCTTATTTGATATAGGTATATTGGAATATGTTTTAATAGTAAATGAGTCTAGGCGGGAAAACAATTTACTTTTATGATACGTTTTAAGAATGTGGATGTCTATCGTTCATTGGTTATTATACCTATTACCTATAAGTGATTTAGAAATGGGATACAGTGGTTGAAAGACCAATACTATGTTTTGGAGGGTTGTTTTCTGATATGGTTTAAGTATAAAGTTACTATGCTTTTTTGGTTAAGAATAAATCTTCACTACTAAACTACGTTAGTACGTAGCTTATTAGATTTTAGAAGACCATACACCATTTTTTGGGTGTATTTTTATAATTATAATAATTTATAATTATTATTTTACATACATACATAAATAAACTTAAGCATTTTTCCTAGAAGGGGTAGGCAGAGGTGCCAGGGCACCCACATTTCGCCAGTATGTTCCGTCCCACTATGTGATAGGTGGCGAGCCTATCGCCATATCGGGCACAAATTCCTGACTCTGGGCTGATAATGAATAGAAAAATCCAATATCACTTTGCCCAACCCGGGATTCGAACCCAAGACCTTAGCTTTGTAAGCGTACCGTAGTACAACTACGCCACCGAGGCAGTCATTTATTATTTACACATTATTATTTTATCAATTGAAAATAGTTCGTTTTGAGGATTGATAAGTAAGCATTATCACATAAAATAACGAATTTAGCTAGATAAAATGCAAATCGAAACTAATTGATGTATTTAAGGCTCCAGACTCCAGTCTAGTCTTTATTACTACATTTCTATTATAATGAGAGAATATATACCTGGAAATGTAAAGACGGGAACAGAATATCTATAGGCTATTATTTAGCTATAAAATACGTAAATTATGTAAGTCGAGAAATACATACATTACCTATTGACAGACCAAATTGTTCGCACTAACCTGAATTGGACTTGAGCCAAATATCCAATGTTGGTTGAATATGAATCAACTAAGTACAGTACATGGTCAATTATGTAAATATGATTTTAATCAAATAATAAATAACTGTAGATGAATGATGTCAATGAATGTTATTGCAATGATGAAAAAGAAATTAAAAAAAATATTGTAATTGCGCGGTCCACTCGGGTTTAATGTCTATGTAAGGCTGTTGCCATCCGGGCGTATATGTATTCTCTTCGACCAGTTACAGAGATCTAACTTATGCCTTTAGTAATTTGTTATTAGGCTTAAAGAAGTTAATATTATATACATACATAATCTCACGCCTTTTTCTAGAAGGGGTAGGCAGAGGTGCTATCAGGATACCCACGTTTTGCCTTATGTGTTCCGTCTCACGACGTGATAGAGCACGAATTCCTGACTCCTTAGAATCAATGGAGTTCTCATATACTCTCTTGAGCTAAGAAGATGAGCGTCGCAGTCTTTGCGGTGGGTAAGATTTGCCAATCGACTGATATTGATACAGCTCGATTGGTATATTTTAACTACTTTCATAGTCAGATCAGTTATACAATTTTAGTATGTTCGTTAAAAGCGAGCTATAATATACAAGATAATAATGAAAAGAAATAGTATTACTTAGGCTAACCCGGGATTGGAGCCCAAGACTTCAGCGTTATAATCATACCGTGGTACAACTACGCCACCAAAGCAGTCCGAAGTTAAAATAATGGACTTATAAATAGGCATGTATGCATCCTTGAATATTACATAAATTTCCTATAACATTTCCTCAAAATCGAACCGCAGGCTAATCTCCAAAATTGCCGCATAATAAATATAAATCAGCCAATTCCCTAATAACAGGTTGTCGTATTCAAATCCGATTTGAAATTCCGATCGCGTGCTGAAGATTTAAAAAAATATATCTGTTATTATTTCGCGAGGCACCATCGTTGCTCGATTTTCGTGGGAACGGCGAGTGCTTTTTGATCTTTTATTGATTAGATCTTGATTTATCTGTGTATTGTTTTCATCAGATATGAGCGGCGTCACGAATCGGTGTCCTATGGCACGACAGCGGATGCCTATCGATGCTTTTGATTTGCTTTGGATTAGATTTACTGCATGTTTGCTTGGGTCACGGTAACGACAGCTTTTCATATTACAGGGTACATAGATAAAATATAATAAGAAATTATCTTCTCATAATAATGTTCTCACGCTTATATTTTCGATGGGATAAGTACTACCCTCTAATCTATTTTACAAGTGGTACTTTTTGTAGTGGTAGAACTAGTTACAGTTTGCCAAACTTGTGTCCCGAAATGGGGGCGGTTCGAGTTCTGGGCAATGCATATGAGATTTTTAATCGAAAAACTGGCGCAAAATACAATTCATAGTCTATAAAAGCTCTTAATGACTTAGCGCCATTCAAAACCGTTTTATTATTTATATTAGGCAGAATCAGGAAGTGTTATTTTTGGATAAAATGGCCCTAAATGGGACCCTATCACTTCCGTGAGAAAAAAAAAGCAGAAAGTTAGTTTTATCAAATAATTGGAACCGGGAACAATATACATATGTATGAGCCGACAAGTTTATACATAAAATAATGTAAATACGTCCGTTACGGCGGAACTTTATATTTACGACGGCTTATGTAAATATCATCAAATATATATTCTTAGTTATAGGGCAGCGGTTCTCAAGTTTTTGGAATATGCCCCTAGAATTTGAAGAGGGACTTGTAAAATTGTGTGACTGTGGAAATATTTCTTTAATTTATTTCAAAGCTTATATAAAATATGAGCCTTTATTCTCTTTCACCCATTCTTCTAGTTAGGCATGATAATCTTGTATAGACTTCTTTGTAACCCTCAACGATACTTTTGTATCATTCATGTGTAAAGTCTTCTTAATATTTTGGTTTTGATAAATAAATGGGCATTTTATTATTACAAGTATCACTACGAGTTTACCTATTTTCCTATGTTTCTTATCTAAACACTTACTACAATGGATAAGACAAAGCTACGATACTTTGAGAACCGCTGTACACCACCAAAGGTATTCACATTAAACATAATCGTAATTCAACGCGGCCAAGTAGGTTAGCATGGGTGTGAAGATTAAGTTTTATGAGACGTTCAAATGTTCGCTTTTACAAGCTTATTAAAATTCGATTGCGAATTAGACTTGTATTAATACGTAGGTTGGAAAAAAGATGGCGGATTTCTTGATGTAGAAATAAGCTGGCTTTTGCACGAGCTTGGGATTTCGATCCTTGCATTCTGTATCAGCCTATATACGTTCTACTGCAGGGCACGTGCGTCCTCTACAATTGAGAGTACGATAAAAGGTGAATACGGTGATACTGATCGTATCCTTGCATTGATACAGGCCAACCCGCACTAGATTAGCGTGGTGGTATGCTTTAACCCTTCTCAATCGTATCCGCGATTGCAGAGGAGGCCCGTGCTCTGCAGTGGGACGGAAATGGACCGATGCAATGTGATACGATCGACACAGATTTCTTTTATTTTATTTTGTAATTTTCTTTTATTTGACATTAAACTTACTCGTACATTGTAGGAATTGCAAATGACCTTGCTAATATTGGAGGAAGTCGCTAGATGTAGGCCAGCTCCAAAAGGTCTCTTTAGAAATATATGGGTCAGGCCAAATCCTATGGGTGAAGAGAGAGAAGGAGAGATATAGTAAATCATGTCAATTTAAAAAGGCACTGGTTATATCGAGCCGTTGACATACAAAAAAAGGAATGATTAACAATTCCTTTTAAAAAGCTCACTTGAAATCTTGCAATACTTTTAAATCGATGTGTAATTAAGACTTTTTATCTATTTACATGTTTTTACGTTCATTATGTCGGATGTAAAGGTTAGCTTGTGAGTCATGAGTCATTTATCATTTTGTACATCAGATCCCGCTTACAACATAAGTTGAAGTAGGTTGCATTGCTTGATTCAAGATTTTTTTTGTAAGTTGCTAAATGTAAATAGATTTTTTATATTATTCAATGAAATATTAGTTTGTTATTAGATTCGTTACTGAATATTGGGAAACGTAAAGTATTGAGTTTTCGATGTACAAGACTTGCAATAATTAGTAGAAGGCTGTGATTTGATTGTTTGTTTAATTTGGTTACCTAAATAAATAAATACACCCAACAGATAACTACCTATACATATTCATGACCCCACATCAAGATCAAGTCTTGTGTCGAGGATATAAGAAACTACGAGAGACTTTACGGTCTTACAAACACCCAGGGCCGGAACAAATACCTGTGGCTCACACAAATATGTGTTTCAGTGCGAGGATAGAACCCGCAGCCTCTCGTTTCAGAGCCGGCGTCTAACTTACTGCTCCACAGAGGCTGTCAATAAAGTCGTGGTACAGTTTATGTAGGACTATTTCTGTCATTATCTGAAACTTTTCTGCAACATTCATTAGAGACTAGCTGTACCCGCGACTTTGTCCGCGTAGAATTTAACAAAAACTTTATTTTTCTAAAATAACAGAATTTTTCTAAAATAAATGTAGCCTAAGTTACTCCTTATTATATCAGCTACCTGACATTTTTATAATATTTTTAGACCAAATAAATCAAAGAAATATAATGAGCTCATTCACCCGCGTGTCATATTTATATCATACCATACCATCAATTAGGTTTTATACTTAGAGTAGGCAGAGACTTTAAAAAAGCCTCCACAATGATACTCCTATATAACGCTTTTGTCCGTTCCATCTTAGAATACGCTTCAATAGTTTGGAATCCGTATTATAATGTATATGTTAACCAAATCGAAAGTATACAATATAAATTTATGAAACATTTGAATTATCGCTTCAATTGTCCAGCTCAACCCGAATTTTCTTTAATGTCATTAGCTGATCGAAGAAATATACGCGATCAAATTTTCCTTTTCATAATTATACATAACCTTATTGATTCTCCGTATATTTTGAATAAAATTTCGTTCAAATGTCCTCGTATAAATTCACGAAATAGATCAGTGTTTCAACCCTCTACAGCTCGTACCAATTATGGATGTAATTCATTCACTCGAAGAGCTTGCAATAACTATAATAAACACTTCTCCGATATCGACATATTCTTTTTATCGTGTAATAAACTTAAATGTTCACTTATTAATTCAATTAAATCCAAATTGTAGTATATTATAGTTGTCTCCTACATTAACCATTCTTTGATTTATGTTTTAATTGAAATTTTATTATAATATGTTATTGTCTTTTGTTTTATATTTTACTGTAATTTTAACATTTGTTTGAGATTTTATAGATTTGTTTAGTTTTTTTTTATATTATTTACTGTAGCACAGCGGCATCTCGTTTCGTTTGTTTTTAATTTTAGTTTTGCTTTGTACACTTGCTTTGTTTATGTGTAACTTGATTGTGGAAGCTTCACTGGATCATTTGTTACTTACTGTGTTTCGCTATATATGTTTTATTGTTCTGTATGTTTCCCAAATACATATAAAATAAAAAATAAAAAAAAATATTTAAAAGAACAACCTCAAAATTTAAGGATTTTTTTTTCTGCGGAACCCTTATTTGTTTTTCGAAATTAAAGTAGCCTATGTTACTCCCGCAAAAAAATAGCTATCTTTCAGTGAAAGTCCTGTCAAAATCGGTCCAGCCATTTCAGAGATTAGCCGGAACAAACAGACAGACAAACAGACAAAAAAAATTATAAGGTCATTTTCCTTCTAGGTATCGTGTATATAACGATATGTAGTTGGAATTTTTTTTTATTTTCACTTTACAAACAGACATTTCAATTTTATTTATATGTATAGATAAAATACAAATACACATATATCAGGAATAACATACACATACATCAGGAGTATTTGAAATATTATGTAGACAAATTTACAAATCATGTATCCTTGGTTTGACTCCAACATAGCTTATAATTCAATAATTTTTTCAAATAATCTAATAGAATTCTTAAAAAAAAAGGTAAGGATATATTACAGTCTTCAACGAAATATCCCTAACAAATTAAAGTAGCGAGTAAATTTTCTCCGAAATTCCCCTTTATGGGCTACATTTATTAAGTCGTTATAATAAATTTAATTTAGCAAGGAGTTTGGAGTTAAAATGAGGCTTTATTTTGTAGAATTAGTTTCAATGTAATAAAGTTACTATTTTAAAGGTGACTTGTTCTTCAATTTGAACACTTTCAGTAATTATTTGTTTATTTAAGTTTAAGATTTGATAGATGGTTGCAACTGTTGTAGAATCTGTATCGAGTATCTATCTTTTAGTATCTATACGCATTCCAGTATTGGAGCCTTCTGTTTATATTTTTGTTTATGATACATTTTTCTAGCTTTATACATATATAGAATCACGTCTATTTCCCAGAAAAGGTAGGCAGAGGTGTTACCAGGGCATCTAACGTTTCGCCTTGTGTCTTTTATCCCACGGTGTGATAGGCGGGGAGCCTAACGCGATAACGGACACAATTTTTTGGGATAGTATAGGAGAAATTAAACACATTTTTATAATGTAAAATTAGAACTCTAGCTAAAAGGTTTTTAGTTCATGTAGAGAGTATCTAATGTTTTGAAGGCGCCATGTTAAAGTTATTTGAAGAAGAATAAGAAGAAGAACACAGTTTTATTCGTCACAAACAATGAAAACGACGGCAAATACGTAGAATATAAGTTTAAATAAAAAAAATATATACGTAAGTGATTTGCAACAAAAGACACCAGCCCGATCTAGGCATAACCAACAATTTCTAGTATTCGCATTTCGCCAGCAACATATTACATACCTTTCCTTATTACCTTACCAATCCTGTCTACATTTTTTATAAGGACGTAACCATTTTTATTATGATTGAGTCGATTATAACTATTGATTGATTACAATCGACTATTGCGTCAGTTAATATATATCATTTACAACACTAGCATTCGAATAATTTAAAAATGGATTTTATAAATTATGTGACTGTCAAATTAAGATAGACCTGCGGTCTTATGGGCAAACTTAGTATTCGAAGGTCATGCTTGATTTGACATTGGAACCCGCCTAACGATATGTCTAGACTAAATCACAATAAATGTATAAAAAACAGTCCGTATATGGCAGTAACAATTGTATAATGTTAAAACCAGTTTTTACATGTGAGATTCATCCCATTAACTTTGTATTTTTAGAAATATATGGCGTTTTAATGCTGGTATGTCTCGCCTGTTAGAGGAGGCAGGGAGATAACCTCAATATTATAGTGTTCGGCTTATTGGAAATTCCCATTCAGAGCCTTAGAGAATATTATAATATAGAGGGAACGCTGGTACTTCAAAAACGTAGATAAAAATGGTGGTGCCGAGCTACCTTTTTCTGCCCTCCTATTGGCTGATATTTGTCGGTTGTCCAACATGCAAAAATTACTTATACAAGAAAAGTAAAAATAAATAGTTTACGCCTATTTAATTCACTGAAACGTTTGATTCGTTTTAAAGTATAATAACTAAATATACTTTCCGTTATCAAAGCATTTTATGGCAATTTATTGCTAAATAATTAATTTAATTTTCAAGATTAAAGGAGCGCTACCAACATTACGAATAAGAAAATATCTATCTTTTTTCAAGACACAAATGTATGACAGCGTTCTCTCTGTATTATAAATACTCAAAGACTCAATATTATAGCGTTCGCCACGTTGGAAATTCACATTCATAGGATAGACAAAGATGGACTACAGGTTTACAAAAATGAGCAGATTTTAAATAGAAACATAGTTTTTGCGGGCCTGTGCCTTGAAGTTTTTAAAAACGCCATTTGTATGCATTGTCTCGTTCTCAATTTCGCTCCAATTTATACGCGACTGCCCAAAAAGGAGTGTTATGTTTTAGTCTGGGTAGACACTACAAATGTGTCGTCTATTTTCTATTTTTTCTGTCTGCATTGAAATTATCGTAATTTAATTATTATTAATTTAAAAATATTTTATCAATATACATGATTTTTATGCGATAAATCTAGATAATATATTTAAAGCTTTTTGATATTATTATTGCATTCGGTATTTTTTGCAAAAAATATGTGGTTTTAGATTTTATAATCAATTAACATAATAAAATAATGTCCATAGTCGTATTTCGCGCAGTTTAAGTTGGGTTATTATAAAATAATATTTTTTGGTTACACAAATAACCAAAATGTAAAATGATTTTGTTTGATTTTTCTCCGATATTTATATTTTATACTTTTATTTTTTTATTACACGGTTGTCTTAGCTTAAGTAACTAACCGAAAATCCCCAATTGATTTAATCATTGATTGAAATATCGTATTATACAACATTTACCGACAATACTAACAAAGATACCATCCTGCCATCACCAAGTACATAGAGGAATGCGGGACCCGCACGCTCCTGTGACACGTGTTTTGGATGCAAATTCCTGTGGGATCAGCGCAATATCGATGCAAAACCAGGAGTGACGGCACGTAAATACCAAACACGAGTTCTGCGAAACTAACTGTTGTTTGAAATTATATGTGTTTAGAAATTATTCGTATTGGTTTTTGGGTTGGGAATATGAATGTATGGGAAAAAAGGACAAAAAAGTATATGGAGATTAGCTGAGGAGTCGGGTGTAAAATGAGAGGTAGAAGGTTCCATCCTGGAGACAATTTTATTGCTTAATCTACAAATATTATTTAAATGGCATGTATCTGGGGGCACTGCCGTGCCCCCTCCAAGTCGAGCTAAGAAGCGGCACGGTCGTACCATCCTTTTCTTGAAGCGATTCAGACCATTTTCTACCCCCTATAACTTAGTTGTGGTTAAAGCAAGAAGCCTGAATTTTCAGTTACTGAGCAGCCATTAGTATTGTCGTAGAGTCTTGTAAGACATTGAAATTCTAAATGTACATTTTATGAATATTCTACTTGAGTTTCACTTCAAAATAATTATTATTTATTTACAACAAATAGAACATCCTAACAGCCGAGACCAACGTGACGCTATATTAATATAATCGAAAAGATATCTAGAACTATATAGCAGTGATTAAAAATAAAACAATAAACATCTAAAATAACAATTTTTTTTCTAAAATAGATTTGACAAATCAAACAAGAAAAAAAATCACAAACTTATTATTTTAAGATTCATAACATGTCTCTAAACATATTTTTGAGCCACCTCTGTGAATTTGGAGTGGCTGCAATAATTGAGATAACTAAGTCCTCTGCGATGTTTGAGAAGTCTAATCATGAATACAGTCACTTTATTTCATCTCGTAGCAGTATTTAGAAACATTCCTTCGGGTCTGGGTTTTGTGAGACAGAAAATTCTGTCTAAGAGGTTTATATTCTCAACTAAGTTTATAGTCTCTTAAAGCCTGTTGCTTCACGCTTTGATTCGAGAATTCGGGAATTTAGAGTCTACAAAAAAACGCAGTAAATCATACGGCCGACTTGTAAAACTGTCCACTCCTATAGCGTTTACGGAACTTGATAGGTTAAAGAACTTGTGTCGCAGGCACTTTCGTAATAGGACTTTTTGAATACTTTTGTTATAATATGTTTTTTGTATAGATAAAAATTATACAACTATAAAGATTAAAAGAAAACAAATTATTTTTTTATAACCATGATTTGTTGGAAATTTTGTTAAAAATACTAAAAAAAATTGAAATCATTTTTTGCAAGGATAAATATTATATCTAACCAAATAAGTTGTGAAGTTATATATTAATAATATAAATTACGCTCAGTACTCATGTGTGTACTAAAATAAGATTATATAGAAAGAAAATAAAAAACAAAACTTATATGCATCATAAAAAAATGTTCAGTCTATTTATTTTGTATTCCTATTTTTTTTTCAACATATTTTAACTTTAAGCACTTTGTGCAATGCAAATATTATTGTGATCAAACCCTAACGAAAGTTAACCGCATCAGGGATTCTCATCCCAGCTTAATCGAAAAAGAACAAAAAAACATATAATTAACGCAACAAAATATTGATTCGCTAGTTTATCCGCGACACATCCAACAGGCGTTTTATATTTGAAAATTCTTATACCCAGTTGTCATTATAATTTTATAGTGTAGTTTTATAGGCAGATATATTTTGGCTCTCATTACGAGAACATGTTGATTTATTGACATTGCCGTGACTTTTAATAGCAAATAACTAATAACTGTTATTTTTGTATTTGTTAATAGTGTTGATGGTAAAAAACTATAGACATTAATAGGTATTTGATTAAAAAAATACTACCTACGTGGTTTTGGCATGAAATATATATAATATGAAGATACGTGTATAGGTTGGTAAAAGAAAGTATGACGCGGTCGAATATCGAACTAAAATATTAAGTAATGATTTATGGCAACACTATTTAAAATGTCACTGCGGTTTGCGCTGGATAATTTTATGCAGATTTTCATTTGTCGTACAGTTCTTCCTTTTTTTGATAATTAAAATCAACTTTTTGATCATCTGCCAACAATAAATAAAAATATCATTGATTAACTTTAACATTTTACGTCGTAGTACTTTGGGTTGCCACATTAATATTAGGTCGAAGCGCTCTCAAAAAAAACATTTTCTTTTTTGCCAAGTTGAATCTCTGAAGAGGTAGTCAGAAGTGACACTAGGACTAAATCGGCGAGCTTATTCCCGATACTTTCCAATTAATTATTTCCAACTTCTCCTATTTGTGTTTTATTTCTGATTAATTTCGAAGCGGGTTGAAAAGCTAGTGGCCCTAAGAGACTCGCCGAGCTCCGAAGTTCGGTGCCAATTCTTTGCAGGCCGTTGATCCTGGCTGACAGATGCAGTGGTGGGTATGTGGGTGGAACGTCTCTTAGCTTATTTCCTTTAAAATATGCAGTATGAGGCGATAAACTTCCCGGGCAATCCCAGGCAACTTTTACGAGATTTCCCTAACCGAACAACTTATATGAAGTGGAATCTATTATATAGGAATCAAATACAGAACTTTACGGCTCACTGCTTTTCATTTCGAATATTGCAAATACCCTTTCAAAATATAAACTACTTTTTTATGTATTTATAAATACTTTATTATAAATTATCAGATAAAATAACGTAATACGTATAAATACACATAATTAACTTAATTAAATTTTAACAGAATTCTGACGTATATCGTCATAATTCTGTTTGCAATCTGATTTAATTACTCGAATTCATGAATATGCGATGTTTAATTTTTTATGCAAATAGATTGAATTTGCTCAGTTTTAATGTTTTTAAAGGTAAATAATTTAATTCAATATAGTAATTGTGAAGTTAGGCATCACTAATTTTTTTGAAATCGCTCCATTAAGAGAAGATAACCCGCAGTATAAGAAAAGAAGAAAAATAATCTTATTGCTGAAAAACAACAGCAAAACCGTCTTTTCACGTCAGTTTTCTAACAGACAGTGCTACCACCCGGTTTCAGTCGGTTGGATTGGCTCATTCCCACAACAGTCCAAATTGACTACAATACATATACCTTCCCAAACATAAAATATGTACAAAGAAATATATTCAAAACCTTTTATTCAGCATCGCATTAAAATACAGTCAGTTGAAAGCGCAAATATATTAAAAGCAATAGCTTTGATGCGAGATCATTAATATATCGAACAGCGGAGATTCAGCACGGATTTAACATAAATCTCGGCGCAACTCCATGTTTGTACGGGCGTCCATTGATGCATTGTGAGGCGACATTAGTTCCACGGGCCATTTTCCATGGAATGCGACCCCGGGTCATGACACGACGGACCGAATTCAGGCGGTGGGGGGTCTTATTTTTTTATACTGGTACAATTGCTCAGCCCAGCTTTGTTCGAACGCGGGACTTTCTGACGGGGAAACTCTTTTTGAAAAATATTTCATTAACGCTCTGCTCCTGTTGGTCATAAAGTGATTTATACAACCTATAGCCTTCCTTGATTAATGGACTAGGAAACACAACAAAATATGTTTAATGAGGATGAATGGTTCCAGAGATTGGTGCGTTCAAACGCTCTTTATACGTATAGATAGATGAGGAAGCTAGAGTTTCTTGCCCGTTCTTCTTTGGCGAAAACAGCCTTGTGTACCGGGTGGTAGATAAATTTGTATTTCTAGCATAAAATAAAAAATAAAAATAGAGAATTGATAGAATAATAATTAATTTGTTAGTTCCCCGTCTATTTATGATTATTTATGTAATGTAAACATTTTAATGCCAGAATTAGTTTATATGACTACGGTGTCGATTTTCACACTTTTTACGATACCTTAGTATAAAATCTATAGTTTGTATCGAGAATACCATGCTTTATAAGGATATAGTTTTATACCAACTATAAATATAACTAGTGATAAAAAGCAGATTTTTTATGATTTTTATGAGTATAAAAGTTATCGTGAATGTAGTGTATACAAGTATAAAATTACGCAAAATTACAAACTAACGAAACTGTATACCAAATAATACTTTCTTTCTGCTCTATTCGTGGATGCTACATTATGATATGATACAATGCATAACCTACATATTTCGACTCAAGTAAAGCCGCGCCGATTCATTAGCTTTTCATATTCAACCATTCAACCTGTCCCCCATAGAACATCCTAAATCCGTCCCAGCAAGCTGTTTCTTGTAAAATTTACTATCCAATGTAGCGGCGCGCCGAGCGGCTACCATTTTTGGTAACGTACACAACGCGGGACGGATGACAATGTAATTGTTTAATTACTTCCTTGTACATAAAGGATTAATTAAAACATTCTTGAGGGTAGCTAGGTGGGCGTGCTTAATCGTCAATTGTTTTTAGATGTGACTAATTGTTTGTAGAGGGTTGAGATTTAGTAATATTTTGTAGTCAGAAATATGATTGTGTTTTTATTTTTCTCGATTTGATCTATTTCTCTACACTTTTAGATGTATTAAATGACTCATTAATTACTGTACTATATCAGCCCATATACGTCCCACTGCAGGACACGGGCCTCCTGTACAATCGAGAGTACGATTGAGAGTGGATAGGCCACATAGTCCACCAAGCTGTCTTAGTGCAGACTCTAATCATTTTATACTAAAACGGTTCGTTCAATATCATAAGAGCCTTATTAGTTCTGCCTTAATAATATTTTATACACATTAAAATTCAGATTAAATCACAAATTATTCTAAACTTTCACATTGATTTTGCGTAACCGACAGGAAATGGACTTAAATTTTGCTTAATATTACGTATAGCACACAAAATAGGCCAGCTTGATTCAATTTATCTTTACTATTGGAGTCTGCTAGGCTCAGTAAAACAGTTTTTGGTTTAATTCTACGAAAACCACGCAAAAACGATTAATAAACTCTTTTATCTTTTTGTCTTTGCACAAAAATAAAAGAATAAAATTGCACAAATTCCTTTAATACGAAACTACCAGTAATAATACACCGCCCTCAAACATTTCATTGTAGTAAAAATTATCGTTGGTAATATGGTTAAAAATCGACGCTCAGAGCAAACTGATGAACGAGACACTAGATACATTTTCGCTTGGAAGTGAACGGGACAGGTGTAACATATGAGAGAAACTAAAGATAGTAATAAGGGCACATTAAGATGGCCCTTTGGTATACTGCCTACTTGCTTCTGGCAACTATGAAGCCAAGATATTTAAAAATATTCGCCGTACACATTGCAACAGTTTAGCCGCGGGTTCTTCGTGAATTGGAACGTAATTTTGTTGCTTTAAAATGACGCTGCGCAGCATACTTGTAATTTAATAAAACGATGGAATATGGAATTTAAAAATGATTGAGATTTGAGATTAAGCAGTTTTGGTGGGAAATTTTGTAAATGAAAATGAAAATGAAAATGAAAATAATTTATTGAATCCATTAAAATGTTCAACATCATTTAGATTCAGTCATTTTTTTTATCTACCACCCGGTTCGGAAAGCGGTTTTCACTAGAGAAGAACGGGCAAGAAACTCTAGTGTTGCTCTTTTCAAAACCAGTTTACAATGTAGTGAATTATTACAAAATTTACAAGTTGGTTTAAATCAGAGCAGTTTAATAATAATTTATTGTAAATTTACAATAAATATTTTTATACAAATATTATAATATTATAATTACTATGGCTGAGTGAAGCGAAGTCGCCCAGAACGAAGAATCAGTATACGCTTTTTCGCCCAAGTGGTTAATAATTGCGAAAGTCTTATGTAATCCATCAGTAAATCCGTTACAATGTAAGCAGATCGGATAGACCAGTCTACGCAAGCAGCACCCGTTCACGAGTATGACGCATGTGCCAGCCATCGGCCTCCTCAACCATGTTACAGGGAAGTGACCGAAAAATAATAACATCTCTTCGATAGTTATTTCTGTCATTTAATTTCAAAAGTGACACAGCTACATTACTTATTTACCTATAATAAATTCACCCAACAGACGTACAGATGTAATATCATCTACGTTATAACACTCAAACTTGAAATATTTGTATAATTCCTCGAATTGAACTCAACATTTTAGCAATAGCTTTAAATGTTGTTAGTTTTTACAGTTTTGTCATTCAATATTAATTAATTAAAGTGTAGTTTTAAATTGTAATTAATTTAAAGTCATTTGTAAAATTGTGTTCCGTTATAAAAAATCTGTATCTGTATCAGCCCATATACGTCCCACTGCAGGGCACGGGCCTACTCTACAATCGAGTGTAGGATTGAGAGTGGTTAGGCCATATAGTCCACCACGCTGGCCTAGTGCGGGTTGGCAGACTTACATACCATAGAAATTCTTATAAATCGCCATGGTATGCAGGTTTCCTCACGATGTTTTCCTTCACCGTTTTTAGTGCGTGGTGATTGACTATCAATACACACATGACTCCGAAAAGTCAGAGGTGTGCCCTGGGATTTGAACCCGCGACCACCGTGAATATGTTGGCAGCCGCATCTGGTCCGTTTAACAACAGGCCACAACGCAATTAAAAAAAATATATATATACATTTAAAAAATATATATATAAAATAAAATTGAAATATATTAAGAACTATTAGGAATATTATTAAATTACCAGCAAGCCAGTTCGCAATAGCGGAACATAGGTGTAAATACAGTCCCTGGAAAATCTAATATCAGCATCAATTATAGCTGTTAAGGCACGCTCCTTATCTCAGCAGTTGTACAAACGCAATTAAGTCGTACTGTGGCTCCACAAGCGCCATTTTAGGCATCGGTTCTGCTCCATTACCTACTATCACGATTATACCTTTTTTGCTCGTATTTAATGTTTTCTCGACTATTATGTATTGTGCTTTATTTTGTAATTAATTTTTTTATTCGATTTATAAAAATGTCTTGTTTGTGCATGGGAGCGGAAAAGGTTTTTTTTGCTTAGGTCCGGCGAAATAGCAAACAGGTCCTGATGGTAAGTGATCACTACCGCCAATGAACATCCGTAACGCTTGGATCATGGATGTCTTGCAACCCATCAAATTAGAAGGGGAGTGGGAAGGAAAAAGGATGGGAAGACAAAAGGGGCATCAGGCATCCGGTAAACTCACTTACCGATCGATTTGCTGTTAGATAGTGGTATCGCCGCCTGGTTTAGTTGATGTAGTTTACCGCCCATGAGATGTAGGAGGGTGGAAATATTTTGAGTGCCACAAATAAGAAGAGGAGGAATCCATTGACCTCATCTCACATACCGAACGAATTTAAACAGGAAGGCTGATACGTCTAGGTGGTAGAGTGGCTATTATGTTTCGTTTTGTTAACCTGAGTTCGAATTCG
Source organism: Hyles lineata (assembly GCA_030180105.1). Classification (NCBI taxonomy): domain Eukaryota; kingdom Metazoa; phylum Arthropoda; class Insecta; order Lepidoptera; family Sphingidae; genus Hyles; species Hyles lineata. The sequence goes on from JARJEE010000023.1 coordinate 2,853,491, forward strand.
AAGATGGGCAATCAGTTTTGTGTAAAAAAATAATTTGATGTATTTTAGTTGCTCGGGATTTTAATTTGTGTACGTTATTACGATAGACGATCCAACCCGCACTAGGCCAGCGCGATAGACTATATGGCCTAGCCCCTCTCAATCGTATTCTGGATGGAGGCCCGAGCCCTGCAGTGGGAAATATATGGGCTCATACAGATACAGATTACGATAGGCTTCTTATTTAATCTTGCGTCTGAAACAAGCTAAACAAATTATACTTGTTACTATGGGAGCCTCCTTTTACCTCTTCCGGGTATATACGAGAGCTTATGTTTGTTGTGTACGTATTTTTATTTATATTTACAGCTTTATAACGTTATCTTTTTATTTCAAGTCTTTGTCTTGGATTTGCTTCGCCTATTTGTTTATGTTTAAAGCACGACTTTTGTATCATGAAGTTTATAACCGAATATTGAAATTAAACGTTTTTTTATTGGTCAAGTAGGCAATTAGAGAATTCTTATGACAAGTCAATACAAGTCTATACTTAGTATTATGTATGTAGTATATATATAAATATTAATTTCTGACTTTACCTTATTTGTTTGTAATAAAAATGATTTATTTATTTCAAACTATTTTTACAAAAAATATATAGCTACAAACTCCAAATAACATGAATGTTACTAATACCTTTAGATCAAGGTTTGTGATAGAGGTGTTACAGCCTCCTTGGCGACATTTTCCCTGAGTCGAATTTTACGATACCCACAAGATCCAATTTATACGGGTACTAAAAATCCGCAGGGTACTTTGTGGAGATCGGGGTACAACCGCAACATTGCGGATTTTGCCATATACTACTCGTATTTTACCGTGAAGTATAAAAAACACACCTGCCGGAACATATTTTCCTCTGCATTAATATTCTATATTTGTACCATAAAGGTATTCACAAAATGGATCACCAGATTAGGATTTACGACTTAAAAATTGTAGATGCTTCCCACTAGTTGAAGATAATATTTATAGATTCTTTAGACATTAATTTAACATTCAAAATATCCACATTTTTTATTGCAATGAATGGCAAACGATCATGACGTTCGCCTGATAGTAAGCGATACGAACGCTCATCAACAGTGGCAAAACCAAACAACACCTTGAAATCCGAAGCAATGCTTGGCTTTCCACCGCACTCGCCATCTTTAGACATAAGATATTAAATCTCAATATGTCCAGTAGTTACTCTGGCTGCAATGTCTTCCACATCGAAACGTAACAGTGCATTTACACTGCTGTTTGGCGGGGGAAAGAAACAGCAGTGTAAATGCGCCGTTGTGCATTAGTCAACAAATACCCAGGAATTTGTTTTTCTCATTGATTCAACATTAAAACGATTTCCTACCGCAAGTCGATGTGGAAAACACGTTTGTAACTTTATCCATTTCGCCATATACTACCCAACCGTGAACTATAAAACTCAGACCCGCAGATTACATCTTTATCTCCAATAATTTTGTTACATTTTATTAAACACGTTTAGTTTAACACTTCGGGTCGAAGAATCTCGATTCTTGCACCATTACCACACAATGTTGTATGATGGTTGTATGCAAATTATTGATAATATTAATGTCATTACGATGTGTCTATTAACGAGGACTTCAATATTATTGCTCGAGTTTAATCCTTTCTATAAATGAGTATGCTTATTCCGCCTTTATGATTTAACTACTGAATTGATTTTGATGGAACTTTGCGTACATATTACTTAGTTACTTGGATGGAATTGAGAATTGAGAACCTTCTCCTTTTTTTAAAGTTGGTTAACAAGGACATAGAGTACCTTTTTCAAAAATATTGCCGTGGAAACAAAAACAGTTTTTTTTCTTTAATAAACTTTGGCGCAGCCGGGCTTTTATTTTAATATTTGTGATACACTGATGCGGCATATAGCTTGGCCATTACCGATGAACACCTGCAATAGCAAGATCATAGTTGCGGTATTGGCCTGTTAAAATAGAGGTGGTAAGGGAAAACTGATATATTCACGTCGTTTTAATTTCTACATACTAACATAGATTAACTTACTCCTTATTCTCAGAAATGGTAGGCAGAGGTTACCAGGACGCCCACGTTTCGCCTTGTATGTTTCGTCCCATAATGTGATAGGGAGCGAGTCCATCGCGATGTCGGGCACAAATTCCTGATTCCGTGATGATAATGAATAGAAAAATTCAACATCACCTGGGATTCGAATCTGAGACCTTAGCTTTGCAATCATACCGTACAACTGCGCCACGAATCAGTCGGTTTAATTTCTGCCGGATATATAATAATAATAATAACATTTATTTCAGCAAAGTATGTCCATATGTGTGTTAGTAACAAAAGATTTACTTAAAAAACTATATTAGTCATAGAGCACTAGGCCAGCGTGGTGGACTACATGGCCCGTGCCCTGCAGTGGGACCTATATGGCCTGATACAGATACAGATTTTTATTTTATAACTCCTATCGCTCTATCCACCCAGTGCCTCTGAAAAGGGCAATCGTTACGCGCGGCAATCATTTTCAGAATGCTGTTGGAGCTACCACGCAGTCTTAGAAGAATTGAAGCAGCTTTCTTACGCATTATTGCGTGAAAACCATCAACATGTGCATTGACAAACATCACTGATGCGCTACAGTATCGAGGCAACCCCAACAACATTCTGAAAGCGTTGTTATATTGGATACGGAGTATGTTATAAGCTCGTTGCGTATACCGGATCCAGAGACTGCTGGAGTAAAAAGATTGACAGTAAGAACGGAACAAGGTTATTTTTACTTGTCTCGTAGCTCGTGAAAATCTGCGGACGAGCATATTGCTTCTTACAGCAAGCGATCTTCGTTCCCTTTCTATATCTAGATCATCTTTTAGGTCATCAGTAACCATGTGACCCAGGTACCTATAACTGTCAACAATTCGAAGCATGTCGTTTCCAAGTTTTATAGAGCAGGCAATTTTAGGCTTAAAGTTTTCAGACTTGAAAATCAGTACTTGGCTCTTCTTGGAATTATACTTAAGACCGTGTTCAGAGGCATACTGTTCACAAATACGAATGAGAGTCCTAAGTGCCTTGAGCGATGGAGCCAGCAAGACCATGTCATCCGCATAGCTGAGATTATTTACACAAACACCGTCAATGTGACACCCAACATGTACACTGCTGAGTTCCTCGATCAAGCCATTTATATATAAGTTGAAAAGGCTTGGAGATGTAAGACCACCCTGGCGTACTCCACATTCCAACCTATATTCATCAGATAATGTATTAACCCATCTCACTTGATTTATTTGGTTTCCATACCAATGCTTTAGCAATGAAACACAATCAGAAGGCATGCCTGTCTTACTAAGCTTTTTCCAGAGTATGTCATAGTTTACCGAATCAAACGCCTTAGACAAATCCAGAAAACATGCATATACAGGAGTTCTTTTTCCTGTATAGTATCTGATAGTATGCTTGAGACTTAAGATTGCAGCTTCAGTCGATAAACCCGACCTAAAACCGAATTGCGCATCGTGAAGTACTAGATGATTACTCAAGTAGCTATTCAACACACTATCCAAAACCTTCGCCGTAACAGTAGCAAGTGAGATGGGTCTATAATTAGCCTTGTGCGATGCATCTCCAGGCCCATTCTTTAAAACCGGTACAACCACAGTCCTCATTAAATTACGCGGTAAATAAGAATGTGCCAAACACAGATTAAAAAATAGCGACAAGACACGAGGGAGATGAACCCCAGCATATTTGAAATGCTCAATGCTGAGACCATCGTGCCCAGGTGATTTACCACCTTGCATGGTTTTTATTACCGAGGCAATTTCCTTTGTCGTAAAAAACGAGTTCCGCTCAGACATGACAGTCTCATCATTTCTACATTGAGTCATAGCAGGTATCATGATAAAATGATCTCTAAAAGAATTTGCAATGTCCCTCGCGTCACTGTTACCATCAACGCTCAAAGGAATACTTGGTTTGAGGTTAGCTTTTTTAGTATTTTTCCAAAACGCTTTAAAGTCTTTAGTTGACTGATTAGTGGCAAGAATGTCCATCTTAATTTGTTCTTGCCTATTTTGACACCACCTCAACTGAGACTTGAAAGCCCTTCTGCTATCACACATATCTTTATATACAAGACCATTCAAAGGCTTACCTGCTTGCAACCAGAAATGAAACTTTTGCCTAGCATTCCTGTGAGCAGCCGATACAAATTTGTTCCACCCAGCCACAAAACCACCTCTCCTTGGGCAGGCCTTATTTTTAGATTGCCTAGCTGCATCTGATAAAATACTAACTATATTTTATATATGTATCATTATAATTATCATCATCATCTCAGCCACAGGAAGTCGACTGCTGAACATAGGCCTCCCCCAAGGATCTCCACATCAACCTGTTATATATACCTATCGTATTTTCTGATAACAAGTATGTGTCTCAGGTTTTTATATTCTGCAGTATTCACTTAGCTCCGAGGCCATCAGTTATTTGCATGGAAATTGATTGTAATTGCCACCTGCACGGTATCGAGTTATGTGCGAGAACTCCTTCGATGACACTCTTTCATATATTTACTAGATTGACATTTAAGATATAAATAACACCCAACACCCAACAGTCACTTATATAGTTCTGACTCCACATTAAGATCGAGACTTCGAGTATCAGGAATTACGAGAGACTTTTCGGTCTCACAATCCGCCGCACAAACATTTCTCCCGGTGCGGGGATCGAACCTTTCGTTTCACAGACAGCGACTAACCACCTGCACCACAGAGGCTATCAAGATACATCAATTCATCACTGGAGTTATTATTAGATGCTAAAATATACAAGTTTAACTCATGACTGTGCGTAGAGAGATAGGCAGACTGCCCACCAGTATCATGCAAAGTTAGCTAGCTTGTATCCTTCTCCAGACGTGGTAGATAAAGCCTCCTTTTGTATCAACCTATATACTACTAGGCCTCCTTTACAATCGAGATTACAAGAGAGGTGTGCCCTGGGATTTGAACCCGCGACCACCGTGAACATGTTGGCAGCCGCATTTGGTCCGTTTACCAACAGGCCACCGGGTACAAATTTCTATCCTCAACGGGATTTTTCAAACTGCTTAAGATAAAAGTAAAATATTTTTAAAATTTTACATAAAAATACAATATAGACTGCCTCGGTGGTGCAGTTGTACTATGGTATGATCGAAAACCTGGGGTCTCGGTTTCGAATTTTGGGTCGGGCAAATCCGAAATCGGGAATTCGTGCCCGATATTGCGATAGCGATGTCCTTGTAGCACCTTTTTACTATCCCTTCTGGGAAAAAGGTGTGAGATTATGTATGTATATGCATGAACATGTAACATGCAAAATACATACAAGTAATGCTGTACACTGGAAATATCGGAAAATTTACTATTTCAGGCATCAGAAAAGGAACAACTACAATATTAAGTCTAAAATAACAGTTTTAATATTCATACAGTTTCAAAGCTACAGTCGCAGCTAGTTTATAATTCATCCGGGTTTCGGGCAGGCAAACAGTTCCGGGTAACCATCCGGGCGAAGTTCCGCTCACTCGGCTGTAGATCCGGGCGGGCAAAAACGGCAGGGAAAAACAAAATACATTTGCACGTTGATTTATATACATAATATAACTGCATTTGGTCAACAGTATTTAATTATTTCTATAGGCACTTAATATCTAAAGCAGCCTTCGTAGCGCATTGGGTTAAAAGCCTACTGTAAAATGAGAGGTCGCGGGTTCAATTCTCGCATTGATGCACATGTTTAGGTGCCGCTCAGTTATTTGTCTTACCTTTGTCTGTTTTAGATTATTAAGTTTGACAGCCTCTGTGGCGCAGTTGGTTAGATTTCTGTGAAACGGAAGGCCGCTGGTTCGATCCCTGCACCGAGATAATTCGTGTGATCCACAGATATTTGTTTCGGATCTGGGGTTTTGTGAGACCAAAAAGTCTCTCTTAGTTCCTGAAACCCAACTGTTCGATGAATTGGTTGTATTTATTTATTATGTCTCTAGTAGTTTCTAATATCTATGCCACAAAACTTGCCACTTACTGTAAGGTCATAAGAAACGGCTTCTTATGTATACATATAAATAAAATTGAAGTGTCTGTTTTAAAAGTGAAAATAAAAAAAAATGTCCAACTACATATCGATATACACGATACCAGTGCCGAAAATGATCTTTAAATTTTTTTTGTCTGTCTGTCTGTCTGTTTGTTCCGGCTAATCTCTGAAATTACTGGACCGATTTTGACGGGACTTTTTTGTCAGGTAGCTGATATAATAAGGAGTAACTTAGGCTACATTTATTTTAGAAAAATAAAGTCCAAGTGTCCAGTACCGCGCGCAGCTCACGCGCATGCTACCATTCGGCCGTCACGTCGGGCGCCTCCCACCACTTTTCCCACCAACGAATCAATATCACAATTACAAAATATTGTATATAAAGAAATTTAACAATAAATGATAATATAAATAAATATAACGGGACGGGAAATATAGTCGACGGCGCGCAGGAAAAAATATAGTTAGTACGCGAAATAATATGTTGTTGCCAAATCAATACTGGACTCAAAAGCTATCTGCACCCGGGCGAAGCCGGATCCGACCGCTAGTTAAGAATATAATTCAGACTCACGGTTCTTACGTATTGGCACCAATAATATCTAATACATGTGAAACCAATAATTCTAAACCGACATTCCCATACAAAAAATTCCATGCATGCATATGACGTGCATATGCATCGTGTTCCAATGCATGCAGAATATTTTTACACTTCCAATAATTTGCAAGGGGCTTGCGCAGTTCTGTTTACAAGAAGCAGGTTTCTTTTTTTTCTACGGTATGTAGGTTCTTATTTCTTTTGTGCCAGTATCTTCAACCTTTTTGTGTTAATAAAGCTAATTGAAGCTATTTATAGATTGGATGGTAATACGAGTATTCGATGCAGTATTGAATGCGGTTTAAAATTCTTTGGTATTGAATCATCTTGGTTTTTGTCTTATGTTCTGAATAGGAAAATTCTAGAAGGTTATGCATCAATTCTAAATATAAACGTTTCTTCTTAAAATATGTTTTCAATCACTACATAGTATAAAACAAAGTCGTTTTCTCTGTCCCTATGTCCCTTTGTATGCTTAAATCTTTAAAACTACGCAACGGATTTTGATGCGGTTTTTTTAGTAGATAGAGTGATTCAAGAGGAAGGTTTATATGTATAATACGTACATATTATTGTAAAGAAATCCATATGCACCCGGGCGAAGCTGGGTCGGGCCGCTAGTAAATAATAAGCGATAGATGTGTTTCAGGCGATGTAGTTGAATAAGAAAATATTTTCCTGTGATGAAAAAATATAGTACTACATTGACAAGAAAGATGTAAGAAAGTTTTGTATACACAAATCACGTTATTCAGATGAATAATGGTCTGAATAATGTGATTAATGTTATGTTCTATGAAGAATAAAAAAGGATTGTTTTTATAGAACAGAATATAGAAACTAAGAAAACCAGTTCTGAAAAATTGTGACACTTTTGTCGAACCGAAAACTTTATCTATTCGTACGGAAATAATATTTTACGCTTTACCATTGGACCGAGAGGCATAATTGTGTCCAATGGTAAGGAATATTGTAGTCGTTTCTCACCAAGCAATGCTTTTATTAGCAGCATATAACTTCTATCATCAAATTTACATATAAACGATAGAGTATAGATAACCGTGATGTTATTGTTTGTGTATTTGTGAGACAATCACAATCTCGTCTAATTCTGGGTAAATCATGATTATTAAAATGAACCATCGTACCATTCATTATAATAATAATTCCGCTCATATACATCCGATTTCAGAGTAAGAATATCGCAGCAATAGTTCGGACATAATCCTCGCGCTGGCCAACCGCGAGTTGGCAGGCTTCACAAATATTAGAAATTCTTGAAAACTCCGTTGAAGTCATAACAATTTGAAATCATATCGTTATGAAAGACTGCAGGAAGTTGTTGGAGGTCGTTATGGAAACCCTTTATGGAGGCCTGTAGCGTGAGGCTTACACTCCACGTGTTGTTTCAAGCATTTAATTTTAAATTAAAAATTAATTAAATCAAAATAATTAATGTATAATAAAAAAAAAATATTTACAAACATGAACAGATATAGAGAAGACCGAGGAAAGACAATAAAAAAAATATTTTAGCGGAAAAAATTGACAACAGTCATCTAGAAAAGAATCAAATATCGAATATGTTTATCGATTTACCTCCTATAATTGAGGAGAAAGAAAGAAATAGATCTAATAATGTCTCCGAACGGCACAAGGAAAATGTTTAAAAACCTTGTATCACATCGAAATGCTTTGTTTAAATGCAGTTATTGGAACACAATATGCTAATCGTGGAGCGATGGCAGTGATTTTTTATTGTAGCCACGTTGTATGCACTTCTTGGAAGCAAGCTGTGTGGGAATGAGTGGACTTCGAATGATCTCACGATCTTGAACACCGACAAACTAGTGTACTATTTTTCGATCAAAATGATTTATATTTGTATTATTTTTTGTTACTGGTATGAATTAAAAACGAAGAAAGTGAATTGACGGCCTCCGTGGCGTACTTGGTGAGACGCCGGCTGTGAAACGAGAGGTCGCGACTTCGATCCCCGCATCGAGATGAATGTTTGTCTGAACCACAAGTATTTATTTCGAGTCTGGGTGTTTGTGAGCCCGAAAAGTCTTTCGTAGTTACCCGATACCCGCGAAACAAGTCTTAGTGTGGGGTCAGGACTATGTGTGTGACTATTGGGTGTTTTTATTTATTTATTTAATTAAACGTTCATCGTGCTGTAGTAATTATAGGACTATGAACTATCATAAGTTCAATTGTAGGCGCCGTCTATATTTTTTTCTTCCTATTATTTCTTGGCATGGAAAAACTTACTAGGGAACTATAGAGCATACTATTGACATTACTGCCTAGATTTTTGATGATAAAATCACGCTTTTAAACTCTATTTTGACGGGTATAGTTTCTCGCCCCGAAGGTATCTACGATTATCGTAAGTGTAAACAATCAGAACACGATAATCTACGGCAGTTATTTCATGCGATAATGGCATACGATTATCGCTGCGAGAAACTCTCTCCCTGTAAGGGCTATTGTGTACATATATAAGATAAAATCCGTATCTCGTATTAACAGGATCTAAAATCAATATTTCCCATTTATCTTAAAAATCCTGTCGGACTATTGCAATTTCTAGGCTTGTCAGAACCAGTTGTATGGCCATTAAATTTTACGGTGTAATATCACAGTAGCCAGTTAGTGGGTCACAAGCTCATAGTGCAAATTGTAGTAGAAGTAAAATATGATATGCGGCGAGTGGGCAGCCTTGTACTGTCGGGGCATGAAGTGTGCGACTCACTTTCGCTTATAAATCTAGGGATAAATTTCTCGGGTTAGATTTTTATGATTAATTGACTTTTCCATTAGAAAAAATAGTAATAGTAGCCATGGATACTAAATCTTGTTGCGGATCGAAAATTTCTAGGTATTTTTTTAGTCTCGTAACTGAAATACCCAGATCAAAAACAAATGTATGTGGTTCACACAGATTTGTTGAAAGAATTGAAGGAATAGCAACCCATTGAAATAATAACCAGCTATAATTGCTGGATGTTCAATAACCCTTTCCTCTTTCCTTCCTTTATCCTTACCGCTCCCCTCCCGATTTCATGACCCAGCATTACATATATGATACAACGTGTATGGTCATCCACAACGCTTGGATGGATGGGCATTGACCACTTACTATCAGGTAGCCTGTCAGTTCGTTTGCTGGACATCGGATTATTAAAAAAAAGGCTTTGACTATAGCCAGCTTCTTTATCAATCGCCATGTAGACTAAAAATGATGAAGTCTTCGTGATATAGCTAGGCTGCGTGCTATTGCTTAGGTCACGTATAAGTTATTATTAAATATGACTGGTGTTTAGAATAGGAACAACGTGTATTGTAACCACGTGGTGCATTTACATGTTGCAGTACCTTTATTTTCTTATTTTATTTTTGGAATTTAATTAACAAGCTTTTGGTGTGAATTGTGGAGCAACAAAAAATAACGCCTTTTTTCCAGAAGAGGTAGGTTGAGGTGCAATCAGGAGACCCACGTTTAGTCTTGTATTTTCGTCCCCGATATGATAGGGGAAGAGCTTATCATCATGAAAATACACTAGGATGTTACATAAGTAAATGATAACATGAGAAAAAAAATTTAAAGAAAAAATATACGTCGAGGAAAAATGGCCTTGAAAAGAACCTTTTACAATCTGATGTAATATAGTTAGACTAAAAGAGTAATTCGTGATGAACATTCGCTCGTTGAAGATATTATAAAGTGTTCGTTAAATGTTTTTGCCTAACACTTAAGTCTAGACATGCTCCAGGCGTTTAAAGATACTTGTTTTCTTGTAATGTGCTAATACTTTGAGATTATCTTAAACCTGTATTTAATCTTGAATTGAATTGAAATTCATCTGCATGATAGTGCTTACAAATAATTATATATTCAAGATGGCCGCGGGTTCTTATCCAAGGTCACACCTCTGACTTTTCGGAAGTCATGTTTGTATTGATAGTCAATCACCATGCACTATAACGGTGAAGGAAACCGGCATACATTAACGATTTGTAAGATTTTCTATGGTATAGATATTCCGCCAACACGTATTAGGCTAACGTGGTGGACTATTTGGCCTAAACACTGTCAGTCGTGCTTTCGATTGCAGAGAAGGACCGCGCCTTATAGTGAGATGTATATCGGTTCATACAGTTCAGAACAGTTTTTTAAACTTTATAAACATTTTGGAATTAAATTAATATTAAAAAAGTGTACTTTATGATTTTATATTATATTTTTCTTGATAAGGCTTATAATACATTGCTCAACATTGCTGTCTTGAAGTCTCAATGAATCCTTATATCTTTCTTTTTATATTATTCGTATGTTGCCAATACTACAAATTTGGTCTCTCTTTCTCTTCAGCCACAGGAAGTCCACTGTTGAATATAGGCAATTGTATCTCTAAATAAATAATATTATCTAAAACGTTTATCTTATATTACAATCCCTAAAACCTCGTTCTCTGCTGGTTTAAATTGGAATGTAAGCACTATCATTACTTATATCAATATTAACGATTTGAAATATGTAATCTACACAAGCCAATACTTGTCAAAGCCCAATCGCGAATGCTCTGGCCGCACTGAACGTCAGAAATCTAGAGTCCGGGCGCCAAAGTGTCGGGGTTTAGTATTTCGACAATAGATCACCGTACCACAATAGAACCGATACAGATCCTATTATAGAACGCTTAGACCACGTTTATTGAAGACGATTGCAAATCTATTGAAATATCGCTCTGGTAGCAAATTGTATTATTCAAATTTGTCGGCATGTAAAATATGTGACTTGGATGTCTTTTGTTGGGAGTTTCAAGCGAATTTATATTGTATTGAATGGTGGTAGAGTTGCATTTCAAATGGCAGGTCTAGTGCAGAAAGTCCGCGGTCGACTGAACTTCAGAATATTTCGCTTGAAGTTCTATCGTCGGATTGAATTTCTCATGAATTTGTTTTCAAAATAATATTTTGATAATATTTGAAGAGAGCCGTAGCGTGGTTGCGGGTAAAATGGTTAGCCTTAACTTCGGTCATGGGTTCGATTTAAGGGTACATGTGTTACTATTTGGAGTTACGTGATTCACAATTATAATCGCGTTTTATAGTTTATGAAAATATGGTAACATTAAGCTCGCGACCACCGAGAACATGTTGGCAGCCGCGTCTAGTCTTTCCGAACAGGCCACCACGCACTGCAATTTGACGATAACTCTCTAGTAATTCAGTGTAAAATTACAAGCCTCAATATTTTTTTAGCTTGTGAAACGTTTAACAGCATGTTTAAAAATTGAGTAAGAACTAATAACAAGTATCAACTACAAATTTCATAAATTTGTTGCAACAGGCGTACGATATTAATATTTTATTGGGTATGGCATTTCCGTTTCATATGTATGGGGGGCAAAAAATACGGAATTTTGTTGGCAACTATCAGTTCTTGTTAACGTCATACGAGCTTGAGTGAATTCGCTTATTTAATTAGGGTATTAATATATAGATCAAGCTGCTTCAAACAGGTCGATGCGGAGGTCCATGGAAGAGGCCTATATTTAGCAGTGGACTTCAAGTGGCTGCAAAAAAAAAAGAGAGATATACAGAGAGAGATATAGAGAGAAGAGGGCACATAAAAAAATAATATCATTTATTTCAACCAACTAGGATCATAATAATTATTAGACACGACTAAAATTACATTAACATTACATATACGAGACATATATTATTAAAATGGTAGCTGTATCTTGAATACTGGCTCATAAAATAATAATTAATTGCTTAATATAGACGAGTGGCGGTAAAAAAAAAATTATGCTTCTCGAGTGTTGTTATGTCAATCGCAGTCAATGTGTTATTCTAAAATAATCTTGTGAATTTGTGAAGTGAGTTGACTTGTTGGTGACGAACTGGACACAATCTATCGAGAGGTGATCGCGGATTACAACCTGAGGGCATATTTTTGACTTTTCAAAGTCGTCTGTGATTGCTTTATAGTTAGATAATGTAATAGCTAAAAGCCATATAATCACTATTTCTATTGTAAGTATGTAAAGTCTTCAACCTGCAATAAATCAGCTTGGTAGACGATGACCTAAATACTCTGAATAAAACACTCAATTGCCGAGTCCTATATTAAATATACTACACTAGTGCGAAAATGTATATTACCACAATCTTATTTTTACCGAACTCATAACAACTATGAGCCAGTATAAGAATACTGCGATCTGAATAGTTCGCGCATGGTATGCATTGTCATGCCCGCCCTCTGATTTACCGCCTATTGATGTTTACTGCCAACGTGTTTATAGCCATTTGAATAAATTACTCTCGCATTATAACAACTCCAATTACATCCCGGATGGTGAAGTGTCGGCGTTTTGTAGATTTGATTTAAATTATGTTCTATTTTTTTAATTGCAATATATGGCGAGACGAGCATGCCTTTCGCATGATGGTAAGCGATACGAATACTCATGAACAGTAGCAAAACCAAACAATGAATTTAAGTGCGCTTACCATCTTGAGACATAAGATAGTCTCAAGTCCAGTAGTTACTCTGGCTGCAAAAGTTTACCTTTTGTAACTTGTTGCTTTTACTCTTTTCTGTTCCTCTATGTTTTAGTATATAAAAGGAAGGGAAAAACAAATGAATACATAAAGTGGAATCATTATCTTGGATGCTTGTTTAAATTCTTAAAGTAAATTCGATAATATGTAATATCCTAAAGGTTTCTAACATACTAGTCACGACTTAATTACTAAACACATCCTACAAATGTTTCCAAATTCTCATCACAGATGGCGTTTATCACCAACTCGGTACGCGTTGCGCAACCAGCGCCTCCCAATAAATATACGGCGGTAATTAGGTACTAAAATTTATATCTAATGTTTAAAATTCAGCCGTAAAAGTTGTGACACGACCAGGTATGCATTTGAGCAGGGAAATAAACTTTTAGAATATATTTTAGAATCAATAGCGATTGCATTGATGATTGACTTTATTTTTATCAAAAACTTAATTTATAAAAAGTAGTATTATTTTGAACTTGGGCTTTAACATACTTTAAGATAGGCAAGATTTTTTTCATTAAATTTTATTTTTCTCGTAAACAGTTGAGACTGTGTTTCTTGATGCTTCGTCTCATATTTCAGACAAGTTAGAGCTTCCTTAGATCGGTATATTTTTTATTATTGTTCTAACCATACGAAGATTAAAACGCAAAAGAGGTAATTTCGATACATGTATATTTGCATATTTTACCACCGCAAAGTCTATTTTTGCCGCCAAACAGCAGTGCAAATGCACTCTTATGTTTCGGATTGAAAGACATTGTAGCCAGAGTAAATATTGGATATAATATAGAGACTTAATATCTTATATCTCAGGATGGCGAGCTCAGTGGAATTCCAAGCATTGCTTTGTACTTCAAGGTGTTGTTGGTTTTGCTACTGTTCAAGAGTGATTGTATTGCTTACTATCAGGCGAACAAAATGCTCGTCTCGTCATTTATGACAAAAAAAGTTTATATCATCGATCTAAGATTAATTGACTTATAAGACGGTAGTGCTTCCGTCCTGCTTAGAATTTCTTATTAAGTTTCTTAGATAAAGTAACCACAAAAACAATAATTATCTTACACATTCCACGTATATAATGCGAACCGATGCTATTTAAAGGTATACAAACGATTCTCTGAATCGCACCCTAGCATCGATTCATAAAATCGTTTATCCAACTTCAAAGAATCGATTGCTCTCACGTTGTCAGGCCTAATAGGGGGTGTATTACCGAGTTTTTTTTAATTCGTATTAATGTGTGATTATAGATTATGTATTATTATTCAGTTCTACAGCGTGATATCTGTATGAGATTTGTTTTTGCTTTACTATGGAGACTGAATGACAATTATTTCTGGAAAAATTGACAAGTAATTTTTAGTGGTGGTTTCTTTACACACATCAATACGCTGTTGTATATTGGTAGATACAAATGAGATTAAAGGTACCCATAGATCGTCTAGTTTAACTCCTGCCAAGCTGTAGTAATTCAGAAATTACACGTTAGGTATTTTGTAAGAGATTTCTCATACTTATCTAAGATTTGAAATATGAATTTCATGGTTCATAATCTGTATTACCTCCATCTACACACCTATTATATAATCTATGTTATCAATTTTATCCCCATGTGTGTTAACAAGACTTAATCTGTAATCAATAATTTAAAATCACTGTAAAGTCCACACGTACTTTATGATAATTACGCGGTATTTATAGATTATAAACGGTTGATTATGAATTTGTTTAGCGACAGGCCACGGCCGACGCGTGGGTTCTGAATGTTGGCGCCGAGCGAGCCGCTTAAATTAAGGTCATTATTTATTAGCCTCCATTGAGTTAGGTATTTAGGGGCATCTTAGTACTTAGATAATTGCTTTTCTCTCTCTCTCTCTGTCTGTCTCTCTTCAGCCACAAGAAGTCTATTATTGAACTTCTATTATTATTGAGCCTCCTCCAAGGATCTCCACATCGACCTGTTGGAAGCGGCTTGTATTCGGTGACTTCCTGCAACTTAATTAGGTCGTCCGTCCACCTTGTAGGCGGACGTCCTACACTGCGCTTGCCAGTATGTACTTCTTAAAGAATTACAAAGGCATAAGGGTGTTTTTTCATCACAAGTACATGTCCCAAAAAGCTGGAAATTTCAATTGCCAATTCAAAAGATTAAGACTATTTGATTAAAGCATATTTTTATTTTTATCTTCTAAGGTCAGTCTTTGAAAAATAACTCTTTATAATGTATATAGGTTGATATTGACACGTGGTATTTAATTTCAACCACATGTTCCTAGTCACCCTAGATAACATTATACCAAATATGAAACAAAACTACTTGGTAGTTTTGTTAAAAATTGTGATTTTAGTTTCAAAGCTTTTGATCAGGGCGCATAGGTGAGCATGAGACTTTTTACCACTCAGTTAAGTTCCCGACCGAAATTTCAGTTCAGTTAAGCGGGAAAATACCCGTTATAGCTTGAAATTTTTATAATGTATTGGTTTAAACAATTGTAGGCTAATCTAATAAATAAATAAATACGTACCTATACTATACGGGTGGCCAAAAATCGTGAAAACTAAAGTCACGATTTTTTTTACGAAAAATCAACTCGGATTTATTTCAAATTTTGTTCAATGTTACCTGGGGTGATGAGAAACATGTAGGTTAAATTAAATACTATATGTCAACATCATCCTGTATCTGCTAAATTCCACCGGTGTGGTCACACTAACGATGATTGTAGTAAACTAGATGCAATGTATCTTCATAATCCAATGCAATTCTGCGGTCGTCAGAAACGCTTATAAGCTTTTAGAAAGTACTCAAGTTGGTAATTAATTCGGTCAAGTTTTCCAATGTTGGAGGGGAACTCAACGCTCGCTTTGCATACTTCATTCCTATAATAATTATAATTATTGTGTTCGTTGAATAATTTAATACGTATTTCTATACATTTTCGTACAGTTTTTCTTTGTTTTGTGACTTGAAATGAACAAAAAGACTTAACAACAACAAATAAAAATAACAAGTATCTAAACATTTTTCGTCGTAGTATATCGGGTTGCCATATTAATACTAAATTCGATGTTAGCGCTCTCATTAAAAACACTCTTTTTTGCCGAGCTATACTTCATTCTAGTTTCTTAGTATTTATAATAGCATCAGGTTTTTTTAGACTGTATCTGTTATGATTGCCAAGTTGGCGCAGTTGTACAACCGTATAATTGGTTAGGTCTCGGGTTCGAATCCCGGGTCGGGAAACGTGATATTGGATTTTTCTATTCATTATCAGCCAGGTGTCAGAAATGTATGCCCGATACATGGCCCGCCTAACATACATAAACAAACTCACGCATTTTTTCAAAAGGGGTAGGCAGAGGTGTTGGTAGCAACCAGTACACCCACGTTTCGCACTGTGTGTTCCGTCCCATGATGCGATAGGGGGCGAGCCTATCGCCATATCGGGAACAATTTCTGTCTCCGGGTAAATGAATTGAAAAATTCACTATCACTTCGCCCGGCCCGGGATTCGAACCCGAGACCTCAGCTTTGCAATCATACCGTAGTACAACTACGCCACCGAGACAGTCTATTAAATATCAAAGATTAATAAAGAATAAAAAAGCATAAATAAAAGAGAGATCATAAGAACAGCATACTTTTTTATTAAGTACCAGGCTACTATAAAAAGAAAAGAGTATTAAATCGAAGCGGCCAGCCGATGGTAAATAAATATGTGCTTTATACATTACTTTACCGCCGGAATGCATGTACTTAATTATATAAATCGATCTTCACTTAAACCGGATAACGCTACTGAGGGTCCTAGATATTAACTTATTAAGTATAGGCTTTAACTACATTTACGTGACCAATTTAAAAAAATGTTATGTTACACACATACATACATAAACTCACGCCTTTTCTCAGAAAGGGTAGGCACAGGTGCCTCTGGTTGTAAACTGGTCAACCACTTTTCGTCTAAAGTGTTCCGTCCCATGATGCGATATCCATTCCTGACTCCAGGCTGGTAATGAATAGAAAATCCAACATCACTTTGAACGACCTGGGATTCGAACCCGAGACCTTAGCGTCGTAACCGTACCTTACTACAACTATACCACCGAGGCAGTCTTCTCATCTCTCCTTTAAATTTATTCGTTTTTTTATGAATATTTATAGGGCTTTTGGATGATGAAAATGTGTGGTACATAAGATAGGAAAAGGTACGTTATTAAGTTACTAAATAATTATTTTCCAAGTCTATTTATAATTAGTTAAACGCAAATAAATAGTATGTTATGTTGATATGAGAATTCTTTCGAATATCGTTTTGGCAGGTCGCGTGTGGTAGCAACAGGCCAACACGAATTATAAGTCTATATAATGACTTAAATATAATACTAATTCTTAAAACTATAAGTATATTGGTGTGGGTGCATGTGTGCCCAGGAGCTTAGTTTTTTCAACATATCCATGTCAAAGATACGGATCCAAGGTTTTAGTTGTACAGTCGTTTTCTACTCCGCTAAACAAACTTAATTATTCCGCTTCAGTTGGTATTGAGCTAATGTTCAAGCGATAGTTTGTTTGTCCTTTTATATCATTGACTGGAATGAATATCAAAATTATCTTACTAGTGTCGATTTCTTCCGCAAAACAGCGGTGTATATGCACTGTTGTGTTCTGGTTTAAAGGTCATTGTAGCCAGAGTAACTACTGGACATATTTATACTTAATATCTTATATCTCAGGATGGCGAGCGCAGTGGAATACCAAGCATTGCTTTGTAATTCATGGTGCTGCTTAGTTTTGCTACTGTTCATGAGCGGTCGTATCGCTTACCATCAGGCGAATGGTAGGCTTGTCTCAACACTCACCCCAAGAAAACCAAAAAGTCTTCCTGATAGACAGAACACTGATCGATATAGGTCTGAAATTTATCAAGGAAAAAATATATTTTGTCCGACCAATTTCCGTCGAAGCTAACAAGTTATTTTGTTTGTAATGTTATGATTCTGATTTTTTTTTCTTTTCATTAGTACTCGTATATTAGTTTGTATTAGTTTAATTGGTTGTTAAGACAAGTTAGATTTGCGAATAGTTTTATTTTGTTAATAAGTTGTGTAGATATTTGTTTATAAGGTACGATGGGAGTGACATGTATTTTCTAATAATATGAGAGTCTCTTAAATTTTACTGAATAAAAAACAGGAAATCATTACCTACTTAGCCATAGATTTGTGCACTATTTTAACATACTTACTGGGGTTTCATAAGATGTGAATTTCACTAACTTTCAGCGAATTATGTGAAGATACGTAACAGGTACGACATATAAACAAACATTTCATATTATTTCTCAAGTACCACTTATGACATCTGATGCTGGCACTTCACATGGCTATTTGTATTTGTGTATTTGGCATATTTGGCAAACAATTTAAGTTTAATTGACATATTGACATGACATAATTGACATATTTGCCTCTATTTGCATGTTTGCTTTTAACGTCATTTATTTTGCCAAATACAACAAACACCCAATAGCAAATACAAACAGCCATGTGAAGTGCCAGCATCAAAGAAGATAGTGCAATAGGCAATAATATTCGTGTAGAGTTCACATATCCGTGGATTATAGTATTTGTTTCTTAATTCTAAGCAGACGAAGTCGCAAGCACAAGTAGTCTTGGGTATAAGCTATTTAAAAATGCAAATATAACTACATTTTTTGTATTACTTTTTTCGTTAATGTTTCGGTCGTGTTCGAGTTACGCCTGAAGGTAGAGTTCTGCTCAAGTGCTTGGTGTTACTGCTTCAATTATCGCGTGATCATAATTGTTGGTATTATGTTATTGCTATCTTCGACCATCTTGCCTGGATACAATTTAGTATTTAATTTATATTGCTGATTATTTGAATATGAATAACATGCATGAGAAGAGGTAAGATTTGTTCCGGTAAAAAAAAATCATGAACTACATGAAATATTCAATACTAAGTGGAATGCCGGCTGTTTTTTTATTTCAATTAATGGCGAGACTTTTTTTGCTGATGGTAAACGATACGACAGCTCATGGACAGTAGGAAAACTAAACAACACCATTAATTACAAAGCAATGCTTTGTATCGCATCCACTGCGCTCACCGTCCTGAGAGATAAGATTATTCGGCCGTACTTACTCTGGCTACAATATTCTTAACACACAACAGTACATTTACACTGCTGTTTGGCGGGAGAAATAGACATTGCGGTGGTACCTATCCAGATGGCCTTTCACATATAAGAGACGTACCACCAATATAGTCGTAAATAAGACGATTCAAGCAAATAAATATAGCCTATAGTATATACCAACAGCCATGTATTATTCTATAGTAAAATATGTGTTTGTGTCGTGGGCTTCAGAAATAACGGCCTTAGGTCCCGCATCTACACTTGCAACATATTTCCTGATCACACCATTAGTCTTCGTTTGACGATCAAATCCCCCGCCTCTTTTCCTTTTACAGCTAGTTGTAGCTTACAAAGGATAATTCCCATTTGACTATGAAACTTGCAAATATTTTAGTCCCTCTATGAAACCTATATTTTGTGTAGGGAAAATATATATTTGCAATTTTTTTAATTATTGTGACTTAGGCCCGGAATTCTTGGAGCAATTAACTTGAATACCAATAAAAATATTATTTTTTGCCTTTGGTTCTAACAAAATGTAAAATGTAATCGCTAATAAATCTGTTTGTAAAATGTGATGATAAAAATATTATTTTATACAAATCTGTCGCCCTGAGTAAAGCAGAAAAACATTTCATGACAAACCATAATAATGCTATAATCAATTTTAAGCAGAATCGGTATCGGGATTTTTTACCGACACTATGAATAGGCAGTCTCCTTTAATGTACAGTATGTTCTAAATCCGAATACGTATTAATACTAACAGAATTAATATAAATACGAGTATTTTAATTAGGAAAGTGTTTTTTTTATTCGCTTCCATCCATTAAGATACATACATAATCGTCACGCCTGAATCCTATAGGTGTAGGTAGAGACTATAGACCGCCACTTTGCTCGATCCTGACATATTACTTTTGCTTCATCACCAACCTCTTCATGCATTCTCGTTGTACATTTCATGCAGGAAATAAGTTCTTATTCGCGAAGAATATGTTATTAAATAGACGTCCCGAAAAAATGCGATTTAAAGTCTTAGAAACTCGCCCAGCCGACGTAAATAAATTGAAATTTATTCATAGAATTATATATATTATGTGGAATGAATTACAGAATCTCACATCAAAAAAATTACTGTTTCCGAGTTAACTTAAACACGGAGGTAACGCCGCGAGCAAAATCAAGTAGTACAATAAAGCAACATTGTTTAAAACTGTTGGATG
This sequence comes from Hyles lineata, assembly GCA_030180105.1. Classification (NCBI taxonomy): domain Eukaryota; kingdom Metazoa; phylum Arthropoda; class Insecta; order Lepidoptera; family Sphingidae; genus Hyles; species Hyles lineata. The sequence continues at coordinate 2,874,199 of JARJEE010000023.1, forward strand.
AATTGTTGGTGTTAATTCGAAAGTCTAGACTAATGGCCGTTAAAGTGGGCGTATAATGGTCTATTATTTCGGCCGAGATTAACAGATTAAATCTTGATGACCTATTGATTTGCGCAATGATTTTAGGTTTTTTATTAGATTTTTTTATTGGATCGCAAAATTATTTGGATTTGGTAACATAGTTTTAGTTGTCATTTCTTCTATTCATCTTGCTTTTTACTCGTTTTTATGTCTTTGTTTTGTTTATTTGTGTTTGATAGCCTCCGTGGCGCAGTTGGTTAGCCAACAGTTGTAAAACCCCGATTCGACCCCGATTCGACCCCGCACCGAGGTCATTGTTTATGTGAACCACAAGCATTTGTTTCGGGTCTGGGTGTTTGTGAGACCGAAAAGTTTCTCGTAGTTCGTGATATCCACGACACAAGACTCGACCTTTGTGTGGGGTAAGGACTATGTGTCTGTTGGGTGTATTTATTTATTTGCTTATCTAAAGCAGCTTCTATTTTAGCAAATATACGTCCGATTGCAGGGCACGGGCTTCCTCTATAATCGAGAATACCATTCCGCCACGGATCATACCCTCTTGCCTTAATCCAACACAATTTGATTGTCAACTAGATTGTGAGTGAAATTGTAAACTGATTAGTACTGCAGTTCGGGACAACTGCTCCCAGACGGGACAATTTGATTGCCAATTTGAATAAATTGCCGACCAAATTGTGCCATGTGGAGTTTCTGAGATAACACGAATTGTATTTTGGTTTAAAGTTGGTACGAATAAAATTATTCTGTAATTCGGTTGGGCCGAATTAAACGAAATTTTATCTTATTGGCATCTCCTTTATTATACATCGACAAATTAACTTAAAGCATTTGATGGTAAATGGAGGCTTAAGCTTTAAGCTTAGTGATATCGAACCCGTGACCCCTAGTTTCAGAATCTGCGTTATATGAAACTGACCTACGAGGCTCATCCTCTTTATTAAGAATTTTATTTTTATTAGGATTACAAAGAAAATATGTCTTTCTTTCTTTATATTACTTGAAATTACCTTTTTATAAGACGTTATTTCTTATTTATTTATTCTTAACTGCACACAAACAGGAATAAAATTTAAACATAATTCAAATTAACAAAAAAGTACAGATGGTGCTCTTATCGCTCTAGGCGATTTCTTACAGACAACCTATGGATATAAATAAATAATAAATCCATCAGTCACATACATAGTTCTGATCTGCACACTAAGATCGAGTCTTGTGCCGCGGGTATAAGAGACTACGAGATATTTGTCGGTCACACAAACATCTAGACCCGAAACAAATATCCGTGGCTCACACAAATATTTGTCTCGTTGCGGGGATCGAACCCGCGGCCTCACGTTTTACAGCCGGCGTCTAACCAACTGCGCCAACTGTATATAAGCAAAGGAAAATCTTCATAATATTATATACCTTTAAAATTAGTATTAGATAGTAAAAAAATTAAAGTCAAGTCTGGTAATTTGTTAAATTTTCAAGTATAATAAAAGTCTTTTTGACTTAGTAATTACAAAGCATAAGGCAATCAAAGGAATTCGTGATGAGAAGTCATGGAGGCTTTAACAAGAACTCGTTGAATGTTTCAACCTGGTTTTATATCTAGACATGGTCTAATTTTTGATATGCTTGTTCTCTTATTTTGTTCGCCAAACCGCACTAGGCCAGCGTGGTGGACTATATGGCCTAACCACTCTCAATCGTACTCTCGATTGTAGAGTAGGCCCGTGCCCTGCAGTGGGACGTATATGGGCTGATACAGATTGTTCTCTTATTAATATAATTAAGGAGAAACGGGGTCTCCTAACAAAAGTATACTACTCGTATATGATTAAAAGAAACTCCTAATTTTGTTTCACTATATGTACGACTCAGTTTAGTAATATATTAAAATAATGCCTTCGTGGCGTAGATGTAATACGGTACGGTAACAAAATTGAGGTCTCAGGTTTAAATCCCGGATAGGGCAAAGTAAAGGAGCCAGGAATTTGTGCCCGATATGATGACAGGTTCACCCCTATCCTCACCCACATCGTGGGATGGAACATACAAGGCCAAAAGTTGGTGTCCTGGTTGCACCTCTGCCTATCTCTTCTAGGAAAAAGTCGTGAGTTTATGAATGTATATATAAAAAAAACATTATTAATGTAAGGCTGTTACTAATTCTATTTCTATCTAGTTTTATTGTATACTAGTGACTTGGTCTAATTTCACTTAAGCAATAAGCAAAGTTGCAATTATTTTAACAAAATATGAGATATTTAGTTTACTTTGAATGCAGAAAATGATATCTAGGTTACTGCGCAAATACTACAGGGCTTATTAAAACTGAATAAATACATGCGTAGGGTATGCATTGCATTTTTCAAACTTGCCAACATATGACGCCACATACATGGAACGATTTCGCTGACATTTCGTACTTAAAGAGATTTAAAGCAAAAATCGAGCTTATAGACGAAATGTGTTTATTTTATTGTAAGGTAATGAGTTGGGCAGTTTTACTTTAATTTTTTAAGTATTTCTTTCGAATTGACGTCCTTTACAACGTCCTTGCATACATACATAAACTCACGCCTTTTTCCCAGAAGGGGTAGGCAGAGGTGCCAGGGCACCCACATTTCGCCTTGTATGTTCCTTCCCACAATGTGATAGGTGGCGAGCCTATCGCCATATCGGGCACAAATTCCTGACTCTGGGCTGATAATGAATAGAAAAATCCAATATCACTTTGCCCAACTCGGGATTCGAACCCGAGACCTCAGCTTTGTAATCGTACCGTAGTACAACTACGCCACCGAGGCCGTCTACAACGTCCTTTATCCAATAAAACTTCCTTCTTATGTCTTTGACAGCTTCCCTAGGACTGCCGTCAATGAAATTATGTCGCTGTGTTGATACTCACACCGACAATAATGCCTATTTGGCTCGCAAGTATTTCTATGGGGTGCAGTTTCGTGAGACCAAAAAAATCTCGTATTTTATGATAAGTATATTGGTATCTAAAATTTATCCACACCCCTTATAAACGCTCTCCATATTCGAAATTCAAACTTATACATCAGATGATGTTACTCTCTGTCACATTTTTAAGCAGAAAAATTCGTGTCTGTAAGCTTAACGTTTTATATTACTGTCAAGTGAATAAAGGTTTTTCTGTGAAGTGGCAATATTAGTTAAAACATGTCGACAGAACCGTTATGAATATCAAAAGATAATGAACGTTTTAGCTCATACATACATTCATAAACTCACGCCTTAATCCCAGAAGGGGTAGGCAGAGGTGCTACGACACCCACATTTCGCCTTGTATGTTCCGTCCCACGATGTGATAGGTGGCGAGCCTATCGCCATGTCGGGCACAAATTCCTGACTCTGGGCTGATAATGAATAGACAATCCAATATCACTTTGCCCAACCCGAGATTCGAACCCGAGACCTCAGCTTTGTGAGCGTACCGTAGTACAACGACGCCATCAAGGCAGCTCTTAACATGATTTAACTAATTTATGTGTATGTGGATGATTACCGGTTTTTTTTATGAATAAGGGGTTTTGTTTGCAGTGTACCTTTAATAAAATATCTTAATGATTACAACCGACTAGCCTTTCTATTCTCACAGTTAGAAGTTGGGAGGCACCAGGGCATAACTGTATGCAATCAATATTAATAGTGTTGCAATGTGAATGACAAACTCGTTTGATTTATACATCCATTGTGAAGACATGGGCTTAATTGCAAAATAAGGCCAAGTATGATGACATACTTTACGACCATTATATTGAAATTATATGATGAATATGTTATGTGTTAATAATATGGTGGAATTGTTTGCTATTAAATTGTTTAATGGAATAATAGACGTTCAATGATTTATTTAGACGTTATATGATAGTCAAAATGTGCGCCAGTAAATAATAAAGGAATTTGTTTGTTTAATAATTATTTAATTATATACTTAGACGTAATATTATGGCTACGTAAATATACGCGATCACAACCGAATTGGAAATACGTATGCGTATTTGCGACGATATCATTTCATCATCATTATTTACCATCAAAGGCTGTCTAGAAGTTATCGGTCTGTGCGATAAGCTCGTCCTTTCAATTTTATACAAATTTAGGTTTACAAAGAAATAGATAGTTACTACTACTCAATTTAATCTAAAGTTAAATAGTCTTTCATGGTGAGTATTAGAGACTACTAAAGAATTTTCTTACTTACTAAAGATCTGAAACAAAAAGATGTTGATTTAAAATTTGAATTGATTGAAAAGTTATAGATCAAAACATCTTAGTTTGATGATTACGTTCGTCATACTATATGCAATTTAGACAAATGGACCTGTGTAAACTATTTGGACAATACTTTGACAGACATACTTTGCAGTGCCCAGATACTTTGAATTTCGATAATTTTAAAAAGATAGGTTGACACATATCGTGAGAAAATTAAACATGTTTGTAAATGAAACTTGAGAGCAACACAAAGTAAAAACGTTCATTTAACAGCTTCTCTTTATTCCCTGCATTCTTTGACGCGCTAACCAATTTATGACATTAACTGCATCTCATGAATAATTTAAGTTACACGCACGCGGGCAACTTTTAGTTGCACGACTTTTTGTTGTAAAATAAAAAGTTTGAATGGATGATGCTTTTATAATAGAACAGTGATGGCGTAGGATAGTAGATATATGATTTATGAGGTCATCAATACAATTTCAATTTAGTTTCAAAATTAGTTAATTCAGGATATTTGCAATTTTCTAACTTTTACGGAATGGCCGAAATTATATTTAATAATGTAGTAATAACCTATGAAGTGGAGTTATATGTAAGCTGTAAAAATTAAAACCACAAATATTCTAGAAGACTAAGTAATGGAACTATAATTTCCAATACACATTTATTATTTTCCATAGAGTGCAACACTTGCAGTTTACTCACGATTATGTCACAACTAAACATAGATTCATCAACAAGAAATACTAATAAGTCTTTCCACGCTTATAAACGCGCATAGACTCCACCAGACTACAAATCAAGTACATAATTGTATTCGACAAAAAGTCGTAACAAACTCGACAGAAATGTCGATGGTATGTCATAGTCTTTATTCTTACAATGCATGGCAAGTTTATAGGAGCATTAATTATGCGAGGCATTCATACCGGCTCGCTGAAATGTCGCTAGACCAGCACTAATTGTAGGTGTTTAACATGGACTTTTTGTTTAATTAACGAAACTTGACAAGAAGTGATGGATGCTTTAGTGTGCATTGTTTGAGTATAGGAGTGACATGAGTTCGGTTTATTAATATCTGCTTATCATGATACATGCTTGATAAATACTTCTTGTATTTATCAAGCATGTATCAATATTGATTGTAAATATGTATTCTTTTATATAATGCTTGTATTCTTTGTATTTCAAGTTGCCCTCTATTATTTTTTCTTTTCTTATATCCATCCCAAGGTTGTATGTAAGAAATTGCCAAGAGCAATACGACGGCCATCTGTTCTTTATGTTATTGTTATCTCTAGATTATTATGTTTTGTACGGCAATGTATGTTTTGCAAGTGTGTGCGTCATATTGTGGGGTCAATAAATGTGTTTTCTTTCTTTCCTATTTGTAACGGGTCTGAGAGGTTTTAAGATCGAATTCTCTCCTAGTTTCTGATACCCTGATACCTCTGATGTATGTTAGTGGAAAGTCCAGGTATGTATGTGACTGTTGAATTTTATGTTATCTATTTATCTGAGGTATATGTACAACTTCATCAGTTCGTTGCAGTCCACTACTGGACATATACCTTTCCCCCTTTCTCTCTCTCCACGGGCTGATGATGATGATGATGATGATATGTTACAACTTAAATAACAGTACCTATGTCTGCTTATGTATACTGGTATATTAGGTACAATTAAACTTCTTCAAACTTTCAGTTTCACGGACACTAAAATTGAAAAGCGCTTTCATTTATTACCGTATAATTTTTACCATAATATCCAAAACTTGAACATTTAATCACACGAACATTCGACGCTCACTTCTTTCTCATTTACATCCATTTTCACGCCTACTGCCTCTCGAAGTCCATCAAAAACACAAATAAAACTAGTATGCTAATTGTGCGATAGTGATCGGATGCTATTCCTGTTTTAACCTAAAGGGAACGGTGGGACTAACTGTACTGTCAATCGTACTGCCCGTCTACTGATTCTGTCATTTAGATAAGGTTTGGAAATAGCTGTACTTGTTTATTTAATCTTGAAGATACACAAAGGGAACTGCAACAATTAACAAGAAATACAAATGGGCTTACCGGTTAAGGTTTCTTTAAATCTTGTAAGGATACATCTTGATATATACACAGCGCATTTTGAAGTGTCTTGAAGCTTATAAATGGATCATAATAAATAACTTTTTTTTTGAATATATTTAGTAGTGTTGTAATTTCCAATATTAAATAAATACACTCAACAGTCAGATACATAGTTCTAACCCCACTCCAAGATCAATACTTGTGTCGTGGGCATCAGAAACTACGAGAGATTTTTCGGTCTCACAAACACCCAGATCCGAAACAAATGTCCGTGGATCACCGTAATATTCCTCTAGGTGTGGGGATCAAACGCGTGGTCTCTCATTTCACAGCCGGTGCCTTACTTAATTTTGCGACATTTTTATTTGCATTGTGTTTGTAGTCACTAAATTTACCCCCCGGCTTCGTTTTCGGTAGCAGTCTTGATACATCCTGTATACATGTATTAGACAAGTTAATATACAATGAATTACCACAAAATGAAAATCAACGTAGATATATTCAGTGAGAAGGGTAGGTAGGTATCTTTTAACCAGTTTATCGAATGAGTCGTACATTATGTTTTTACTGAATGGTCTAGCTGCAAGGTGTCGGGTTTACCGGATTTCATCTCACATTCGCATGTAAATGATGTTCAAGACTTTTATCTGTTACTATTTGACTTCTGCGGGGCTTAAGTGCAATATGTTTGGTCTGTAGTAGTTTTGGGTTCTGTTTTTAGGATGGACATTCTAATTGGGACCTGATACCGGATTATATGCAAGAAAAAAACGCAAAATATACATAAAAATATATACATATACATACATCACCTCACGCCTGTTTCCCAGAAGGGGTAGGCAGAGGTGCCAGGAAACCTATTTTTTTTTCTATGTTTCGTCCCATGATGTTGTAGGGGGCATAACAATGAACGCTTCTCACTTTCATTCCAAATTCTTGGTACTTCCAAGAGCTCTTTTTTCGTTTCTAAATTACCTATTTTACTTGTTTTTTTTGATATTTCACATTACGCAAACCAATGAATAATTATTTTTTAATACGCTTTTATTAGCTTCAGACGTATGTATGTTAATATGTTATTGTTAGTTATTAATATGTCGGTCTCACGTAGATTTAAAAAAAAAATCAATATAGATAAACTACGATAATATTTATTCGATATTCCGCTTTATTGCCATTTTCTATTAATCATGCATCCATGAGCCAAAATATATTGTATATTTTATTTGTTCCATTGTTTAGGTTTTATGATCATGGAGCTAATATAGGAAATGGTAGGAAGTAATAACTTGCCAAAACAGTTTTCCTTTCATACAATATACAAAAACCGTAGTGCCAAACCAACCAGTGCCAAATAGTTTTTTCCATTCAGCAGATTCGTTTTTTATGTAGTATAATATTAGATAATGAATTGGTTATTGTGTTCGGTATACATAATAATATGTACGTAATAAAATTATCTGTATCTATATCGAAAGTAAATCTGACTAAGACATACTGCTGGTAACGAACCAGACACGAATGCCGAGGTAGTAGTTGCGGGCTCGACTCTTTATAATATTTTTCAAAGCGAATGACAAATTAATGGACTAAAGAGGTAAATAATCTGGTAGTTCTGTCTAAAATCGAGAGAGGCATGAGTATTTTCCGATCAGGAATTTTTCCGTATCGAAATGAAGTTCAGCTAAGCGGTCAAAATACTCGAATCTATGCGAAGTTCCCAATCGCAAAAACTAAAAACACGATTTTTGCCAAAAAAGTCAACACGGAATTTTCAAATTTAGAATAATGTCACCTGGGGTGGTGCTAAAACTAGTTGATTAAATTATGTGTCTATATCACCCTGTATATCCTGGTGTTTCTATGTCATGATTTTAAAGTGTAAAAAACCTTTTACGTACAGGTGATAGAAAAATGAGAAGAGATATTAATCTCGGAGTAATTAAAAGTTCCTCAGCGTTATTAATTTGTAAATTCTTTTCCCCGATCGTGTGGTCAGATTAAATATCGCTGACGAAGGCTTATTCCATAAAATGCAGTGTAAGGGAGGAAATTCCGTATAAAAGACGTTGCAGAATGCTTTTCAAGATGGTTTCATTTGCAGATAGTCCTCAAATTTTCAATTTTAAAAAATCATGATAAATTATATCAAATGTTTTGTAAATACAGATTAATTATAATGTATTGATTTGTCATAAGAGTTGTTTAATAGCTTACGTGACTAATAAATTAATTTTATTAAAAATATTAATCAAAATCAAAAGTGTAATAATCACTACATTGTTTTCAAAAGAGCTACACTAGAATTTCTTGCCCGTTCATCTCTAGTGAAATCCGCTTTCCGAACCGGGTGGTAGATAAAAAAATACTGAATCTAAATGATGTTGAACATTTCAATGGAAAAAATAATCATTTTTTCTTTTCCACATTTCTGTTACTAATTACTACTACTACTTCCACTCTCAATCGTACTCTCGATTGAAGAGGCCCGTGCCCTGTAGTAGGACGTATATGGGCTGATACAGAGTTATTAATTAGCATTGTTTTCTTTCCAGGGTCTCACAATGTCTAGCGGTAGCTGCTCAGGCCCGGGGGTGTGCGGGGGGGCGCGGCGCAGACCCCCGCCCCCTCCAGAGCCGGCGCTGTCTCTTGCCGCCGACCTGAGCGAGTTGAGTCTAGACCAGGGCTACCATACCCTGGCAGACTGCGGACCGCCCAGGAGAAGACGGGATAATACCCTCAATGACGCGCTGTGGTTGAAGATATTGTCTTATTTGGAGGTTGGTTGAGTTTATTCAAAGAACATTGAAAATAAAAAATAAAAGAAACATATGGTTACCTATCTACACTAATATTATAAAGAGGAAAACTTTGTTTGTTTGTTTGGTTGTAATGAATAGGCTCAAAAACCACTGGACCGATTTTAAAAATTCTTTCACCATTCGAAAGCATTACATTATCCACGAGTAACATAGACTATATTTTATTTTGGAAAAAAATAGGGTTCCGTAAGATATTTGGATTTTTCGGACACAAACTGAAAAAAAATCAACCAAAGAAGTTACTTATTTTGCGTACGCTGCCTAAACTACAAAAGATAGACCCATAAAATGTTATAATTAATTGTAGATCTTATAAATATCTACAAAAAAGTCCGCGACACACTATACCTATCTATGTCGAGTGAGGCACAACAACCACATTTTTATTTAAAAATCTTGAATTTTTTTTTGGACTACACTTAAACGCGTTTATTTTACTCATGCTATTAATCCTTATCAAAATAAATTATTTCATCAATAAGTACAGTTTATGTTGATAATATTTGGTCCTCGAATGATTAAAATTGGACGTTTGGTTTTGAAGTTGTGGTGAAATTAAAATATTACGATTTCTGCTGCACGGCCCGTTGTATAAGATATATATGGATGTTTGTGGAGAGAAGGGACATAAAGTAAAATAGAATCGAAGGTACGGGAGAGGGCTGGGATAGATCACAGATTTGTTAGGACGAAATTTAAATGCACGTTATAAAACGGGATGGATAATAAAGAGAAGGGACGGGACGGATTGGGAAGAGACTGAACAGGCGGATGAGACGGGATTGAGCCGGACAGTAGGATAGCTACGTCAAGTTTAGGCATACAAGAGTTTATACGAAAAACATGTATTTGGTATGGAGTGGAATCAAAAAATATATGCACCCAGGCGAAGCTGGGTCGGGCCGCTAGTATTCTATAAAAAAATACACGGGATTTTAAATATGTACTACCGCCCTTAGTTTAAATGAGATTTAACGAGATTCTTCTAGGTCTCTCCTCCCTATATTCTCTTTTCAATTCAAGTCGTGGTAAAAGGAAGCGATTATATTATCCCCTATTTATCCTCACTTCTTTTAAACTTAGTATAAAAACTAAAACAACAAGCATAAATACTGTTAGCTAGATTCTACCGACCATCTATTCAGCATTAGAATTTGCCAACAGCGCCTTTAAACGACTCAACTAACTAACCTGACAGACTAGGATTTACCGCCTCGCCTATATAGATACTTTCACACGCAACTGGAGTAAAATCTAATAACAAGTCCATTATTTGTAAATGGTCGCCGGTAAAAACTGACAACTGTAAGTCGATCGCAGTCATCGAAACCAGTTGCGGCGACCCAAATACTTCACCTTATGCTGTACTTAATTGGGGCTAAATAAGCTTTGTATAAGTGATTTGGATGAACTACTTTAGGCTTTTATTTGCGTAAATTCACTTCTGTATCTGTCTGTATCCATCCTTATACTTCTCTTTGCACGGGCCTCCTTTACGACCAAGAGTATGACTGAGGGCGGTTAGAGTATACACAGCATATCCAGACTGCAACCGAAAACGAAGCCAGGTAGTAGTCTGAAGTCACTTCTGAAGCAATGCAATTTTTTTGCCTATTAGAAACTGGTGGTAGGTCGCTCATATGTGAGAGGCCATCTGGGTGGGTACCACCGCAGTGTCTATTTCTCCCGTCAAACAGCAGTGTAAACGCACTGTTGTGTTTCGGATTGAAGGGCATTGTAGCCAGACTAACTACTGGACATATTGAGACTTAACATCTTATGTCTCAGGATGGCGAGCGCAGTGGAATGCCAAGTATTGCTTTGTTATTCAAGGTGTTGTTTGGTTTTGCTACTGTTCATGAGCGGTCGTATCGCTTACCATCGGGCGAACGGCATGCTCGTCTCGCCATTCATTGCAATAAAAAAAAAAAACAGAAACTACGAGAGAATGTTTTGTCTTCTTCACTCAAAAGTCGTTCAAAGGCGACTAAACTATTAGACAACCAAAATGGGTCAGTAATAAAACATTCGACAACTAAAATAGTGTATATATAGGGTGGCTACTCCTCGACATTGACATAGCAACTTCAATAGTAATATAGCACAGACAACCACAGCATAAGTTTCATATCCACGACAGGTATTCATCTCATCTAGAAATAGTTTGTTCGTACCGGCATATCTTTACGCAATAACTTGGAGATGCTTTAGAAATTTCAATTTCGCGGCTAAACTTGTGTCTACAAATATTTGTTTGTTCGCTAGAGTTCTTGGGTTGTCTGAACTTGTAGTACAAGTGCTTTACTTACTTAAACCATTAGAATATTATGAAAAATAATATGCATGAAGACGTTGATGAAAGTGAATGAAGCGAAAGTAGTATGTCAGGATCGAGCAAAGTGGCGGTCTATAGTCTCTGCCTACCCCTGTGGGATACAGGCGTGACGATTATGTATGTATGTATGTTTTTAGAATATAAAAAAGCTATATATTAAATAGGTGGTAGCTGATATGTTCTGTCCCACTAATTTTATTCATTTATGGACTATCACAATATAGCTTTTAAAGTCTCACTTCAAATAGATAAACCTAACATGAACAAAACATTAACATAAAATGTTGCGCTGTAACGGGTTTTACAATTAAAAAAGGACCTTTGGGCCATAATGACTACGAGCTCCGAAAATCTCTGGGCGCTAGGAGGACATAATATCCATAATCATCACAAAAATCCACTGCTCAAGACAACCGTTTTTCTAATTTCCTGCTGTTGTCTATATAAAATTGTCAATTATAACTATTTCATCAGAAAATTGTTACAGTAAACCATACCTTTTGCAAATAGCCATGTCTATATGGCCTAATCCGTGCCAATCGTACCCTCGATGGTATACGAGGCCCGTGCCTTGTAGTGGGATGTATAAAGATACAATGAAGATGTTTATTCGTCGTCTTGTTCTTTATTACTCAAATCCGTTTAAGGCATACCATATGATATATATTTTTTATTTTCAATTCATACAAATGATGTATGGGTAGGTGGACTTAACGCATTGTTGGTGACTTGAGGCATTTTATACCAGTCGAATCTATGGGAAAGCAGAGATGATATGAGATGATATGATGATATGAGATGATAAGATATTCTAACTTATTTATATTCTTTTATTCTTCCAGGTGTCAGATCTCTGCCGCGTGTCCAGGGTATGCCGGCGGTGGGCGAGACTGGTGGCCCGACTGACAACGAGGCCAGAGATCTGGAAGAAGATACGCGCCGCTGGGCCATTGGAGATCGCGGCCCGTTGCGCCGGGGCCAGGGCGGGGCCATGCGTCAACGCTGTCAGAGAATGGAGAGCTAAGAATTGTGCGGTTGGTATATTTTTGATGGAGTTGAAGATTTGTCACTATTTCATAATTATGATGAGAGGGTTTATAAATTATGCTTATAAGAAATAATGCAAGAAAAGCGTATTAAAGATTCTGAATAAATATTCAAGGACTATGGCAGTTATAGCAAATAATATTTAGGAGTCGCTGAAACTCGATAAAACTATATTAATAAATAGATAAAATTATATTGGGCACATTCATAGTTGTCCATTTATGACATTGAATTCTAGTACTATGAGAAAACGTTATTGAAAAGCAAAATATAGTTGACGGTGATCACATTGAGTTTAAATATAAAACAGTTCTGTATTTGCACCCTGGCGAAGCCGGGCTGGACCGCTAGTGTATGTATAAAAAGTATAATTAAATATAATTCATTTGATATTTTCCAGGTGACGGTAGCCAGTGCCCAGCTGTTAGCAGCGACGTTCAGGAACCTCACCCATCTGGCTGTGTCAGGATCGAGCAGTATGGACGCGCGGGCGCTGGCACCCCTAGTCACTGACCTGGTCGACTTGAGACATATCGACTTGACTGGTAATACTATAATTTTTATGAATTTTGAGTATACGGGGTATATCAAGATTACGACCACGAACGAAGCTTGGTGACTTTTAGTGACTGTAAATTGTGTTGTTTTGTTTGCAACAAAATTTCGTAAAAAAACAATACAATTTGTTTTATGATTTCGTAAATATTATAGTGTTAAAATCCATAGTCTTTGCGAAAATACTAATTTAAACCCTTGCATGTCATAGCGTCGTTCAAAATAAATTATTATTTTAGGAAAAATGATGTATTTACATACCAAATACGATGATATACGTAGAACAAAAAAAATTGCAACATGAAAAGCGTTTTTTATGCAAAATTTTTGGTTGATTTATGTCTAAAGTCACTAAAACTACCACTTGGCTTCGTTATCGCTCGGAAGTTGGTTATGAAAATAAATTTCCTGAAATCTTATTCACTTCTTCCATGAGAGACGGGTTAAAAATCCTTTGATGTATTAAAGCGGTGAACACTGAATGCTACCAACGGGAAATTATTCATGGCACGAAAATGTTTGACTTAATATCTTGTACAATTTATTTAGATTGCAATTTTAATTTAGAAATATATTCTCCCACGCGTAGACAACTAGATAAATTATAAAATCTAAATTATTTTGCAACATTATTATGTTATGAAGTCTGCAGTCAGAATATAAATTTAATTTTAATTTAATTTATAATTCTTTATTGTACACAAAATATTAATATTATAAATTTTTAGATAAGTTTGAAATTTGATTATGTCTCTTGCGCTTAAAATTGTAGTAATTAAGATAGTCCTCCCAACAAATAATATTAAATACGTGCTCATACCATTATCCAGTGAACAATAGTTACAAATTAAATTTTGAAGTGGAGTTGTAGCTATCACTTGTTTGTCACGTTCAGAGACCGTGTAAAATGGTGTTTAAAATTTCAGCAGAGACCGATGTTCTATGCGTGAAGCGGCGTTTATTTGGCTTTTACTTGAAATTGACGAAATTTAGTAAATAATTAATGTTGCGAGTGTGTATATAATTGTATACAAGCATCAAAATTTCACGTGAGTTTTCGTTAAAATTAGAGAATTAAAATGATTTATAAGCTAGTTTGTGAAATACGTGGTCGCATGCTAAGTGAAAAACTGAAAGTGCGTGGTGGCCTGTTGGTAACGGACCAGACGCGGCTGCCAACATGTTCACGGTGGTAGTGGATTTAAGTCCCAGTGCACACCTCTGACTTTTCGGAGTCATGTGTGTTTTGATAGTCAATCACTGGCACTAATCCGGTGAAGGAGAATATCGTGAGCAAACCTGCATGATATAACCATTAAAATTTGTATGAATTTTAATGGTATGTAAAATCCGCCAACCCGCCTTAGGCAAGCGTTGTGGTCTATATTGACTAACCACTCTCAACCGTACTCTCGATTGTAGAGGAGATCCGTGCCCTACAGTGGGACGTATATGGGCTGATAAAGAGTGGTGGCGCGAGAGTAGTGAGGGTGTGTTTGAATCCCAGGGCAAACCACTGACTTAGAGCCACATTAAGTCTAGTGTATATTACTAGTAACAGTCAATTATAATGAAAGTTGAAGGAAAACATATACATAGAGAAAGTATACCATAGAGCATACCTTATAAAGATCCATAGATCTGTGTTACAATTTCTATGGTATGTGCAGTCAGCCAAAGTCTTCATGAGTATTTTTAAAAGACCAACGCTAGAGTTTTTTTACCGTTCTTCTCTGGCGAAAACGGCCTTGTGAACCGGTTAATAGTGGAAAAAAAGTGACTGAATCTAAATAATGTATCACATTTTATGGATTAAATAAATATTTTCATCGTCATTTTCAACTCCCAATAGGCCAACTACTATTGGACTAAAGCCTTAATCTTCTAGACATAGTCATGGTAGCAGTTTTAACCCCTCGTTAAAGATAGGTAGGTTATAGAGAATGGCCGTCAGTCTCTAACACCCTTTTTCATACACTGTTTTAAAACCAATTTTAATATCGGATGCCTCTTTCCAACGCCTTTTGAATTCAGTTAGATTGTACACAAAATATTCGATTACTAAAACAGTTTTCGAAACTGTATATAAGTAAGTCGTAAGAAACTTGAGATAACGTTAAGGGTTTTGGATTTATTTTGCCTAAACACAACCGAACCTTGAAGGTTAAGACCCACAGAATTATTAATAGGTCCTCAATACACGTGAAGTTTAATCAAGTAATTTTGATTTGCATTAACAATGTATAATATGTGCTTTAGGTAGGTAGGGGGTTAAGCCACAAACAAGTTTGTTAAGGTCGTGATCCTACATCTATTGGGATTCTATCGTCAAGAGTAGGGTACGATAATAAATACCTACATCTTATGCTATCCATACAAAAGTTGTCTGGAAGATATCGCTCCAAGCATCCAAAGCAACAAGACCGCCACTTGTAGTACCATTAAGTCGTTCTATTTATTTCTTTGTTTTAGTAATTTATTTTTTATATTGCTTTTTTGCAGTCAATGGCGATACTAGTATGCCGTTCGCCTGATGGTAAGCGATACGACCGCTCATAAACAGTAGCAAAATCAAACAACACCTTGAAGCGAAGTATATATTATTTAACTCTCATTTATTTTTAATATTTAAAAACGTGTTGATAAATTACTTATACATCAGCCAGTGCATCCAATACTGTGGCATAAAATTTGTACGAAAGTACATAATATAACTCTTTGATTCCGTTACAAGTCGAACAAACGTGAGATAAAGCCTCTGGGATACTGTTAGAGAACAGGTCATTTTATAAGGCCATTAATACAAAAATGGAATAAGCCATCTCAGATGCATTCTTAAGTAGCAAAAAGCAAAACTCTGCTTAACAATTCATACCAATCGATTTAATTGCATATTCGATTTTCGATTCATTTTAACCTATTAAGTTCGGTTCATCTATGCATTCAATCATCATCATAATCATCAGTCGACGTCCACTTCTGGAAATAGGCCTCTCCTTTGGCACGCCACTGGGCTTGACCTTCAGCCCATCGTCTCCAACCGCTACCAGCCATCTAAACATCTAAAATCGACAACTTCCGTGGCGCAGTTGGTTAAACGCCGGCTGTGAGACGAGAGGCCGCGGGCTTGATCTCCGCACCGAAATAAATATTTGTGTGAACCACAGGTATTTGTTTCGGGTCTGGGTGTTTGTGAGACCGAAAAGTCTCTCTTAGTTCCTGATACCCACAACACAAGATTCGATATTAGTGTGTGATTAGGACTATGTATGTGACTGTTGGGTGTATTTATTTATTTAAAACATTCGATAGTTTTCTATTACTCATTCTTACCCAAATTGAACGTCAATAGAGCAACAATCGAGTATTTTTGTATTCGATTGTCGATTCATTCATCAAAAATCGATTATTCGAAGCATTGAATCTATTTCTATTATAGCCCGTGAGTCCAGCACTGTACCACAATCGAGTAAACCGACCGATCGGGTAATTCAATTGTTGGCAGTGACAATTGACTTTACTGTACAACGAATAGCGATACATAGAAAGATGTAGGCAGTTATAGGATCATGGGACAATCGATGCGGAAAATACTTCTATTGTCACTTAACTCCTTATAAAAATACTTGTTTTTTTTTATTGGTTGGTATTATTTGGAATGGTAGAATGTTGGTAAGTTTTTTTATGAATGGCGAGACGAGCATGTTTAAGTATGATGAGCACAGTGGAATGCCAAGCATTTCTTTGTCATACAGGGTGTTATTTGGTTTTGTTACTGTTCATGAGCGGTCGTATCTCTTGACATCAGGCGAAAGGCATGTTCGTCTCGCCATTCATTGCAATAAAAAAGAAACTCAAACCGGGTCTAGTATATAAAATATGTTATCGTGGATAAAGTTCGCGTATATGTAGATTTTTAAACTTTTATTAATTAATGAAGTTTGAACGTTGTTTTATTTAATTTGTGAGTTACAAACGAGGTAGAATATTAGTTTTGCAGGTATAATTTTTTGGCGATGTTTTGAATTTAGATTGTGGTTACAAATGTGGTTATGTGTTTGAGTGTCTCAATTTATGTTATTTAAGGATGTATGTGCTTAATTTTTTACCATAATTTAGTGTATGTGTAGTGTGTATGTTTGTGTATAGTAATTATGTGTGTTTATGAAGAATTTTTAATCGTGTGGGCATTTTGTAAAATTAATTACTAACATGTACAAAATTAAAACGGTTCAACAATTACATTACAACACAAAACTGCTGCTAAAATTTCCCTGTGGGATATTAGAATGTTTATTTATGTCCATATGTTTAAAAATACATTTTTATTTATGCATTATACTTAAACAAAATTCGTAAGAACCTTCATGTAATTCAAGTGTTTTTTAATACATCAAATATTTTCCTTTCATAAAGGACTGTATTTTCCTGCTCACAATAACTTCGATATCTCGTCTTTTAAATGAACACCTTTGTTATCTTCAATTTACATTGTCATTTGAAATTAGACTCTACCACCTTAATTTACAATTGAAATTTCTATACAACTGCCGAAGTATTGGGTACATGAAACATAGCCATTTAAAAACCAACTCTAATTTCATTTATTAAAGTGCAAAATTGAGTAGCAAGTGTTTACAAAAGATTTGCTAGTACGTCGCGAATGAATACTCGTCAGATAAATAGATTGTATATCGTGCGTTCCTTTATTTTATAGACATTGGATCCTTTTTGCGTATCAGGGTAACATTGTACACGTATGTATACATTGCGCTGAATAGACAAGGGGCTTGGAAATAATCATAGGGCTGCCAGTATTTGAATTAGACATGGGTCGGTATGCGATTTCCATGAAATGTAAATTAACTGTATAGTGAGTATAACTATATCGGTATCAAAGACGAGTGATTTACGTAAATTTTTGAATTATGTTGTAGTAATTTTAAGGCACAGGTACTTTTTTATTGCAATGAATGGCAAGACGAGCATGCCGTTCGTCTGATGGTAAGCGATACGTCCGCTCATGAACAGTGGCAAATCAAGCAACACCTTGAATCACAAAGCAATGTTTGGAAACTCGCTGGAATGCTTGGAAGTGGAACGCCCACTGAACAATGCTTGGCATTCCACTGTTGCATAAATGTGCATTAATTAGCTTTCACAATATTTTTTTCTTTGACGGTATCATGCCATATTTAGTATGTCAAATATATGGAGTTGACATGGTTAAAGTCAGTGGTGGTCAAAGTTATTTAATTAAATGGAGCTTAAGTAACTTAACTAATGGTTACTTCTCATAAATTATTCCGGAACTATTAAAAACTTAATCATGTAAATATATATTTTTATCAATCAGAAGAGGAAAACAATAAAAAAATAACAACCACTTAGTAACCTAAAATATTTTATTACAAAATACAACTTAATTTGAACAATAATTCACTTTAAAATAAAAAAATCGAGCAATAGCAAACAACCGTTAATATTCGAAATAAAACATAGGTACACAATAGAGAAACCACCAAAATAAGAAATAGAACGAACTTACTGCAAGTAGTAGGCAACCTTACCGACCGACGGCTGAGTAGCAAAGAGGCCCGCACTTGGTCGAGCGCTCGCTTAAATAGGTATCGGCGGTTACCACCACTACTGGCAATAAGTTCGGCTTATAATATATTATAAGTAAATTTTTCGAAAATTGATAAATTTTTAAAACATCGTAAGTATCTAAAGCTACTGCTATTCAAAGTTTCACACAAAGATTTGTTAGAAGGGGCTTGCAGAAATATGACTCTAAAGTATATAACGATAACTTGCCAATAAATAAATTTTCATTTTTTATTTAAAAAATTTAAAACTATGTTTTTGGTCCCACCATTTTGATATAGGTTGTAAAGTATATTACAGAAAACAGGATTAAATTACTTGGTATAAGAATCTTTAAAAATACATTTTTAAAGTATTTCTGTGCGGCTACGACCCTAACGCTGATTTTCACATTTCTACACTTTCTAAAGATGGCGCGGCGCAAATAGAAGGAGCTGTGTAAAATTTTAAAACACTAAATGAATGAATGAATGAATGAATTCTTAAAGCAGCTGATACAACTGTTGAGTTAAATATTTGAAATCCTAGATAAAAAGAGTTTTCAGGAAAATTACTTACCACCGTCGATTTTAATATTGCCTGAATTAAGTATACCTGTATTATCTTGATTTACTTAAGGTTTGCTGTAAGTTTTCCGCATAAATAAAATAAATCACATTGCAGTCTTCGTTGCCGAATATTGGCATATTCGGCAGTCAGTGTCTAGCGAGCCAAGTCGATACCTACCATGCCAATTCGTTATCTACTGAGTTGAGTCACTATCTACTACGCAAACTCGTTATCTACCGTGCAAAGTCACTATCTACACAAGTCGTTGCCTACCATGTTAAGCTCCTATCTAATATAATGAATTTATGTATTGTCGCAAAAATATTTACCCCACCCTTAATTCCAGGTTGCCCCAACGTGGACTGGCCGGAGTGGGCGTGGCTGGAGACGCGCCTGGGAGCGCGGCGGCCGCCCGTCGAGTACATCGACCTGACGGACTGCGGTTCGGTGTCCGACGCTGGACTCTGCGCGTTACTGCACACGTGCCCGTCGCTCCAGTACTTGTATCTACGACGATGTACTCTAGTCACTGGTGAGTGTGAATTAATTGTATCAGTATCAGCCCATATACGTCCCACTGCAGGGCACGGGCCTACTCCACAATCGAGAGTACGATTGAGAGTGGTTAGGCCATACAGTCCACCACGCTGGCTCAGTGCGGGTTGGCGGACTTACATACCATAGAAACTCTTTAAAATCGCTATGGTATGCAGGTTTCCTCACGATGTTTTCCTTCACCGTTTTAGTGCGTGGTAATGAATTAATTATCGTTAGAAAAAAAGACAAATGAAAATCAAAACGAAGATATAAATAATCTAAAATGAATTGGCGTGTTGATGATTGTATACGTCATCTAAAATGTATTGGCGTGTGGTGTTTGGTACTACAAATAAAATTTACTTTTTTGCTTGAAATATGTTTTTATGATGAATACAAGCGTTTATACTCGTTATTAGGTAACGTAATATCATGTCCAATATAGTAAAAATATTATTACAAATATTTTGACAAAAGCATGGCAACAACGAATTCGTACGCCAAATTAAGATCGTAAACGATCTATAACAAAAGAGATGTATAAACAGTTGACTTACATATACATGCAGCGTGATATTGACATTTGGCATTTAATTTTAACCACATGTTCCTAACTACTCCAAGTAACAGCCTCCGTGGCGCAGTAGGTTAGACGCCGCCTGTGAAACGAGAGGCCGCGGGTTCGATCCCCGCACCGAGAGACATGTTTGAGCGGCCCACAAACATTTCTTTCGGCTCTGGGTGTTTGTGAGACCGAAAAGTCTCTCGTAGTCTCTGATACCCACGACACTAGACTCGATCTTAGTGGGGTCAGGACTATGTATGTGACTGTTGGGTGTTATTTATTTATTTATTTTTAACATGGTACTAAGGTTGAACGCTATTATTTATTCGTTTTATATGACAATCTGTTTTATGTTATGGTTATTATTTCATTGTCGTTCATATGATGTTCTAGGATACTAATACAAAGTACCACAAATAATTCAGGCTTGAAATATTCAAACTGCATAATTAATGTAACACCAAAGTCTAAATATGTAAATATATTTTGCATAATTTCTCTTACCCAATACTGAGAATAACACCCCAAGATCAAGACGCAAATAGACGAAGGGTACAACTCAAATATAGTGAAATTTCGGCATCCACTTATAGATATGGAGCTTAATTCACGAACTCCGCAATTTTGTCATTTATTTATAGATATGGGTAGGTAATAAATCACGGTATTTTGGGCGGGAAGTAGCAACGCTTACTTATTATTTCCTTATTGCAGCCTCCATATCATAACATATCCTTTAAAGACTAGGTTTTGTTGATACGCGGGGCGAATGGGGACGAGATTTTGGGTTTATTATACGTGGATTAGTAATTTGAATAAACGTATTAAAAGTATTTTTAAAATTCCTGCGGTGCAGGCGCTTCTAACAGGATGTTATAGATATAAATATTTTTGAGTGGCCTATAACTACTACTGGACTTTCTGTGCCTGAAGTTTAAAAAGTTGTTTACATTATATTTGTGTGCAAATAGACTGATGTGGTAACTTTATACAAGTTAAGAATAAAATTACAAATTCCTTATTAGATATACCTATATTTTTTGAAATTTATTTCATACATATTGTATGATATGTTAAGGCTGCAATTTTTCCATTTTTTCAAATATTTTGCCAATATTTTCACACGTTCCCGATAAATTTCGTTCCAAGTACGTGTACTACCCGAATCTTCATAGTTACGGCTAAAATATAAACCGGGATTTATATTACGAGCGCCTTAGATACGGCAGCTAAGTGTTGAGTTATTGCTTCGTCACATCATGAAGGCTCAAGATTATGATTATGGGTGACTTATGTTCGTCACTTACGCCCTTATGTCACTAATGAGCGGAGGATTTTAGGCAAGGTCTTGAGAATTATCATTATTCTTCTGTTATAGGTGTAATTATTTTCTTTATAATATAGAGGGAGCGATGATACATCAAAGACGCAGATAAAAATGTGGTGCTGCGCCACCTTTTTCTGCCCTCCTATTTTGACAGGTTGTCCAACATAAATGAATTATTTGGAAAAGAATAGTAAAAATAAATAGTTTAAGGCTATTTAATTCCACTCAAACTCATATTAGAAATATAATAGCTAAATATAATTTTGGTTAGCTAACTGAATTTATAGCTAACTATTAAATATTCTTTAACTAATATAGGAGCGCTAACAACAAAATATCAACGTTTTTGAAGACGCACATGTAGGACTGCGCTCGCTCTATATTACAAATACTCTAAGGCTGATTTTAGAGTCACGCTCACCGCGCGCTGACCGTCAGCGCTGACAGTTGAAATGTATGAGCTTCTAAGGAGCGTTTTACAATAACGCGTAGTTGTCAGCGCTTAACCCCGTCGCTAAGCTACGCGCTGAGCTGTCAGCGTGACTCTAAAATAAGCCTAAGTTAAACCTATTATAACTTTTGGGTCATCATCAGTCACCAGAGAAATCGAAGCAGGTGTATAAACTAAATAACTAGGATACCAGGTTGAGTGAATAGCCATGACGGATGATTTGCCAGTTTAATCCCTATTTTATTATCTCTCATTACCATTTTACGAAGCCTTATAACTAACAGACGGAAAAGCACATAGGATTAACGATTTACTGTTCGTTTCCTGTGCATGATGTCTCCCATTTGCCCCGTATCACATCGTGGGACGGAAAACATAAGGCGAAAAGTGGTTGTACTGCTTCCTATCAGCACCTCTGCCTACCCCTTTTGGACAAAAGGCGTGAGTTTATGTATGTATGTAAATAAATAAATATCGCCTGTGGCAACGAGGCTCGGAACTCAGATTGATTCTGAATAACTTAACTATTTCTATTTGACGTCACTATAAAATTTATTAGAATATAAGTACTTGCTTCGGAGTTCGGCAGTACACGTACTAAAATTGGAACGCTAGTAAAATAAATCAGAATTGGAAACATCGGAAGTTTACTTCCTCAATAACCAAGAGGGTGAAAAAATATTGCAAAAAATGTGGTGGTAATAAATAAAGACTTTATTTACCTTAAACTGCTCACAGGAAAGTCTCCGGGGTTTAATAAAATAAGGTTAAAGTTAGTACCACGATTTATTAATTTATTCAAAAAGTTGTTTTGTTTGTGGCAAAGACCGGTTAAGATATAAAATGAAGAGATTATTACATTGATTTAAAAACGAAGGCCCTTCAGTACATTTGGAGTTTCAAAAAGATTACCGTGAAATAAGGTTTTTTTTTGTTTTTTTATTGCTATGAATGGCGAGAGGAGCATGCCGTTCGCCTGATGGTAAGCGATACGACCGCTCATGAACAGTAGCAAAACCAAACAACACCTTGAATTATAAAGCAATGCTTGGCATTCCACTGCGCTCGCCATCCTGAGACATAAGATGTTGAGTCTCAATATGTCCAGTAGTTACTCTGGCTACAATGCCCTTCAACCCGAAACACAACAGTGCGTTTACACTGCTGTTTGACGGGAGAAATAGACACTGCGGTGGTACCCACCCAGATGGCCTCTCACATATGAGAGACCTACCACCAGTTTTAATAATTATTAAATTAATTTAATTCATTTCCTCTAATGACCCGTGAAAGCAGTGTCATTGCTTTGTTAACTCCTAAAGTAAGTTTAATAGATTCTGGGAACTCTATACTCCGACATGAAGTTCGAATATTCGGACGTTGAACAACGGTGATAAAAAATATTATTTTCACTTTTATTAAACTTTCTGTTCTATTACAAGC
The DNA here is from genome assembly GCA_030180105.1 of Hyles lineata. Classification (NCBI taxonomy): domain Eukaryota; kingdom Metazoa; phylum Arthropoda; class Insecta; order Lepidoptera; family Sphingidae; genus Hyles; species Hyles lineata. The sequence continues at coordinate 2,897,808 of JARJEE010000023.1, forward strand.
AAGCGATTGAGTGCGTGGTGGCCTATTGGTAAAGGGACCGGATGCGGCTGCCAACATGTTCACGGTGGTCGCGGGTTCAAATCCCAGGGCACACCTCTGACTTCTCGGAGTCATGTGTGTATTGATAGTCAATCACCACGCACTAAAAACGTTGAAGGAAAACATCGTGAGGAAACCTACATACCATAGCGATTTATAAGAATTTCTATGGTATGTAAGTCCGCCAACCCGCACTAGGCCAGCGTGGTGGATTATATGGCCTAATCACTCTCAATCGTGCTCTCGATTGTAGAGTATGCCCGTGCCCTGCAGTGGGACGTATATGGGCTGATACAGATACAGATACAAGCAAGCATTATCAAAAACATAGCGAGCGACGACTAATTTCAGTAACGCTCCACTAGAGATGTACTGGAGCGCGTGCACCAGTTACATCTGAACACTTTACGCGCATTCCGCCCTGCCATATATTTATGTCAATGGATTTTTTTTTTCCGCGTGGGCGCATAGCAGGGACAATATACCCCGGGAAAAAAGCGGAAAGGTTAATGCCCTTTTCTTATTAATGGGGGTCGCTAAACTAGACGCTCAAGGTGGAATATATTAGACTTACGAATCCCCAAGAAGCTATGTGTAGGCACATATATCTGTTCTGCTCTGAGACTGTAAGTGATATACTACATGAAAGAAAAAAAAACAAACAACATTATTTTAGAGAGCACTCAAACAAAGGTTTCCGTCGTATTTCTTTCATTCTTTCAGTACTAAAACAAGGGACAAGCAATAATTATATTTAGCGTATTCAAAAAAAATAAAAAATTTACAACTGAAAAATGTAACTACCCAGCAACGATAAGAATGACATTTTTACCCTCGCAAGAAGTGGATAAACTTGTCTCTATAATCTAATAGACTGTCAATTTCAATATTTTTCTTCAATTTACCCTCCGCCGTCTTTTCAGTTTGTAAATAAATTCGATACGACAAACTGGAAGACGTCATAATCTGTTAATACTTTATAGACTTTATTCGAGTTTAATAATTTATTTTAATTTGGGAAGACGTTTTCGGATATCGCGAGCTTGAACTATAAGTTCTTATTACCTAAGGGACGGCCGTTTGGTATTACTAACCTCTCATGGGCTGGAGAAGTTATATGATATAGAATTTTCTTCGGAAATTTCTGACTAAGATAGAATATTGCCAAGCGGGGAATGATGAACGTAATATAATATTGTTAATAATATAGAGGGTATATCAAGGCTGCTACCGAAAACGACGCCGGGTGGTAGTTTTAGTGACTACAAACTTTAAGTTTTAACTCTTTTGTACCTTAGAGTCTTTATAAATAAAAGGGTATACGCAATTATTTTAGGAAAAAAAATATTTACCACCAAAAACGACCATAGGAAAAGACATATAAAAAAAAATCGACGCTTTTTTTTGCAACATTTTCTATTACAAAGTGTCTGAAATCGCTTGAACTACCACCCGGAATCACTGAAAAACCCGGTGAAACAAACTCAGTGGGCTTACATTACCACTGGAAGACTCTGTTCGTGAATTTGAACCCGTGTTCAACCCATTGTGATGTTAAAAAACTCTAAATTATTACTACAATCGACGTTGTTTTGGTAACAATTAAACGCTTAATGCACCGATACATACATTTAATCTTGGATTTGAACCCACACTCCACCAAAATACCACGAAGCCACAACTAAGCCTAGACAGTCTAATCATAAGAGTGATGTTTAAAATGTTATGAGCCTCCATGTAGTAGAGGTATATGGACCTCCGCGATCGTAAATCACGACTATTATATACTCATCACGGTTAGAGTACTGCGGATAGCCATTAGAGTCTATGAAGGGACTGGGTTGAACTCAGGGTTAGGATGTGTGGGTCATGGGTCCAATACTTATAATTATGGCGTAAAGTTGCATAAATGTTTCGGGAAATATGAGAATTAAATACATTTTTTGTTATGATTAGTTTTGTTGTTATATGTCAGAATTGAGCAAAGTCGCAGTCTATCCCTACTATCTGCTTACCCCTAGAATGTGTACCCAATAAGATGTAATTATCTTCTTTACAAAGACGAGAAGCTATACAGAAAATTATTATAGTACTCGTATCTAAATAATAAAACTACTTTGGCAGTATCATAAAATCATGGTACGTTGATATCAAGTAAATAAGATGAATTCAGGTTGATGAAAAGCTTTAATTTTTGCCCCCCAACAATAATTCCTAAATCGCTCCCTGCAGCGATGTGGCTAGGACATTATCGTCACTCATAGCTGTGGCGTGGTTTAAGATTTACTCGTTACTATATACGGTCACTCAGTTACACTAAGGAAGTATTAAGGTATGATCTCTCGGGTGGGTTATTTGCACCTGGATAGTGATAAAAATAAATTTTAGTAAGATATTATCCCGCTTAACAGAAGTATAAATGCACCGTTGTGTTTCGGATTGAAGGACTTCACTGGTAGTAGGTCTCTCATATGTGAAGTCGCCGGGGAGGTACCACTACAAAGTGTGTATTTCCCGCCAAACAGTAGTGTAAATGCATCGTTGTGTTTCGGACTGAAGGACATTGTAGCCAGAGTAAATAATGGAAATATTGATGTCTCCACATCTGGATGCACAAAGCAGCAGACAAGGCTTTGTGGCGTACCTTCGGAAGAGCGAAGTAGGGCAGGGGTAGGGGTAATGTCCAACAATAATAATGCTGTTATATAAACAATAATAAGGCTGATAATGAAGATTATATAGAAACAGTCATAATTTAAATCCCACGCGATAATTCGGTGAAGGAAAACATCGTGAGGAAACCTGAGTTCCTCTAGTATGTTAAGACCGCAAACCTACACAAGGTCAGTGAGGTGGAATATATGGCCTAATCTCTTTCAATCGTACTCTCTATTGTACAGGAAACCCGTGCCATGCCGTAGGGCGTATATACAGTTATAGATAGGGCTGATACAGACACAGATAGAATATTTTTCATCTATTCAACATGGTAGATATTTTCCATTAAACGATGTGTGGTGATTTGAAAAATCCATTATCTGTTCCCATCGCTGGAGCAAATCCGTTAATAACTCAATTTAGGTTTGCACGGAACTAGAAAGCTTTTAAACCCATTTATACCTCTGTTACAGTTACAAACGAATCTAAAACGTGGAGTTTTTCGTTTTAGGAACGAGTGAGCGAATGACATTGTACGAACACAAAGGGAATTGGTAAAACTGTCGAATGTATATCGTCAGTTATATTTAGCGCGTTTTATAGGTATGTTTAATTAATTCCCAAATGTTATTGAAACCATATAATGTATTGAAAAAGGCATTTTTATATAAAAATGAATGGCGAGACGAGCATGTCATTCGGCTGATACGAATGGTAAGCAATATGACCGCTTATCGACAGTAGAAAAACCAAACAACAACATGCATGACAAGATATGCTTAACATTCCACTGCGCTCGCTATCTTGAGACATAAGATGTTAAACCTTAGTATGTTCAGTGGTTACTCTGCATCAATGTCTATCTGTTTTTTTTTATGTATTTACGCCTAAACTACTGAACCACTATTGATGAATTTCGCATAGAGATAATCGACGAAGAAAAATGGCAACTTTTTGTTCCAATTCTTAACCTTAAAAGAAAAGAATACTTACAAAATTCAAGCCATTTAGATAGAGCATAAATATGTTTAATTTACGCTTTAAGTTTGTTTAAATCCTGACCCATATTATCTTAGTCATATAATGATGTATTAGGTACCTGCATACATTTTTTTCAAACTAGCTGTACCCGCGACTTCATCGGCCTGGAATTTAACAAAAACTTATTTTTTCTAAAGTAAAAGAGTTTTTCTAAAATAGATGTAGCCTATGTTACTCCTTATTATATCAGCTACCTGAAAATAAAAGTCCCGTTAAAATCGGTCCAGCCATTTCAGAGATAAGCCGAAACAAACTGACAGACAGACATTTTTTTATTTTCACTTTACAAACAGACACTTCAATTTTATTTATATGTATAGATAAACCGAACAAAAATCAAAAGGAATATTCGCGCAATAGCCATAAATCTAGTGCGATGTCCTGTCAACCTGTCACAATACTAAGCCCAGACGCGGATTGTTGATATCATATTTCATTGTTGATACTGACACCTCAGATTTTGTATCGAAATTGGCTTAATATGTGTCAAGACAGAACTGAAAGGGACACAAAATGAAAATGGATAGTCATGCGAGAAACGACTAGATTGTAAACCTTGCGTTTGCTTATTACTGATGGTATGTACGTGAGATTCTTGGCTATCTGGATAGAGAACAATAGGTATGTAATGCAGTAATGGTATTCGTAACTATTTGGATAAAAATACTGGTAGTTTACTGGTGGTAGGTCTCTCAAATGTGAGAGGCCCCCTGGGTAAGTACCACCGCAATGTCTATTTCTCCCTCCAAACAGCAGTGTAAATGCACTGTTGTTGTTTCGGCTTGAATGACACCTAGCCAGAGTAACTACTGGATATATTGAGACTTAACATCTTATGTCTCAGGATGGCGAGCGCAGTGGAATGCCAAGCATTGCTTTGTAATTCAAGGTATTGTTTGGTTTTGCTACTATTCATGAGCGGTCGTATCGCTTACCATCAGGGGAACGGCATGCACTACTCGCCATTTTGGGCAATAAAAAAAAACTATACGCAATTTCGTATCAAGTACTACGCGAATCTTTATATTTATTTATTTATTTTACACTTTATTCTACATCAAATAAATAAAAGTAGGCAGCATAAAAATGCACAATTGGCAGTCTTATTGCTTAAAGAAATTTGTGCCAGATAATCATGGGATGGATAAACGAGAACGAACGAAATTTATAAGTAAAGTTAAAGTTACTTTATAGTTACGGCTAAAGTATAAACTGGGATTATATTTACAAGCGCCTTCTTAACTTATTTATTTATTTGTACATAAATTACTTCATACTTTATTTCACATACAAAAAAATACAAATAAAAACGAAACTCACAAACATAAAAAGTACAATTGGCGGTCTTATCGCACGAAGGCAATGTCTTACAGACAACCATGGGATGGATTTAAGAAAAGCATTAACAGAGGGCAGTTTACAGTGTAAGGTGTAAAATCTAACACGGTATAGTATATGAAATATAAATAATTCTTTCATTATGCCCAAGATAAATCACTTTTCGAGTTTTGCGTACATATATCAGTTTTCGACAAGGTTGGCATATTAACTATTATAGATTGTTTCAGTAATAATTAGTATCTGTATCTGTAACAGTCCATATGCGTCCCACTGCAGGGCACGGGCCTACTCTACAATCGAGAATATGATTGAGAGTGGTTAGGCCATATATTTCACCACGCTGACGTAGTGCGGGTTGGTGGACTTTACATACCATAGAAACCGCTATGGCATGCATGTTACCGTTATAGTGCGTGGTGATTGAATATCAATACACACATAATAATTATTATGCAAAATGTATAATAAAATAAAATGTGTATTATTAGTATTTAAATATGAAAATTTAATTAGTACGAAACCCATAATTTAAGTCTGTAAAGTGGACTGCCACTAATGTCTCATCTGTATACCCTTTTACTGCGAAAAACACAAGCTTATTACTAATTACTAAAAAACAAACAAAAATAACAAACTTAACAACTTTTCGAATTAAATGTACTGTGAATTTTTAATTTTATTTCAGTGGGCATCTGTTCACAAAGAGTAATGAGTTTGTATTATAGTTAGCAACTTTGTTTAGACCGATGTTTGTGAAGCCAAAACTTTTTTGCGGTTTTTTTTGTATAGACATGCTTGATTGTCTCTGAAATTATTTTGAGTCAAAGACACTGTCTATTTACTTATTTAATTCATTACTGTACTCAGTAAAAAAGGATAACAATTTTAGAAACAATAGAAAGCTATTGAATACAATTTCGGGAGTCGTAGATATTTATTGAATTAAGGTTCTCCAATTATATACACATTATCAAAATTAATACTCTTATTTACTAGTTGAATTTTAATGTACCTACATATATACCACTTATAACAGTACTCAAAACTTACAGTGGCATATTTGTTCTACGGTACGGTTACAAAGTTGAAGTCTCGGATTGGAATCCCGAGTCGGGCAAAGAGATATTTGGTGTTTCTATTCATACAAAGCGAAATTTCGATGTCCTGGTAGCACTTCTGCCTTCCCTTTTGGGAAAAAAGCATGAGTTTATGTAAAGATCTACAACACTTATAAATTACACACGCGTAAACAAAAACAATGAAATATTATACTTATAGAGAAAAAAGAAGGAATTGAAAGAGAGTTATAGATAATATTATATTGTGTTATGTCAGGGATTAATTTGCCATAGTTATGTAGATAGTTTTCCCATGTGATGTGGTATGAATTTGATGTTTGTATACGACCGAGGACACAATTTCTTTTATAATTTTTTACCATGTATCTACGAGTAACAATACTTTTTCTAAGTTCTACAATACCTGGCTTCGCAATAAGCCAAAAACATATCATTCGCGATTTTTTTAAACCATAACATATTATTTATTTAGATTCGTAACTCCAGGATAAAATATAACTAAATACAATCTAAAAAAGTACTACTAAAAGTAAGTATAATCGGCGGCTTTATTGCACATGGCAATCTTTTCTAAGCAATCTTTGGATGGATATGATGAAAAGGAGATTGAAGGCAAGGAAAACTTTTTTGTTTTATAGTTAATCAGACTGCAGAATATTCAAATTATAGATTTTATTATACTTTAATCCTTTTTTCCTTATACTCGTACTTGTATTATCACTTTTTCCTGATTTTTCTTGGAGAGAGATTCGACATACTTCATCGTTTTTAGACATTAGTGACTGTTGCCAATAGGAATTATCATTATCTCAACATAAATATCGAATGGGAAAAACAAAATGTACACCGACCACCCTCTTTATAAAACAGAAACGTGATTCAAAGAAAAAATCAAAAGTTTCAACAGCAAGCTGCCGAGTGCTCTTCCACGCTCTCACAATAGTTTCCATCCGTCGAGTTTGTCTAAGCAATTGGATATTTTGTGGAAGTTCTTAGGGGTTTTATATATAAGCGATAGTAACAGAATCACCGCGTTTGGAGTTTTATGTTGTACTAGGGAACCTTCGCCCGGTTGCAAATACTTTGGAGTCCTGTCCATATCCCTTGTTTTTGAATTCCTAGCTCACCCTACAAGAACACTAAATTTTTTCGGGTTAAAAGTAACCTATTTGTGAATCCTGGGTGTCAGCCATCTCCATATAAAATTTCATCAAAATTAGTCCAGGCGTTACAGCGTGAAGAAGTAAGTTGAGGGTAAAGCAAAATTGCTGAAAGAAAGCTTACATACCTCGAATGAACATTTTGGCAGCTATTTTGAAAATGCGGGGCGCGGCGGGGCTGGGCCGGACCGCCAGTAAAATATAATTGAATTGGGAAAAATGAAAATAAAAAATGTAATTTTTTCTCCACTTAAAAACACGAGAGCAAATCTGTTCACGTCACTTTATTAACTTTGCGGTTAAGACGGGGTTGCGAACGGCAAGAATATTTTCATTTTTTCTTTCCGCTTAATCAGATTTGAAATTCGTGGAGTCAGATAATAATTCCGCCGAGTAAAACCAGCGGCAATTAAGGGGCTACAGGGAATTTACATAATCCCGCCCTTTGCTTGTTGTGCAATGGTTTTGCGAAAACGCTACCGTCACAACTTGGAATTCTCGCTTGATTCGAGATTTTATTTTGATACGCTGAAACGTTGGCAGAATAATAATGATTTTTGTTGACTTTTGACTTTATTCTTATTTTGATTTTGGTTGTTGTCGGAATTGTGATTCATGATATTCGCTATTTTTTTATTATTGCAACGATTGGCAAGACGTGCATGCCATTCGCTTGATGGTAAGTGATACGACTACTTATGGATAGTAGCAAAACCAAACACCATGAATTACTAAGCAATGCTTGACATTCCACTGCTCTCGCCATCCTGAGTTATAAGATGTTGTCTCAATATGTCCAGTAGTCACTCTGGCTACAATGTCCTTATAACTGGACTACAACAGTGCACATACATCGTTGTTTGTTGGCAGAAATAGACATTACTGTAGTATCTATTTTATTTCAAAGTGTTAACCTACTTAGGTTTATTTATTTATCTCCTTTATTATACACTAAATAAACTTAACAATAAAACTTAATATAGCATTACAAAAGGCGATAGTATCGGTCGAGGCAATCTCTTACTGACTATCTTGGAATAGACCTGAGATGGAAAAAAGAGATAGCAGTCAATAGCGTGATACTAGAATTAAGCTTGACTGAAGAAAAAAAAATACATAAAACTGATATGTGATTTTAAATTTAAGTTATAATTATATATTATATCTGGTTTAAAGCTCGTTTTCAAGAGCTTGTTGTGAAAATGTTACGCAGGGTACCTACTTCGGATAATAATGATGATACATTGGTTTGTTCTAGACGCGGGGGTAAGATGGATCCCATCTTACTGCGCCCTGAAGGAGTTGAGCGTGTCTGATTGTACTGGTGTGACAGACTTCGGTCTGTACGAGCTGGCGAAGCTGGGCCCGGCATTACGGTACCTTTCCGTCGCTAAGTGTACTCAGGTGAGCATGGAAACAAGTGGAGTAAACTAAGTGGATTTTAATTTAGATAAATAATACGCTATAATTGTGGAGAAATATCAACGTTAATTAAATTGCATTGAATTACAGTCTCCGTGGCGTAGGTGGTTAGACGACACCTGTGAAACGAGAGGCTGCGGGTTCGATCCCCGCACCAAGAGTAATGTTTGTGCGGCCCACAAATATTTATTTCGGGTCTGGCTCTTTGTGACGCCGAAAAGTCTTGTAGTTCCTGATACCCACGACACAAGACTCGATGTTAGTGTGAATTCATGACTATGTTTATGACTATTGGGTGATATTTATTCATTTAATTATTTATTATTTCAATAGGGTAAAGTTATATTAGGTTTTTTTAGTTTATTAAAAGCCCGGAGTCAGGAATTTGTACCCGATTTGGCATACTTATATACTACATAATTCTGACATTTCAAAGTCAGTCATATTGCAAGTCAATTATTACGTAACTTCAAGGTGAACAAGAAGCCGGCCTACCATTTAAAATATTTGTGTTATTTTAAATCCGCCAATCTGGTTATGGTGGTGGATTTGTCCTATCGAATCATATAAAATCAATCATCTCTCTCAATCGAATTGTCGCCCACGGACGAGGCTGCAATAGAATTTATATGGAATGGAGTTTTTTCTATAATAAAACTGGTTTTAGAAAAGCTATCCATACTTATTTATTTATTGTACACCAAAATGAAAGACGCATACAAAATACTTAAAAACTAAAGACATGGTTACAATAGGCGGCCTTATCGCTAGCTGCGATCTCTTCAAGGCAACCTTTTGATGGACTGGATCATTGTGATAATGAAATATAGGGTAGTGCAAATAGAGAGACAAAAAAATGAAAAATAATAATTAATGTACATCCTATACTATATTAATTTACATAATATATCTATAGTTCATTTCGTGGTTGATCTGAGTCGACAGATTTCCATAGACTTCTTACGATGTCATAAAGTTACACATTTTATGTTTACGACAGCGATTTGAGATAAAAATACGTCGGAATATTTTATATTCTAAGTTATAACATGCGAATATTTTCACATCTCATTGGTCAAAGATTTAGCTCAGACACTTGACAAATTTATTTGTGGATAGACTTTTTGATGTTTTGCGACTGGTGAAGGATGTGTTATTTGTTTAACCTAGAAATATATTCTCTAATCTATAATTTACTAGCATTTTCAACCCTGAGAAGTCAATTGATAATAATGGCATTCTGCATTATATTAGCCATCAAACATACCTTTTTGCCAGGGGCGTGCGCTCCTTGTAGGCAGAAATGCAGTGCTTTACTTGCCATTTACAGATATTTTATTATAACGTACGTACTTCTTAATGACTTTAATTAACAGTAAATAAATGAATAAACAAAATATAATAACTTAATAACGCCTAATATTTTATAAATAGCACCTATTTGCAAGCGCACAAACATTATGTTTGCCACTCGAAAAGCAAAAGGCGCTGCAAAGCAAAATAATGTACCTAATCAACCAAGTAATGCCGCCGCGTCCCGCATGACATTTGTTTGCATGTGTGTAGTAATTTTGGTGTCCGTGCATAGTCGCAAACGCACACACGCATGAATATTGAAAGCCGCGACTCCTGCGGCAGGCCTCGGAAGCTCGGCAGTTGTCGGGAGTAATCGGAAATGTTCGTTGCCTATAATCCGAGTAAAAATAATAGACAGAAATCTAATAAACTGCGCAAAATGCACATTATGCATTTTTGTTTGGTAAGGTTTTATTTCTTTAAATAGCACAATTTTTTTGTGTTTCGCGGGGGCCATTTTGCTTTTTTCATGTGATAAGCATTGTTTATTATTTTGTTTGCGTCAGTTTAATTATAGTTTTCTTATAATATTTTACATTTTAATATTTGAAAGTGTGTACATTTAACAGTTTATTTCTGAGTTTCTATAATAATTGTAGTGATTTGCTTTTACTAGTACGTTTGTTGATTTTTTAAAATGTTATTTGATTGTGAGGTTTGTGTTGAAAGTGTGTGTTTATTAAAAATTAAAAATAACAAGTTCTCACAATTGTCATTCAGTGAAAAGATTCAAATTTTGTCTAAAGGTAGGTGTGTACCCGAGTTACAACAATTAAATCAACAAAAAGGGAATGTAACTCGAAAGTTTCATGTTAAAAGTTATGAAACGTATAACTGGCTGTGTGGTTGTGTACACACGATTAAATTATATTGTTTTCCTTGCATATTGTTTAGTAATTCTAGTACAGTGTGGACTGATTCAGGATATTCAGATTTAAATAATTTCTATGCCGCGGCAAAGAAGCATGACCATACAGAAAAACATCTGGAGGCCTGCTTAAAATTAAATACTTTTGGTAAATCTCGTATTGAAATGAGTATCAACAGCCAGTTACGATTAGATATTGAGAGGCATAATGCTAAAGTTGATCGCAATAGAAACATTTTTCAAAGGCTGATCGATGTTGTTTGCTTTCTGGGAAAACAAGAATTAGCTTTTCGCGGTCACGATGAGTCAGTATCGTCGTTGAATAGAGGTAATTATTTAGAAATAGTAGATTTATTAGCCAAGTATGATGGAATTTTAGAAACCCATTTACAGAGTGCAAGTACCTCATTCACGGGCATGTCGAACCGTACGCAGAATGATTTGATCTCGAGCGTTGCATCTGTGATGATCGATCGCGTTAAAGCCGAAATTAAACAGTCCGATTTTGTCGCCGTCATGGTAGATGAGACTCCTGATGTTAGCGGCCGTGAACAATTAGTATTAGTTTTGAGATATTTTCGTGATTTTGAAGTAGTAGATCGATTTATCAAACATGTTGATGTCAGCGCGGATCGGACCGCTGTAACCTTGAGTTCTATTATTTTGGAAATTTTAGAAGAGTTCGATTGTGTATCCAAATTAGTTGCACAAACTTACGACGGGGCAGCAGTTTTATCCTCACAAATGAATGGCGTGCAGGCTTTGGTGAGACAAAAATGTCCACAAGCTATGTACGTTTGGTGTTCAGCACATATATTAAATTTAGTTTTATCGAAATCGTTCGAACGAGTTGCTGAAACAAAACGCTTTTTTAGTATTATAAAATCAATCGCGGCTTTTTTTCACACCAGTACAAAGCGAATGGCCCATTACAACAACTTTGCCGATATGAAAAAGCTGCCTCGTGTCGCGGAAACAAGGTGGACATATCATTCGCGCACGGTTAATATTATTAATAATGCGTCCACCCACCTCCTAGAATTGTTTGAAAATATGAACGAAAATACACAAGACTGGGATGGTGAAACACTGACACAAGTCAGTTCATTTTTATATATTATGAAAGAATTTGAATTTAATTTTCTTTTAAAATTTTTCGCTGATATTTTTGCAGAAACGGATATTCTGTACGATATTTTGCAAAAAAAAACTAGTGACATCGCGTATTGTGTAACAAAGATAAAAGAGTTAGAGTCATTTTTAGAACGTTTTAGAGAGAAGTTCGAGATCTATTATGATGCCGCCGTTCACATTACCGGACCACCTAAAAGAAAGCGCAATGTCGATGATGTAAAAATACATTATCGGCGAATTTTTGTTGAAATAATTGATAATGTAGTCAGTGAATTAAGAAATCGTTATAAAAACATTAAAGATTTAAAGTTTATTGAGCTACTTTCTTGTGAGAATTTTAAAAAATATAGTGAACGTTTCCCTGAAAATGAAATCAGAGAGTTCACCAATAATTATCAGGCACATTTTAATTTTGATAAATTGAAAAATGAATTGCGCTGTATTTATAGATCACCTCAATTTGCAAATAGTTGTGTATTTAGTATTATTCAAAATTTGTATAAGGACAATTTAAATAAAGTTTTTTCTGAAGTGTTACGATTAGCGAAATTCATTGTGACTATCCCAGCAAGCAGCGCATCGGCAGAGCGTTCATTTTCGTGTTTAAAACGTATCCACACATATTTGAGAAACACACAAAATCAACAACGACTCACAGAGCTTTCCATGATTTCTATAGAAAAGGCATTAATGATAGAATTAAAACGCAATCCAACTTTCTATGACGATATCCTAAAATCATATTTAAAAAAGGATAGGCGCATAGATTTAATCTATAAATGAATGAGTAGTTTTTTTTACTAACCCGTAATTTTATTATTAAGTTTATTTATATATTTTGCGAATCACATGAAAATCGGTCTTTTTAAAGGCCACATCGGATATCTTGCAAGGGACGTGTTCTATAACCATCACTCACTTGGATAAGATATTTGAGGTGGTCGTTTATTTACATCGGGCTATAGTAATCTCAATTAACCGGAACCTTGAATATGTGAAAATTGAAGCTGACTCGGTGAGTAGTTATAATATTTTAGTTTATTAATCATTTACTTATTAGACTTTCTTCGGCCACGACAATCGATCGCTGGTTTTTCTGCGTTCCGTAGATGTATATGAATAGTAGTACATCTAAGACTTGTTCTGTTGGCATGGTTTCCGACTTAGAGATCCGTCGCGTGGCTGTGGCTATGCTAAACATCTATAAAAGAAAAGTTTTTGTGCCGAGTACTTCGCCGCATACCCAGTATCATAATCCTGTGCACGCCACTGCTTTTTGCACAATTTAATGAATGCTTTTACAAATAAAATAAAGAAGGATGTTAAAAATGAGTGATTAAAGTATTTGTAAGTATAAAAAATTACAAACATACTTTTTAATAACAAAAACATAACTTTCTATTGTTACATGGTGAGGAAAATAAGTAGCTTAGAATGATTTAAAAATATATGAAAAACAATGAAAACACTTTATAAACCCAATTACAGACTCGAATCAGAACCTTAGACGTACATTATGGTTTAAACACTAGAGAACGAACAATTAGTTAAATTATTCTAAGTTTTGAGTAAAATATCAAGGTCTAAGAGATCTACTGCAGTATTAATATATTTTACGGTTCTGATGTAGAATGCATTCTGCATATAATTTGTTGGACTTTGAAGAGAACATTAAATGATAAAAATTACCAAACTATACGATTTATTTGTTTCTCAGGTATCAGACTCCGGCATCAGAACATTAGCCCGTCGCTGTTACAAACTAAGATATCTCAACGCGCGAGGGTGCGGCGCTTTAGGGGATGACGGGGTGGAAGCCATCGCTAGAGGCTGTTCCAGACTACGGGCCTTGGATCTTGGCGCTACTGATGTTTCCGAAGCTGGTTTACAGGTGAAGAATTTTTTTTTTATTGCAATGAATAAAAAGACACAGACGACAGCTCATGGACAGTAGCAAAACCAAACAACACCTTGAATTACAAAGCAGTGGTTGGCAGTGGTGAAGTGAAGTATTTTGATGTTGCTGGAGGATAAGGAGTCATGGATGTGGACGATTCATGAAAGAATTGACTATATAAGGAATGAATATCGATTGAAAATCTATTAGAGTTAGATAAATAATTGACGAGAAGAAAGATTAAATACGTGAGGTATTTAATCGCAATAGATTTCACAAACATAACAATAATTACTTTAATAATTTGGATTCTCACGCCTACAATATTAAGACATTAATTCTAATGACTTGATCAAACTTTAATAATGATGTGTCCAAAATTTCACACGTAATACACACTCACTAAAAAACCCGAATGCTAAGTCATCATCCTCTGAACTTTGGCTTAACCCCGTGACCAATATTCACGAACTAAGTGGATCATTGTTTTTGCTGAATTAATCAACGTCACTACTAAAATCGTTTATGTTCTTGTATTTTGCGAAAGTTTAAAAATCTTAAACGGTCTCGCTGTTTGTATAAGTAATGCATTTTTAAATTGTATTTCCCGGAGCTATTTCTGAGAAAATTGCTATGCAAATGGTCGTGTTTCAAGTTGACTGCTCTTGAGAATATTTTTGCTACCCTATTCTAATCATAAAGTGATTACTATCAGATGGGCACATCAATCATATCAATGATGTTTTATTTGTTTTATTTATCTGTAGCAATATTGTCCAAAATCCTACTGGTGGTAGGTCTCTCATATGTGAATGGCCGCCTTGATAGGTACCAACGCAATGTCTGTTTCTCCCGTCAAACAGCAGTGTAAATGCACTGTTGTGTTTCAGTTTGAAGAATATTGTAGCCAGAGTAAATTATGTCTCAGGATGGCGAGCGCGGAGAAAATCCAAGCATAGCTTTGTAATTCAAGGTGCTATTTGGTTATCCTACTGTTCATGAGCAGTCGTATCGCTTACCATCAGGCGAATAGCATTTTCGTCTCGTCATTCACAGCAATTAAAAAAACCTGTTTAGGCAAGATTTACAGTCATAAATACTATATATAATAGAACCTACTTTTTAAATTTCTATGAGAAAGCAACTAAATCTAATTTCATTTAAATTCAGTTTCAACTGGAGAGGTTTACTTTTATCTTGCAACGCACTGCTACTATGATGGGTTGACTGCCATTGTGAACATTGATCGCTGATAATATGTATACCTTTTTGAACCTCAAACAATTCCACATAAAACACAACATCAAAGTGTCAGTTCAGATCCGCTTTATGTAAAATATTGGTATCATTTCGGTCGAGCCGACCCATATGAACAATACCTTTAACAAAGTACACCAAGACTGTGTAATTTCCAAATAAAAATTATTGCTGAATTTATTCTAATAAAAGATTCTAAAAACAGAAGGAAAAGCTCGCAGAATTTCAATCCATTATTGCAGAAAAGTTAAAAAAATATTGTTACAAAAAATAAATTGTTCAATTCTATTGCTGTTGGAGCTATCTGAAACATGTAAAACAATTTGTTTCTATTTTGAATTGTTTTTTCGTCTATTGAATTTGCAAAACAATTGAAATATAACGTGTTCTTTTTTTTCACTGAAAGTGGAAAAATATTTATTGAAGCAACAGAACATAATTATATTAGCATAATTATTGTATAACAAGACAAGAGAGAATTTCAATGCATAATATTTTTCTTTAATCAATAATTTATTGAACGGAACGAAGTATGAAGTGGACTGCTAAGGGATAATTTTCTGTCGCCATTAAATACTCTATCTTCATATTGTATGCATTATTGGGTGCAGTGTGGAGTTCCCATTTTTATACAACTTCCTGTTACTGATTAAGATGATAAATCAAAATATCTGTCCACAGATACTGGCCCGATGTTGTCCAAACCTGAAAAAGCTGGCGCTCCGAGGCTGCGAGCTGATAGGCGACGATGGCCTCGAAGCTGTAGCGTACTACTGCCGTGGCCTCACGCAGCTCAACATCCAAGACACGCCGGTAACCCTACGAGGGTATAGAGCGGTCAAGAAGTACTGCAAGAGATGTGTCATTGAACATACTAACCCTGGGTTCTGCTGATGACTGACTATAGATTGTAGGGTGCTACTGCCGTGGCCTGGCCCAACTCAACATCCAAGATATGCTAGTAACTCTGCGAGGGTATAGAGCGGTCAAGAAGTACTACAAGAGATGTGTCAGTAAAAGCACTAACCATGGATTCTGCTGGTTAGGTCTTTAAATGGCTGTAGACCCTACCGATTTTGTAAAGGACACTATAGAAGTCCAAGTGGTGAATCTTCGGTTTTTGATTACGAATATGGTTGTCGTATTAGATATTTAATCATTCACGGTCACTTCCGAAAGAGACGGTAGTTGGAGTGTGAAATGATGGCATCGAAAGCCATGTCTTCCTTAGTGATAAAGAAATTGGCGGTGTGGACAATGGCACAAATAACATTGACCAAGGTCGCAGAGTTTTTGGAGTTTAAGTTGATTTTTCTATGGAGTGATTTTGTAGAACTATAATAATTAGGTCAACTCCTAATTATTATAGTGAGTAAATGGTTACATAGTTTTCTTTTATCCAAAGTGGAAGAATATTGGAATGAAGATTGGATTGGAAAGTATGTATGTTCTGAGGATGATGCGTGTGTTTTGAAACTATCGGAATTTCACAGAATATATGCATAGAAATTTGGATGTTCAAGAATATCGAATGTGATATTACAGCCTGTTATTGAGCATATTTGCTTAATGACTGCAAATTACTGTGGGCGATAAGCTCTTATATGGAGGCGGAGTTTTGGATGGAGGTAGTATCATAAAACTACTTATATTTCTACCATGATTTCATAAATGGTGCTATTTATGTATAGCTAGTGTAATGGCGAAGTTATATACATAATTTATGAACTGAAATATGAAATGGATAATAAGCTCGGTCATTGACTTGTACGCTTAAAGCCACATTTAAACGAGGAGAGTTTCTCGCCTCGTACGTGCAATTATTGTATGGATACAAAAAGTTGCATAGTGTAAATATTTGTCATTTACGATAATCTTCTGGCGGTTATGTGATGTGATAATGGCCTACGAATCTCTCCCGTGTAAATGGTGCTTTAGGTACTACATTTGGTGCTAAATTATGTACTCATAGACTTACGTCCTAATGGAGGTCAAAGAGATATGTAGGCGCTAAAAAATTAGGGTCTAAAGACGACTCTAGACAATATTTTAGCTCGACAAAAGAAGTATTTTAGCTCAAGTAAAAGATTTATCGTCCCAATGCCTTCGGAATTGAGCGTTGATATTCTCGTTTTACGTGTATACGATTTTATATTTTATTATAAATTCTATCAAAGGAGGCAATTTTACTTATAAAAATATGTGTTGAATTTTCTAAAGAGGAGAAAAATTATATTTATTTATAAATGACAATTTTTTTATTAAATATTTTGGCGCCGTGCCAAAATTTGGTGCCTTTGTATAAAACTTTGTACAAAAAGTATAAATAGTGCTAATAACAATAACTTTTTATATTTGTAAATGCTTTAATAATAATAATTAATTACGTTATAATTATATTTATAAAATTTATGAATAAACAGGGTGTGTTAGTGATAAAAATGTATCATTTAACTTTGTTCTGAAATCTGAAAATACAAATGAATAAAATCATATAATTTATTTAAAAATGCAATATGAAAATTAGTTGTCATTATTTTTTATTAAAAATTATATATTATAATTTTTTTATACATATTTTTCGTGTGTATGTGAATTGTATCAGTTATTTTTGTTCAACTTGACTTTATTCACCTAAATCATCAATCATCTCCGTTATAGTTAAAAAAGAAAACAATTTAAACGATGAAAACTGCAGCATATTTTTTAGAAGCTATAATGAATAATTTTCGTTGCGGATTTTATCGCGAATTTTTTTTATTTTTAATTTCCGACGTTTCGATGACATTCGCATAAATCTAAGAAACCATTAACTATACTGTAATTGAATATTCTGAAGATTGGGATAATTAAAGGAGTTTAAGTAAGAAGTATTATTCTGGCGTTAGATAGGATGATATCAGCAAAAATATGATATACATACGAAACATATGTGTTTATTTGATAATTCGATATCATTGGTTGAAAACGTGCCATAGCACCCTCCCGCACTTACTATTGGAGCTGTCCGAGTGTGATTATTAACTAATAATTTTATATATACTTGTAAAGTTCCTGTAAAATATTATACTAATAATGGTTGTTTACTTTTTTACTTCAATAAAAATGAGGAGGTTCTCAATTCGACAGATTTTTTATGAAGCTGGTTAGACATCCATGATCATTCGTGTAGGTGGATATTTTTGTGGATGGTTAAATAGGAATAAAAAATCAACAAAATCAATTTTAATGAATGTTTTAGATTTAGCGAAATATTGTTGGCACGTGTTAGAATTTTTGTGGGAAAAGGTATATAAAATAATACAAACATGGGAAATTCAATAGATTTAACTATAATTATAATTTTTAACTATATCATTTAACCTATATCACATAACATAACGGTCAATAATTATTATAATGTTTCAAAGTTACCGATTATATTAAATGTCATTTATATTTATAATAGTATGGTTTAATTCAACCATAATCGACAATTACAATGTTACAGAATAATATCCGAATATTCTGAACAATAAGCAACAAAACATAATATTAATTAACTTAACTTGCCAATCCTGGTACTCCTCACTGCTCAATCTCAGAGCTTCCGCTCAGTGCAACGACTCACGATCGAAATGTGTCTCCTTTCTCAAACTTATGTTGCTACCGACGAGGATAAGGTCCTTCCTCTGTCGTTGTCACTCGAAAAGTGACGATCCAAGTGAGACAACGCTTTATATTACCGATTCCCCACTACTTGTGAATCATACGATGGGTAGTTTTAATAAAATTTATAAAAATTGTTGCGGTATTTTGTGACAGTATTCTAACACGGCCATACTGACATGTACTTCGTTCTCGAAGTACAATAAAATATTCTAACACGGTTCAGTCTCGTTGCTCTACTTAATTTTCTGCCTAATATCTTGAAATGAAATGAAATGAAATGAAACGTATTTATTAGTCACGTAGGCAATTTAAAAACTCTTATGACAAGTCAATACCCATAGAACCTAATCTCTATATACAATATATTTCCTATACTTAGTATTACTTATTTTAATTTCTTGGTTTAATTATTTTATTTATGTAATTTATTTATTTTAAATTAATTTTATTTTTATTTAAAATTAGTTTTATTTATTTGTTTACTTTTTATTCTTATTTTATTTAAAGTATTAGTTATGACTTTATGGTAATTTATTTTTCAAAGAAATACAATATGTACGTTAGTCAAATTAAATTAAATTAAATTAATTAGTGGACCATGAATATTATTACTACGGTGCGTAGCGGTTTATTGTTACCACCGGATCCAACGCGGCCCTTCCTGAGAAGACCCGGCGAAACAAACTCAGTGGGCTTACACTACCACTGGAACTACGCGACGCGACCCAGTCCTGAGTATATCCAGCGAATAAGACTCAGTGGGCTTGTTTTGGGTCCAATTTAAAACAACGACCATAAGTATTTCCGAAACGTCCCGTATGTTTAGGCTTACTGCCGGATCCAACGCGGCCCTGACTGAGAAGACCCGGCGAACAAACTCAGCGGGCTTTACTTTACCACTGGATACTACGCGGCGCGACCCATTTCTGAGTAGATCCAGCGAGTCAAACTCAATGGGCTTGGTTTTGGTCAATTTACTAAAATAAATATTTGTGACTTGTTTTTATTTGTTTTCTCGATCGGTCGTCAATGATTTTATTTCTTACAAATAACTAAACAATCCATTCAAGTACATTATCTATTACCTGAAAAAAAAGTATATTATTGTCATTATTGATACACCTTGCTTTGTACAAACACCCGCAGTCAGTGAAGCTTAATCACCCGCAGCCAGTGAATGTTAAACAAAAGCCAAGGGATCATCATCATAATCTCATCATAATCTCGTCATAATCACATCATAATCACATCATAATCTCATCACATCTTTTTGACACACCTTGCTTTGTACAATCAAACACCCGCAGTCAGTGAAGCTTAATCACCCGCAGCCAGTGAATGTTAGACAAAAGCCAAGGGATCATAATCATAATCTCATCATAATCTCGTCATAATCTTGTCATAATCTTGTCATAATCACATCATAATCACATCATTTGACAGCCTCCGTGGCGCAGTTGGTTTGACGCCGCCTGTGAAACAAGAGGCCGCGGGTTCGATCCCCGCACCGAGAGAAATGTTTGTGTGGCCCACAAATATTTCTTCCGGGTCTGGGTGTTTGTGAGACCGAAAAGTCTCTCGTAGTTCCTGATACCCACGACACAAGACTCGATCTTAGTGTGGGGTCAGGACTATGTATGTGACTGTTGGGTGTTATTTATTTATTTATTTATTTATTTATCATAATCATAATCACATCATAATCACATAATCATATTATACAAATCCTTAATATTTATTACTATACACATTGGATTCTAAAACAAAGAAACATGTTTCACAAAAAGTATTTTCTAAATAATATGTCAGGGCATTTTCAACGGAAATATTTTCCTCAATCGATTCACCGGGCCGCATAGTAAATTTTACTTTACGACAGGTACATATCTGCTTCTATTCCAATCAATAAATGCGAAAGATCATATTGATTTTACTATGTATGTATACAAAGTATTTTGTTATCTATCAAGATAAAATATACATGGGTAACTTTGCATATTAAATATAGGGTAAATACCGGGTAGTGAATCGAAATGTTGAAAAATTCTAATGGATTCATTTTATTTTTTTTTATAAATCGTTCGGCCAATCTGACGTTTCGCTTTTAATTCCCAAATTATACTCAGTTTGTCCGGATATCAAGAAACTCAACTAATTCTACTATTATTGAAACTTCCAGAGAACTGATATTGAGAATCTGATGGTCACGATATTTAAAACATCAATATAAAATATAAATTATAAAAAGGTTGACCCCACAAAACGTCGGACAACATACCACCTATTTAAATTGTAATCTGTGCTTAGCAATTAACTACATCATTTAATTACGGATTTACAACATTGTGTGAACAGTGCCGTGGGTCAAAGAGGGAATTGATCCTCTACTTGTCAAATACCAACATATTACTTCAGTTGCTTACTAACATTTGTAACATCAATTGTTGAAAAAGGAAGTCCTTTTACAAGACCAATAACTATCTTAATTCACAAATGTTTTTTTTTTGGAAATCTCATGTAAGTTGCTAGAGTGTTAAATCTGTTAAACAAATTTGCATTTGCGTCTGCCATATAATTTAGTTATTGGTCCCTGACCCATAATCTCTTGGTTTTTTTTTTGATAATGTGTTTAGGATATTAATTTATAAAACTTTATTTCAGTTATAAACTGAACGAGGCTCGGATTTTAAATACAACAAAATATTACTTTACTTAATTTATTAAGAATGTGTATCAATCAATGGCCAACATTGTGTTCCATTTGTAGCACACTCTAGGGTGCCTCGAAGTTTCGACTTAAGATCATTATTTAATATATTATATATCTATAAAATGACTCATTTCCAAAACTATGATTATTCCATGTTTGCAGGTGATCTCAGAATTACAAGGACGGATGTGAATCATGGTTATGCCAAATTTCTTCAGAATGCTCCAATTTACTATTTTAAATACAAAGTTCTTTTGCTCTTAGTATGTAAGCACAAAATTCAAAACAGCCATTTTCAAAATACTTTTCAGATAAAATTACTAATTTTCTTGTATATAAAGTTTTCAACATTACCAGCAGCTCTTTGAAAAGAGTATCAGATTATCCTAGCACCATATGAAAACAATCGTTCCACTGGTACGGAATTAGAGAGATAGGTGTAGTATTTAAAAAAAATAAGGTTTGCATTGAAAATTGTCAGTCTAGTGTCTGGTTATAATACAATTACTTTGTATATATTCTATGATTTCAATTGGATTTCAAAGCTGCAGCGCCTTTAGTGGCCATTTGCTGAATCGCTAACCCAAGAGTTTTATTTAAGTGGTAATGTTTTCAAAACAGTAGCAAAAAAAAAGTATTTTATATATTACAAATATAAATTATATCTTGCAAAGTATTCCAAATAAAATACGTATTTTGCAACTGCACTTAAAATACACGTGTTTCAAATAAGTCACTAAACTGGTCCAGATGTAAGATAATACATGGAATGTTTCTAAGTTCAAATGTTTTCACATTAAACCATTTTTTTTTTAAATTTTATTTCGTATGTACCGTCTTGGGAATGATTTAGAAAGGCAACTGTTTAGATGAAACTAAATGCTGCTAATATCTTAGATTTCGTTCTACTATCTTGTCTACAACATCACATATTCAACAGCTATGTACGAAGCAATATAGACAATAATAGTTACACCGTCTCAGAATCGAGAAAGTCAATTTAAATTACCATTTCATCTGAAAGTTGTAATGACGCTATGCAATAGTAAAGAAGCTTGAAACTTAGTACACATAATTATTTATGATGCTACTAATACACCATCTATACATTAAATAAATCTCATTAAAAGTGCCAAGTAGAATATCTCAAATACCCAATCTTTTGTTTCTTATTCGATTCTGTAGAAATAACACGACACAAAAACAATCTCCTGTCCCACTTATACAATGAAAGTGCGGAAAAATATTTAAATATTGGGCGAGTTTTATTTTTTTCAGTTATTTTAACACCCTACAAAGATTTTCTTACTAAAGACACATCGCAGGTTCACAAGGCTCGAACCAGAGTAATGCAGATCCCGTCAGGGCCTTACCTGCCTTAGCGACAGTCTAAACTTAAACCAAACCCATTTTTTTAAGGAAGTCTTTTACAGGTCACTTGTGGCTGGATTAAAAACCGGTAGTGCAGTATCGTCGTTTCGCGTAGAGCTAACAGCGTCTTTAATTTATATGTGAAGGTCCGTCAGAACGCCGTGATTCATCCTTGAAACAAAAGTATAATTTGTATATAAAAAGCAATGGACACGATCCCACTTCTGATGTTAGAATTTTTGTGGGAAAAGGTATATAAAATAATACAAACATGGGAAATTCAATAGATTTAACTATAATTATAATTTTTAACTATATCATTTAACCTATATCACATAACATAACGGTCAATAATTATTATAATGTTTCAAAGTTACCGATTATATTAAATGTCATTTATATTTATAATAGTATGGTTTAATTCAACCATAATCGACAATTACAATGTTACAGAATAATATCCGAATATTCTGAACAATAAGCAACAAAACATAATATTAATTAACTTAACTTGCCAATCCTGGTACTCCTCACTGCTCAATCTCAGAGCTTCCGCTCAGTGCAACGACTCACGATCGAAATGTGTCTCCTTTCTCAAACTTATGTTGCTACCGACGAGGATAAGGTCCTTCCTCTGTCGTTGTCACTCGAAAAGTGACGATCCAAGTGAGACAACGCTTTATATTACCGATTCCCCACTACTTGTGAATCATACGATGGGTAGTTTTAATAAAATTTATAAAAATTGTTGCGGTATTTTGTGACAGTATTCTAACACACGCGTTGTTAAAAGCGATTTGCCGAGAAAGTAATGTTATCAAAGAGGTCGCTTTTACTAAAATATAATTTGTTCTTCAAGTTGCTATTTTTTCTTATACCCATCTCTACCCTATCATCTCTTCAGGAATTACCTTATATTATGTTCCAACTCATTACATTTGAAATGATAGGTAAATATCGATAATCATATTAATAAACTGATATGTTAGGACAGGCTAAGTTAAATAAATTATAACACCCAACAGTCACATACATAGTTTTTCATTTTACTAAGAATAAGTCTTGTGTCGTGGGTATCAGGAACCATGAGACATTTCCGTCTCACAAAGACATTTGTCGCAATACGGTGATCGAACCCGCGGCCTCTCGTTTGACTGGTGTCTAACCTCGGCCACGGAGGCTGCCTTTCAATTGATAATATGAACATTTTCTCCTTTTTTTTCCCAGTAAACAATCATTATTAGTATTAGCCGATTTAGTTTTGTATATTACTATATTTTGTATCATAGTTGTGTATACTTTAGTAATCGGTATAAATATGTAATTATGATATCTTAAAAAGATATTGTTCTCTAGCATAATTATTATAATCTAACTCAATTGCCATTGTTGATTTAGTTTTTACAATTAAATTATATTTTTAACAATTACTGTGTTTTATTAGGCATGCATATGCTTTCTAATTTTCATGAAAATTAAAATAATTTATTCAAATCATAACATGTTACAAATCTGTCAGTATATTTTTTTTTGTTCTACCCCCAATTTGAAAGTTGTCACTAAAGAAGAACGGATAAAAAATGTAGTGTTGCTCTTTTACAAAACAGTGAATAAAAAAGTATCAAGTGATTTAACTCAGATAATATATTACTGTGTGTTTATAGTTAATCGTTGCTTGCTTTATCAATTTGTTAAATAACACGGAAAAACCTGGACATCTGAGAATTCTTCACTTACATTTCAAAGGTAAGGTAAATTGTTTTTAAACATGCAATAATTCAAACTGCATTCTAATTTTAATTCAAAGCCACTCATTTTATAGCTTTTTATAAATAATTGACGATTGCTGAAAATTAAAATTATGTCCTTTTACGAATTTCCAACCCACAGTCTCTCATTTGACAACATTTTGCCGTCTGTAATCGTAAAGGTAGCTAAAATTAAAACCGACGCACCAAACTATAGTCAGATTGATTATAATGGTGTCGCACGATAGAAGCCGCGACCTTTCAAACCATGTCCTTGCATTAAGCTACAAATTCGGGTCATTGTTGAGGGCCTCGCAAAGTGGGCTATTTCAAAGGCTTCACCTTGATTCACCCCTGACCCTACTGGCGACAATACCCTTCATTAGGCCTCAGATTGGCTGCGAGAGAACGTGGAATATATCTTGGTCAATGTAATTTTACTGTAGGATTTTTTCTAGCACAAAAATGGCGCCTGGCACTGAAATTAGGCATGTCTTTTATAGATATTAATTTGTCTACTACCCACCAATATGCTAGTCAAAAATGATTGCCGAGATTGCTGGATTGCCAATACCCCTTCCCTCTTCCTAAGCTTTTACCTTCCCACTCCTCTCCCGATTTAATGGGCTGGCATAACCTCCACGATCCAAGCGTTATGAATGTTCATGGGCGGCAGTGATTACTTACCATCAGGTGATTTGTTTGCTCGTTGGCTGGTACAAAGCAATAAAAAATACATACATACATACACAATTGTCACGGCTGTATCCCATAGGGGTAGGCAGAGACTGAAAGTAGTATGTCAGGATCGAGCAAAGTGGCGGTCTATAGTCTCTACCAAAAAAAAATCTTCCGTTCAATATTAAAATGCATGCAATAAGAAGGAATGCAGCAAGACGTGATCATGTCTACTGCATCTGAAGTTTAGTCCGCTCTACGACTCAATTTTGCTGGGCTTTTTTTTTTTTGTTTTCAAGAGGAAACGCTATTAAGCTCCCCTTTCGGTACCCCGGGGGAGGCTGAAAGGGGTATGTCAGTGTCTCTGGCCTTCCAGCCCAGTACAAACGCGGATATTGTAGCCAAGCTGGGTCCCTAGCAATACCTGATCGTAAACGAATATACACTGATGAAATTGAAAAGCATTGCAGTAGCATGGTCCCTATGGTTTTTAATAACTAATACGGATGCCGTCACACATTTAGATACTAATGATATTAATAAAGAAATAAAGTCTGGGGTTTGAATCCCAGGTCACAGTGATTTTCAATTTTTCTGTTCATTACCAGCCCGGAGTCAGGAATTTTTGCCCGATAACTATCGCCTTATATGACATTGTGGGATGAAACACACAAGGCGAAATATGGGTGTCTTGGTAGCACCTCTACTTATCCTGTCTGGGTAAAAGGCGTGCGTTTATGTATATATTTTTCCGATAATCCTTACAAAACAAAAACTTGTAAAGTGTTTCGGTTTTTCTATACACCGTCAACAGCTCTCGAAACTTGTTTAAAAGAAACAATTGAAAGATGACAATATTCCTAGACACATTGCAAATAAAACGATATAAACCGTGTTATCATATCGTATTTTCAAAAACAAACTAAGTTATGGAATGCATATTATTCATAAAATAATCCATTCATAAAATATTTATCTAATTACACATTTTAATTTAGATAACAAATCAGATTATTTTCTTAATTAAGTGTTAATCTGGCTTAAGCCATTAATCTGGTGCATGAAATGTATAATTCGTGATTATTTAAAAAATAGCGATTATTTATCAACATCTGTTAGTAACCAGATTTGATATTATATTTGAAAGTAATTGTTTTCACACATATAATTCTTATGAATAACATTTTTAATTGATTAAAGTACTCGTAACATAAATTATCCAATGATATATTTGTAAAATATTAATATACTAAGTATCCTTAGCTGGGTACCCACTATTTTTTTTTAAAATTGCGATGTATAGCGAGATGAGCATGCCATTCGCTTCATGGTTAGCGATACGACTGCTCATGCATAGTAGCAAACCAAGCAATACCATGATTTACAAATAAATGCTTGGCATTCCACTGCGCTTGCCATCATGAGACGTAAAATGTTAAGTCTCAATATGTCTAGTAGTTACTCTGGCTACAATAACCTAAAACCGGAACATAACAGTGCATGTACACCGCTATTTGGCGGGAAAATAGATATTGCGGTCTAACCTACACAGGCAGCCTTTCACACATGAGATATTTACCACCAGTAAAATTTGACTAATCATAATATGATATAGTTTTAGGCATAAAACAAATGGATAATACACAAATATCATGTGGGGTTGACATGATTAATATTCACTGTTCAACAATGAAAAATATCCGAATTTATATGATCCGAGCTATCGAGTTATTTAATATAGAATTTGGGAAATTTTGTGAAGTGCGTGGTGGCCTGTTGGTAAACGGACCGGATGCGGTTGCCACTGTTCACGGTGGTCGCGGGTGACTTTTCGGAGTCATGTATGTATTGATAGTCAATTACCACGCACTAAAAACGGTGAAGGAAAACATCGTGACGAAACCTGCATACCATAGCGATTTATAAGAATTTCTATGGTATGTAAATCCGCCAACCCGCACTAGGCCAGCGTGGTGGACTATATGGCCTAACCACTCTCAATCGTATACTCGATTGTAGAGTAGGCACGTGCCATGCAGTGGGACGTATATGGGCTGATACAGATACAGACAGAAATTTTATATGACAGCTCAGTTGTCTGTTCCTGTTATTTTGTCCATAAACGGGGCCACTGATTTTAATTAGAAATAGGTTGTGGCATATGGAATCCATATTCCATTAGTAACCTAAGCCTGATTTGTTTGTACCTTTGGCTATTAGGTGTGCCGTGAGTAGTTGTAATGGGTTTGTGGCTCAGTTTACATACAATTGATACGACAAACGAGCCAACAGGTCACCAGGGGGTAGCTCTATGAAACGATACGGACTTCGAATGATCAGATGTTCGACGTCCGGAGTAATATATAAGTTTTTCATTTCAAAAAACAGTACTATTCTTTATTATACTTATCATTTTCTCCGTACTTAGTCTATGGTCACGACGTACGATAGAGGATTTCAATATTTTGTGGAGTATAGTGCACATTAGTGCAGTTTTACGTACGGCGTCCGAAGATTCTAAGTTCGTATAGTATTGTTTTCGTAGACTAACCCCCCTGATGGTAAGTAATCACTGCCGTCCATGAGCATAGAACGTTTGGATTATAGGTGTGTTGCCGGACCTAACTGAGCTGTGACATAACTTAGTGGTTTTGTCCTTCAGGCACTTCGATCAAATATACACTAGATTATAAGTAACAGCCTAAAAAATGGTAAGAGCAAGCGAGTACTCTTATTTGATTTTAGTATGGTCCAAAAACATAACAAATCTTAATTTAAAAGAATAAGGCTTATTGTTACCCTAAGTTAATTATAATTTAAGACTTTTTGTAACATCTCGTTGTTCGAAACTCAAATGTATGTATATGCAACTTCGGCCACTTTTGGCGTGTGTTTTGTTCTGGACCCTGTATCTAGTATATATTTCATAGAAGTTCAGGCATGTCACGCAGATCTGTCGGCAAAATTCGTGTTACTCATTAAAGGTATGAGAAATCACGGCGCAGAAACACTCAACCAAGTACGTCCAACACTCGAGATAGCGTGGTTGATATTAAACGCCTTATCTGCAGTTTTATTAATTTACTTAAATATATTAATTGAGTCGCGCCTCTATCTTATCTGCTTTGATATTGGACGCGGAATTTCGGCTTTTAATAAACGAAGCGTACTCCAAATGGGATATATTTGTGTGTTTTCGTAATAAAGACTAGGTAAATAACTGACAAATATCACTAAATTATCGGTGGGTTGACTAGACCCGTCATAAACCTTAAAGGCACATATACAATAGTAATTTGTGTATGGGTTAGAGTAGGATATACCTATAATCTACACTAAACGACAAAAAACACGTCAAAACACTTGAAAATCTTCATATCATCCATAAAAAATAAACCCAACAGTCACATTCATAGTTCTGATCCCACACTAAGATCGAGTCTTGTGTCGTTGGTATAAGGAACTACAAGAGACTTTTCGGTCTCACAAACACCCAGACATTAAGTTTTTCACACATGTTTATGGAAACGGTGATAAATTTTCATCGGTTAATTCGCTTTATTATTTGTTCTGTTCATATCAAAACGTATTTTTATTATTTATTTTATAACAAATGATGTATAGGTGGACTTAATTTCAAGGTAGCCATTCTCTACCAGTCGAACTTAGGGTGATGATAATATGAGGTAGGTGCGTAAATAATTAAAAAAATATATAACCTAATATATTACAATATTAAAAAAATATACACACAAATACGCCAATATATATCTATAATGTAAATAAAATACAAAAATAAAATACAATAAAATACATTATTGTTTACCACAAGGCTATATCTTTTCTTTTAAAAAATAGCTCGTAGAAAAGTCGATGTTATTGTTAACTGTAATCGCGTAAGTAATTTGTAAACAAAATAAAGCTGATTTGGAAAAACGAAGGCAAATAAAAAAATGTTTGCTTTCTATCGTATTTTGTTTTGTTTGTGAAATAGATTTGTAAAAATGTTTGTAACAAAAATGGTAGGTTTACGAATGGTATTAACAAGTATGTCGATTTTTCATAAATATACATTATTAAAAAGTGAGAGACATCTTATAAAACGATTTGATATTCCACACTCAATTATACTTACACGTATAGTTATGTTTTTCATCATCTGTCTACGAATCATTGAATTACTATAAACAGCGTAATTTCCAGAAAAGATTTATTCCCTAACCGGGTCATATGGAATCGTTATTAAGTGCCATTTCACGGGTTAGCGCCTTTACGGGCTATCTAAATGGACCCTTACGCAGCATTTCAAGCATTTCTAATAAATATGGTATTTTTGTGAGCATGCAAATAAAATAAATAAGTATATTATACGGACCCTTTACATGGTTCTTTATGCAATACCAAAAGACACCGAGTTTTGTGATGACGATAAAATATATTTTTGATCATAGACTTAAAACAAAAATTGCATGACGCAGGTAATGACGTTCATTGTATGACTATGTTAAATAAATAAATATATTAGGAATATTTTTATCTGATTTTCTCGATTCTTGTTTTAGTTTTTTATACACATAATATGTACATTGTAAATAGGCTTCATTGCGTGAGTAGGTATTAACATTTTAGTACGTTTTTGAAACTACCTAGGAATTTGTGTATAATATTCGGTTCACATATACATGGGTATTGCTATGTATATGGGGATACTATGTATTGGTATAGAAAAAATCTCGATTGTAGGTTAAACTGGTACCACATCTGTCTCTCCGAAAACTGGCCTGATATTATGTATCTATTTAGTTTATCCATATAGTTTGCACACAAGACCGAAATTATTGTTACTTTAAGTATTTTTCATTTTGTTCAACTGCTTACTTGACCAAAAAAATTTGGTAGAAACATCATATATTTTTCTCATGTTAATTTAGAGAATCGAGGAAGAAAGAAAATTTGTCAAAATATTAACGAAATGGCGAAACAAAACAGTACAAACAAAAATAGAAGAAAAAAAAACAGCTGAACCTATATCCAGTGAAAATCCACTCCAACTGTATTGACACTGTCGATAACAAAATTTAATTAATCAATGAATGCTGCCTGCTATTTAATCATATTTTAAAACCATTTTGTAATATATTGTGACGGTGAATTTACACGCTTGGCCAACCTCGGCCAGTCTCCATCAACGCCAGCGTGTAAACGGGTTGTTTTTCATTGTAAATAGCTTGGAGTTGGTAGACGTTGGCCCAGCCTCAGCCAACATGTAAATGCACCAATAGAGGAATAGTGAAAAAATGTCACACACAACGTAGAGGGGGTGACAAACGGTCGTGGCAAGTCGATTTATGCTTGTACACGCCTCATTTTCTAGACCATTTTTGCTGCACCGTCAACTTCTCTACGGATGATGTTTGGCCGTTTAAAAAAAAACAACTTGCCTAAAATTGGAATTTGGTAGATAGAAGAAAGAAGAAAAACAGATTTCTTCTGTCTACCATTTCTCTAAGGATGATGTTTGGCTGTTTAAAAAAACAAAAAAAAACAACTTGCCTAAAATTGCAATTTGGTAGATGGTTCTAGTAATGTTTTTTTCCACAGAACAGATGAATATGGTTAGAAAGGCATTAGCCGTCAAATTGTATCAAAACCAGAATCGTGGTTTTAGAAACACAAAATCTCCACAAAACCAATATACGAGTAGTAAAGCTTGCAATTGTCGATTTAAAGTATCGATAAAATTATGGAAATATGTCTTTGTTATAAGACCGGAATTCATTTTATCGATATGCTTATTGGTTTTTCCAATACTACTTAAATAACTGTATCAGTTATTTAATTAGTATTATGTTGATAAACGGAAAATAAACGAGACAACAATATCTAATATTGATAATTAATTTTAATTTGTATACCATATGACAAATCTATATTGTACAGGATTTTCAAGATTTTCTGCTGTATGTGACGTATTAACAATATTGGAAAGGCAACATATATACAATTATTATAAGCAAATTATGTTTTTTTACGTCAATAGCTTCAGTGGTTTTGATCTTTCATAAAATATTTCATTATTTAATCCCCATGATACATTTTTCCATGCACGCAATTATTTTTGTTTTGTATTTTTTATCGTCCAGATTGTTTAACATCTTCTGATTCACGAAAATGAATACTTAGAACAAATCATACTGGATTTGTTAGAATCTATTTGCCTCTACCTGTTGCCTTAATCGACTCACTCTTGGAAACCTATAAACGAATGAATTATTATATCATAAAGTATATTCAGACACAAAAACATTATGTTGTTCTCAAGTTGTCGGAGGTATAACATTAGAACAAAAGGATTGGTCGTCAACGTTATCAAATGTTACTACAATTTCAAATTACTAAAGGATTTGATTATGTTTTCTTTGTTTACTGCCTATTAAAACTGATTTACAAGGATACGAAATCTATAACTACATCGATATAGTTACTATGTACATGATTCCAACACTACTTGACATGTGACAACTTTCGCCTTTGACACAACAAAAATGAGTCGTATGCATTGCGTACAAACTTGTCATTCGCGTGCATTGTATATATGCGTAATCAGCAATGTATATTTTTGATTTGTCGTCTATCATATTACCGAATTCTTCGAAAAATCGTAATTAAAACCCGATTTTTTGGAAATAAAAGTGAAATTCAATAAAATCGGGTTTTATTGTGGTATGAAATTCTTCCCCTATTGATATTCAACGCTTAAGTATTATAACTGCAAGATAAAATAGCACAAATCTGCATGTTTACTCTATTTCGCCGGAGCACCATGCTCCAAGGTATTTCGATAGCGACTGATTTGACAAATCATCCGATCTGAGGCAGCACAGATCTGTGTGAGGCAGTGATGCTTAAGGTAGGCGTCCACATATTCGCATCGTAAGTATCAGACGCATCGCATGGTATTCTTTGTATAGAAATTCATAGATTTGTGCGATCCGTACGATGCGGATCAGTGGACGCACTTGTATGAATTCCTAAACAAAAAATACTATGATCCGTTTGATACGATGCGTCCGACACGTACGATGCGGGGATGTGGACGCCTGCCTTTATGCACCACCTTGCGACGCGTCAAATGCTTGTATTTTCCTTCTAACCATATTCATCTGTTTTGTAGTTTTTTCTTTTTGAAGCGATAAGAATGATTCCATTTTATTGCGTTCGCGAATTTGTATTTGTTATAATTAGAAATATGTAAATTGCAGAAGGTGGTGATTTTTCTTATTGAAAATAAAATTTAACTTCTGATTTTATAAAAATATATTTTTTGTTATACTCTACAATCGAGAGTACGATTAAGAGTGGTTAGGCCATATAGTCCACCACGCTGGCCTAGTGCGGGTTGGCGGTCTTACATACCATATAAATTCTTATAAATCGCTATGGTATGCAGGTTTCCTCACGATGTTTTTCTTCGCCGTTTTTAATGCGTGGTGATTGACTATCAATACACACATGACTCCGAAAAGTCAGAGGGCTGGCCTGGGATTTGAACCCGCGACCATCGTGAACAGTGGCAGCCGCATCCGGTCCGTTTACCAACAGGCCACGCACTTCAAAAAGTAAAAAGCAATAGTATGTGTTACATATGTTTTATGACTACATTTAATTTCGAAAGCACCAAACCTATGATAGGTTAGGATTATGATATATAGGAAAGGGAAAAATAATACAGGAGGAAAACATTCCCGGACAGATACGACCTGGTGTCCTTCAAAAAACGAGCGTATTCCCACCTTAAAGGCCGGCAACGCATCTCTATGCCGTTTGGTGTTGCAGATGTCCATGGGCAGCGGTGTTCACTTACCATCAGGTGAACCGCGTGCTCGTTTGCCTGCCCCCTATAACATAAAAAAAAAAACTTTTTGTGACAGACCAGTTTTATAATACAATTCCATTTTCCATACATTTTCTGTATCCTTCTTGCAATAATTCAAATTGTATTAATTCACACAAAAATGACTCTTAATGATAGAAATAGAGATATTTTTTTGTAAGTTGTGCAGCCATCCAACTGTTTGTTTGCAAAAAATTGAGTTTTTGAAGATAAAGTTACATACATAAATAAAATACGTGTTACATATTTTTAATACCACGCATCAATTAAAAACCTTAAAACCTATCATAAAGTGGCTAAATAATCCAAATAATTTTTTTTTGCATATCATTGAAATATCTGATGTCACATAAAAATGATCTACGACCATAAAATATTAATAAATAGAAATAAAAACTGGATCATTCCCAAAAATAGATGATGGAATGGAAGTAAACATAGTTTATTATTCTCTTTGTTTCAGCATTTCGACCACCATGGCATAATTTATTGGAATAATAATCGGCAATATATGGCCAAAGTTTCGGAGGACAACCTCTTCGCTATCGAATAAACGAAATGTGTAAAAATGTCTTTATTCCCTTATATATTTGTTTACTGGTGGCAGGTCTCTCATTTGTGAGGGGCTGTCTAGGCAGGTACCACCGCAATGTCTATTTCTCTCGCCAAACATTAGTTTAAATGCACTGTTGTGTTTTGGATTTAAGGATATTGTAGCCAGAGTGACTACTGGACATATTGAGACTTAACATCTTATGTCTCAGGATGGCGAGCGCAGTGGAATGCCAAGGATTGCTTTGTAATTCAAGATGTTGATTTGTTACTGTTTATGCTTACCATCAGGCGAACGGCATGCTCGTCTCGCCATTCATTGGAATAAACAAAAAAAAATTATGACAATAGTTTTTATACATACTTTCTTACGCCCTTGGCTCAGCGACCAAAAGTGGGTTTTGGCCTCCGAATCGAGAGTTCTCCCGTTTTGTGTGTTCTGCGCCACATCGTTTTCTCTGCACTAAATAAGCATGAAATGTAATATCTCTGTAATAAATTATTTGATTTTTTATCGTTTGTATAGGCAGACGAGCAAGCTAGGCTGACGGGTGATCGCTTTTTGGATTTTTTAGTCAAATCGTCTGACGTTGGGTTGCAGTCTATTCGAATACCATAGTTAACAAGTAATATTTACTTATAGCTATCACACAATATATAGTATATCCAGACTTTGACCGAAAACGAAGCCAGGTAGTAGTTTTAATGAGACACATTGTAACAAAATATGCAAAAAATAAGCGACCAAATTTGTGACCTATCTTCGTATTTTGTTGGTTAATCCGTACTTATATAAATAATAATTTTCACCCCTTTATTTTCAAAGACTCTATGGTACGCAAAGTTTGAAATTATTATTTTAGCAAAACAAGTTTGGCTTTACCAGCCAAACTTGATGATATTTATAACATCACAACAAAAAAGTCGCGTTTTATGCAACATTTTTAATTGCATTATGTAAGCAGTCACTAAAACTACTACCCGCTTCGTTTTCGATCGCAGATTGGATATACCCTGTATAGTCCTCACCATATAGTATGGTACGAACAATGCCATATTTATACGACGATTCGATATGGTCCTTGTAGGGGCTAGAAAGAATTTCCGTGCTTTCCCAGCGTTTTTCCCATATCTATTACTGGAATCGAGTATAAGAAACAGCTCATATCAGATGACCTGTTATTTAAATGCAATAATGATTTGATCCGTAGTGCTTTAAAACTGGCTTCTCCGGCTGTAAAAGTCTTTTTGCGAGGTTATTTACCTCTTTACTGTCCAACTAAACTACACAATTTCAATAACATTTCGCCTAAAACCATGGAATTGTGGCTTTACGGCAAGCGAAATTAAAATTGTGTGAGTTACGCTTGTCTAAATATGTTTAAAATTGAAAAATATGAAACGTCAAACGGTACCTGTTAGTTTAGTTGGATAGTAGCTCATTGTTTTGTCACCCGCTTTGTCACGGAGGGAAGTGGACATTAATTTAAAATAAATATTTTTAACTATTAATGTAACTTTCTGATTGATTTCGTTGCGGGTTAAAGACAAGTTAGACATTCCCAAAGACTGACCTTCAATGCTCGGTGTCATTACAATGCGAACTATTGATCCTGGGTTACAGGAGTTGCAGTGGTGTGTATGAGGGCAGGACAGTCTCCAGTAAGATACGAAGACTTTTTGGTGTCACAAAACTCAAAACAAATAAAGGTGTTGAATAATAATACATCTGAATTTGTCTTTGGTATATTATTAATCTATACATATAAATAAAATTGAAGTGTCTGTTTTAAAAGTGAAAATAAAAAAAAATGTCCAACTACATATCGTTATATACACGATACCTGTGCCGAACATGATCTTTAAAAAATTTTTGTCTGTCTGTCTGTCTGTCTGTCTGTTTGTTCCGGCTAATCTCTGAAATTACTGGACCGATTTTGACGGGACTTTTTTGTCAGGTAGCTGATATAATAAGGAGTAACTTAGGCTACTTTAATTTTGAAAAACAAATTAGGGTTCCGCAGAAAAAAAATAAACCCTTCAATTTTGAGGTTGTTTTTTTAAATATGGTATTATGACACGCGGGTGGATGAGCTCATTATGTTTCTTTGATTTATTTAGTCTAAAAATATTCTAGAAATGTCAGGTAGCTGATATAATAAGGAGTAACTTAGGCTAAATTTATTTTAGAAAAATAAAGTTTCTGTTAAATTCCACGCGGACGAAGTCGCGGGCACAGCTAATATTGAATATGGATAATTGTATTGTCACCAGAATCAAAGGCGTATACCAAATTTCAGATCAATTGGTTAACGGGAAGAGGGTTAAACTTCAATTACTAAATTTGACCCAAACAAACAAAAGGGGTGCGCTAAATAAAACCGTTTAAATAAAAAATGGTAGACCATTTTAAATAATATGATGAAATTGGTCCTGAATTTGGATACTAGAAATCAAACAAAATTGTGAAGAAATGAAACAAGAAACTAAACCAGCAGTTTTGGTTTTACGCTGTGAGGCCCTGTGGCGCAATGGATAACGCGTCTGACTACGGATCAGAAGATTCCAGGTTCAAATCCTGGCAGGGTCGTCGTTGCTTACGTCGTCGTGGAAATTTTTAAAGTATTTTTTAAATATTTAGAAAGATTTTAATTATTATTTTTGTTTTGTTTTTCGTGAACTTAATTGCTATAGTTTATATATTTTTATTACCACTCTGTTTTTGTTCGTAAATATTGTTTATATTTTGTTGATTTGTCTAGATTGAATATATTAGATATATTACTTAGGTTTAAGAATTTAATTAATGTAATTGGTGTATGCCGTTTTAATTAAGTTAAAATAAATAAAATAATTAAATTATCTATACCCGTGGCATAATCTAGGAGTATTGTGTGATTAAAATAATTGCCAAAATAAAAGTTAAAAAATCTTCATTGTCTCGTCTATACCATCAATACTAATATTATAAAATGAAATTAATTTATTGCATTGAATAGTCTCTGAAACTGGGTCATATTCAAAATAATTGTAAGTTACGGATAGGAAACGAATATGAATATTATTTCATTGTAACAGTAAAATAACAGAAAGGAATTATTAGGGCAAGTTTATATAATAGCACACGTTTGTAAAATAAATAATTAACGTTGCTAATTTATAACATCCGGAATGGGGGAATACCATCATCGGTATCGCTACCTGTACATGCTGATTACAGTTAACCTACTGTGATCAGGTATAAAATTGCTACCTACGAGTGTTAAGCCGGGGTGGATGACTAGGTAGGTATATAATGAAACAACAATTTGGTGATCGTATTTTAGTATAATTGCCATAAATCAGTGCACAATTGCTAAAACAGTTCAAATTACTGCATAATTTTAATAATTGAAGTTCTGTATGATTGTTAATTTTCGTACTTGCAGTGTATAGCTTTTGGTAGCTTTCTAAGCATTTGCAGTAAAATTATCAGATCATTTAACAGGCATTTCTTAAAAGGTTACCTAAACTCTATTGATTCACAATTTATGGGTATTTGTTATTTAAAAAAAGTGATAAAAACTTGTATTTTATGAATCGTGTTTATATTTATTTTTGAGAATCTCTTTTTTTTTATCAAATGTAAATCGTGGATCGTATTTTAATGAACATACAACATGACACTGGCCTATAAATTGCAAACAGCGAGAACAAATTTCGCGGGGTACCTTTGCGCATACCCTATAGCTGATACTGAGACGGCCGACGAGTACAATACATACATACAATACATGCACACACAGACAATACATGACAAATTATACGCAAATACACTTAAAATAACTCAAATTAAAAAAATGTTTTGTTTAAACTACGGTGCAATAAGTTTTGTTTTTAATTCATACGTATGAGACATCTATACTTAATATTATAAAGCTGCAGAGTTTGTTTGTTTGTTTGTTTGATATATCATCACGCTATGACCTATAGGAGGAAAGCAGTAGTGATATTTCTAGCAAATACGAGGAAATTTTGTTCGTTTTTCGTGGTCCGATTGGTCGATGTTCTAAACTGATAGTCAGAATTAAACATTTTGACCGCCATTTTAAAACGTGTATGCACCCGGGCGTAGCCGGGCCCGACCGCTTTGTAAAATAAAACTATGTCCATATCTACCAAAATAGCCCATTAATTTTTGAGATTATTGCAACAGTTTTAAACAAGGTATACTCTATCGAAGTGTTATGCCGCAGTACACCAAAATATATTCAATTATAATTTTTCGTTTTCATAAAAGACATTGTTTTTTGAATTGATACTTTTAGATGCGCTGGGGGACAAATTTAAATTCCGCATTAGTATTGTTTTCAGACTCAAGAATAAAACAAATATTGGTACATTGATGCCGTATCTAGACATTATAATGAATCGATATGCAATTTTATATTTTTAAATATTTGTCCTATTACTTACGTCACCTGGTAAGGCAGTATGGTTTTATTTATTTATATATGGTAACGTATTAAACGCGACTGCCAACAAGTTAACGATGGTCACGGGTTCAAATCCCAAGGCACACCTCTGACTTTTCGGATTAATTTCTACGTGGAATAAAATCCGCCATCACGCACTAAGCCAGCGGGGTGGACTATATTTTCTTCTATAATATAAAAATGAATCGCAAAATGTGTTGGTAAGCGCATAACTCAACAACGCTTGGACCAATTTGGCTAATTTTTTTTTTTAAATGGTTATTATTATCACAGAATACTAAACTAACAGAAGTCAAGCTCCATACAAAGCGCGCTAAATCAACGCACACATAGACAGCGTTCACCGACACGATATTTCAAACCAGTCGAAACCACTGTGAGCGCGAGTGTCACCCGCTTCGGGAACGCAAACAGTGAGATGTTTTGTGTAAAGATGGAGCAAATGAATAAAAGTTATTACACTTGTATATAAAACACCAGATTATAATATTTGAATATAAATTTCATTAAAAAAAACATATATTATACAAATACAATTTAAAAAACTTAGAATAATGACATACACATTCTCAGCGAGTTCATAAATAAAATTAAAATTTATTTATCGTATTATTGTGTGTTATATATTTTATTTTCAAAAGTCAATCAAACGATACGAGTGCTATTAACACGATACGTGTTTTCGCATAAGCCAAAGTTAACAACCCTTGCGCGAACGCCGAGCGTAGTGTGAGTGTGGCAACAAAAGTGAAGTACATACACAAGCTTGACTTCTGTTAATATTCTGTGTTATTATTTTATTACTAACAAAAAGTAATGGCGTGCAATATTTTTTGGAAAAACAGCATTTTGGTGCTGAAATAAGGGAAAAAATATTGGATGGACAATAAAAAACGCTAAAGTTTTTAATGTCAAAATTTCATAAGGCAATCTTTATATGTACATGTATATGGAGAGAAGGGATATAATAGAGTGGAAGGTACGGGAGGGGGCTGGGATAGCTGACCGATTTGATAGGACGAAATGTAAATGCACGTTATAAGACGGGATGGATAATAAAGAGAAAGGACGGGACGGATCGGGAATAGACTGAACAGACGGATGAGATGGGATTGAGCCGGACAGTAGGATAGCTACGTCAAGTTTAGGTATACAAGAGTTTATACGAAAAATAACATGTATTTGGTGTGGAGTGGAATCAAAAAATATATGCACCCAGGCGAAGCTGGGTCGGGCCGCTAGTAAATAATATTTTATAAAAAATAATCAGATATTGATTTTGAGCGCAATCCGATCAATTTCTAAATGGTTCAAAATGAAAGCTATAATTTAATATGCATTTTTTTTAAATCTAGCACTAAACTTGGTCAATAGCGTGAGGAAAAACTAAAAAAAAAGGTCACGAACAATGTTACAGGACTGTTTTGTCTTCGTCTATTTATTAATTAATATAACAAGGGGTGGGCTCGGCTCCGCCCGGTAGCAGATACTTTTTAAACCCAGTCCAAATCAGCAACTTATTATTTTTCGTACTGTTTTACATATATTCAAAATTAATGCCGTCCTCTGTACTGCTTTCTGCCCGGTCCCGTTCCGTCCCATTATATCCCACCTTGTCCCATTTCAGTCACACTTAAGGCATGCAATCCAGTCCCATCCCATTTCTTTGAGAATAAAAAAATAACAAATATCGGCATTCCTACCTAATCCCACGGGAACTCTACATTTTTCGAGATAAAAAGTGTATAAGTGTGAATCCAATATATATACTTAAATCTACCAAAGTAAGCAAATATTTAATTGTGTACATTTCAGCTTTTATTTTCCATGCCGTGTAAATGACGTGCTACAAATTTCATCTGTAATTGAAGGCCAAACTAGTGGAATAATAACAATGTATGCATTGTACGTGACAATTGTAAGCGACAAAAATACGTCACGAATTGGTTCCGAAATATGGCTTTACAATAAGCAGTTGCAATGTGGTTA
Organism: Hyles lineata; assembly: GCA_030180105.1. Lineage (NCBI taxonomy): Eukaryota > Metazoa > Arthropoda > Insecta > Lepidoptera > Sphingidae > Hyles > Hyles lineata. Next base: position 2,938,128 of record JARJEE010000023.1, read on the forward strand.
TCAATTTTTCCAATGTTTTTTACCAAAATGATGAAATTTTAGGTACAATGACAGCCTTCGTGGCGCAGTCGGTATATCCAGAATCACTAGTAAGTACTTAGATAGACCGATTACTTAATATAGCTTTTTTTATGACAGCCTCCATGGCGTAGTTGGTTAGGCGCTGCCTGTGAAACGAGAGGCCACGGGTTCGATCCCCGTACCGAGAGAAATGTTTGTGCGGCCCACAAATATTTCTCTCGGGTCTGGGTGTTTGTGAGACCGAAAAGTCTCCCGTAGTTCCTGATACCCACGACACAAGACTCGATCTTAGTGTGGGGTCAGGATTATGTATGTGACTGTTGGGTGTATTTATAATAATCACATTCCCGACTTTCATATTTAGGATAGAAATTATCATTGCAAACTTTGACCCTAGTTAAACCTCTGTGTAGCCTCTGAAAGGGTTAGTTTAAATTAAATTATACAATCTTAAAAATGCAAGTATTTTTAATTACCCGCCCAAAACATATGTTGCTGGCCGGTTGATTTTTTATCAATGTTTGCCATTTGCCGATTATCGTCAGTATCACCCGCGATTTCGGCGCGGTAGGTTGCGTCGCTCCGCTGCGAATTTGTTAGTTCGTTCCCGCGTAAAGTTGTGACAGTTGAAAAATTTGTTTAAAAAATAAAATAAAGTGTTTATTTTGTGCTTCTGTGTGTAGTTTTGGAAATATGTGACGGATTTTGTGTTTTCCTGTGCGAGTATTGAGGTATGTTATGTTTTCTATTATTTTATTTTCATTTTCGCGTAATTATAGTGATTAGTGCTAAAGAATTACAGGTTGAAATTGAATGTGCTTTGTTGAGGGTAGGTTTATGACAAAAAATGAAGTCATGTTAATTTTTTTGTTTTTTTTTTGTAAGGTAGCAAACGAAAGAAATGTGTACTGCCTATTCGCCTTGAGATAGAGTTTTCAAATTTCATGCCGTGTGTTGTAACAATATACACCATAATATGCACCATACAAATATTTTTTAATAGTTAACATTCAATTATCCCTATTTACTATGAAGGAAAACGTGCAAAATATTTGTATAAATATAGTGAACTTTGCTAAGATTTTCTTGTCGAAATATATTGAAAATTTTCGTATATCATGTAATGCTAATAGGATTTCAATTTGTGTAGTCCGTCGTTCCACAAATAACTAGCGTGATAGACAATGGATTAAACCTTTAAATTAAACCTTTTCATAATTATATTTATAGAGGGGTTCCAAGCCCAGCTGTGGGCTTATACGAGCCGTCACATAGTAATATAATAATATTAAAATGAGTCCATAATATAATTAAATTATTATTATTCTCTAGACTACGAAAAACAAACAAAAGTAATTGTTTCGATAAAATAATAATCTTTTGTAGGTTATCAATGGAAACATTAAATTTTTGACTGATATCAATAGTTCACGATAATCGGAGTAATGAAGCGTATCAATTTTAAATAGATGTGTGAAGGTAAATTATCCAATGATTGTCTCGCCTAACAAGTTACAAAAGTGGATTTTACCCTACATTTTTATTTTGAAAATTAGTTGTATAACATACGATGTGTATAATACAGGATAAGCATGAGTAATAGCATTGCTTTGTAATTCAAGGTGTTGTTTGGTTTTCGCTACTGTTTATGAGCGGTCGTATTGCTTACCATCAGGCGAACGGCATGCTCGTCTCGCTATTTATGGAAATAAAAATAAGAAAACAAAAAAATATCGTAGAAATCGCAAATTCTAAGTAAGGCTCAATTATTGTAAGTGAAGTGCAGTTTCAATAAAATATCCACAGGCGAGTGTTGGATATCCCTCCCGCTCAACATTATTATGCCGGCATTAAAAATAAACGCAAGTTGAACCCGTAACGTGATAAACGTACTTAGGCCTCTCTGACAAAATTTCAATTTTGTGTACTGTAGTCGCCTTAAATTAAACCCCATTTTCTCGCGGCGAGAATCGTATGCCATTATCGCATAACATAACCTTTATCATAGTGTTCAGACCATTTATTTAAACCCTAACCTGAGATTTGGAGTTACATAAAGATATGGAATGAAATGAAAATAATTTGTTGAAACCATTAAAATGTTCTACATGGTTCTGACAAATGTTACACCATGCAATTTTTTTACATGCTTACGATACGATCATCGTATATTCGAGGCGAGAAACTATCCAAGTGTAAAAGAGCTATTATAGGTACTATACGAATATCACCAGCCAATAGTTGTTTAATAATTATTAATGCATCCATATTTCATGGTATTTTAGTGAGTCAATGTAAAAATCTATAATAACAAAGCAGATATTTATTGTAATAACGTCATATTACGTTTCTGTTATTACAAACAGGCCTATCATTAATTACAGTTCAGTTTTTAAAGGATGGCAAACAGTGCCGATGACGACAATTCTGCCAATGTCAAATGTGCGATGACAACTCGTGTGTTTTGGTACAGTCATTGAGATAATATACTAGAGGGGACACTGCAAACAAAATATTTGTAACAAAATGAACGGTACATTCTATTTCTGTCTCTGTCACTGTATCAGCCCATATACGCCCCACTGCAGGGCACGGGCCTACTCTACAATCGACAGTACGATTGAAAGTGGTTAGGCCATATAGTCCACCACGCTGGCCTAGTGCGTGTTGGCGGACTTACATACCATAGAAATTCTTATAAATCGCTATGGTATGCAGGTTTCCTCACGATGTTTTCCTTCACCGTTTTTAGTGCGTGGTGATTGACTATCTATACACACATGACTTCGAAAAGTCAGAGGTGTGCCCTGGGATTTGAACCCGCGACCACCGTGAACAGTGGCAGCCGCATCCGGTCTGTCTCTGTCACGCCTACGAAATAACTTTATCTTCCCTCTCGCTTCACTGTGTACCCGTGTGCACGCGCCATACGTTTTGTTGATTAGATTTTGTTCCCGATGTCCGCTCTAGTATAATACCTCAATGGGTACAGCATCGATATCAATGTTACACTAGATAAGACGTTCTTTGTAAAAAACGTGTCCCACCCAAGTGCGGTGCATGCACCGCACACGAATCAGTCTGCCGCGTGACGGCTACGCAGCAGTACGCCTCTTTGATTATATTTATAAGTAATTTATTTTGACTTTTCCCCGTCAAACCGATAACGAAATTTTCTAAAATTACAATATAATTAAAGCATACAACTTAAGTGATAAAATATTGCAGTATAATGCCGATAATACAGATATTTTATTTATTATTCGATTAAATATTTGTATAGGTCATTAGAAATACAAGGTGAGCTTCTTAATCGTATGTCTCATTCCCGCGCATAAAAATTGCCCGTCGAGTGAGAGAGACGAACTATATTAGATATAGATTATTCATGGGACATTCATATCAGACGACAAATTAGGCATAAACTATTCGAATACATTACAAATACAGATATGTAGGAAGAATGTAGGTAAAAATTGATTTCAGTATTTTATTTTAATTTTATGTTGTTAATTAATAACACAAAATATGTGTTTTGTATGTATGTTTTGAAACAGTGGACAGTTTTTAGACCCTATTTCTTTATATGAAATACCTAATGGACTACGTTGAAATTTCGAACCCACTGAATGTTATTAAAGACTAATATCACTTAAAATTGTTTTAGATTCTTGCGCGTCGTTACAAAAGAAGGAGATCTCTATAATATTTGTCTGTTGTTTCATTATCTTATTGTAAAACTGTGATAAACTTGTACACTTATAAGAGTTTTTAGTTTAATTTAGATAACTTTCATGAATTATTCACATAAATAAAAAAATATTACAAAATATATAATTGCTATGACGGCATTCATACTTAGGCAGTATCTTAGGAAAAGCTATTATTGATTTGAACTGTCTCTTCTGTCTAATAATCTTTGATCATAATTTGTAATATTCAAGTAAACGTACTAGATGTCGCTACTGAGCTTTATTGAAATATGGGACAAACAGTTTCTATGACGCGTCGCGTCTATCGGTAGAATATAAGTCAATGGGGTACAGTGAATTCAGCGGTAAATTCCAGTGTTCGTCCGTCTTAACTGTTGTTATTGTATCGACACTAAACTAAATGTATTAATAGCATTAATTACATAATCCATATAAAAATCCGGCAAAACATAAGACCGACATATAGATAAATGTATTACAAACTATAAATATTGACATTTGTGTAATAAAATACGTGATAAGAAGTATGAATGAGTGTCGTGACGGTAGGATGTAAATGATAGTTTTGTTGCGCCTACAATTAAAATGTGGGTTGTATTTTAATAGGAATGTTGACTCCATTTTTATTTTTATTTATATCAAAGGATTGTATTATGCGAAAGAGTAAATGAAACATATTTTAAAACTCTTTTTGTAAAAAATAAATTATGCAAATATTGTGCTGTGACCAATGACGTTTTACAAATAGACGCGTCATACACTAACATAATGGCACAAAAAAATGGCGCGATGCGATGAAACGTGATGAATAGACATCGCTAGTTACGTAACAATAAGTGCCGCACTGTTATTGGCTAAAGCGCGTGTGACGTAGCACCAAGCATCAAGTACGGGATGACGTGGCGAGAGTTGTCAAACGTCGCCATGAGAGCGAATTTAATAATTTTATTTCATAAAAAAATAAATTTGTGTGTACTTGCGCACTAAATAAAATATTTATTTTGTTTCACAGTTTCAGAATAATTTGTACGTTATTTTAAATCAGTCTAATCAATTTTTCCGCAATTGGTTTTGAGAATACAAATAGTCAGAGAAACGTGTATCCGCGCCACTGGTTGAAGCATGACTGATTGCACGTGAGGCAATTACCTTCCAAACGTCTTGCCATTATAAAGCTCGGACAACGCATCTATGCTTTATAAACATCTTAGGCTGTGACCTCATCTTTTTAATGCAATATATGGCGAGACGAGCATGCCATTGGCTGACGGTAAGCGATACCGCTTTTGGACAGTAGCAAAACCAAACAGCACCATACATTTCAAAGCAATATTTTTTCCTCTGCGCTCGTCATCCTGAGACATAAGATGTTAAGTCTCAATATGTCCAGTAGTTACTCTGGCTACACCGGAACACAACAGTGTATGTATACTGCTGTTTGGCTTGAGAAATGAACGTTGCGGTGGTACCTACCCAGACGGCCTCTTGTATATAAGAGACCTGCAGGTCAATACACACTATAATGGTGAACAAAGGCATGGTGAAGAAACTTGCATACTATAGCGATTTTTAAGAATTGCTATGGTATGGTAAATTCGCCAACCCACGTTAGGCCAGCATGGTAGATAATATTGGCTAGTCCCTCTCAATCGTACTCTTGATTGTAGAGGAGGCTCGTGCTCTGCAGTGGGACGTATATAGATAGATTGATTTGGATATATATACGAAATACATCACACTTACATGGTTGATGACGTTTACCCAAACCTGTTTGTGGAAATAATAACTTATAATCAGAGTTATATAGTATCGTTTTTTGTTTTGATATCCAATCCAAAAAACACGTGTGTAATTTAACTGCAGCGCCGCAATGTAAGCAAATATTATTGATATTACTTTTTTATCACGACTAATTTGTTGTTTTTATACCCGGGTGGAAATTTATTATCTCAGTATGACCGATAGCCTAGTTCGCACCGCTCCGGTTTCGCGAATCAAAGGTCAAAGGTTTGAGCTCAAGGTAGCACTGACTTTTTCAACTTACCCGTCACTTAAGTGCATTAAACAGCAGAGCCACCGACCAACAAAAAGTTGCTTACATAGGCCGCCGGCTTCACTCATTGAAAGTCGGAAAACGTCATCGCCGATATGGCAGCAGCTCGACATAATTAGGAACATTTTTATGACGTTGTTGACGTTATGACGAGCAACGCGCTTGCGTTGTCTTAATATCATTTCGGCGGGCAACACGTGCGAGCTCTTTTTGCCGATATTATTCTTTTCTTATAGGCTGCCGAGTAACGCTGACGGTCTGCGTCGCCGGGCCGGCGGCTTTTGTGTCTAGAGCGCTTTAGTATTTGATTATTGTTTTGTTTAATGATAAAGGAAAATATTGTGAGGAAGCCTGCATACCTGAGATACATGTATTAAACTGACTGCCTGACGATGTGATTAAAACTGTAAGTTCTCACCCGGAGTCAGGACTTCGACGAGGTTGGAATCCCGAGTTAGGCTAATTGTATTGGATTTTTCTATTTATTATCAGCCCGAAGTCAGGAATTTGTGTCCGATAAGGCGATAGGATCAATTCCTATCACACCATAAACGGAAAATACAAGGCGAAACGTGGGAATCCTGGTTGCACCACTGCCTACCCCTTCTGGAAAAAAGTGTGAGTTAATGTATGATGGATTCAAATGCATGGGACGTGCACCAGTTTGTATTCTCGTCTAGGGTGATTGATGAAGACCTGAACCCTTCTCAATGGTGGAGGAGACAAGTGCTCAGGAGTCATACTTCGTATACGTACATACATTTATGTCTAGGAGTACGATAAACTTGTATATCTATATGTCTATATATTCATATCTCCGTTATATTTCTGTAAGCTCTTAGCTTCCCATCTCCATATGAGGATTTTTTAACTTATAAAAAAATGGACCTAAATTTAACTAATATTTTACACAATCGCCGATGTACTCGTAGTCCAGTAAATTAAATTTACAATTTTATTGTATTGTATCCCACAACGATAACTTTATAAAAACTTCTAATGTATAATTTTCGAGTATCAAACTTGCAAGTTCATGGTGACTGTCAAGAATTTCTTACATCATAATTGTTTAATTTCCTTTTCAATGATGTGCGGTTGTCGACGGACTAAAATTATTCTATCAGGAATGTTTGCAAAAAACTATGTTTTCTTGTGTCATTGGCCTGGTAATATTTGTATTCGGATTACATGAGGCTCCCTGACCTTGTGTAAAAACTTTTATCATTACAATATATTTAGCTTTGGGAATAAATCAATATGTACATACATAAACTCACGCTTTTTTCCTAGAAGAGGTAGGCAGAGGTGCCAGAACACACTCATTTATGTTTCGTCCCACAATGTGATAGGGGGCGAGCCTACCGCTATATCGGGCACAAATTGCTGACTTCAGGCTAATAATGAATAGAAAAATCCAATATCACTTTGTCCACCCTGGGATTCAAACCCGAGACCGCAGCTTTGTAACCGTACCCTAGTACATCTACGCAACCGACCGAGCACCCACCGAGACAGTCAATATGTATATAGGTATTATTATTGATTTGGATCGGATTTACGCGGGTATGAATACTAAATTTCCTTTTAAACATAATCCTATTATGGAAAAGAAGGATCATCCCAAAGAATAGGGCATTTATACAAAATGAATTGTCAAAGCTTATTGTAAAAATAAATTTTAACATTATAAACGTGGCAGATGCTAGATGCGACAAGTTGAAGGCAGGAATAATGGCGCAATTTTGACGAGGCCTATTCAGCTGTGGACTGTTTATGAACTAAACGTTGCTGATTATGAGTGTAAAATTAAATAGTAGACATAATATTTAAAAGGAAAGCACACCTAACTGAGAAGCTTACAAAAATGAACGACAGTTGAAGAGGTAATAAGGTAGATATGAACAAATTAAGACATGAATATCAAGATCCGGTGGTTACTCTATTTGATTTGGCACTTACAGTCAGGTAAGGCATTGTAGGTTATTTGTCATGCAGTAATATGCTTCCTTCCTATATGTCATAGCATGATGGTATATAGTCTATAGCATTCCTCGATAAATGACTTGTCCAACACAAAAATATTTTTTTAATACGAACCAGTAGTTCCTTAAATTAGAAGTAACAAACAAACAAATAAACAAACTCTTCAGCTTTATATAGACAGATTGGTGCCTTATTAAATTTCGGTTTGTGGTCTATACCATCGCAGATATTTGCTATATCCCGTGGTATATTGTCCATATCCATTGATTTTTAGCGGTGGGCCCGTTGACGCGAGAAATTCGGTCGTGCATGCGCTCCTTTTATGTTGGTGACGATAAATCTTTCACTTTTATTCCCTGTTGGGTTGGTGTGAACAATTTTTCGACGTAAATCTTATGATTTTGTTACACTATCGACAAGGCCTTGGATATAATCTCATCGCATATAGATGAACTTAAAAGCATAGTGCAAATATAGCATATTACAGATAATACAACCTCCATGGCGCAAATGGTTGAAAGCCGGCTGTGAAACGAGTGGCCGCAGGTTCGATCCCCGCACCAAGAAAATTAATGTTTGTGAAATCCACAGGTATTTGTTTCGAATAAGAGTGTTTGTCAGACCGAAATATCTTTAATAGATATTGAATTCCACGACATAAGACTCGATTCCAGTGTGAATTCAGGACGATGTATGTAACTGTTGGGTGTTTTCATTTATTTTATTTTTTAACATTTCGCCATTGGACTCCATATTGGTGGTTCGTTCAAATAACTTTCCCGAGTCCCTTTCAAAACTTATCTGTATCAGCTCATATGTACATACGTCCCATTGCAGGGCACGAGTCTTCTCTACAATCGAAAGTACGACTGAGAGCGGTTGTACCATATAGTCCACCACGCTGGCCTAGTGCGTGTTGGCAGACTTTACATACGATAGAAATTGTTTAAAATCACTATGGTATGCCGCTTTCCTCAAGATGTTTTCCTTCATCGTTACAGTGCGCGATGACTATCAATAATATATTAAAAGCTTAGAATTATAGAAAATGGGGAGTGGAACAGGTTCAGTATACACAAAACACCGACTTTAAAAATTACAATTTGAACAAAGCAAATAAAGCTTTGAAGCGGAGCGTGACTGTTCACGTGCTGTTTGTTTTATACAGCTTCATTTTATGTTTTTTTTTTATAATCCCAAGCCCGGATTTATATAGACAATCTTTATTGAACTATTCAATCTCATGGCATCGGGAAAGTTCTAGTTTTTAATTTCCGTTCGTCGCGACAATTTCGCGTCGCGCGTACCCACTGGTTATCAAATGCTTTTGATAACTTTTCAGCCCGACTTCACTTTTCGAGACCGGCATTCTGCTTTATTGAAAATGTCACCTTTATACTCGTGGCTTAGATTGTGAGCCAATTTTATCATACTAACAGAGTGAGATTAAAATAGAAGATTGAATCCTGGAACTTGCATCTTTTTAGATTTTTAAAACAAAAAGGCAATGAAAGATATGTGTAGTTTACTCGTATTAGGTAACTGTATCAGCCCATATACGTCCCACTGCAGGGCACGGGCCTACTCTACAATCTACAGTACGATTGAGAGTGGTTAGGCCATATAGACCACCACGCTGGCCTAGTGCGGGTTGGCGGATTTACATACCATAGAATTTTTTATAAACCGCTATGGTATGCAGGTTTCCTCACGATGTTTTCCTTCACCGTTTTAGTGCGTGGTGATTGACTATCAATACACACATGACTCCGAAAAGTCAGAGGTGTGCCCTGGGATTTGAACCCGCGACCACCGTGTACATGTTGGCAGCCGCGTCTGGTCCGGTTCCCAACAGGCCACCACGCACTATAATGGATAAATATCTAACATATTTTAACAAAAAGTGGTCCGTCCTTAGTTTAGTTACGGGAATAATATTTATCGAAACTAAAACAAGGTTCTTTCAATTCTATCTAAAACTATGACGAAAGTTTACGTAATTTATACATTTTTGTTTCGGGTGTAAATGCCTTGGAAAGTCTCTTTTAGTTTTTGATACTCACAATACATGACTTGTATCTTAGCGTAGGGTCAGAATGTGACATTTGGGTTTTTTTATTTAAAAACATAATAAGTTCTCGCTTATACCCTTGGAGGTAAGCAGAAGTGTCATAGTCTGCCGATAATATTTATGTCTTAAGTGTAAAAATAAGCATATCTATTGCCATTGCGGGCATAATACAGTGAACACATTAAATGTTTGTGAAATTAAAAAAATATCGCAGTGGGGATTGCACAATTTCATTCAAGTCCAAAACAGCAATCTTAAAGTTCATACAACATCCGTGGCGCAGTTGGTTAGACGCCGCCTGTGAAACAAGAGGCAGCGGGTTCGATCCCCGCACCGAGAGAAATGTTTGTGCGGCCCACAAATATTTCTTCCGGGTCTGGGTGTTTGTGAGACCGAAATGTCTCTCGTAGTTCCTGATACCCACGTCACAAGACTCGATCTTAGTGTGGGTTCAGGACTATGTATGTGACTGATGGGTGTTATTTATTTATTTATACGTGTTGCTACTGAACTAAAATAGCGCTATTTATTTATAACAAAATAGAAATAATTGTTTAACCATGTAAATTTTGAATTTAATAATAATGTAAAAGTTGTCAAACATAATAAAATCGTTTCAACCAGGGTACTTCTGAAATGAAATTTAATAATTCTTTAGACTGAAATTGCAGATTTTAATTATGCTAAAAGCTTTTAATTTTTACACAAATAATAGTTTTATGAAAGAAGCGCACAAACAATTAATAATATCTTTGTATATATTTGTAAATAATTCTTTTCAACCTTAAATGTACTGCTCGCATTCGCATAGTCCCGAACCGGTCGGATTTATCGTATTCACGAACGATGAATGACATATGATGGTAAGTGATACGACCGCTCATAAACAGTAGCAACACCGAACAACACCTTGAATAACAAACCAATGCTTGGAATTCCACTGCCTTCGCCATCCTGAGACACAAGATGCTGAGTCTCAATATGTCCAGTAGTTACTCTGGCTGCAATGTCCTTCACACCGAAAAACAACAGTGCATTAATAATAATTTGTGCATTAGTTTATGATAATAATAATAATATAATGCACAAATTGTTAGTTTAATTTTTCTGTGCAACTCTCATGTATTTTACTCTCGTCGTAAATTTATCATAAATTTCCAGTGCAATATTTATTTATTCACAATTTATTAATAACTGATAAAGACAGTTTTAACTCTGATGTAAATAAAAACGTGTCATAAGCTCCCGCCAACAACCGCCATTACCGTACCTGTATACACACATACACACTATGTACACACACAATGTGAAAATCATAAGTGGCTGGCAGAAAGAACAATTTTGGCATCGGCAAAAAATGTGGACGTCAATGGGTAATAGATACAACAGCTGTTGCCTGGGGACTTGGTGTCATTTAATCTTTCGAAGCAGTTTGCAATACCAAAGAAACTGTGAATTATCCAATTGAGTTTTTAAATTCATTGGATTTGCCAGGCATTCCACCACACCATTGATAATTGAAGGTTGGATCTCCGGTTATTCTGCTTCGTAACTTGAATACACGGCTGTGTAATGGCACACAATTAGTCATTTAAAAAATAATGGATAACGTTATTGAAGCCATCATTTTGAATGGCAAGTTTCAAGGCGAAAATGTGTTGCTGCCACGAACTTCTATGATTCCTAAAGATGTTTACTGATGGTAGATCTCTCATATATGAGAGACCGCTTGGGTGGGTACTACCGCAAGGTCTATTTCTCCCGTCAAACAGCAGTGTAAATACACTGTTGTCTTTAGGATTGAAGGGCATTGAAGTCAGAGTAACTATTGGACATATTGAGACTTTACATCTTATATCTCAGGATGGCGTGCACAATGCCAAGCTTTGCTTTGTAATTTAAGGTGTTTGGTTTTGCTACTGTTCATGAGCTATGACGGCATTGGCTATGACGATCAAGTCATAAGGCCAGACATTGTATGTGGCTTAGTTTTGGAAACACCATGCTTTTCCCACGAACAACTAACTATATGTGGCATGTTTTCGCATGGGCAAACCATTCGGTTTGTTTGTGTTGGCTAGTGACGGACTAACCAAGAATATGACAGCCTCCGTGGCGCAGTTGGTTAGACGCCGCCTGTGAAACGAGAGGCCGCGGGTTCGATCCCCGCACCGAGAGAAATGTTTGTGCGGCCCACAAATATTTCTTCCGGGTCTGGGTGTATGTGAGACCGAAAAGTCTCTCGTAGTTCCTGATACCCACGACACAAGACTCGATCTTAGTGTGGGGTCAGGACTATGTATGTGACTGTTGGGTGTTATTTATTTATTTATTAATATTGTACACTCAATTACTCTGAGAGATCAATCTTTATTTTTTCAACTGCCATAGTTGATAGTAAAAATATAAATAATTATTTTTGGTGTTCAGATAGCTATCAAGAAATGTAATTTAAAATAAATTCGTTACTAATTAATTAGTAATAAATTAATTATTAACCGTTATTGATTCATTTATTAACCTAAATAAAATATACTTTCATTATTTATAACGCTTTCAATTATAAGTACATCCCTGCACACTTATAGTAGATAGTTATTTTTATTGAACTAATGTGGATGGAAGAGCTGGTAGGGGTCGACCTCACCGAACATACACCATCCAAATCGGTAATACCCTCAACAAGGGTCAGGTCAAAAGTACCCTGAACCGACGAGACGCATGAAGAGGTTGATCAAAGCAGATGAAGCGAAAGTAATATGTCAGGATCGAGCAGTGGCGGTCTATAGTCTCTGCCTACCCCTATGGGATACTGGCGTGACAAAATAACGTTTGCCGGATCAGCTAGTAGCATTATAAGATAGCAGTTTAACTATATTTAGGGGTAGGGTTTACCCACATGTTACCCGAAATTTTTCAGCCCTTTAAAAAAGTACAAATTGTGGATAATCCCACTGACCTTTTGACGGAAATAAAACATCAACCGTTTTTATTTCCATCATCTGAATATACATAATATATGGATTTTTTAAGAGCCTTTCCATGCGGTGTTAGCATTTTTATCCGAATGCGGGCAATCGGACGGTTTAGGATTTATTTTATGTACTATATTATATCAGCATATATACCTCTTACTGCAGGGTACGGGCCTCCTCTACAATCGAAAATTTGATTGAGAGGGGTTAAGCCATATAGTTCACCATGCTGACCTAGAGTTTTTTCTTTTTTTTCTGATTTAATTATATTGAAATAAGAAAATTACTGATAAAGTCCTGATTGTAAATATACTGAATTTCAAAGAAATGACACCTAAATTATTGTGAAATACGACGCTTGCGGCACCATGACGGGTACTGTACTGTCCTATCTGTATTTCTATCAGTTTGTATATGTCCCACGGGCCTCCTCTAGCACCGAAAGTACGATTGAGTGGGGTTAGGCCATGTAGTCGACCACGCTGGCCTCGTTCGGATTGGCGTTCTTTAACATATCATAGAAATTCTTCATACTGTCATAGTGATTGCTATTCGAGCTTTCACGAATGTTTTAGTAGCGAATTACTCAGTCTGCTATTTGTGTTGCCGACACAATCATGCCAGCCAGTAGCATACACATACACACACGCACACACATACACACTCACACAGGTTGTCTATAGAACCTGAAACGGTAGACGTAATAAACGTTTTGCACCATCCTATATATTTTTTTGTAACTAATTATTATGTCAGATTAATACATTTTTATTTATTTTGCGAACTCCAACTTATTTGTACAATGGCACAACCACTCGTGATTACGTTTCGTTTCTGCTCCATTGTCCACTCGTATATGAAATCATACAATTTCTATTGTTCTAATACAATGTGCAAATCTCTTCGGATTTAAAATATGGTATTTTTAATAGATTCTCTTGTTCTGAGTTTTATTATTGTAATGTGATAATAGGAATTCGGATCAGGATATTTAGGTATCATATGATTTGCAGCAAATTTTGATATTTTTGTGATTGAAATAAAAATATTATTTACGGATTGAATGTGTAACATTCGCATAAATCTAAGAAACCATTGTTTTTTGTGATAGTATATTATGAAAGAAAGAAAAGTTTATTGTTGGTACAAATACAATACAAAAGCAAAACAAAGAAAACAATATTAATAATAAAAATATTCCAACTCAAGAAAATAGAAGATATAAGGTATTTACAATGAAACAAAAAAGTATTATTCATATAAAGATAACAAAAGACAATAATATTCTCCGTTACTATTTGTGCCAACAACCACTTATGACCACTTATGACCACTTAAATATCTGTATTTGTAATTCTTTTATCTGTCCTTATACGTCCCACTGCAGGACTGGTCTTCTCTATAATCGAGAGTACGATTGGGAGTAGGTAGGCCATATAGTTCGTCACGCTCGCCTCTTGCGGGTTGGCGGACTTTACATACCAAACAATTGTTACAAATCGCTATGGTATGCAGGTTTCTTCACTATGTTTTCCTTTTTTTTTATATTGCTATGAATAGCGAGCCGAACATGCCGTTCACCTGATGGTAAGCGATACGATACGTTCGCTCATAAACAGTAGCAAAACCAAACAACACCTTGAATTACAAAGCAATGCTTGGCATTCCACTGCGCTCGCCATCCTGAGATATAAGATGTTAAGTCTTAATATGTCCAGTAGTTACTCTGGCTACAATGCCCTTCAATTCGAAACACAACAATGCAGGGGCGTGCGCTCCTTGTAGGCAGAAATGCAGTGCTTTACTTGCCATTTACAGATATTTTATTATAACGTACGTACTTCTTAATGACTTTAATTAACAGTAAATAAATGAATAAACAAAATATAATAACTTAATAACGCCTAATATTTTATAAATAGCACCTATTTGCAAGCGCACAAACATTATGTTTGCCACTCGAAAAGCAAAAGGCGCTGCAAAGCAAAATAATGTACCTAATCAACCAAGTAATGCCGCCGCGTCCCGCATGACATTTGTTTGCATGTGTGTAGTAATTTTGGTGTCCGTGCATAGTCGCAAACGCACACACGCATGAATATTGAAAGCCGCGACTCCTGCGGCAGGCCTCGGAAGCTCGGCAGTTGTCGGGAGTAATCGGAAATGTTCGTTGCCTATAATCCGAGTAAAAATAATAGACAGAAATCTAATAAACTGCGCAAAATGCACATTATGCATTTTTGTTTGGTAAGGTTTTATTTCTTTAAATAGCACAATTTTTTTGTGTTTCGCGGGGGCCATTTTGCTTTTTTCATGTGATAAGCATTGTTTATTATTTTGTTTGCGTCAGTTTAATTATAGTTTTCTTATAATATTTTACATTTTAATATTTGAAAGTGTGTACATTTAACAGTTTATTTCTGAGTTTCTATAATAATTGTAGTGATTTGCTTTTACTAGTACGTTTGTTGATTTTTTAAAATGTTATTTGATTGTGAGGTTTGTGTTGAAAGTGTGTGTTTATTAAAAATTAAAAATAACAAGTTCTCACAATTGTCATTCAGTGAAAAGATTCAAATTTTGTCTAAAGGTAGGTGTGTACCCGAGTTACAACAATTAAATCAACAAAAAGGGAATGTAACTCGAAAGTTTCATGTTAAAAGTTATGAAACGTATAACTGGCTGTGTGGTTGTGTACACACGATTAAATTATATTGTTTTCCTTGCATATTGTTTAGTAATTCTAGTACAGTGTGGACTGATTCAGGATATTCAGATTTAAATAATTTCTATGCCGCGGCAAAGAAGCATGACCATACAGAAAAACATCTGGAGGCCTGCTTAAAATTAAATACTTTTGGTAAATCTCGTATTGAAATGAGTATCAACAGCCAGTTACGATTAGATATTGAGAGGCATAATGCTAAAGTTGATCGCAATAGAAACATTTTTCAAAGGCTGATCGATGTTGTTTGCTTTCTGGGAAAACAAGAATTAGCTTTTCGCGGTCACGATGAGTCAGTATCGTCGTTGAATAGAGGTAATTATTTAGAAATAGTAGATTTATTAGCCAAGTATGATGGAATTTTAGAAACCCATTTACAGAGTGCAAGTACCTCATTCACAGGCATGTCGAACCGTACGCAGAATGATTTGATCTCGAGCGTTGCATCTGTGATGATCGATCGCGTTAAAGCCGAAATTAAACAGTCCGATTTTGTCGCCGTCATGGTAGATGAGACTCCTGATGTTAACGGCCGTGAACAATTAGTATTAGTTTTGAGATATTTTCGTGATTTTGAAGTAGTAGATCGATTTATCAAATATGTTGATGTCAGCGCGGATCGGACCGCTGTAACCTTGAGTTCTATTATTTTGGAAATTTTAGAAGAGTTCGATTGTGTATCCAAATTAGTTGCACAAACTTACGACGGGGCAGCAGTTTTATCCTCACAAATTAATGGCGTGCAGGCTTTGGTGAGACAAAAATGTCCACAAGCTATGTACGTTTGGTGTTCAGCACATATATTAAATTTAGTTTTATCGAAATCGTTCGAACGAGTTGCTGAAACAAAACGCTTTTTTAGTATTATAAAATCAATCGCGGCTTTTTTTCACACCAGTACAAAGCGAATGGCCCATTACAACAACTTTGCCGATATGAAAAAGCTGCCTCGTGTCGCGGAAACAAGGTGGACATATCATTCGCGCACGGTTAATATTATTAATAATGCGTCAACCCACCTCCTAGAATTGTTTGAAAATATGAACGAAAATACACAAGACTGGGATGGTGAAACACTGACACAAGTCAGTTCATTTTTATATATTATGAAAGAATTTGAATTTAATTTTCTTTTAAAATTTTTCGCTGATATTTTTGCAGAAACGGATATTCTGTACGATATTTTGCAAAAAAAAACTAGTGACATCGCGTATTGTGTAACAAAGATAAAAGAGTTAGAGTCATTTTTAGAACGTTTTAGAGAGAAGTTCGAGATCTATTATGATGCCGCCGTTCACATTACCGGACCACCTAAAAGAAAGCGCAATGTCGATGATGTAAAAATACATTATCGGCGAATTTTTGTTGAAATAATTGATAATGTAGTCAGTGAATTAAGAAATCGTTATAAAAACATTAAAGATTTAAAGTTTATTGAGCTACTTTCTTGTGAGAATTTTAAAAAATATAGTGAACGTTTCCCTGAAAATGAAATCAGAGAGTTCACCAATAATTATCAGGCACATTTTAATTTTGATAAATTGAAAAATGAATTGCGCTGTATTTATAGATCACCTCAATTTGCAAATAGTTGTGTATTTAGTATTATTCAAAATTTGTATAAGGACAATTTAAATAAAGTTTTTTCTGAAGTGTTACGATTAGCGAAATTCATTGTGACTATCCCAGCAAGCAGCGCATCGGCAGAGCGTTCATTTTCGTGTTTAAAACGTATCCACACATATTTGAGAAACACACAAAATCAACAACGACTCACAGAGCTTTCCATGATTTCTATAGAAAAGGCATTAATGATAGAATTAAAACGCAATCCAACTTTCTATGACGATATCCTAAAATCATATTTAAAAAAGGATAGGCGCATAGATTTAATCTATAAATGAATGAGTAGTTTTTTTTTACTAACCCGTAATTTTATTATTAAGTTTATTTATATATTTTGCGAATCACATGAAAATCGGTCTTTTTAAAGGCCACATCGGATATCTTGCAAGGGACGTGTTCTATAACCATCACTCACTTGGATAAGATATTTGAGGTGGTCGTTTATTTACATCGGGCTATAGTAATCTCAATTAACCGGAACCTTGAATATGTGAAAATTGAAGCTGACTCGGTGAGTAGTTATAATATTTTAGTTTATTAATCATTTACTTATTAGACTTTCTTCGGCCACGACAATCGATCGCTGGTTTTTCTGCGTTCCGTAGATGTATATGAATAGTAGTACATCTAAGACTTGTTCTGTTGGCATGGTTTCCGACTTAGAGATCCGTCGCGTGGCTGTGGCTATGCTAAACATCTATAAAAGAAAAGTTTTTGTGCCGAGTACTTCGCCGCATACCCAGTATCATAATCCTGTGCACGCCACTGCAACAATGCATTAACACTGCTGTTTGACGGGAGAAATAGACACTGCGGTGGTACCCACCCAGATGACCTCTCACATATGAGAGACCTACCACCAGTACTTTCCTTGTTATAGTGCGTGATGTATGACTATCAATACACACATAAATATCTATTCTGTACTTCGATCAAATATACACTAGATACAACATGAGCGCTTAGAAAATGGCACCAAAAAAGAGTGCTTAAGCACTCTTTCGCCTTCAGTCACGCACCGACCGTTGCTTCTAAAACGTCGCAACAATTTAGACAATATTATGTGAAAAGCTACTTTAAGCTCCAGGAATAAGGTGGAATTTGTTTTAATGTATTTGCAATATGTGATCTTTTTGTTTACTTTTTTTAATGTCATGCATCGGTGCCACTTTTGAACAGAACTTTTACAGGGAACTGTGTATCTAGTGTATATTTGATCGAAGATTCTGTAGCATCTATTCCGTACTTTTGCTCTTGCTTTTCGTTTCGTTTCATGATTGCTCTGAATTTAAAAACAGGTTAAATCGTTTAACAAACTATAAATAAAAAAATGGTTACGAAAAATACAATTATAGTTTACATTAACATATAAACTGTACATCTAAAATGATTGATATTAAAGCCGTTTATTGTCAGTACAAATATATGTATCATACTTCTAATATTCGACGTGCTTTGATCAAGAATACGATTGTTTATAAACTGTCAATCTTCTGCCCGCCCTTATCCCACACTTAGATCTGAAACATGAATTGCACAACTGTCCAAAAATAGAGTGTTATGTTATTAGGGTTAGGAAAAGTACGTGGTGGCAACCAATTTAAAAAAATATATAAAAAATACTCTCTGTCTGTACTGTACTGTAGCAGCACATATACGTCTCACTGCAGAGCATGGGCCTCCTCTACAATCGAGACAACGATTGAGAGTGGTTAGGCCATATAGTCCAGACTCTAGTATCAGTCCGTCTGTCTGTATCAGTTCATAATTATCCACTGAACCCGGTAATCCTCAACAAATGAAAGATCAATTGAGATGGCTTAGGCCATAGATCACAACGCTGGCTTAGTTGGTTTTAGCGGACTTTACATACGAAAGGAAATCCCTCAGATCTTTATTAAATTCAAGTTCTTTTATGATGTGTTTCTTCAAAAATACTCTTAAATATTTTGAGTATCAATCCTAGATTCATCGGAGTAATCACGTTCATTGATTTCAATGGATATTTGATCGTCGTAAATGTATTATTTCTCGAATCTAATCCAATTGAATGGTAGATAGTGTTAGTTATCAATGATAACGCGTCTGATACTTGCACTGCTGTTTACCGATCACGCATACTATATCATACGTCACAGTGACGAATATATATACATACACACACACTTTTTCCCCGAAGGGATAGGCAGAGTTGCCAGGACAGCCAAATTTCGCCAGTATGTTCCGTCCCACGATGTCATAGAGGCTGAGCTTATCGCCATTGCGGGCACACAAATTCTTGACTCCGAGCTGATACTGAATGGAAAAATCCAATATTACTTTGCCCGACCTGGGATTCCAACCCGGGACCTCCGCTTTGTAACCTTATTGTAGTACAACTACGCCACCGAGGCAGTCGAGTATATAAGAATTTTAAATAAAATGATTTTATGGATTTAGTTTAATTTTTATATTTTTAACTTCCCGAGCGACGTTTCGATTACTTTGCAGCTTTCGTGGTCACGAGGTGGACTGTGTTTTTTCACCTATAATATTTTTTGTGTGTATAAATCCACGAGGTTTATTATTAAACAATAATTTGAACTTGCGTGCCATTGCGAATTCAAAACTATGATAGGTAAAAAAATAAAATACAAAACAAAATAGTCGCTTTTTTGCGAATTGTTTAGTTGCATTGTCATAATAATCAGTCGAAGCGCATTGTAAAATCAATCTTAAAGTTAAGCTCACTTATGAAATTGCGTAGCATATCCATCCTTGTCTCCGCCATATAATGCACATACTATTTCGATATAATACAATTTTCATACTTCAATATGTTTCTTACTGTATGATAAAAAGTCTTCTTCTATTTTATGTGATATGTAGTCTTACTCCACCTCGCTATTTGCTGCTTATTGGATTTTTTCATAAGACAGAATAGAAGTTTAGTTATTACCTCTATATTAATATTACTGCCTTGGTGGCGTAGTTGTACCTACTACGGTACGGTTACAAAGCTGATGTCTCAGGTTCAAATCCCGGGTCGGGCAAAGTTATATAGGATTTTTCTATTCACTACCAGCCCGGAGTCAGGAATTTGTGCCCGATATGGCGATAGGCTCGCTCCCTGTCGCATTGTAGGACGGAAGATACAAGTCGAAATGAAGGTGTTCTGGCACCTCTGCCTACCCCTTCTGGGAAATAGGCGTGAGTTTATATATGCTATGTATGTATATTAATATTACGTCTCATTTCTAAACAGGGCCTTGTTTAGGATCAAGAGTGTTTCAGCTTTGACCACATAGCCGACTCATTAGGTAAAACTATCAAAATGTACAAATAGTATTTCGTAAGTTTTTTTGGGTGTTAACTACTTTTATAACTGCTTCGGAACGTGTGGTAACTGGTTTTTTCGGCTGACATACAGCGTCTATATTTAGTCGAATTACCTATTAAACACATAACAGGAAATGCTTGCATGTAACTATTAAAAAAAATATGCGCAGTACATTAAAATGATCAATGACAGAGTAAATCTTAGCTCTTTTTTTACTAAAAGGTCTCTTTACGTATATATTTTATGTATTTGGGATGGGGGATCGAATATTGGGTATAATGGTGGGGTCCTTAAATATGTAATTCAACTTAGCTTACGCGCTGTATAACATCATAGAAGATAGAAGGTCTCTGGAGACAATTGAAATATTTTTTATAGAGGGGACACTGAAAACAAAAAGTTTGTAACAATAATGAACGGTACCGTACCACTCCTTCTGTTTATTTATTTTATATTTATTGGAAAAGCAACAGCTTACATACAACACAATAAAAAAAATGTATAACAAATAGATGGCTACTTACAAGTTTCACAAATATTTGACAGGATAATAGTAAGTAGAAGTAACAGTAAAATAGCATGTCGCTGGCTTATGTTAAATTGATTCGCGAAGAAAGAAAGGCGTAGCAACCTTCGTACCCAAGCAATACTTGTGTTAAAAGGGTTTACAGCTAATTTTGGGCAGATTGTTCGTGTCTCTGTCACACCTACGTAGTATCATCATCTTCTCTCTCGCTTCACTGGGTTTCCGTTTACACGAAAATTCTGAGGACAATGCGTAAGAATTTTGTTCCCGATGTCCGCTCTAGTATAATACCTCAATGTTGGAAAGTAGGGTTGGCATTTCTTCATGAAGTGTCTTTTTTATTTTTTTTTATTTGAAAGATTATTATTAATTACTGGTGGTAGGTCCCTCATATGTCAGAAGCCGTCTGTCCACCACCGCAATGTCTATTTCTCCCGTCAAACAGCAGTTTAAATGCACTTTTGTGTTTCGGATTGAAGGACATTGAAGCCAGAGTAACTACTGGACATACTGAGACTTAACATCTTATGTCTCAGGATGGCGGGCGCAGTGGAATGCCAAGCAATGTTTTGTAATTCAAGGTGTTGCTTGGTTTTGCTACTGTCCATGAGCGGTCGTATTGCTTACCATATTCATAACAATAAAAAAAAAACTTCTAAACACGTAACTTCGAAATGTTAGATGTGATTCATAACCTCCAACTTTGAACGTTTGAATTACCAATTGATTCGCTACTGAATGTATTTTAGGTTTAGCTAACTTTTAAAATATTATTATAGGAAATATATTCTAATAACTTTAAATCGCTTATTAGTATTTCTGGGAATAAAATATTTTCGAAGAAAAATGTGATGTAAGGTACCTTCATCATATATATTAATGTAATTTGAGAAATATGTAATTTAAATAACCTTAAATTTCTATTCGTATTTCTGAAAAATCCGTTGAGCTAAGTCTGAAATTTACGAAATGTTTTAAATTATCATATTTACATAGAAAATGTATTACATACATTGCTTCTAGAAATTTCTGCTTTTACCTATTTTATCAAAGGTTTGTGTGGAGGCGGTGGGAAGGGATTTTAATCTGTTTGCCTTTTCATTACTGAGGGGTTCTCCTTTGAACACTGTTAAATATTTACCCCTGTAAATGTTATTTATTGCTTAATTTTGAGACTCATTAATTTTGTAATTTACATAATTCTGACAGCCTTCATAACGTAATTGAGTATGACGTATGTTGTAAAATAAGGATTTTGGGTCTCCAACAAAATACATGTTTGTGTGAGTTACGTCTGTTTAGGGTCTGGGTGTTATTAAATAGACAAGGTTTTATGATTTGTTTATATTTTTTAGTTAAAAGCATACATCCAAAATTTGAACTGAATTTTGCAATTGTGAATATTTGTATGTATTTTAGTTGGTAAGGCTAATAATTAATAAATAAATTGTATCAAGTCAAAGTACTATGTTTTACTTAAATGGTAATATTCCACTAGCTCAGTCCATACGTCCAGGTATTGTAGCCAGAGTAACTACTGGACATATTGAGACTTACATCCTATGTCTCAGTGGTGGTATGGTGAAATGCCAAGCATTACTTTTTAATTCATGATGTTGTTTAGTTTTGCTACTGTCCATCAGCGGTCGTATCGCTTACCACCAGGTGAACGGCAGGTTCGTCTGACTTAACCGGAATAAAAAACATCTTCAGTTTATAATACTTATATCTAAATGATAAAATTATATAGTTTTAATATTCCAGCACTTTCTACGAAAGACAATCTATGAAACAGGCCTTTAATGAGAAATTAAAATACTCTTACTAATACCTGACGTGTAATTATATTTTGAGTTATCTTTGTGTTTAGCTTTCATTAACAATATTCGAGCGAGCCTAAAATTCGAATTACTCGATATTTACTCAGTCAATACTAGCGGACGTAAATAGATGCCAAATATCATACTATAATGTTTAAAGTCCAATTAATTAAGGTGTGTACAATTTGTTAATGGTATTTACTATTGAATATTTGACAGCCTCCGTGGCGCAGTTCGTTTGACGACAGCTGTGAAACATGAGGACGTGGTTTCGGTCCCAGAACCGAGACAAATATTTGTTTGATCCACTGGTATTTGTTTCGGATCTGGGTGTCCGTGAGACCATAATATCTCTCGTAGTTTTTGATAGCCACGACAATTCATTATTTTTGTGGGATCAGACGCTTTCTCGTCATCGATACTCCTGTCCAAGTTCGTCTTGAACGAGGCCGTTTTCCCGCAGAGGGTGCTAGGCCCGTAGTGATGGAGGGCGGTGGCGAGAGGGACTCTCCTCAGTCGGGAGTCGGGTTGCTTGAGAGTGCAGCCCTAAGTGTATGGTAAACTCCATCTAAGGCTAAATATTACCGCGGGACCGAATTAATAGTCTAAAATATTACTTTCTTTTTGTTGCTTTGTTTTAATTCTAATTTCGTTTTTTTTTAATTGTAAGTTGTTATTATAAGTTGTACAAGGTACAAACCTTGCTGTCGTAAGTCTCAATATGTCCAGTATTTATTCTTGCTACAATATCCCTCAAACACAACAGTGCATTTAAACTGCTATTTGGC
This sequence comes from Hyles lineata, assembly GCA_030180105.1. Classification (NCBI taxonomy): domain Eukaryota; kingdom Metazoa; phylum Arthropoda; class Insecta; order Lepidoptera; family Sphingidae; genus Hyles; species Hyles lineata. The sequence goes on from JARJEE010000023.1 coordinate 2,961,748, forward strand.
GGGAGAAATAGAAATTGCGGTGGTACCTACCCAGGCGACCTCTCACATATGAGATACCTACTACCAGTATTTTCTTTCTTAATAAACCGAGGTGACATGGTGCGGTTTTGTGAAATTCACGTGCCTTTGAAGTTTTCGTGGAGAGCCCTTAGGCATAAATTTACTTTTCTTTTACTTTGACGTCAAAGGAACGAAGGGTGAGGGTGTTTAAAAAAACTCACACCGTTTTTTTAATTTTTTGTTGTGTTGTTGTGACACGATATGTCATAGGTTTGATCGTAGCTCTTAGACAAATGTTGTGTGATTCACAAATAATTGTGTCGAGTTGGCTGACAAAGTAATGTTTAACTCTCCATGGAGATACTTTCTTGCCATCATCATCACAAGAAGAAAGTGTTAGTTTGTATTGAATGGATTCTGAAATTGATTAGACTCTGGAACTCATTTAAATACCAGATATAATTTTATTATGTCACCTTAACGACAACTGCCTCGTACTGCGTAGTCGTACTGCGGTTCGGTTGCAAAACTGAGGTCTCAGGTTCGAATCCCGAGTCGGGAAAAGTGATATTGGATTTTTCTATTAATTATCAGCCCGGAGTCAGGATTTTGTGCTCCATATGGCAATGGTTTCGCCCCCTATTACATCGTGGGACGGAAGATATGAGGCGAAATGTGGGTGTCCAGGCACCTCAGCCTACCCCTTCTGGGAAAAAAGACGTGAGTTTATGTATGTATGCTTAACAATAACACGAAATACATAGATCATTCAGAAATACATTTGGTGAAACTTTTTGCGGCCTTATCGATATTAGCGATCTTATCGAGATAAGCAATCGAGCACAATAAAGATAGGAAGCAATGACGGTGCTTTTTATTTAAAATAAACATACATACCTACCTTATATACAGTGTATATCAAGACTGCTACCGAAAAAGCCGGGTGGTAATTTTAGTGACTACAGACACAATGCAACTAAACTTTTCGCAAAATAATGTGTCAATTTTTTTGTGATATTTTAAACATCATCGTGTTTGCGTGGTAAATTCATAGTTTTTGTTTAAATAATAATTTAAACCCTTGCGTACCTTAGCGTCTTTTAAAATAAGAGTCTTTAAATTATAATTTTAGGAAAAAATATCTATTTACCACCCAAATACGACTAAAAATGCATTAAAATAATCGTCGCGTTTTTTGCAATAGTTTCCCGGCTTCATTTTCGGTAGCAGTCTTGATATACCCTGTAGATAGATAGATATTTCAATATCTTCTAAATATATAAAATACAACACACATACATAAATACAATCACGCTTTTTTACCAAAAGAGTAGACAGAGGTGCAACCAGTACACCCATGTGTCCTCAAGTATTTTCCGTCCCACGATGTGATAAAAGGCGAGCCCATCACCGTATCGGACACATATTCAATATTAGTACTTCTTGTATGTTTATTGTATTGATATAGTAAATACAACATACAATAAACATTGTTGACATTTTATTGTTATTAAAACACAATGTGTCGTTTAGAAGCAATTGACTACTGATCGAACGGTCGACGCGAGTGCCGATTGTAAATTATATTGTAGTAATTCTAACGTATAATCTTTACAACACATAAATTACAAATTTAATCAACCGTGAGTGTTTATTGTGTTCCATAAATATTTGAGGGAAATAACCGGAACAATGGGGAACTAAATGAGTTCTGGGAGAAGCATTAATAAATAAATAACACCAGACAGTCACACACGTAGTCCTGAACCCACACTAAGATTGAGTCTTGTGTCGTGGGCATCAGGAACTACGAGAGACTTTTAAGTCTCACAAACACCTAGAACCGAAAGAAATATTTGTGGGCCGTACAAATATTTCTCTCGGTGCGGGGATCGAACCCGCGGTCTCTCGTTTTACATGGGGCGTCTAACTGCGCCACGGAGGCTACTACTTAATTTTAATTCACTTAATTTATTTTAAACGTTTTATTTTATTATTTAATACTACACGCGTTTATGAGACACTTTAAAAACCTATTTAGTTCAAATCAGAATTCAAAAGTCGTTCGAAAAGGACAAAATATTCGATAACTATAATGTGTGTTAAAACTGTTTATTAACAGGGCTTTATTACATACTAGCGGTCGGGACCGGCACCGCTCGGGTGCATACACGTTTTAAAATGGCGGTCAAAATCTTTAATTCTGACTATCAGTTTAGAATATCGACCAATCGGACCACGAAAAACGGACAAAATTTCCTCGTATTTGCTAGAAATATCACTACTGCTTTCCTCCTATAGGTCATAGCGTGATGATATATAGCCTATAGCCTTCCTCGATAAATGGACTACCCAACATTGAAAGAATCATTCAAATCGGACTAGTAGTTCGAGAGATTAGCGCATTCAAACAAACAAACAAACACAAACCCTGCAGCTTTATAATATTAGTATAGATTTAAGAACTTAATAATTTAACATGTGGGACTGAAGTTATAACTTTCATATAAAGTCTCTTTTGTAAGTAAATATGGTACCATACCGATGCAGTTTAACTGCAAAGTTAAAATTGATTGCCCATCACTTATGTATAGTTCTTGTTTATTTTCTGGCACATGTCTATTGCGCCCGCCAAACAGCAGTATAAGAGCACTTTAATTGTGCTAATGTTTGAAGAACATTGTTACCAGAGTAACTACTGGATATATTGAGGCTTAACATCTTATGTCTCGGGATGGCGAGGGCAGTGGAATGCCAAGCATTGCTTTGTAATTCATGGTGTTGCTTGGTTTGGTTGATGTCTATGAGCGGTCGTATCGCTTACCATCAGGCGATCGCATGCTCGTCTCGCCTTTAATAAATAAATAAATAAATAACACCCAACAGTCACATACATTAATGCAATAAAAAAACCCGGGATTCGAACCCGAGACCTCGTAATCGTATTGTAAAAATCTACTCCACCGAGGCTGATACAACACACACATGTTTGCAATCTGTGATTTACAAAACCCAGTTTCAGTGCTGAGCTTACAAATGTCGTTCTGGTTTCCTCTAGCAAGCTTGCATTTTTATGGCTCAACCGATCTGTTTTACGATTGTATTCGTACCGTTCCGTTTCTGTCTCGAGTCTTTTGTTTTTGTAAAATTCATTGTTTTTTTTAGAAAAGAAAGTTACAGTTGTAATTGTGTTCGAAGCTATTAGTGTTCGCTCGTGTATCTATGTTAATATGTGAAGAGAAAATAGTTATATTTTTTTTTCTGAATCAATGTTTATGATCTTTAGTGTTACTAATTAAAAAATGAATAACTAAAGCGGCCATTTTGAACTTACCAATTAATAAACGATTATAAGACAAACACGTGTTTCAGCGCATGTAATAAATATCTACCTTTTAAGGAGAAATACAAACATAGAATTATTTTGTATGCAAAATTATTTTAGTTAGAAAATATAAAGTCCTAGCTCTGGTTTAAATAGCTGTATTAGGAATAATCTATTTTTTCAGCCTTAGATGTTAGTATGTCATAAAAAGATTCAATGTCGAGGTCAAGCAATAAAAGTCAGCAGTTTAATAAATTCTTCATTTTATCACTTTCTCCTCAGCCCAGTCTGATGCTAGACAGCGTTTAATCTGTCAGTTTTATGACCCTGTAATTTTACGTCGGGCTACCTGGTCTTTTAATCCATTAAAAATATAATGATCCGGTGAAAAGAAAGTGAAATGTGATTATGGTACTTAATGGTCTGAAAAGGCCTGGCTGTGTCCTTGACTAGTAGAAATTAAAATTTAATATTATTTTATCGTTAATGCCGATTAGGAAAAATCCATTATGCACACAAATATTTTGTTTAAAAAATGTCTCGAAGGAGTTCTGTTAAAAATAAAACTATTGTGTGTTGTTTTTGAAAGTACAGTTACAACAGAGCATGGTCTGCAAGCTTACTCAAGCAACCAGCTGACACGTGTCCGCTTTGAAAGTGGATTTGTACAGGCTACAGCCGAAAGCAACAAACTTTTGTAGGTAACTATGACGCGACATCTACCATTGTGTACGATGCACGCTATTCAAGCGAATACAAAGATGCTACCAGTTTTTAGTGTCGACAATATCACTCACCGAATTTATTTATACTCTTTATTGTACATCTTAAATTACATAATAAATAAATATATCAGGCAAAATTTAAGTACAATGGGTGACCATATCGCATTGAGCGATCTCTTCCTGGCAACCTTTGGATGAACAGGAATTGTTGGAGTAATAACTAGGGCTTGACGTGCAAAAAGAGTACATTAAGAAAAGAATAAAATGTAAAGCTGTAAGATATCATTGGATTGCTTTGCACGGAGGGAAGTGGACAATAATTTATTTCCAAATCCTATTAATTTAACTGTCTGATTATTTTAGTTGCGGGTTAGAGACAAGTTAGACATTCCCGGAGACTCGGCGAGCTTCAATGCTCGGTGTCATAACAATGCGTGCTTGTTGATCCTGGCTTACAGGAGTTGCAGTGGTGGGTGTGAGGGCGGGATAGTCTCCTAACCAACTGCGCTAAGGAGGCTGTTTAAATAATATTTATTGAACACTTTGTACACATTTAAATAGTACAGGTGTACTTAATGCCTAAGAGCATTTTCCCCCAGTCAACCTTAGGGCAGTGCAGAGAGTCGAAAGCAGGTGCTTATTAAATAGCTGGTAAATAGATGAAAAGATAAATAATTAATAATAAAACGAGCTTATATGTTTATACAAATACTTCTATGTACTACATATAATTATGTACATAAATAAATACTTTAATAGACATAAACAACTACATATATTAATAAATACCTTATAAATAAATTTATTTCATAGCATTTCGGTTGTTGTCAACATCATAATGTTAATTTGGGAAATAGAGTTAATTATTGTATCCCGATGCTTTGTTTATTACAAAAGCGAATCATATTGCATAATATATTTTCCGCAGTATTAACATCATATTTGCATCAGTAATTTAATTCTGCGAACTCAATCACTGCTATTCATTTATGTTTTTTAAACCTTTGAATAAATATCCAGTTTCAGCGATTGTCAGTCATTATTCATAGTCGTTATATTTGGGTTCTAAAAACCAAAAAATATTATGTACTGGATATAAAAGTGCGTGGTGGCCTGTTGGAATGAATGGCGAGACGAGCATGCCGTTCGTCTGATGGTAAGCGATGCGATCGCTCATTAACAGAAGCAAAACTAAGCAACACCTTCAATCACAAAGCAATGGTATTCCACTGCGCTCGCCATCCTGAGACATAAGATGTTAAGTCTCAATATGTCCAGTAGTTACTCCGGCTACAATGTCCTTCAATCCGCAACACAACAGTGCATTTAAACTGCTGCTTGGTGGGAGAAATAGACGTTGCGGTGGCACCCACTCACATATAAGAGACCTGCCACCAGTAAAATCTGTCCTAATTAATATCGAGTATTGTAACAAATATGGTATCGTACAGAGAAAAGCGCTCCACAATTATGTAGCACGCGGTCTGTCTTTGGGAATGCAGATTAACAACCAGGAGTTATCTTGAATATATACTAGGTATATCAAGACTGCTACCGAAAACAATGCCAGGTGGTAGTTTAAGTGAGTACAAACACTATGCAACTAAAATTTGGAAAGAAACGCGACAATTTTTTTTTATCATTTTTTAAATATCGTCATTTTTGGGTGGTAAATCCAAAACCTTTGCTAAAATAATAGTGTATACTCTTTCATTTATAAAGACTCTAAGGAATAAAAGAGTTTTCAGTAGCAGTCTTGATATACCCGGTATAGGGGGAGAAGTGGGTACAAATATGGGGGGAGGGTGTATAGAGTCAGCGACGTCTTGAAGCATTACATATTGTGATCAATGCGGTTTGATTTAGAGTAGTCAAGATTTGGATTAATTAAAACTACAGACAAGGTATCGCTTTAGCACTTCGCGTGCAAGGTTTAATTAAATCATGCATATTGATCACATGCAATAAATATCTATACAAGTAGTTGATTTCTAGTTGACCTTTCCAAAGATTTCCCCATTATTTTGTTAACCACAAAGTATGTGGATAGCATAATGGTTTTTCTAGATTTACGCGAATGTTACACATTGAAATAAATTATGAAACTATATTTTACGGATTTACTAAATTCGAAATCTGTAAAAACAAAGTTTCATTTCAATGTGAATTGCTAATTCGTTTAGTTTGTGGGTAAAAACGGTTCTCAAACTATTTTTTATGCCGCACCGTCAGGCTGTGGAATTGTTTGCCTTCTCGCGTGTTCCCTCCTTCCTACAATCCTGGGTCCTTCCGCCGTAGTGTGAAGAGGCACCTTAGCAGGCCGGCATAATTGTTTCCATTGGAATGGGACTGCCGTCCGATGCCAATGGATACTCTGCCTCGGCGGTATTTGCGCTTACCATCAGGTGCAATGCCGCCACTATGCCGCGCCATTATAAAAAAAAAATTGAATGAAAATGTATTATATTATTTATTAATTGTAAAGTATGTTGATTAACATATATCAATCGTTGTAGATTAATGTTTGCATTTAGTTAAATATTTATTCCAGCTTTTCTATCTATTTTTCTTTCTCTATCTTTCTATCTATCAATTATATCAGTCACACTCTCTCACACAACCCCTACTATTGCATTAACATTTGTCCTTATAAATGTTTATTTATGCTTATAATTAACATAACAGCCTCCGTGGCGCAGTTGGTTAGACGCCAGCTGTGAAAAGTAAGGCCGCGGGTTCGATCCCCGCACCAATACAAATATTTGTGAGATCCACAAACATTTGTTTCGAGTTTGGGTGTTTGTGAGAGCGAAAAGTCTATCGTAGTTCCCGATACCCACGACACAAGACTCGATCTTAGTGTGGTGTCAGGACTATGTAAGTGACTGTTGGGTGTATTTGTATTCATGGAATCAGCACTGATGGTAGGCAAACCTATCGTCACGCCTAGGTCCGAATTATTCTAGTCCTAAAAACCCATTTAAGCTGTTTTCTTATTGAAAAAATATGAAATAAATTACATTACAATTTAGGTTATGAGGAAGCATCGAACGTAGTTTTTTGTGAACATCCATCGCCAATTCAAATTAGACTCTACCTCTCAGGAATACGATTCAAAATCGCTTATTTCACACCATTCACGCAAATTCTAAAGCTACACATGTCGGCATATTTTTAAACACTACTATTATTTATGTGAGAATAGTTTACAGCAATGTTTACGAACTATAATGGAAACTGTATTCTTTATATGCGAGGTATTTGACCGTTGCTAAAATGTTAGAACAATTGTATAGATCTAGGTATGCAGGTTACTAGGCATTTGAAACAAAAGATATGGCATCACTGGTGGTAGGTCTCTCATATGTGAGAGGCCTGCTGGTTAGGTAGAACTGCAATTTCTATTTCTCCCGCCAAATAGTTGTGTTTCGGTTTGAAGGTCATTGTAGCTAGAGTAACTACTGGAAATATTGGGAGTTAACATCTTACGCCTCAGGATGGCGAGGGCAGTGGAATCCCAAGTATTGCATGGACTTCTTTGGTTTTGCTACTGTTCATGAGCGGTTGTATTACTTACTATCAGGCGAACAACATGCTCGTCTCGACATTCATACCAATAAAGTTAATAAAATAAAACATCTTGCCTTCTGTAACAGTACTATCACTAAGTACAATTAAATTACCCTTGTCTTTCTTTCACGAAGTCACCCGAATGGTGTATTTATGAATCGACTTTATACTAAAATCGTCATGTTTATTTTCCGTTGGATAGTTTCATTATTGAAGTAAAAGTATTGGCTGAAGACGGCACATATGTACAAAGACCGAATAGACTAAGAGAATAGGGAGAAAACCGACAGACATTAGAGAATAATAGTGGAAGAGCAATACCGTAGATACCATGGACAACGGTAGGAATAGGTCGCTTTGACGGAGTTGGTCCCTCTCTCAGGAAAACCGTGTTCATTCATGTAATTTTTATTGAATATGACGGTAGGAGCTGTCGTATCGCTTACCATTAGGAGAACGGCATGCACGTCTCATCATTCATAGAACATACATACATAAACTCACGCCTTTTTCCCATAAGGGGTAGGCAGAGGTGCTGGGACACCCACATTTCGCCTTGTATGTTCCGTCCCACGACGTGATAGGTGGCGAGTCTATCGCCATATCGGGCACAAATTCTTGACTCTGGGCTGATAATGAATAGAAAAATCCAATATCACTTCGCCCAACCCGGGATTCGAACCCGAGACCTCAACATTGTAACCGTACTCTAGTACAACTACGCCACCGGGGCAGTCAATCATTTATAGAAATAAAAAAATAATAGTTCTATTGTGTTTGTAGTCACTAAAACTACCACCTGGCTACGTTTTCAATCACAGTCTGGATGTACCCTTTAGAAACATATGATAACTTAACAGAATTTTTACAAAGAAGCTCATGCTAAAGTCTTCGGGTTTATTAAATCCCGATAACAAGCCGATAGATTCGCGTGACGCGTAATAAAAAATCCGACGGGAAACAGTTTCCTTGTTTTCCTAAGCCCTTAGGAAATTTAGATGGATATTACGTGAAACCCTCTTTGTTGTAGAAAACATAAACTAGATGAGACGAAATTGCGCGCTGATATTGTCTAAATCCATACCACTTACATACTATCTGCATACCATAGCGATTTTACGAATTTCTATGGTATGTAAGTTCGCCAACCCGCACTAGGCCAGCGTGGTGGACTATATGACCTAACCACTCTCAATCATATTCCCGATTGTAGAGTAGGCCCGTGCCCTGCAGTGGGACGTATATGGGCTGATACAGATTCAGATTATCTAAATCAAATATTTTTGTGATTATTTTTCCGACCCAAATATCGACCAATAGAATTGCACCATTCGACGTCACGTGGTACAACCTACATGGTATTATACTGACTAGAGGTCGCCCAATGGTCGAAATTCGACCACTCAATATACATTATTTAAATATAATATTTAAACATTATTAAGGTTCTACTGTCGAAAACTAAACTACTATAACCACAGATTTGACCAAGACTGTTATTTGCCAATTTCTTTTTTGAACGAATTATATGAAATTAAAAAGAGGTAAAATAAAGAATACTTATTTAAACAAATAGCGGCCCGACCCAGCTTCGCCTGAGTGCATATATCTTTTGATTCCACTCCACACCAAATACATGTTATTTTTCGTATAAACTCTTGTATACTTAAACTTGACGTAGCTATCCTATTGTCCGACTCAATCCCGTCTCATCCGTCTGTTCAGTCTCTTCCCGATCCGTCCCGCCCTTTCTCTTTATCATCCATACCGTCTTATAACGTGCGTTTACATTTCGTCCTATCAAATCTTTCAGCTATCTCAGCCATCTCCCGTAACTTCCACTCTATTACCTATATCCCGTCTCTCCATATACAAAAAGATTGCCTTATGAATTTTTGACATTAAAAACTTTAGCGATTTAGATTGTCCATCAAATATTCTTTGCCTTATTTCAGCCCCACAATGCTTTTTGTTAGTAATTGAGTTAAAATATAAATTTTCATAGAAATAAATTCAGTGGTTTCGATTTTCTTTGACATAATATTTCAACCCTTTTTCACTCCCTTTAGGTATAATATAACCTATCCCATTCCGATACGATATACATTTCTATCAGTGAATTATAGCGAAGGAAAGGCCACTGTAAAAATTCGTGAAAAAAATTACATTCGATCTTGAAAAGGAGTAAGCATAACTTCTTGCGTGTGAACATTATTTATTTCATTGTCTATATTTAAGTAGCTCGATATATTCTCCTTAGTTTACACCACAGTTTACACAAAATAAATTTCTGAACGCATGCATAAATATTTGACAACCAATTTAAATGACAATCACTTTTCATTACTGTCATTAATTTACATCTTTAAAATTTAAAATACGCCATTAATCTAATATTGCGGATATATGTTGTCGATTCGAACCCTTTATTTAAATACGTTATTTAATTTGAGGGATGAGTTTACCGTATCAACGGTATGAACATTAAATGTTTGACAAACACAATAGAAACAATTTGACCACAGAGTATGTGTGTGTGAAATGCATGGCAGTGTGTGTAATGTTTTATTTTTTGATTTAATGTACTTTATAAGCATTATTATTGAAAAATATTAGCATTCTCCACTTCTCCTACACATAAACTATAAGTGTGCCAAATTTTATGCTCCTGCGTCCGCGCAATTTTCGTAAAAAGGGATCCAAAGTTTTTGCATCACGTATTAATAAATAGATAATTTTTTGAAAATTTTCTCTGGTAGTTGCTATATATAAAAAAACAAAACATGATCCAGTCAAATTAACCACACGTCAAACTGACAGGTTGAATTCAATTGTGAAAATTGGAGATTTTGCATGAAAATGAGTCGATTTGGAGTTTGTTCTCTGTCCACATGAAATTCTTATTTGTTAACTGTACATTTCGTCTCATGGTGCAATTCTATTGGCCGACATTTGGGACGGAAAAATAATCCCCCGAATACCACACGAGCTTCAAAATTATCTGGCATTTCCCTCAAGGTTCCCTGCAAACAAATAAAGTCGTCAAGTTTTTCAGGAAAAATCACTCGCGCTTCGCGCTCGTGATTTTTTAACCTGAAAAACTTGACTCCTTCATTTGTTTGCAACGAACCTATCGGGAAATACCCGATAATTTTGAAGCTCTTGTGGTATTATAAGTGAATATTTTTGTGAATTTGCAAGTTCAATTCCCGTATGACATTGTGATAGACAAATGCTTCGCGTGGATTTGGATGATGAATTGGTGAATGTGACTGTTTAATATTATTTTCCAAATGAGATGATATTGGATGAATAAGACTGGATAATTGAAAGAAAAGACACTCATCTGATGATAACTGGAATGTTTTCTAGTGATTTTGAAAGACAAGGTTTAAATTCTAATTATACTAGCTAATGAGATAAATTTATCCACCAGCACATTTATTATAGTGTCAAAAAGTAGTAATCTCCACATTTTTTTTTGTCAAATATCTTTTAGAAATATTCAACTGGGTACCATTCTCTGAATTCTTTATAAAACTACGCTGTCTTGCTGAATGTATTCTGGGTCACAATGTCTCAGAATAAGTCGTGGAACAGTTTAACTATAGTCTTTCCTTCTTCCAATAAATTCTCTTTCAAGCATAGTTTAAGGTAATTGCAATGGAATAAGTGCAATAGTATCGGATGATGTAAATACTATCTCGCCAATTAATACATTATTTGAACGGCACTTTATTTACAGGTCACAACTGTAATAGTTATTTTGTAGTACCAATATACACTAGCGTTCCGGCCGTGCTCCACCCAAGTACAGATACGCTCTTTTGAAAATATTATCGTTAAACGTTTAATATCAGCGTTTGTAATTGAAATTCTATGTCGTAAATGTAAAAATTACTTTTACAATAAATAAAAGAATGAATATTATAATCAAAAACGCAACATAAACATGCAGGTTTGCATCTGTGTGTATAATCCTACTAATATAATAAATGCGAAAGTTTGTGTGTTTGTTGCCTCTTCACGCTCAAACTACTGGACCAATTATAACGAAATTGGGTACGGAGATAGCCAAAAACCTAGATTAATACATAGGCTACTTTTGACCCCAATAAAATATAGTGTTCCCATGGGATGTGCACGGAATTTAAATATATTAGATACTCTTTGAAATATAAAGGAATGGGTTGGAAAGTTTAGACATTAATGTTGTGTTTAAATATTTATTATTTATTTATTTATTCTTAACTGCACACAAAATGGATAAACACTTAAATATATTACAAATGAACATAAAGTACAGATGGCGGTCTTATCGCTCAAGGCGATTTCTTACAGATAACCTTTGGATGGATAGAAGAAAAGGAAAAGAAAATTTTATTTATTACTGTTATCATGCGATATTGTTCCTCTATTTCTAAAGTGGACTGGACTCTAAAAGTGCATTTACCCCAAGGCTCGGAAACCGGTTAAATTTCTAAACCGGTTTCGGACATTGACCCTCAATAAAACTCAATTTCGGTTAAAGGTTAACATAATACCGGTCACTATGGAAAACCGGTTTTCACGAATTTAGGTTTTGGGAGCGATAATTAACCGGTTAAACCAAGCTCAGTACCGAGTACCTTCCGTCGTTCCTTATTTTTGCGTTTGCTCAGCTGCGTTCTATTTTATTCAGAAAGTTTTTACTTTCATCGCGCACGCACGCGTTGCTTATAATTACGTTGCTCATTTTGTGTTATCTATTATCAGCGTTTGCATTTTGAATTCACTATTTATTTTCTTACTATTGTTTATCTTTGACAGGAAGGTACCGTTTGAGTCATGGACGTTTGAGTTTAGTTATTTGATATCATGTGACAGATTGTTATCTTTTTTTAACATTTTATAAATACTGTTCATTTGATTTTAAAATTTATAAGATTTCAAATTTTATTCAACTAAAAGTTTTGTCAACTTTTTGATCACTGACAACGTCCGAATCATGTTTTTTAATGGGTATCTTTATTAGGTAATTACTCTAAGTCTTTATTCAATCCTAAGCCTGAAACTATCATAATCTAACTAGTCACTTTTATCTAAGTGGCAAAATACTTCAATATATAGATATTGATAATATCTTATGTTATTATGATTAGTAGAAATAGGTGTAGATACCTATCTATACATATAATAAAATTGGAGTGTCTGTTTGTAATATTGAAATAACCGTTTGTACTACATGTATATGAATATATATATATATATATATATATATATATATATATATATATATATATATATACATTTTTTGACTGTCTATCTGTTTGTTCCGGCTAATCTTTGAAATGGCTGGACCCATTTTGACGGGGCTTTTATTGTCAGGTAGCTGATATAATAAGTTGTAACTTAGGCCACATTTATTTAAAAAAAAATATATTTTATTTTAGAAATATAAAGTAATGTTGCAATGCCGAAGTACTGTCCAGTACCGTACGCAGTTCACGCGCATGCCACCACTTGGCCGTCACGTCGGGCGTCTCTCACCACTGGGCCGTCACGTCGGGCGCCTCCCACCACTACTCCTACCAACGAATCAATAAAAATAAATAAAAGTTTATTTCTGAACCAACAAAGAATGTAATAATAAAAATGTTGCTATAATAGCTGAAGTAGTTGTAACTGTATCGCAGTTATTAGGCCCTCCTTATAATATTAGCTTTCGTAGCTATCATAAAATCCATCAATCCATCCATCAGCCAAAGGAAGTCCACTGCTGAACATAGGTCTCCCCCAATGATTTCCACAGAGACCTGTTGGAGGCAGCCTGCATCCAGCGACGTCCCGCGACCTTTACCAGGTCGTCGGACCATCTTGTGGGTGGACGTCCTACGCTGCGCTTTCCGCTACGTGGCCTCCATTCGAGCACTTTCCGACCCCGTCGGTCATCAGATCTCCGCGCTATGTGCCCTGCCCATTGCCACTTCAACTTGCTAATCCAGTGGGCTATGTCGGTTATTTTAGTTCTCCTACGGATCTCCTCATTTCTGATTCGATCTCGTAGGGAAACCCCGAGCATAGCCCTCTCCATAGCTCGTTGAGTGACTTTGAGCTTCTTAATAAGGCCCATAGTGAGAGGCCACGTCTCGATGCCGTAAGTCATCACTGGCAACACACAACTATCGAAGACTTTCGATTTAAGGCACTGAGGTATTTTGGACGAGAAGACGTCGCGTAGTTTCCCGAACGCTGCCCAACCGAGTTGGATTCGACGATTGACCTCTCTCTCGAAGTTGGACCTGCCTAACCGGACCACTTGTCCTAAATAGACATATTCGTCAACAACTTCAAGAGTCGAGCCCCCAACACCGATGGGGGTGGGCACAACATGGACATTCGACATGATCTTCGTTTTGTCCATGTTCATTTTAAGACCCACCTGTTGGGAGACTCGATTGAGGTATTCGAGCATAGTGCTAAGGTCTTCCAGCGATTCTGCCAAGACTACAATATCGTCGCCAAACCGAAGGTGAGTGATATACTCGCCGTTGATGTTGATGCCGAATCCTTTCCATTGCAAGAGCTTGAGGGCATTTTCCAGCGCGGCAGTGAACAGTTTCGGAGATATGACATCTCCCTGTCTCACGCCTCTCTGTAGTGGAATAGCTTTCGTACTCTGATCTTGTATTCGGACCGACATGGTGGCGTTGTTGTATATACACTTCAACACTTCGATGTACCGATAGTCGATATGGCACCGCTAGAGAGACTGTAGCACAGCCCAAGTCTCGATCGAATCAAAGGCTTTCTCATAGTCCACAAACGCTAAACAAAGCGGCAAGTTATATTCCTCGGTTTTTTGTATAACTTGCCGAAGCGTATGGATATGGTCTATGGTACTAAAGCCTTTTCGGAAACCGGCTTGTTCGGGAGGCTGGAAGTCATCAAACCTGCGTTCGAGACGATTTGTGATGACCCTCGAAAACAACTTATAGACATGACTCAGGAGCGAGATGGGCCTGTAATTCTTCAGCAAAGTGTTATCACCTTTTTTGAAGAACAGTACCACCACGCTCCTACTCCATGCCTCTGGCGTTGAGCCCTCGAGGAGAACGGAATTGAAGAGCCTCTGAAGGACTTTCAGTATCGGCGTTCCGCCCGCTTTCAGAAGCTCTGAAGTTATTCCGTCCTCGCCGGCGCCTTGTTGTTTTTAAGTTGCTTCAGGGCCATCTCAATCTCACACAGGCTAATGTCCGGGATATCATCGCTAAAGTGTCGGATCAACTCGACTCTCGGGTCTTCGGCCAAGCTAACAGCAGGTTTGGCAACCGAGGTGTAAAGCTGTCCGTAGAACCTCTCGATCTCCCTCAATACCTCTGCCCTCGTCGATACCACGCGGCCGTTTTCCGTCTTCAGAATAGACAACTGGCTTTGCCCAATAGACAAGTCCCTTGCAAACACTTTGGAGCCTCCGTTCCGCTCAATTGTCTCCTTAATGCTCACAGTATTGTGAGCACGGACATCGTGTCGCAAGGACTTCCAGATCTGTCTTTTGAGTCGCCGATATGCTTCGGCGTCAACGGAAGACTGCAGCGCTAAAGATCGACGTTCGGCCATGAGGTCAAGAGTGTGGATCGAGAGTTTTTGTGGTCTATCTCTACGGCGAGGTCTAAAATACTTAGATCCCACCGTATGGACAGCTTTTTTTTTTTTTTTTTTTTTTTTTTTTTTTTTTTTTTTTTATATAATGGCCCGGCATAGTGGCGGCATTGCACCTGATGGTAAGCGCAAATGCCGCCCAGGCAGAGTATCCATTGGCATCGGACGGCAGTCCCATGCCAATGGAAACAATTATGCCGGCCTGCTAAGGTGCCTCTTCACACCACGGCGGAAGGACCCAGGATTGTAGGAAGGAGGGAACACGTGAGATGGCAAACAATTCCACAGCCTGACGGTGCGGCACAAAAAAGAATTATAGAACCGTTTGGTTCGCGCCGGGATGGTTTGGACCGACAAGCTATGGCTTCGCAAGCCAGCCCGCGTGGTTCTGGTAAGGAATGGAGAGGAGGGGATCAAGTTATACAATTCCTCAGAGCATTCCCCGTGATACAGGCGGTAGAACACGCAAAGCTTCTACCAAACCGCTGTTTAGCTCGTCCACTGCAAGGTTTTCTCCTAGACAATCAAAGCGATTTGTCAGATCGAGTTGAAAGCTCTTGGGGTTTTGGATATGGGCGCGAGTAGGTCGGAGCGTAGATTTCATCAAGCGACGCCTTTCCGATTGGACATTGATATTCAGTGTGCCCCTAACCATTCGGTGATCACTGCCGGTTTTCACCCTGTTGATCACAGAGATATCTCTGAATTTCCGTCTATTCGTCGTCAAGATGAAATCTATCTTGTTTCTCGTAGAACTGTCAGGACTCAGCCAGGTCCATTTCCTGTGAGGTGGCTTCTGAAAAAAAGGGTTTATCGCAGAGTCCCTCTTTCTCCAGAAATTCGGCCAGCCTCTGACCCCTGGGGTTCCGTTACCCATGTCCAAATTGCCCCACTTTCAACTCTGCATCGCTTCCCTTGCCCAACTTTGCGTTGAAGTCTCCCATAACAACATTGAAGTAGGTTTTGGAAGTATGTATGGCCCGACTTATGTCCTCATACATTACCTCTACTTCTTCATCTGGGTGTGTCGAGGTCGGCACGTATACCTGTATGACCTTCAAGGAATATCTTTAAGATATTCTGAGTATAAGGTATACTACCCTGCTCGACACACTTTCGATGGATACGATGTTGTTGATGAGAGACTTGTGGACGAGAAATCCGTCATCGGGGGTGGTAGCCGGGGCCAACCCGGGGATTCTTAGCACCCCCTGCCCCACCGTAACCATGACCGCTACCATAGCCAGGAATAGTGGCGCTGCCGGGGACTGGGGGCCTGGTCTCAATTTGTGTCGTCATTATGGGGGTATTTGCCAATACTCGCCACGCTTGGCAGGCGGGTTGGCGAGCGCAGTAGGGGACTGGCGTTAATGACGCTGCTGCCCGCCATTAACCGGGGAAAGGAAATAGGATTTGTGGGTAGAGGATGTTATAGGAAAGGAGAGTATGGCCTGAGGGAGTGGATACTGCAGTCACGGACGGGAAGTTAAGGTGACTGCAGTAGCTCGAGGGCCGAGGTCGCGTACTCGTAGCACCTATACTAGGACAGGCCATGACCACTAGATAGGAGCATCCCAACAGTTGTTTCAAAACTTGAGTTATGTCATTCGATGTGAATTTTTGAAATTTGAAATTTTCATATCGAAAGAACGAATAAATTATATTTTTTTTTTCTCCCCATCACAACAGTTGAACAGTAACCGATCCACAACTTTACATTAAGTATTAAACAATTTTAATTCAAATTGTTTAGTCCTCAAAACGGAGTTGCGTTTTGCATGTCCAATTCTATTGAATACTTCTAATACAATAAACGAGAAACGAGCCCGCACGCGGTATCTTGACATAAACACAAAACATGTCACAACACGAATCTACCCGAACCGCACACGGCACACGTTTGACCTTGCATCGTGCGTTGCGTCTTACTTGTTTTGGAATTAACCGGTTAATACCGATACTAAACCGTTCATGCGGAAGTAACCGGTAACCTTTATCGTTTGGGTTAGTTTGAAACCGTTCATTATTTTAACCGGTAAACGTGGGAGCTATATAATTTACCGGTATTTTATCAGAATTAACCGCTCTCTTTAAACCGGTTCCGAGCCCTGATTTACCCGATCGAATCCGGGCCGGAGTTTTATTAACATAGCTTAAATTAGTCCAAAAATATCGTTATTTTAACTATATTATATGAGATCTAATGCAATATTGTAATAGAAAAACATTTTCCGCTGACTTCAATTTTCACAGCATGTTGATAGAATAAAATAAAAAAATACCTTTCCAATTTGGTTTATGCGTCTTCGAGTAATCAGTGAACATTCGTAAAAAATATTCCGACGAATGGAGAACCTACTTCTTTCTTTGAAGTCGGTTAATCATATAATCTGTATCTGTATCAGCCCATATACGTCCCACTGCACGGCACGGGCCTACTCTACAATCGACAGTACGATTAAGAGTGGTTAGGCCATATAGTCCACCACGCTGGCCTAGTGCGGGTTGGCGGACTTACATACCATAGAAACTCTAATAAATCGCTATGGTATGCAGGTTTCCTCACGATGCTTTCCTTCACCGTTTTAGTGCGTGGTGATTGACTATCAATACACACATGACATGTTGGCAGCCGCGTCTGGTTCGTTTACGAACAGGCCACCACGCAATGATAAAATAATATAATAAGTTTTTAAAATATCTGTCAATATCATACGCGCTTTGTCATTTCTCAGTACAATACTATCTATACCGTAAATAATTTCTTTTATCTAATATTTTAAGATATGTCTTATTTGAAGATAAGACACTTGAGTTATTTATCTCCAAAGAAATTTCGTAAGCAAAATGAGGGCGATCCACTCTTCTCAATAGTCAAAAGGCGTAAGCAACAGAATGATGATATGTAGATAAGACTTTTAGATTACAGAATAGGTTTCTTTGAAGTCACTTGCTTACTAGTAATACATCAATATCGACAATGTCTATACTCTTTTTGGTCTTTATTTGATTATTATTTTATTTTATTTTCGTTAGCTTAGTACCTATGTAAATTACGTTTACAGTGAAACTTTAGACTAACTTAGTTTAAAAAATTCCTGTGCCCTATGACCTATCCTTCTTCAAACGAGGCCTAAAGAGATTACTCTCCTTAAGGTAGGCAGCGACTTTGTTGCGCTCGACCCCTGGCACTACAGAGGCCCATTAGCAGCGGTAGTCGCTTATCATGAGGCGGGTTAGTTCGTCTGCCGATAAAGGCAATAAAAAAGAAACATCAAAGGTACTTTTAATCGACTGCGAAAGAAGGAGGTCATTCTTAAACCATATTCTTCTCTCTCGTTTCATCTGTTCATATAATTACATAGTGACGACGAGTCTAGGGGTAACTCTATCTAACACGAAGTTCAAATGTTCGGACGGTGAATGTCAATATAATATAAGATAAAAGTTTTCCACTTCTAAAAATCAATACTATTACTATTCTCTATGAAACTTATCATTCACTTCGAACTTAGTCTAAAATTACGACGTACGATACAGGATTCGAACATTTTATAAAGTATTGAGGCATATTCGTACAGATTTACTTGCGATATTCGAACATTCGTCCTCGTGTTGGAGTCCAGATTGTATAATTGAAAGTAACATATAAACTCTTATTAAGCGCTAATCGACTTATTTTATTATGTTGCTAAAATTCCTGAAACAGATGTAAAGCTTAAAGCCTGTAAAATATTGGACATTTTCGTATTTTTTAATTTTAAGGAAATTTTAGTATTTAAAATAAAAAATATTTCATTGATTCTTAGGAAAAACGGGGAGTTCCATCTCGCTGACTACAGTTTTCTATGTACTGAACTCAGCCAAGGTTTTTCTATTGTGTTCCATTGTCCGTTAAAGCGCTTAAAGACAAGATTTTTCCATCAGCTGTCGGTGTCTTCCAAGTCAAACCGTCATCGATATTCAGGCGCAGGAATGCGTTGTTGTAAAAATAATAAGAGTAGGTTTTCTCCGCATAGTATATATTATATATACTGAGATAGATACGTTAATAAATTAATTCTGGCTTTAAGCAAGAAAAACAATCCAAAAGTAAATCTATACTTATGTATATCTACGAAAAGATTGAGGGAGGCTTGAATTTGAATTAGATCTAAGTATCGATTTGAATTTTGTCTCCTCTTCTTCTACCTGGCGTTATCCCGGCCGGTGCCAGGGTCCGCCTTCCGGCAAATTCTCCTCCATTTCGCCCGATCTTCGGCATCCTCAATAGTAAGGCCATTGACCCTCATATCTTCCTTGACGACATCGAGCCAGCGCTTCTTGGGTCTACCCCGCGGTCGAGGTCCGGGAATATTGAGGCTCAGGCACACATTACCGACGTACTCCTGCGGTTTCCTTAGGACGTGACCATACCATCTCAAGCGGGATTCTTGGAGTTTATCAGCCACATCGCGGACACCAAGACTACCACGGATGTGCTCGTTACGGATTTTGTCCAAACGCGTAACGTTGCACATCCATCGCAGCATCTTCATCTCCGCGACGTGAACCTCCTGGACGTGCCGCTTAAGGGCAGGCCACGTCTCAGAACCATACAGGAGCACCGGCCGCACGATGCTTTTATAGATGAGACCCTTGAGCCTCATCGGCATCCTGCGGTCGCAGAGTATGCCTGAGACCTCTCTCCACTTAGCCCAAGCAGCGCTTATACGGGCTTTGACGTCAAGGTCGATGTCACCGGACTCATGCAGTACGGACCCAAGGTACTTGAACTTGTCCGTCTTCACGGCAAGTTCGTTCCCTATCACGATGCTTTGGGGGTCCGTACTCCCGCAAGCCATGTACTCGGTCATCGATTTGAATTTTGTCTATTTGAAAAAAATATCTATCAAGTTACAAATTATTCTGTATGGAAATGCGAAGATAACAATTTTCATTTCCGCATGCGTATGCATCTTGATATAAAATAACTATTTTAAAATCGCTCATGAATGCTGTTAAATATAATTCGGGGCCAATTCAATACATTTTTATTTACGAGTATAAATGCCTGTTATACTATGAAAACATATCACAACAGTGCGTTAGATATTATTTTATAATTTTATTTGTAGTTATTTATTTCGTCACACACCAATAGCAAATGTATGACATATAATTGACAGCCTCCGTGGCGCAGTTGGTTAGACGCCGCCTGTGAAACGAGAGGCCGCGGGTTCGATCCCCGCACCGAGAGAAATGTTTGTGCGGCCCACAAATATTTCTTCCGGGTCTGGGTGTTTGTGAGACCGAAAAGTCTCTCGTAGTTCCTGATACCCGCGATACAAGACTCGATCTTAGTGTGGGGTCAGGACTATGTATGTGACTGTTGGGTGTTATTTATTATTATTATTATTTATAATGTAAGTGTTGTAATAAATTCACCTCTCGTAATTTTGTCATGAAATGAAATGGTTGATTCTTTAGGGTACAAGAATATTTACTCATTTTTCTAAAAACACTCCTTTTAGATAAGGAATATTTTAAAATGTGTTAACGAGGTTAATGTTCTGTCGTGACACAAAGCTAATTGAAGTGTTTTAGTGCCAATATTTTACTATAAAGATTCACGTTGAGTTTCGCATTAGGCACTCTTGATAGCAGATACTGCTAGTTAAAAAAAAGCAGTTCCTCTGTGAAATTTTGTATGGGTATGTGTAGAAATTTTATGTCAAACAAAGCTTTTGTATTCAAATGGTGGTAGGTTTCATATGTGAGAGGCCACCTGGGTAGGTACAACCGCAATGTCTCCTTCTCCTGTCACATAGGAGTGCAACTGCACTGTCATGTTCCAGTTAACAGGACATTGTAGCCAAAGTATTTACTGGGAATATGGAGACTTAACATTGTATGTCTCAGGATGGCGATCGCATTGGAATGCCAAGCATTGATTCGTAAATCAAGTTGGTGTTTGGTTTTGGTACTGTCCATGAACGATCGTATCGCTTACCATAGGCGAATTACATGCTCATATTGAGAATTAACATCTTATGTCTTAGGTTGGCGAGCGCAGTTGAATGCCAAGCATTGCTGTGCAATCATGTTGGTTTGATACTGCCTATGAACGATCGTATCGCTTACCATCATCAATTTGCCATTAATTGCTAAAAAATATGAAATACAAGAACTAATAGAGATAAAAAATCACTCCAATTACCTCCAAAGAACTGAATTTATCCAACATACTTGGTAATTACATTTGATAAGGATCACGCTAATTAGCTAGTTCAATATGGAACAGCAATTTATTGGCCACATTTGGATGAAGCAATATCGAATACATACCAGCGGATGTTAATTATCTCTGTGATGTTTCTGAAAGCATTTGCTTTGGTTCAAAATCTGTGGTCGTGTATATACATATTTGAATTTCCTTTCAGTACTCAATATTGGTAGTATTTTTTCCGCCCTGTTGCGTAATTGGTTATTACAGGGAGGCCAACTTTATAAGCGAGTCGTTCGAATATTACCGCTTCTTTTGTAGTTCATAAGATTTTTAAAAATAATAAACATTACCAACTTATTAGTAACCTTATTACCTAAAAATATTCGTAATGTCTATTTCTCCCGTCAAACAGCAGTGTAAATGCACTGTTGTGTTTCGGATTGAAGGGCATTGTAGCGACAGTAACTACTGGACATATTGAGACTTAACATCTTATGTCTCAGGATGGCGAGCGCAGTGGAATGCCAAGCGTTGCTTTGTAATTCAAGGTGTTTGGTTCTCCTACTGCTTATGAGCGGTCGTATCGCTTACCATCACGCGAACGGCATACTTGTCTCGCCCTTGACTGGATAAAAAAAAATTGGTTAGTAATTTTTCCGGCTCGTCGCGAAATTGGTGATTACAGGGTGGCCAACTTTATAAGCTAGTCGTTTGAATATTACTACTTATTTTCCAGTTCATTCGATTTTTAAAATAATAAACATTAGTAATATTATCTAAAAATATTCGTATATTGTGGAGGACTATGTGTCAAACATCATGACAGAGGGTTAAACTACGAGGTCGTGGTTTTAATTAAGGGCACCCACCAATTTTTTTTGGAATTTACATATTGTATTAATAATAATGTTTACTTTATTAGTGAAAGAAAATAAAATGTAGACAAGGTTCTGAATTTAAAAGCCGTGTGCGAGAGATGACAACTCTTTGTCTTAAATAATTCATTTGAAAAGATTTTTGTGAAAATGTATTTCGTTGAATATTTATATTATATTTCTATGGATGCTATAGAAAATTGCCGTAATATAACTATTCTACTAATGTTGTAGAAACCTCATTAGAAATACATGTTCAGGTAGTAGGAGTTTTGGTTTGCCTCAGGCATGTTTATTTGTACAAGAAAGATGGACTTCAAAGTAATAAGAAAATGATAATACAAAGAAATATATCAATATACGAAGAATAGATCAGCAAGTTTAGATCATAGTTTACTGGTGGTAGGTCTCTCATATGTGAGAGGCCATCTGTGTGGGTACCACCGCAGTGTCTATTTCTCCCGTCAAACAGCAGTGCACTGTTGTGTTTCGGGTTGAAGGGCATTGTAGCGAGAATAACTACTAGACATATTGAGACTTAACATCTTATGTCTCAGGATGGCGAGCGCAGTGGAATGCCAAGCATTGCTTTGTAATTCAAGGTTTTGTTTGGTTTTGCAACTGTTCATGAGCGGTCGTATCGCTTACCATTAGGCGTATGGCATGCTCGTCTCGCCATTTATAACAATAAAAAAAAATAGTCATCACGAGGCTGAGTGCAAACTGGCAGACCTCGCCATTAAGCATATTATTAAACATTTCTAGTACGCCGCTTTCACGATTGTGTGACTTAGGATTCGAATCCACAAACGAGGACTTGGCAGTGGTTAGGTTCATTACCAATTAGTCATCATGCACTTAAGAATAAGATTAGTGAGATTACAACTGTGCAAACTTGGTACGATTTTCTAATAAAAATCTTTTAAACGACTAACACTTACCTTTGAACATTACATAAAAATCCACACACGTTTTAATATTTCTTTTAAGCGTAAGCCTTTGTAATAAGCTTCATATTCGTAAGGAAATGAAAAAAGTTATTCAATTTCTCCCTGTATCCAGCACACCGCTTATTCTCAAAGGAAATTAAATATCTCAGAGATATGCTTTTTTTACCTGAACGGCTTAAGACAGTTTGTGCTGTAAATCGATCGTCTACGTTCGTTTTCTACATCCAACAAACTTATTAGTGCAAGATTTTATTTAATTTTTTTACTGCCTCGGTGGCGTAGTTGTACTACGGTAAGGTTACAAAGCTTGGGTTGGGCAAAGTGATATTGGATTTTCTATTCATTATGAGCCCAGAGTCAGGAATTTGTTCCTGATATGGCGATAGGCTCGTCGCCTATCACGTCGTGGGACGGAACATACAAGGCGAAATGTGGGTGTCCTGGCGCCTCTGCCTACCCCTTCTGGGAGAAAGGCGTGAGTTTATGTATGTATGTATGTTTTTTGTCCCATACACGCCCCGGAGACGAGGCGGGAGGGGTGGTGCCTTGCAGTGCAGTGTGGCTTTACTTTTGTAATTGATGTGTATTCCAAAACACAAATACAAAAATACAAAATTTCTATTGCTAACCAAATTTTCTTACATTGCAGCTTACATAAATGCTCGGTTATAGTTACAATATTATTACCCATTACCCATACCCATAACCCGTCGCCATCTTATGGGTTCGCTCTAACACCTCAGTCAGCCCCGTAAGCAAGAAAGTTAAAAAATGTGAAAATTAAACAAAATTCGCGATGAAATCCGTAAAAATAGTTTTATTAGGTTTTTATTTCTCATACAAAAGAAATAAAGGTTAGTTTCTAGATAAGTAGCGATGGTAAACTTTATTGACTATATAATTGTTTTATTACAATCGTGGCAAAATATAACCGATCTGTTCAGTTTATATCGTGATTTAGGTCTAGGTTGTCCAGAAGTGCTAAATAACACCAATACAAGTCTCAATATGTCCAGTGGTTACAATGTCTTTCTAACCGGAACCCAACAATTTACACTGCAGTTTGGCGGGAGAAATAGACATTGCGGTTGTACCCATGCGACCTCTCACATATGAGAGACCTACCAGTCAAACCTTAAAACAATTATAAAGCCATTCAATAAATTTACAATCGATGAATATAGAAACAAATGCACGTAGTAACAATTTAACCATCAGCCTCGGAAACTCAATATTGGAGTTAATGTGTTTAGCGGGATGGGTGAAGTCATCATTTCGGGTCACTACACATTAAATTGATGGTTAAACTGAGGGCGGGAGAAATTGCTGATGAGACAGCGTATTTTGAATATTCTTCGCTTTTACGAGTATACATTCCTACATCACTACATAGTATAAAACAAAGTCGCTTTCTCTGTCCCTATGTCCCCTTGTATGCTTCAATCTTTAAAACTACGCAACGGTTTTTTATGCGGTTTTTTTTAATAGACAGAGTGATTCAATAGAAAGGTTTACATGTATAATAACATCCATTAAATAGAAATATTGAAGAGAAATATTGTTATTTTTGAGGTTTCTTATGTGATGTCGTTCATTATCAATTTTTTTCCGCTTACATTGCAAACGCAGGCTGAACCCTACGAGATTTATTAAAATAATGTATTATATATTTGTACACATTGAAAAGGTCTACAATTATTATTTTTCAACGTTTGCGCAATTATTTTATTGAACTCAAGAGAATAACACTGAGGAACACATGGGGGAAATACCCAAATTTATACACAATAAGATATTTATTGTCATTTCATAATATCCTAATCCATGTTCAAATTATACTCAATATAAATATTATGTTACAAGGCCATCTGGATAGGTACCACTGCAATGTCCTCTTCTCCCTCTAAGCAGTAGTGAAAATGCTCTGTTGTGTTTCGGTTTGAACGACATTGTAGCCAAAGTATATACTGGACATATATAGACATAACATCTTATGTCTCAGGATGGCGAGCGCAGTGGAATATCAAGCATTGCTTTGTAACCATGTTGATTTTGATACTGTCCAAGAGCTAACCATTAGGCGAACGGCATGCTCATCTTGCAATTCATTGTAATACGAAAAAAGTGTTCAAAGAATATTAATCTCAAGACTAACTTAATGTAACTTTTTATATCACTGTCATAAGGCTAAAGTGAACGAGTGAGTTCCCAGCTTAAAAATTATGAGAATACTTTTATACTCTTTTTTACTTTGTCGCTAACTTCTTTTACCTGACTGCGGCAAAAATACAAAAAAGCTCAATTATTTTAGCAGTCTGTTCCTTTGAATTATTGTATCTTCCACTAAAACACCCTGTTACCTTGTAAACCACTTCGATTTAAGACATAGTTTCAGGAAAGTATTATTTAAATATCTTGTTTTATCATATTGAAGTTCATAACATAATGATTTTAATGAAGGACAATGAAACGAAAATGAAAAACTGTACGACTTCGATCAAATATACACTAGATACACAGTTCCCTGTAAAAGTTCTGTTAAAAAGTGGCACCGATGCATGACATTAAAAAAAGTAAACAAAAAGATCACATATTCCAAATACATTAACACAAATTCCACCTTATTCCTGGAGCTTAAAGTAGCTTTTCACATAATATTGTCTAAATTGTTGCGACGTTTTAGAAGCAACGGTCGGTGCGTGACTGAAGGCGAAAGAGTGCTTAAGCACTCTTTTTTGGTGCCATTTTTTAAGCGCTCATGTTGTATCTAGTGTATATTTGATCGAAGCTGTACGACAAACATCGTGAGGAAATTTACATACCGTTGCGATTAGTAATAATTTCTGCTGTGTGTAAAGTCTGCTAACCCACACTAGGCCAGCGTAGTGTACTAAACGGCCGAACCTATCTCAATCGTACTCTCGACTCGTGGAGACCCGTGTTCTGCAGTAGGACGTATATGGGCTGATACAGAATGATTTTTCGACGTTGTTATTATAATATTAAAGACATACTTATAATAAAACCGTCACCTCAACGGACCTATGCAACTTATTTAATTTTAGGGACGACAAGGAAATAATTTCATGTTTAACATTTCTTTTTAATATGGGGGACGTAAATTATTCACAGTGCAACTGATTAAAAGCGATTGCAATGGTGTCAGTCGCCAGCCAATCATAGTACTTAATTGTTCAATTAGTGTAAATAATGAGTGGTGGACGGTTCTGACGCGTAAATGAACTTTATAGGTACAAGAAATTTGTTGCGAGATAAATTTCGATAGAAAATCCCATGTTTTAGAACGGCAACTTCATAATTGTAATATAGTTTTATGCTTATAATGAAATTTAATTAAATAAGGGTAGTAAAAGGTTGGTATAGGTGGATAATATTTAATGACTAATGGTCTCTGCTCACTGAAATGTAAAATGAATGGGTTTTTTGATACTATGAAATGAAGTGAAAACGAGCATAATTTATTGAATCCATTAATATGTTCAAAAAAATTTAGATTCAGTCATATTTTGATCTATCACTGGATTCGGAAAGTGGTTTTCACTAGAGAAGAAAAGGCAAAACGCTAGTGTTGCTCTTTTTAAAATCATTTTATACCTACTCTCTTTGAGAAGCAGGGACCCTGAAATTAAATAAATTGGAACTAATATTTATCAGTAAATAAAATAAAACAATGAGGAGCGTGGTGGCCTATTGCTAAGGGTCCAGAGTCGGCTGTCAACATGTTCACGGTGGTCGCGGGTTCAAATCCCAGATCACACCTCTTACTTCTCCGAGTAATGTTTATTGATAATCAACTAACGGTGAAGGAAAACATCGTGAGGAAACCCGCATACCATTTCGATTTGTAAAGATTTCTGTGGTATGTAAAGTCCAACCCAAGTTCAACCCACACTAGTCCAGCCTATTGGACTATATGGCCTTACCCATCTCAATCATGTTCATGATTGCGAAAGAGGCAGCCTGCAGTGGGACGTATATGGGCTGATACACACTAATGAAATATAAATATACCAGTTACTGATTTAACCTGCAGTTTTACAATATTTAATTATTCATAAAACAGATAATGTTATTGAACTCTAGTTATTTTAATAGACTAAAACAACCCCACATTTTTAGTTTTCAAAGCATAAAGAGCAAAGCCACGTCTCTTACACACGCGGAAGTAAATTCCATACAAAAAGTATGGGTTGTTTATGTTTGGGAATGAAACACGTTCCGATGGAGTGAAAGGTGACGCGATAACAACGCACCTACGCTGATCGGGTTCTGTATAAACAATGACGTCATTATACAAGATTATCGTACCGCTGTTACACCTTACACCGGCATTAGATTAGTTATTTTATTTAAAAGTTTTATTGAACACCAGTGAAAAAAAAAAACATAACAAAATTTTCAAAAAAGAAGAGAGTCCAATAGCGGTCTTATCGCTCGAGGCGATCTCTTCCATACAACCAACCATATGATGGATAATACAGAGACGATAACTGTGGGGTATCGTGAGATGTATGAAAAAGTAAAGAACAAAAATCCAAATAATATATTACGTATTTTTTGTATCGGCGGGGCAAGGAATAGAGAGACCGTACATTACGATAAATTAATTATTGTGTCATGGCTATCAGAAATCACGAGAGACTTTGCGATCTCACAAACCCAGACCCAAGAGAAATACTTATGGGCTCACAAACATTTGTCTTGGTGCGGAGATCGAACCCACGGCCTCTCGTTTCACAGCCAGCATCTAACCAGCTGCGCCACGGAAGCTATCAGTCTGTAATAGATTGGTCACAGATGCGACAGTCGTCTTTTCAATATGAAAGGGATTGGGATGAAAAAGGACTGGGAAATTAAAGGTCTACTGCAATTTCGTTTGCCGAACAAAATATGATTGTAAATCTGTCTATTCACGTCTTTCTATGAGGCAGTGATACTTCCACGTATGTTTTTATTTTAAACAATTCTCTATGGTCGAAAGTGATATACTTAAATACCTATACTTCAGAGGCATATTAGCAGGCTGGCATAATTGTATGACTGAGGTCTGATGCCAATGGATACTCTGCCTGGGCGGCATTTGCGCTAACCATCAGGTGCAATGTGGCCACTATGCCGGGCCAGGAATAAAAAAACAATAATACTTCGTATAGTAGACGAAGCTCTACCAAAATTTATTAACCTGTAATAATATTTTTTAAGTTATCGAATTAAGAAGGAAATATATACTAGTGGCGACAATGTGTTTGTTTTTAAATTTATAATACTAAAGTTCATTTAAAGCTACAAAATGGAAATTGGTTGGGAAGGGAAGGGGGAATAAAAATGTTATTGATATTTTGCCTCTGAAATTCATGTACAGTTCAAGACGCAAATTACCTTACGCTGTATTCTATCACCGTTACTATCTACATTGGTCCATATATGTACGTCCCATCCAGGCACCAGCCTCATCCACAACTGAAAGTACAACTGATACGGGTTAGGCCAAATAGTCCACCACGCTTTCTTGATGCGGGTTGGCGGACTTTACGTACCATAGAAATTCTTACAAATCCCTATGGTATGCAGGTTTCCTTATGATATTTTCCTTCACCGTTATAGTGCGTGGTGATTGATTAACAATATTTTTTATTTTTTATTTTATTTTATTGAAAATTTTACATGATCCACCAACAGATGATACAATAATTAACTACAGTATACAGTGATTTACAGATCAAATTGTATTGTTCACCTAGTTAAAGGTGGACCCATCTACATTAAACAACTAAAAAGCAGACAATAAGAAGAATGACAAATCAAATAAATAGTGCAGGTGCAGTGAGGTTACAATTTTTTTCATTGAATTATTTTACAATCAATTGTATATTGTGTTAGGGGAAAGTATTAATGTGAAAAATAATTAATACGCATTAACATAACAAAAACAGAAACAGCTTCAGTTTATACTCTCTGTGTGAAATTGTTTGGCTTTATTTCTCCACCAGGGAGCTAAGTACTGTGTTACTTGGAGCTTAAAATTATTATGGATTCGGGAGTTCATAATATCAAAGTCCTTTGGAAGGAAATTATACAGCATTTTGAGCCGTATCATAGGAGAGTTGCGTCCCAAGTTAGTCTTCCAGGATCTACAATGGAACAGTTTATAAGAGCTAGGTCTTGGTAGTCTAGATGGAGCGTTAATAGTTACTGTTTTCTGAACTAGTTCAGAGCAATCAATTTTTCCATTGCAAATCTTGTGTAAAAACATAAGATCTAATAGTTTCCGCCTATCTGCAAGTGACATAATATTAAAATACGCTAACCTGTCCTGATAAGATTTTAAAACGTTCAATTTGTGGGTACCGTACGATAGGTTATGTAAAAATTTTTTTTGAATCCTTTCTATTCTATCCGAGTGAACCATATAATACGTAATAATATACATGACTTCGGAAAGTCAGAGGTATGCCAGTCGATTCGAACCCGTGACCACCATGCACATGTGGATAGCCGCGTCTTACAGGCGCACAGTACGCACTGTTAGAAAGACCGATAATAATTAACCAACTACAAACACATTAGAAACTAGAATTATGAGGCGATTTAAATAAACAAATAATTATACTCTTCGATAGAGTGTAATTTTGCATACAGTTTTTCGAGCCCAATGTTTATTCTTCACGGAGTGTACGTTTTGTTTGAATTATGGTACATCTGTTCTATAAGCTTCCACCAATCTATTTTTACTCGACCTTGGCATCTTAATGAGGAGTCTATCGGTCAATGTCTATCGTTATTTTTTTTTACTGGGGCGTAGAAGTTATGCTGAGTATTTAGTAAGTGTGGAAAACTGCGCTTTCTAAATTGAAGTCCATAATATATGGTTTCTAAGATAGAATGTTGTCGCTGGCTAGATATCGTCAAAGAAGATATGAGGGTCAATGGCCTTACTGTTGAAGATGCTAAAGATCGGGGGAAATGGAGGAGACTCAGCCGGAAGCAAAGTCTGGCACCGGCCGGGATAACGCCAAATAGGTTTTATTAAATGGCGATGAATGGCGAGACGATCGTGTCATTCGCCTGATGGTGAACAATACGACCGCTCATGGACTGTAGCAAATTCAAGCAAGACTGTGAATTACAAAGCAATGACTAGCATTCCACAACGCTCGCCATTCTGCGACATAAGATGCTATTTGGCGCAAGTAATAGACATTGCGGTGATATCTACCTAGGCGGCCTCTCACATATTATGTAATGTGTTAATCACATGAAATATTTTTTTTTTATTCAATAGTCCTTCACAAGATCTTTTGAATCGTTAATTTCTGATACCACCACTTCGGAACATGTTGTAGCTGTGAAGAAGAAACGGCGCAAGAAACTCCCTCAGCAACACGAACTGTATTCTAAATTTTTTTTTATCTCTATCAGCCCATGTACGTCCCACTGCAGAGCACGGGCCTCCTCTATAATCGAGAGTACGATAGAGAGTTAGGCCAAATAGTCCACCACGCTGGTCTAATGCGGGTTGGCGGCTTTTTTATACCCATATTGAATTACAATGGTTGTATTCGACCTTTGCAGTAAAAAACATTACTGGCATCTTTGTTCTTTCCTACCATCCTAGATTCTTCCGGCATAACGTGAAGAAGAAGACCTATCCAATAGTCTTCATAGTTTATTTTTTATTCTATTGAATGGCGAGACGAGCATGCCATTCGCGTGATGGTAAACGATACGACCGATCATGATCAGTAGCAAAACCAAACAACGCCTTGAATTACAAAGTAATGCTTGGCATTCCACCGCGCTCGCCTTCCTGAGACATAAGGAGATGAGTCTCAATATGTCCAGTAGTTACTCTGGCTACAATGCCCTTCAATCCGAAACACAACAATGCGTTTACACTGCTGTTTGGCGGGAGAAATAGAAATTGCGGTGGTACCTACCCAGGCGAGCTCTCACATATGAGAGATCTACCACCAGTTTTGTTGAATGATGAAAGTTCACGCTAGCACTTTCTGTCAATAATTGGATTTTGGTTCAGTGCAAGTTAATTAATTATGTTAAAACGAGAGACCGCGGTCTCGATGCAGAAATGTTTCGATGCTCGGTGTAATGAAATTGAATGGTCTGAGGTCTCTCTTAGTTTCTCTATCGATGACAAAAGACTCGTATCCCAATGTATGGGATTTTTGGTCGTATTTATTTATAATGGGTTTTTAGATTTATGCGAATGTTATGCATTGAAATAAAACTATTTTTTAGGTTTATTAATCGTAAGTAATTGGAAGTCGCGAATTTAAAACATATAAAGATTAAACCAAATTCGTGATAATATCTGTAAAGAAACGTTGTATTTATAATTTTAAGGCAATTGACCTTTTCAAAATGTTACAAGTGCTTAATTCTTAGTGTTTTTATCAGTACAGACACTAAAAGTCTCGTAACAATGATTTTTTACAAGTGACTTTTATAACTTTGCAGTATAAACATTTTTAGTAAAATAGCAGAAGCGAATGACCTTTTGTAAGAAAAAAAAATTATTTTACTTAGAAAGATATTTGAGCCTAATTATCAAAACAACAAGAATAGATTTATTTCACCTAAGTTTTCTTTACTTATGAAAAGTAAACAAAAATCGAGTATTTTCGTAGTAATACTACGAAGTTTGTATAAATATAATAGCCAATTATAATGTTCTCGGTACCATTCCAATATGATTCTGTTATTTCAAGGAGTTTCTTTAGGATTCATGTTGATTGTTGAGGCAAATTGTTTTTATGTCGGGTTGTTCAAATTTAATGTCTCGATAATTTTCTACATATGGATATAAACATATTTTTATTTTATTTTATATGTATTTGGAAAATATACAGAAGAACAAGGCTGGTTTTAGAGTCACGCTGACCACGCTCTGACCGTCTGCGCAGACAGTTGAAATGTATGAGCTTCTAAGGAGCGTTTTAGAATAACGCGTAGTTGTCAGCTCTGACCCCCGTCCGTAAGATACGCGCTGAGCTGTCAGCGCCTACAGTCAGCGCGCATTCAGCGAAACTCTATAACCAGCCTTAAACATATGAGTAAGATACAGTTAGTAGTAAAGTACATATTCAAGTAGACTCAGTGATGTCTACATAATTTTGGGATAAATACGGACTACAGAGCACGCATTACGATTAAAATATTCGTTTGTTTATTATTAATGTTCTATTTGACCTTTATTTGCAAGTAGTTATTTTATTGCAATCAATGGTGAGATGAGCATGCCACTCGCCTGATGGTTATCGATGCGACCGCTCATGGACAGTAGCAAAACCAAACACCTTGAATTACAATGCTTGGCATTTCACTGTGCTCGCCATCATGAGACATAAGGTGTTAAGTCTCAATATGTTCAGTAGCTACTCTGGCTACAACACCCTTGAAACTGAAACACAACACTGCATTTACACTGCTGTTTGGGGGAGATATAGACATTGCGGTGGGGTCTACCAGGCGACCTCTCACATGAGACTTACGACCAGTATTTTTTTATAAAAATGTAAGTAAATGTAAATACTTAATTGAATTCGGTAGGAACGCCTGAAACTTTTCATCCGATAGTCATCCCATTTCCGCGCTTTAAATCACTTTGGTTAGTCTTTCCGAAGCCATCCTTTCAATACGATTAAAACGTCTAAGCATTTCTTTCACTATCTTAATTAAGTTTCAATCGACATTTCTCCTTTCTTTATTTTCACTCTTTCGACCATTTAAGTCTAGGAATCAAAAGTGAGCTTTGTAAGAGTATTCTCCGAATCTCTGTATCAGCTTATATACTTTCCACTGCAGGGCACGGGCCTCCCCTACAATCAACAGCATGATGAGAGTGGTTCGGCCATATACGCTGGCTAGGCCACGCTGGCCTAGTGCGGGTTGGTAAACTTACATACCATAGAAATTTTGATGAATCGCCATGGTATGCAGGTTTCCTCACGAATATAATATTGAAATATTTCATAATCCACAACTGCTATCAATAAAATGCAAAAATTTGATTATTTATCTAAGGCCGAAATGAAATAAGAAAGTATTTTTATATTACTTGGCGCCAAATGTTGTTTTATGATTATTTAATTACATAAGGTGTTAAAAAGCTATAAATCACGGAAATATTGTTTTGGTGTTAGCGACATAAATTGAGGGCAACATGATTTTTATTCCTAACTGCCCGGTCTTTCTTTTAGGTTTTACTCTGAAAGCTCAATTTATGCCAAGTAAGCAAAATAGGGCTTATATCATCGACCAAACTTGTGAATCTTCATTGTATTGTGTTGCTGAAAGTCAGTTGTTATGTTCTCGTCATCACGACTTCTTTTTGTCAAGATGTCTTGGTTATTTGGTTTCATTAATGGTACACCGCAATGTCAATTTCTGCCGCAAAACGCTAAAAGTGTAAACGCACTGTTGTGTAACAGTAACAGCGTAACTACTGGAAATAATGAAACATAAAATCTTATGTCTCAGAATGGCAAGCATTGCTTTGTTAGTGTTTGGTTTTTGCATTGTGTTGTTTGGTTTTGCTGCTCTCAGTGTTTGGTTTTTGCATTGTGTTGTTTGGTTTTGCTGCTCTCAATGAGTGCTCGTATCACTCACCATCAGGCGAATGAAATGTTCGTCTCACCATTCAGCGCAATAAATAAACAAATATAAAATATACATTTTCACAACCTATGAGACAATTGTTTGTTTGTGGCATACGCATCGACTGAATTTGATACGCGAGATACATTAATCACTGACTGATTTTCTGTGTTTTTGCGTGTGTGTGGTGATTTTCCATTAGTGTTTGTGTTTCTGTCACTTTTCTACATGCAGATTCAAAATCTACGACAGCCTGAAGCATCAACTTGATTATTATTTCCTTATCGTTGATATTGAGTAGCGTCGATTGAAAAACGTTGGATATCGGGGAAATGCTACGAAGCGTTCCATCAAGCGCTAGTTGATTGATCATCATCATACTTCTAAAGAACTTTAGGAGCAATCTATAGCTTAATGGCGGATATTTCCTTGTCAGTTGATACACGTTTGCCGGCGTCGTTGGAACCGGACATGCAAAAGCTGTAACCGAAATGCGACAGACTATGGGCACAATGATGGATGTTACACTCCATGTAAGGTGTTTGGTATTCTAGCAGTTCCGAATAACCCACCAATGGGTAAAGGTATTACGAAAAACCCAATAATTTTTGTGTCTGATATTTAAAAGAAAATAAATTAATTAAAAATAATGGTAGTCTGAAAGAAATCGCGTTAAACGATAAGACCGCCAATTGTCACATTTATTTAAACATGTGATCATATTTTTTTCTTGCTACTGTGTGTGGTGTTCAATAAAGAATTTATAAATCTATACATATAAATAAAATTGAAGTGTCTGTTTTAAAAGTGAAAATAAAAAAAAAATTTCCAACTACATATCGTTATATACATGATACCTGTGCCGAAAATGATCTTTAAAAATTTTTTGTCTGTCTGTCTGTCTGTTGTTCCGGCTAATCTCTGGAATGGCTGGATCGATTTTGACGGGACTTTCACTGAAAGATAGCTAATTTTTGCGGGAGTAACTTAGGCTACTTTAATTTTGAAAAACAAATTAGGCTTCCGCACAAAAAAATAAAAACCCTAAAATTAGGGGGTTATTTTTTTAAATATGGTATTAAGACACACAGGTGGCTGAGTTCATTGTGTTTATTCGAATTATTTTGCTATAAAATTATTTAGGGTTCCGTGGGTACGAAAAATATCTCTAAAACAAAAAAAATCTTAAAATTGTTTTTTTTTAGTATGGTATTATGACACGCGGGGGACGGAGCTCATTATGTTTCTTTGATTTATTTGGTCTACAAATATTCTAAAAATGTCAGGTAGCTGATATATTAAGGACTAACTTAGGCTACATTTATTTTAGAAAAATTCTTTTATTTTAGAAAAATTAAGTTTTTGTTAAATTCCACGCGGACGAAGTCGCGGGCACTAGCTAGTAAATAAATAAAAAGAATATCGCAACGTCGTTGTGCCGGCTATTTAGAAGAGTATAAAACCAGTCTAAAGTATCAATCGATTATGATTTCGTTCTGGACGGTATTGAGTGGCGCCGATTGAAAAGCGTTGGATGGATGTCGGTGAAATACGGCGGGGCGTTCCATCAAGTGTTAGTCGATTGATCGAATGCATGTTGATGTGCGCTCTTAAATCCTTCTTGTTATAGAACGGGGGAATTCAAGCGGATCTAGAATTGGATTTGTGATACCCGCAATGTTTGTGAATTTTGTGTGATAAAATATAAAGATTTTCATTATTTTTATTAGTGGGATTTTGGTATTAATGAAATAATGGTTGGGCATTTAAATGTTAATGTTGTTGGATAAATCTTCATTTTGAACAATTATATTTTGTATTGCTTATAGATTTGTGAGTACCTTAACAATTTATTTGTATCAGGGAATTTCTGTGACGATGTCAAACCTTTTTTACTAAGCTAGACTTTTGTAGTTTGTTGGCCTAATTGGCATGATCGGTATATTTTGGGCAATTTTGTGGCGAATTCTCATACAGGGTATATCAAGACTTTTACTGAAAACGAAGCCGGGTAGTCGTTTTTGTGACTACAATGCAACTAAAAATTTCGCAAAGAAACGCATTTTTTTGTGATATTTAGATGTCATCGTGTTTAGGTTGTAAATCCATAGTTTTTACTAAAATAATAATTTTAATATGAAAGGGTGTACACTATTATTTTAGAAAGGACTATGTATTTTCTGCCCAAAGAAGCCGATAGGAAAAAAGTAACAAAAAAAGAAAAAAATAAATCTATCATCGCTTTTTTTGCAATAAATTTGGTTGCATTGTGTCTGCAGTAACTAGCAGTGTTGCTATATAAAGAAGTTTCACAACACAATGAAATAGTAGGTATAAGAAAAAAATAGGACTATCGTAACGGAAAGTCTGGCATATGTTGGCTGATAAAATATGATATAGATCTTGTTTTGAAGCAAGAAGAGCATAATATGTTTTTGTCTGGGAGACTCTTATCTTCAAGTTATGAGTAATTCGACCCATTTTGATAAATGATTTCCAGTGGTTAATTAAGATAGTAAGTATATTCTATATCTATATGATGATCTATATGATTCTTCCGTAATAAAAACGTAGTGACATAAAATGTATCTAATCAATGCGTCAATAAAACAATTTGAGCCACTCGCAATTTCTTTAATTATTTCGTTTTGGGATTTCCGGAGCGATGTGGATAATAAATCAATATTTTATCAGTTTATCGGACCCCAAATCCTTTTTTCGAAAATTGTAAACTTTATTGTTACTGAATATTATTATATTATTATTTTTGTGTATATATAAACATCTACTCGGTTTTTGCAAACCGGTTTTATATGGATCTCATAGGCCCATGAGTACAATTGGTAATTGGAATATGTGACTCTCTATCGGTAGTATTTTCTTCAGTATTTCTGCGTATATGTTTGGGTCTGTGTTAAGGAATTTTCGAGTAATTCTACTAGTGCTTAAGATTACTGATTTCTGATGTACAAGGCAGAAGGAAGATCTAAGCTTTTAATGGACTCGTAGATAGAATTATGGGTACTATTTTAACTTTATCAATGTTCTACATTCGGGCTATTTCATGGGATAATTCAGTATATTTGGTAAATTTTTCAGTAAGGCTATTTTCTGAGACTTGTTTATAATTGTTATATCTCGTCTGTTGTATTATACTTTTCTATCAGTCAGTATGGCTGTGTCATAGTACAATTTGTGTCTATGGTTTTCTAAAATAGTCAGTGGTATATTTATAATATGGTGTGGTGGGTGTGGTTGGGATTATTAGTTTGTATTTTAATGCAAGTTTCTGGTGTATTATTTTAGCTACCTGGTCGTGCCTGTATTTGTAATCTGTATAGGTCGTCTACGATTTATTGGCGTCTGAATGCGTTGTTGTCATGCTGTTGTCAATATATTACATACAGTTTTATTGTCTTCACATTATATTATATTGGACATGTATCTGTATCAGCCCATATATGTCCCACTGCAGGGCACGGGCCTCCTCTACAATGGTGGTTAGGTCATAAAGTCCACCACGCTGCCCTAGTGCGGGTTGGCGGACTTTGCATACCATAGAAATTCTTACAAATTTACTGTAGTATGTAAGGTTTCCTCAAGATATTTTCCTTCACCGTTAAAGCGCGTGGTGATTGATTATTATCAATAGACACATAACTCTGAAAAGTCAGAGGTGTACCCGGGGATTCGAACACGCGACCATCGTGAGTATGTTGGCAGCCGCATCTGGCCCGTTTACCAACAGGCCACCAGGCACTTTATTGGACATCTTAATACTATTAGATAATAAGGAGTATAAATGCTTGTTGCTTATATTATGACCAACCAATCTTATACAACGCGTTACGTAGATATTTTTTAAATATGATTTTTATTTCTAAACATCACATTCTATTAGAATTTAGACAGACGTTACGTGTAATTTCCAATTCAAACAAGATAAAACTAGCACGTAAATAAACGTTATCATTTAGAACGATTGATTGATTGTAATCATTGGTTCGTGTTAAAAATAAACCAGGCGCGTTGTGTTAAATCAGTTTCCATTATGAATCGTTATCTGTTTGAGTGGACGATATGGCGCTATTACAATTAGCGTGCAATTAGAACGTTTTATTTGTGTTTAATTTGCTTTTTTTTATAAATAACACCCATAAGTCACATACATAATCCTGACCCTACACTAAGATCGAGTCTTGTGTCGTGGGTATCAGGAACTACGAGAGACGTTCCTGTCTTACAAACACCCAGACCCGGGAGAAATATTTGTGGGCCGCACAAACATTTCTCTCGGTGCGGGGATCGAACCCGCGACCTCTCGTTTCACAGGCGGCGTCTAACCAACTGCGCGACGGAGGCTGTCAAATTGAAGTCACAATTATGATTCGGGACATATCCTACTAATATTATAAATGAGAAAGTATGTATGTTTGTTAGCTCTTCACGCTCAAACCGCTCGACCAATTTTGTTTAAATTTCGCATGGAGCTAGCTGATACCCTGGATTAACACATAGGCTATCCCGAAAAAATATAGTGTTCCCGAAGGATGTGCAAGGAATTCAACTATATTCGATACTCTTTCAAAGCAGTTTAGAGAGCCGCAGTATCGTTGAGTTTAAATATGTTAAGTAATTATCACACGAAATAGTTGTTATGTTTCTAATGTGGACTCAATAAGTATCTGCACCCAGGCGAAGCTGGGGCTGACTGCTAGTGAATTGATATTTGAATATTCAAATGTGTGGTCTATAGTACAGATTTTTATGTTTGAATTTGTATTAAGGTTGTATGCAATGGTATGGTAAGTTTACCAAAAGGTAAATTGAGGTCGCTATACCTTAGCAATAATAAAATCTAGTTCTTCTGTATCAGCCAATATACGTCCCTCTGCAGGAGGAGAGTGGTTAGGCCATATAGTCCACAACGCTGGTCTAGTGCGGGTTGGTGGACTTACATACCATAGAAATTCTTATAGAATACCATAGAAAATCTAGTTAGCCATGCCTTATTATTGTCAACATACCATTTCTTAGCGACAAAAAAACCAGTTGGCCATGTCTTATTATTTTCAACATTCTATATCGAAGTGTTAACGTTAGTTGTTTGTACTACGGTACGGTTACAAAGCTGAGGTTCGAATTCCGGTTGGGCAAAGTGATATTGGATTTTTCTATTAATTATCAGCTCGGAATTTGTGCCTGATATAGCGATAGGCTCACCCCATTTCACATCGTGGAACAGAAAATAAATAACGAAATGTGACTGTCCTGGCACCTCTGCCTACCCTTTCTGAGAAAAAGGCGCGGCTTTATGTATGTAACATTTAAAAGCTGCTTTGCTTGTATAATTTAGTAGCCAGCTTCCGAAAATTACACCTATAGTTAGTTTTGTGTTAAATCAAACATTATTACACCTTTGTATTATTAAGGATGACGTCATTAATTTTTTCATGGTCATTGCTTTGCTTGCGGCATAATTAGTCTCTGTGATTTAAGGTCCATATTAAAGGTAATTTTTTTTTTGCTAAACAAATTTTGTAATGGACTAGACGCGGCTGTGAACAAGTTTTTTTTTTTTGCAATTAATGACATGACGAGCATGTTTACGATGGTCGCGGGTTCGAATCCCAGGTCACACTCTGACTTTTCGGAGTCATGTGTTGAGAATTAATCAATCAGGTCGCGCAATAACAGTAGAGATTTTTATATATTAGTATAGATATATAAAGTCCGCACACTCGCACTAGACGCAGCGTGGTGGACTACATGACCTAACACTTCTGATTCATTCTCTTGATTGTGGAGGAGGGCCGTGCTCTGCAGTGGGACGTATGTAAGTTGGCACAGTATTAATAGACCTTAACGACTTTACATAAAACTTGTCTAACATTTATTTTGGTAAGTAATTAAACTCTAAGGTTGAGTTGCACAAACTGACTTAGCCAATATCTTTGACCTTGAAAATGTCAATCTTATACATCGGCAATGTCAAATACGTATACTCAAATGTATAGGATTGACATTTTCAAGGTCAAAGGTATTGGCAAAGTTAGTTTGTGCAACTGAGCCTTAGAGATATCGGGTGTACCTCAAGAGTTAGTTAAAAGTTAAGTAAATTGGAAACTTAAACCATGTTTCACTAACTCGCTTAATGTCGGACAACATTTTCATTTCGTTTTACCTTGTAAATCATAACTTTTGGCAGCCACTTCGCGTTAAATTGTGTTTTGAGAAGTTTTTATACAGTCTATATCAAGACCGCGATCGAAAACGAACCAGGGGGGTTACTCTATAAAAATGATACGAACTTCGAATTTTTTTATTGCAATGAATTTCGAGACGAGCATGTCGTTCACCTGATGGTAAGCGATACGACCGCTCATCATCCTGAGACATAAGATGTTAAGTCTCAATATCCAGTAGTACAATGGCTACAATGCCCTTCAATCCGAAAAACAACAGTGCATTTACACAGCTGTTTGACGGGAGAAATAGACATTGCGGTGGTACCCACCCAGATGGCCTCTCACATATGAGAGACCTACCACCAGTAACGATGTTCGGATGTTCGACGTCCAGAGCAAGATATAAGTTTTCAACTTCTAAAAATCAATACTATTCCCTATTATACTTATTTTCTCCGCACTTAGAGGATCCCAACATTTTGTGGAGTATATTTTAGGCACATTAGTAAAGTTTTATGTACGGCGTTCGAACGTTCGAAGTTCGTAACGTTTTTTTTGTAGTAAACCCCCTGTCGAAGTCCTCTCCCTCCGGATTATCCCTCTACACATACATACATATAAAACTGACAAGAGGATGGCCATCGTACCAATTAGCGAGGTCGGTTAAGCCAGTCCACATGCTATAAATAACAGAGACACAGCCCTTTACTGGTGGTAGGTCTCTCATATGTGAGAGGCCATCTGGGTAGGTACCACCGCAATGCCTATTTCTCCCGTGAAACAGCAGTGTAAATGCACTGTTGTGTTTCGGATTGAAGGGCATTGTAGCCAGAGTAACTACTGGACATATTGAGACTTAACATCTTATGTCTCAGGATGGTGAGCGTAGTGGAATGCCAAGCATTGCTTTGTAATTCAAGGTATTATTTGGTTTTGCTACTGTTTATGAGCGGTCGTATCGCTTACCATCAGGCGAACGGCATGCTCGTCTCGCTATTAATCGCAATAAAAAAAAATGCAGAACAAAGGATAGGTGAAATGAAAAATCATTGGATGTATTTATGCGTTCCAAAAAGAAACTAGTTTTGTACAGGGTATATACAGACTGCGACCGAAATTGAAGCCAGGTAGTTGTAATTACTTCTGACATAAAGTAACAATTTTTTTTTGCAAAAAATCGCTGCTGTTTTGTCTGGTAGTTTTTTTACTGTTGTCATTTTTGGAAGATAAATAAATAGTTTCCCCTAAAATAATAATGTATACCCTTTTATTTTTTAAAAACTTTATGGTATGCATGGTTTAAAATTATTATTTAAACAAAAACTTTGGATTTAATACCCAAACAGGATGATATGTAAAACATCACAAAAAAAAAATAGCGTTTGTTTTTTGCGTTTTTTTTTCTTGAATTCACTAAAACTATCAAATTAGTTCCATTTTCAGTCGCAGTCTTGGTATACCCTGTAGATTAGTATAGATTTGCAGTTGTAAATGTATTTTCTTTTGATTCATATTTTCCGAAAACCCCAGCAATAGTAGCAGTTATACTTAAGCACCAACTAAGTAGATCCTTCAAATAACAATTTGTGGTAAAACCCAGAGATACTGATATCCCCACTTGGCCTTAAGTGTCAACACAACATTCAGTTTGCATTGATGATCCACTGTTTGTACTCTCGAGGTCGGTCAAAAATACGCGTCTATAAATACACATTATACTAGGAAAAGCGCCGGCCAATTATCTATACATAATGATAATAAATTTGTTTTAATGGAATATAGATATTTCGATGTACCTATTAGTGCTGGAGTTTAATGTTTTGTAATTGATCTGATAAACTACCGGACACCGATTGTTGCGAGTTTGAAGGACATTGTAGCCAGAGTAACTATTGGAATATTGAAACTTAACATCTTATGTTTCCATATGGCGAGTGCAGTGGAATGCCAATTGCTTTGTAATTCAAGGTGTTGTTTGGTTTTGTTACTGTTTATGAGCGGCCGGTTCGGTTACCATCAGGCAAACGGCATGCTCGTTTCGCCATTCATTGCAACACAATCACTTATTAATTTGTGTATTGGTAATTACTATGAGCTTTAATGACGATTGAAAATATTTTAAGAAAAAGAAATACAAGAATATCTATGCTATGTCAAGTCAGGCAACCTAGAATAGTATGGCTTGATTATTTTGTAATTGCGCCTTAAAACCATAATATAGGTATATTGTTGGTTGGTTGGGATAAAAAAATAAAATTTCGATGGTTATTTTGTTTCATGGTTAATGGACTTCCAATTAGTGTATAGTAAATAATATCGTGTATCTACCTACTAGTAAAAGCATCCGTAATTGACTGCGCGGTCTCTCCCTTGTCATGCGATCGTCGATGACACAAATTCGATCAAATACTTAACCAATATCGGATTTCCTCATATTTGGCTTTCAATTTTTGTTGTTTTGTTTTTTCCGTGTTATATTTCGTACTTTTTTGGTTTTTTCTAGTGGAAAGATATTAGTATCTACACATATTATAGTGACCACTGACCACTATAAAAGGTGATGGAAAACTTATTTTTATACACGTATGTATTATTTTTCGGGTTCTGTATGGTATCACCCCCGTATACATCCCACTGTTGGGCACGAGTCTTCTCTGCAATCGAGAGTACAATTAAGAAGGGTTAGGCAGTATTGTCACAGAATACTAACAGATATTCACTTTTTCTTGCTACACTCACACTACGCTCGGCGGCGCGCTCGGGTTGTTAACTCTGACTTATGCGAAAACAAGTATCGTGGAATCACTCACCCGTATCGTTTGATTGATTGTTGAGAAAAAATCATGAATAAAACACAAAATATATACTTAAAAACAATAATTAAATAAATAAATTTAAATTTTATTTATATAGTCGTTGCGAATGTGTATGTCAGTAGTTTTTTTTATTGATTTCGTATAATATTAGGTGTTTTTTAAGAAATGTATATTTTTATTATAATCTGGAATTTTATATACAAGTGTAATAACTTTAATTTTTGCACAAAAAATATCTTTAGATGCATCTACCACGCCATTATCTTTCCAAAAACTATTTCCCAAATTCCCCAAAATTAAAAAAACACAAGTATTCTCCACGTTTAAAGATATAATAATCATCAGTACGTACAGTAGACGTCTTATCAATACTATTGATAAGTGAGAGTCGATAGTAGTTTATTTCTGTCTTTGATTTTAAGATTAGACACGTTATCATCGCGTGTCTGATTAGCCGGTGCATTGTTGTATGCAATCGTGTGAAGAGCTTGTTGTCTCAACATCGACCTATTTCAGTACTCTTGAGAATGTAGTTTCCTTGAAAAATGTACGAGGGAATTCCCATATTATAAAAATGAATTTATTGCGTTTTGGGACAGAGCAATAAATTTACATGATAGTAAGACAATTATTTACGGATTGTCTTATTATAACTTCCTGATGTTTTTATTACTTTACAGCTTTTTTGGTCACGGGGCAGACTCAAAATCCGCGATAATATTCGTGAATAATAGCTTTATTTCAATATGTTACATTAGTGTTCATCTAAAAAACCAATAAGAGTGTTTACAGCCGTCTACAAAAGTGTTTTTTTTGCTATGAATGTCGAGACGAGTATGCTATTCACCTGATGGTAAGCGATACGACCGCTCATGAACAGTAGCAAAACTTAAGAACACCATTCCACAGCAATGTTTGGCATTCACTGCGATCGCCATCCTGAGACATCAGATGTTAAGTCTCAATCTGTCAGTAGTTACTCTGGCTACAATGTCCTTCAAACCGGAACACAACGGTGCATTTACACTGCTGTATGGCGGGAGAACTAGACATTGCGGTGATACCTACCCAGGCGACCACTCACATATGAAGGACCTACTACAAGTATAGAGTCTACAACACTTTGATCGCAGATGCGTACTAATTTACTTCATATTGTTAAATTAATTAATTTATCGGTAGTCACTTAATAAAGATCCAACTGTACCACAAAGGTTGGCCCGGAAATCACCAGACACCCCTAGAAGTACGTACATTTAATCAAAGGTGTAGTAGTAGTAGTAGCAGGTGTGTTTAATCGTCTTACGGCCGATGCCAATAATCAATCGAAAAAATTTGATTGAAGTCAATCTGGATTGTTTTCTACTTTTCGATTTGTCATTTACCATGTTGCCATAGTTTTTTCACTACTGAGATTGTTATTGGCAATAAAGTATCAGAAAAAAGATTGAGCTGTCAATCTCAAACGGCAAATTTTGGATTGGGATTGTTTATTGGCAGCGGCTGTTACTCAAATATGTATGTTGGAGTCAAATGTTTGACCAAAAAGTCCCACGTACATTTTAGTTAAAGTCTGCACCGTATAAGTGTGTTTATTTGAGTCGAGACTAGTGCATAACCATGTCTGTTTGATATTTCTAGACCTAGGACGGTCTCTAAAGCATTGTTTCTTAGATTTAAACCTCACTTGGGAGTGAT
This sequence comes from Hyles lineata, assembly GCA_030180105.1. Lineage (NCBI taxonomy): Eukaryota > Metazoa > Arthropoda > Insecta > Lepidoptera > Sphingidae > Hyles > Hyles lineata. Next base: position 3,006,379 of record JARJEE010000023.1, read on the forward strand.
AGACAAAAGTTTGTAAACATTTATGCGGTTGGAGCGTAGGTCTAAAAGTTAAATAAAGTTCTAAGCACATAAGGGATATGTCAAGGACACGGGTGGTGAACCTTGGTCTATTAACGTGCATTTTTAATTAAGGAAATATTTAAATATGCCATAGAGGTGCCGTCAAATAATTTTGATTTAATTATTATTGCAGCCGAATACTTTTAATACAAAAACAAATAAGCGTGGAATATGTGTTCTTGTTTTGAGAACAAAATGTTAATAGATGTTTTTCGCTTAGTGGATTTGTGATCACTTGTGTGCCCAAAATATTATGTCGCGTTCCATTTCCATTTTGCTACTGTTTATGAGCGGTCGTAACGCTTACCATCAAGCGAACGGCATGCTCGTCCCTCTATTAATGCCATTAAAAACGATCAGTTATAATTAAAGAAAACTAATAATCTTACCCCGGTAGATAGTCTCGTTGAAATTCATTGCTCGCCTTCGATTGCTTTGTAACTTTGTAGTTGATTATAAAGACTCGGCCAGGTACAAATTGTCCACGCAAACCCAAGGTTCTGTATCATGCAATTAAAAGTTTTTAATAGCAAAAAAGATATATTATACTTTTTTATTTTTTTATTTTTATTGCTATGAATGGCAAGACGAGCATGCCGTTCGCCTGATGGTAAGCGATACGATTGCTCATGAACAGTAGCAAAACCAATCATCACCTTGAATTACAAAGCAATACTTGGTATGCCACTGCGCTCTCCATCCTGAGACATAAGATGTAAAGTCTCAATATGTCCAATAGTTACTCTGGCTACAATGTCCTTCAATCTGAAACACAACAGTGCATTTACACTGTTGTTTGACGGGAGAAATTGAAATTGCGGTGGTATCTACTCAGGCGGCCTGTCACATATGAGAGAACTACCACCAGATCCGCGTCTACTGCTGGACCGAGGCCTCTCCTTTGGCACGCCACTTGGCTCGACCTTCAGCCAATCGTCTCCAACCTCTACCAGTCATCTTACGAATATCGTCACTCAAGTATGCTCCTACCAAATTGTGATTCCTGGCTAGTAAATTTTATGAATGAGCAGACTTGTCCTGAGCGGTACCACTGTGTCATAGGTGATCGACGTGAAGCTTCAGCTTGGCTGTCGTTTCGTTCGGGTTTATCGTTGAGACTGTCGGACGCCCAATACGCCTTTCCTCTTTTTCTTTCCCGCTCTCCTACCGATTGCGATGGCAACATATCTATGATTGGGGTTGTGAATGTTCATAGGTCACAATCACTTACCCTCGACGATGATGACTAGTTTTCCAGATTGTATTTATACTATTAGGTGATCTGTTTGATCATTTGCTGGACTTGTTCTATAAAAGAAACACTGCTGCTTTTCTTGACAGACAAACAGATAGACGGACAACCAACGATTCAATACGGGTTTCGTTATTCTGTTTCCAGCGCAGAATCCTAAACGAGTAATATTTCCAATAAATTTTATATTAAATATTTTAGATTCTGTGCAGCTAAGAAAGCTTGTGCAGAAATACAATGAACGTGCCCACAGAACAAATAAATTTCATAAAAGTGCGCTTTTCTTTATTTGAGAGGAATGATAGAGATTCGTGTCTTTTGTATTTAATATCCTTCCTTATTTCTAAGTGGTTTTTAAATAACTTCATTTTTGCATTATAATTTAATTTTTTAAATGTTTACGAACTGGCTCAATAAATGAAATGGTTATGATGATGAGCGCATTGCATTGGGTAAGCAGATAAACAAATAAATAAACCCAACAGTGACATACATGGTCCTGACCCCACACTTAGATCGAGTCTTGTGTCGTGGGTCTCACAAACAGCTAGATACGAAAGAAATATATGTTGACCGCACAAACATTTTTCTCGGTGCAGGGATGGAACCTGCGGCCTTTCGTTTCACAGGTGGTATCTAACTACGCCACGTAGGCTGTCTGTATTTAATCTATCTACGAGATAGCTGGTCATCCCAACTATACTCAGCTTTACATATAATAACTTGTTTTTTTTTTGAGATTTTTCTGCTGATTCTTTAACCACTATAACTCCTATCAGCCAGGATCAACAGTGACGCACAAAGAATTGACACCGAGCTCCGGAGCTCGGCGAGTCTCTTAGGGACACTAGCTTGTCGTTAACCCGTATCGAAAATAATCAGAAATAAAACACAAATAGGAGGAGTTGGAAACAAATATCATAAATTCTTATAAACATCACAATGATATGTAGGTTTTCTAACGTTTTTTAGTATTCTATTAATGGTGTAAATAATTATATTATTTATCGTATTTACGTCGTGTATTTATCTTGTGTCAGAGTGGAAGAAAATTAAACGATCGATTATTGGGTAACGTAAGACTAGCTTAGCGGATAAAATCTACGCAAAATCTTCCATTATCGAGACAAGTTAGATCTAGTTTAATATCAATTATTCTTTTATAAATACTTATAATTACATTATTAGGCATCAATTACATAAAAAATAACGTTATTCTATTCTTCTATACGGGTCTGGTTGTAAGGCTGAAAAGTCTTTCGTAGTTTCTGATACCCACGACACAAGACTCGATCATAGTGTTGGGTCAAGACTAATGACTATGTATGTGAAATGTGTGTTTGTGGGTGTACATATTTATTTAAATATTTCTTCACAAACATTCCTTACAAAAGAACTTATGGTAGTCGAATTAGTATTTTTCTTACATTACCACAATTTCGTGAGAAAGTCACATACTTATGTGAATGTGTCTGATCAGCTCGTCCAGCTGGCTATACTCCAAAACGTGTCTAGAATTTGTTATGGCTTATTTATGATACTGCATTACAGTAATCCAGTTGAGATAAATCTCCAGGGAAATCTTTTAGTAAGGGATATTCAGTAGTTTGTGCCTGTTGAAGATTGGATAGTCATGAGACTTCTGATTGTATTTTCAATTATTATTAACACGCTTTTATCAGCTTCGCCTGTTTGTATGTATGTATCAGAATCTTAAAAGTCTATTTTTAAGCACTTTAAAATATATAATAAATCAGTATCAGTATCAGTAGCAGAAATGAACGATTCCAAAGATCTTGTGAAAGACTATTTGAATAAAGAATATTTTGATTTTGATTTTGAATCTAAAACTCATTACCATTTATTTTTATTAATTTTTTAGTTAGATTTTTTACTAAAGCGTGTTTGTTACATTTTTTAAACTACTATTTATTTATGATTTATAACCCTTCACAAATTATAAGTGCAAGTAATTAGAAGTGCTAGTTTACACATGTTCACATAAATAATTGTTATTTTGTTATTATTACTCATAATTAAATGCGAGGACTAGTCTTAATAGGCTAAGATCGATTGTGGTGTATATTACAAGGCATTTACCGCGTGCGATCAGCTTACAATATTTAATTAATACATATTGTACCGTAGCCAGTATGTACTACGAGTGTAATACTATATATGTATAAAGTATCGACTAGACAATACTAATAATCAATTACATTCAATAAACGTGGTGTAGGATGCCCTCCAACCAGAGGGTTTACTCTTCGATCCGAAACCAAGTTCGAATGTTCGAACGTTCGATATCCAAAGAAAGTTAAAAGTTTTCACTTACCACAAATCAATACTATTCTCTATGATAATAATAATTCACTCCGAAATTAGTCTATGGTTACGACGTATGATAGAGAATTCGAACATTTTGTGGCGTGCGTTTCATACACATTCGTAGAGTTTTACGTATTACGTCCGAACAATCGAACATCGTTTCAAGTATATCAAGACTGCTACCAAAAACAAATCCAAGTTGTAGCTTTAGTGACTATAGACACGATGCAAAACGGATAAACGGATTATCCGAAAATTATAATTTTATTTCAATGTACAAACATACTGTTATTTACAAAATACTAACCACAATTTTCTCATTGTTACAGATGTGATAGTTCGTGCCAGTGATGTGAAAGATGCGTTAAAAATGCGGTGGTGTGTGTTAGTTTTGCTGTGTGTGTGCGTGGTGGACGGTCAGAACTGTCGGGGCGACGAGCCCAGGTTGCGTGATTGTGAAAAAGTTTGCGATGACCAAGGAAACTGCAAGATACGAGCGGCGTTGCTGCTGCCGAAGAATACTACCTATGACGCGTGCTTGGCTGCCGTGAGTATATTGCTATTTAATACTCCTATTGTGACATTTACACTGGGTAGGATGGAAATTCTTCCAAAAACAATGACAAACGAGTGTACTCATGATGCCTTTGATGATAGGTCAGAAAAAATCGTAACAAAACGGCATTGTAAATGCATTGTTGTGTTTCGGTTTGAAGGACATTGTAGCCACAGTAACTACTGGACATATTGAGACTTCACATCCTATGTTTCAGTCTTTAAAGCTTTAGTTTCGCCAGTATGTATCTCGTTCCGGGCAGATCAACCAGTTAATTAAGTCAGATACATGTAGTGAAATTTTCGTCTAAGTATAGAATGATATATCTACAAAACCAAAATCTTTCTCTGAGTTTTAATGTGCTTATTTTGAGTCTAACATACATTGAAGAATCATCGATATTGTATATTGTATGTATAAATGATATGTTGACTGTTCTGTATATTGAGAGAGATTATAATTTTTTAACTTGACGTTGACATATTACATCAATCAGATTAGTACAATCCTTTCCGGTTCAAATACGTAGGATTTCCTTAATTATATAAAAAATGCTGAAAGTAAAAGATAAGACGTTACAAAAAGTAATTAATTAGAAATTGTATGACAGGTGCGCACCAAATTACAAAAGCATTCGTGGTGTTGTTTGGTTTTGCTACTACCCATGAGTGGTCGTATCGCTTACCATCAGGTGTGCCATCAGGAAAACTGCATGCTGTTCTCGCCATTCGTTGTAAAAAGAAACGTCACAGTTTGATAAAAAAGCGCATAAAATATAATAAATAAATAACACCCAACAGTCCTGACCCCACACTAAGATCGAGTCTTGTGTCTTGGGTATCAGGAACTACGAGAGACTTTTCGGTCTCACAAACACCCAGACCCGGAAGAAATATTTGTGGGCCGCACAAACATTTCTCTCGGTGCGGGGATCGAACCCGCGACCTCTGTTTTCACAGGCGGCGTCTAACCAACCGCGCCACGGAGGCTGTCAGTAAGTGTAATAAAAACAAAATTGACGGAAGAAGACGGACATTCGCATAACATATTTGTACAACTATATTTACTCGGATGGATGATTAGATGGCAACGAGATTACTGCCCGCGTGTATCAGATAAATATATTAATATACATGCCAACAAGATTGTATGCGAATATTTTGATAAGATGTGGTCTTATACTGAGCAGCGGAATGTATGTTGGGATATTGGAAATATTTTATTATAGCTTAGATATGATAGATCTTAGAGCGTCAGATATAGAAAAGCTCTGTTTTATAGCAAATACACTGAGGTCTGAGGAAAAAATAGTGCGTTATATTGGATGTCTCTGAGACTTAAATAATAATATTAATAAACCTTTATTTGGCACAAAATTACATAAGCTACAATTTTTTATGCATAGAGTGACGATCATGTTGTTGCTTACACAAATTGTAACAGCTACACTTTAACAGGGCGCAACAAAACTAGGTGGAGCCTGTATCTTGGAGACCAGAAAGATAGACGATGTACAGTCAGCTACAAATATATTGGAGCACCTCATGTGCTCTTAATCTATCCACCCATCCCATTGACAGCCTCCGTGGCGCAGTTGGTTCGACACCGCCTGTAAAATCAGAGGCCGCGGGTTCGATCCCCCTACCGAGAGAAATGTTTGTGCGGTCCACAAATATTCCTGATACTCACGACACAAGACTCGATCTTAATGTGGGGTCAGGACTATGTGTGTGACTGTTGGGTGTTATTTATTTATTAATCTATTAGCCAAAGGAAGTAGACACACTGTGCTCTTAAGACAACCTATATATTTGTTTGTTTGTAGTTTCTCTCGTCGTGTCTTCTTCATAGCTATACAGTTGATTTTTTCAAGTGGGCGTGAATGGTAAAATCCGAAAGTATGAGGAATAAAGAAAAATGCTGAATGAAGTCACGATTGATTTTAATAAAATTAAACCTGCATACTTTGATTTTGATAAGTCGATGCCTAGCTAGAAATTGAACCCGATGATTATGAAAAGAAAAAACACATGCTGTATTATTTATATTACACCATTCGATAATTTTGCTAATAAGGATCAAATTTTGGGAAGTAATGACACGCGGCAAATTAAACGAAAGTTGTCATATTGGGAAAAATCTTATTTTTTGTGCTTTTATCTATGTTTTTTTTTTCGGAGTAGGTACCTACCATAAAGTACAAACGTATTTTTTCTTTTCCGCCATATTTGGTCCTTTGAGCCACTAAGTTAAGAGCTTTAACAAGTTGAAATCCGTTGCTAACTAATTACTAACTGAGTCGTCTTTTGTTCAGCAACTGGCTACGCTTTATAAGAAAAGTTTTTATCAAAGGGATGTCCAGTTCTACACTTAATCAAAAAACGTAAGAGGCTAAGGCGTGGAACCATCCATGAAAACCATTTCATTAATATAATGGTGTTTACATTTTTAATTGATTTTTGAACAAGTGGTTCAGATTAATAGGGGGAAGGAATGCGGCTGGTCTCTTTTGATTAATTTTTTTAACCTGTAATGTTAATATTTGTAAATATCTTTATAAGTATGTAAATATAATCGCATTGGGTGTAGCTCCTGTATGATTATGTTTAGTTAAATAAATAAAGCTATGCTGAGAGATTTGAATCATTTTGAAAACTACTGAAATGATACAGAAATAAATAAATACACCCAACAGTCACATACATAGTCCCGAACCCACACTAAGATCGAGTTTTGTGTCGTGAGTGTCAGGAACTACGAGATACTTTTCGGTCTCACAAACACCCTGACGCGAAACAAATACCTGTGGCTCACACAAATATTTGTTTCGGGGAATGAACTCGGGGCCTCTCGTTTCACACCCGTTTCAAATCAACTATGCCATGGAGACTGTCAAATAGCTGTAATATCGCTTACAATATTTTACCTGATCAAAAAATAGCAAAGCAATCGAAGCAAACATCTTAATGTGCGTTTGATTTGAGCTAAAAGGCTTCACATATGAACGTTTCTGAGAAATCGCTTGTCGGACTTCGGTGTACGTATTCGAAACTCGTAAGCTGTGCGGTCAAAGGAATTTCCTAAGGCGTCTGGCAAATTAGTAATCTGATAACATTGCCTTTCAATTAAATATTAATTGATTTAAAACTAGCTTTACTAGGTAATACTTTAATTAACGATTTGACCTAACCCCTCTTAATCGTACTTTCGATTTTAGAGGAGATTCGTGCCTGCAGTGGGACGTATATAGGCTGATACATTACAGTTTATTAAATAATTAAAATTTTGTTACACTTACACTGTTACACAATACACATATCTATTTCTCCCGTCAAACAGCAGTTTAAACGCACTGTTGTGTTTCGGGCTTGAAGGGCATTGTAGCCAGAGTAACTACTGGACATATTGAGACTTAACATCTTATGCTTAATGCCAAGCATTGCTTTGTTATTAAAAGTGTTGTTTGGTTTTGCTACTGTTCATGAGTGGTCGTATCGCTTACCATCAGGCGAACGGCATGCTCGTCTCGCCTTTCATAGCAAAAAAAAAAAACATAACACATATTTTTTTATACTATTAACGTATAAATCAATGTTACTTTTTTTTTCAGGTGGAGCCAGTCCTCGAGCTTGCAATGCAGGATCCAGCTGTTAGAGAAGCCTTCCCATCATGGGTGGACTTCGAATGGCTGACGTATGACGTCACTGATTGTGACGCAGCCTACGCCGTCATATCTGCTATCGATGCTTATAATGACTGCGCGCATGTGTTCTTCGGTCCTGCGTGTGATTTTGCACTGGGTGAGTGGATTTAATATATTATTATTATTATTTTGTTTTTATTTATTAGGTCTAAAATCAATCAAAAAATCTGTTACATAAGATTAAACAGAAAAAAATAAAGGGCAACAAATTAATACCTCATTTTGTGAAGTGGACACAATATATACAAAGAGGAAATACAATGGTCAAGTAAAATAAGCTAATATTTCAAAGATTTTTCAAGTATTACAGAAGAAACTAAATTAAACAGAAAATAATAATAATCGTAGCTTTATGCGTGTTAAAAGTAATAGATATATTGAATGACAGGTATAGGACAGGTACAATACAATCACGTAAATATTTTACTATCCTACCAGTAGAATAGATAGCTTACTGTAGGTAACTGAAACCACTAATTTTATAGTATGAAAAGAGATAAAAATATTTTTATCTTTATTATATTTTGATTACTGTTAGTGGTTAAAATACCTATTTAGTGTGATGCAAATTATCAAATCGAATGAAAAACTACTCAAAAAATATAAAGTTGCCTATTTCGTACTGTCATTATGGCAATTGATATATCACCAATTGTTTTTTCTCCATAAATCTATCTCTATTTTGCATCATAATCCTACTGAATTAAATAGTCTTATTTTTCTCACACATTTGTTCACAACCATGGTTCAAATTAATATTTTTATTTTAATGCTTTTAAGGCTCTAAAACAGAATGTTAATCTGCTTAGCGAGTGTAAATGTAAGACTCATTCTAGGAACGACCATCGGATGTTTTGTCATTTGCTAATTTAAACATCAGCTGTGGAAATTTTGTACTTATTTAATCCGACTTTTATTTTTGCATATTTTCATTTATCATGATCATAGTATATTTTTTTCTACTATCATGACGCACTAATTGCGTGCTTTGATGGTCAATGCCTTCGATCAAATATACACTAGATACAACCTGAGCGCTTAGAAAATGGCACCAAAAAAGAGTGCTTTATGCACTCTTTCGCCTTCAGTCACGCACCGACCGTTGCTTCTTAAATGTCGCATAACTTTAGACAATATTATGTGAAATGTTACTTTAAGCTCCAGGAATAAGGTGGAATTTGTGTTAATATATTTGGAATATGTGATCTTTTTGTTTACTTTTTTTCAGGTCATGCATCGATGACACTTTTTAACAGAACTTTTACAGGGAACTGTGTATCTAGTGTATATTTGATCGAAGGTCAACGCAGTATAGTCCAGTAGGGATTTTTTTATTAAAGCTGAATGTAACTGAAATTCATAATATTCACAAATAACCTTTCACGGTATCTTTGGAATCATATATAAATTTTATCATAGCTGTGAAGTAAAAACGGTACGAAGAACATTTTTAGCAACAGAGACTGTTTTTTATTTTGAAATAAATCTATGATTTTAGGATTTTATCGCAGATTTGGTTCAATTTTTACATTTTTAAACTACCCGACGTTTCGATTACTTTACAGCTTTCGTGGTTATGGGGCAGACGGAAAATCCATTAATAATAGTTTTATTTTCATGTGTAATATTCGCGTAAATCTAAGAAACAATTATACTTCTCATTTTCTTTCTACTAAATAATCTTTTTTATTAAATAGTAACGAAAATCAAAATTACATTAAACCTAGCACGAACACCGTGTATGTCTATGGATTCTTCATAAAACAAATCTTGTACTATTGTAATTATAGATATCTCGTTAACATGCCTCCATTATCGTCGACAGTCAAATTACTATTTGTTTGCACATCGGGTGGTCTCACTGACAGATTACTGAGAGTGAAAAATTTATTGTTTTACCACAGAAAGGGACATAAATATATTTATTAATCGATGTAGAATTTCCATCAAATCTGTATTGTTATAAGAAATTGAGTTTTTGGTCTAGGAATTCATTCCTCAATACCTTGTAATTTAGTTAGAAATTATTGGGAAATATTGATGAGTTTGTTCCTCGAAACTGCCGCCATACTAACAAATTGTTAATACAATACGGTTAACAAGAATAGTAGGCTGAATTGTGTTTATACTAGGAAGGTCTAGGTATCGATTTGGGGATTTTATTATTAACCAGCTTTAGAAAATGTCTGTATCAGTCCCCCATACGTCCGATGCAGAGCACGGGCCTCCTCTACAATCGAGAGTACGATTGAGAGTAGTTAGGCCATGTAATCCTCAACGCTGGCCTAGTGTGGGTTGGCGGACTTCACATACCATAGAAATTCTTATAGCGCTATGCTATACAGGTTTTCTCACGATGTTTACCATCACCGTTTTAGAGTGTAGTGATTGACTATCAATACACACATGACTCCGGAAAGTCAGAGGTATGCCCTGGAATTCGAATCCGCGACCACCGTGGACATTTTGGTAGCCGCGTCTGGTCCGTTTACCAACAGGCCACCACGCACTAGAAAATGTAGTGTGATAAAATAAATACGTTCAACAATCACAGGCTGTTCTTTTTTTAAAGTAATAATGTTTTTATCCTTGGTGCTTTACATCTGGCTTCTTCGACTGTAGAAATTTTTTTGTGAAGTTATTTACATATTTAATTCATTGTTCTGGGATCCGCTTTGTCACGGAGGGAAGTAGACAATAGTTTATTTCCGAACCCACCTATTATTTACTTCATGATTAATTTCGTTGCGGGTTAAAGGCAACTTAGACATTACCGGAGACTCGGCGAGCTTCAATGCTCGGTGTGACTAAAATGCGTGCCACTATTGATCCTGCGACACAGGAGTTGCAGTGTGAAGACGGGACAGTCTCAAACACATGCTGTCTTATGTCGTGGGTATTATAAACTACGAGAGACTTTGCGGTCTCACAGATCACACAAATATTTATCTCCTTAAGGGGATCGAACCCGCGACTTTTCGTTTCATGGCGCTCGGTTGTCGGTAACCTTATGGTTGGTGGTTGTTTCCACCGATCGCCGTGCGCGGTGGTCGAAACCATCCATGGTGATTCACGTAATCCCGGTCGACTGATTAGTTCGGCAGCTTTAACATTGGCTTAACGATCGACATCAACCCTCAATTTAATCATCATCATTCGATCCGATCACAAAACACAATTTTTACCAAATGTACTGGTAGGTCTCTCATATTTGAGAAGCTGCCTGGGTAGGTACCACCCACAGAACAGATGAATATGGTTAAAGGGAAATACAAGCGTTTGACGCGTTGCAAGGTGGTGCATAAAAAGCATCGACGCCGCGGAACGGATGATTTGTCAAATCTGTCGCTGTCGAAATGCCTTGGAGCGTGGCGCTCCGGCGAAATAGAGTAAAAATGCAGATTTGTGCTATTTTATCTTGCAGTTCCAATATTAAAATGTCCAATATCAAAATATCAATGGAGGTGAAATTTGATACCACTATCAAACCCGATTTTATTGATTTTCACCTTTATTTCCAAGAATTATGGAAAAACTGCACGAGTATCATTGGGATGAAAGAATGAAATGTTGTATGCAAAATCAAAACCACTGAAGCTATTGACGTAAAAAACATAATTTGGTTATTATAATTGCATATATGTGCCTTTTCAATAATAAAAATGTTAATACCTCACACATAGCTGATAATCTTGAAAATACTGTATATATAGATTTGTAAAATAGCAAACAAAAATTTAAATTAAATTTCGATATTAGATATTGTAGTCTCATTTATTTTCCGTGTATCGGTACATAATACCAATCTGTGTAATATAATCTGCATGATCTATATATAATATCAACTGTATCAGGGAAAACCATTAAACATATCGATAAAATAAATTCCGGTCTTATTACAAAGACATATTTCACAAATTTTATCGATATTTAAATCGATTATTGTAAGCTACACTGTATTAGATTTGTGGAGGTTTTGTGTTTCGAAAACAACGACGTTGGTTTTGATACAATTTGACGGCTAATTCCTTTCTAACCATATTCAACTGTTCTGTGGTACCACCACTATCGGCCGATGCCAATAATCAATCGAAAAAATTAGATTGAAGTCAATCTGGATTGTTTTCTACTTTTCGATTTGTCATTTACCATGTTGCTATAGTTTTTTCACTACTGAGATTGATTATTGCCAATATAGTATCAGAAAAAAGATTGAGCTGTCAATCTCAAACGGCAAATTTCTGATTGAGATTGTTTATTGGCAGCGGCTGTTAGTCTATATCTCACTACCAATTAGCAGTGTAAAGGCGCTATTCTGTTCCGGTTTAAAATATATTGCAGCCAGAGTAACTACTGGACATATTGAGATTTAACATATCATGTCTCAGGATGGCGAGCGCAGTAGAATGTCAAGCATCGCTTTGTAATTCATGGTGTTGTTTGGTTTTGCTACTGCCCATGAGCGGTCGTATTGCTTACCATCAGACGAAGGCGAATGGCATACTCGTGACGCCAATAAAAAATCCTTTATCGAGTAATGTAATACACATTTTCATTACGATCCCTTTAACTAGAGCCCTTCAAACCTATTCAATATTCTCGTCAGATAATTCTTTAAAGGGAGCATAACATTAAACGTTTCATTTTATTCTGACAAAGGATTTGACGTCGATCTTTTATCTCAAGTGTTTTACGAATTCTGATAAGTGGATTTGCTGACGTATGCGCTAATATTTTCAAAGAGAAAGAAAGTCGAAAAGGAATGAGAAACCGAGAAACCCTATTCAATTCGTAATACGAAGTGCAATTCAGCAAACCCCGCCACAAAATATGTTTTAATTCATTTAGGAGTTTGCGGGTCGTGTTCTGACATGTCGGTGTCCAATATTATTTGCTGTAGTGCGAACCAAAATACAATATTCAATAGTAGACTGTTAATGTGTGTTTTTACTTGTAATAATTCTAATGTAGGTATATGTAAGAAAAAGAGTAGGATTTTTTGAAACCGCCGTAGGGTGGTGGCGAAAAACTAGTTCTTATAGATACTTAGTGTCGCACTTAAGGGTTTTTTTTTAAATTAATACATGCGTTAAGAGTAGTAGAGTTCAGTTATGTCTTGCCTGAAGACACTACACATACAAAGCGAAATGTGCCTACCCCTTCTGTTAAGAGGCGTGAGTTTATAAATGTAAGTATTAAGACACTATTTTAACATATTACAAACATACGTAGCAACACCCATGTTTTGCTTGTGTGTTCCGTCCTACGACGTGAGAGGGAGCTTGTCTATCGCCATTTCGGGCACAAATTCCACTATCACTTCGCCCGATCCGCGATTCGAGCCCGAGACCTCAGCTTTGTAATCACATCGTGGTACTACTACGCCAATAGGCACTATTTTAAAGTCCCGTATACACTACTGTACTATATCAGCCCATACATACATATATACATATACGTCAGCATACACAGTGATAAGAAAACTTAATAATAAATATTATAAAGGGGATATTGATTCGACACAGAAATTTTGTTGACATTTTCCTTTCTTTTTTTGTTATGTTTGTTTGTTTCTTTTGTCTGGTTAAACAATAATATTGTTTGTGCATATTTGTTTTATATTCAAATATGGAGGCTTGTTATTAGCAATAGTTGTTATTTATATTGTGCGTGGTGGCCTGTTGGTAAACGGACCGGACGCGGCTGCCAACATGTTCACGGTGGTCGCGGGTTCAAATCCCAGGGCACACCTCTGACTTTTCGGAGTCATGTGTGTATTGATAATCAATCACCACGCACTAAAACGGTGAAGGAAAACATCGTGAGGAAACCTGCATTCCATAGCATATTCTATGGTATGTAAGTCCGCCAACCCGCACTAGGCCCGCGTGGTGGACTATATGGCCTAATCACTCTCAATCGTACTGTCGATTGTAGAGTAGGCCCGTGCCCTGCAGTGGGACGTATATGGGCTGATAATGAATAATGAATATTGTATATCCATTATTGTTGTTAGTCTGTAAGTCTTCTTCAAAATAAAATACAGCAGGAGAGGAGCGATAACATCCTTGGCGAAGTTGGTTAGACGTCGGCTGTAAAACGTGAAGCCGCGGGTTCGATTCTCGCACTGCGCCAAATATTAATTTTTCACAACCCACAAGTCTCTTGTAGTTTCTAATACCTTCGACACAAGGCTCGATCTTAGTGTGGGGTCAGAACTATGTATGTGACTGTTGGGTGTATTTATTTATTTATTACCGATGTTGAAGCGAAATACCAAGTAGCCTCCTTCAAAGAAAACTTAATTAAGTTTTCTAGTATATAAGGAGTAACAGACGATAGTATTTCGAAGAACCGTTGATGATTTATGTACATACATACGTAATTAGTTAATTGGAATCGTGGGCGGGGCGAGTATCGTGTTACTAGTCCTTGAATGTAGACCGAGACGAGGGTGCAGGTTCAAATTAAATACGTTTTAAATGCTAATTGGTGAGTAAAAACTTTAAAGTATTATTTAGAAATTTTTGAAATAAGACTCGTGATTAGAAATTCTAATGTAGTACAATTTTTCAGAAGATATTGGCATAAATATTTCTTTGTTAAATCACGCATGACTAGAGACTTTAAGATATTGGCGATTAACATTTTTTTTAAATTTACTGACAAAGTACAAGCTGATAAAAGTAGAAACACTTCTGTATGTTTTTTTGTATTATATTCAATCTAAAAGAAATAAAGAAAGTTCTTTGCCGATCTTAACCCTCTACCAAAGGCCTGAACAGTGAATTGTGAGAAGCGGGCTGTATTCAGCTATATCTTGGAAAATTGTGAAAACAACCATTTTATTTTCCTGTAATAGTGTTTACATCGATAAATTTAAAGAAAACATATTTTCATCAAAACATTTATTGACGTCACAACAAATAAACCTTGAAAGCATTTAATTAAAAGCGAAGTAATTATGAATTTGCTTTTTTAAGCAAAACACCCGTTGCATATTAAATTCTCTTTGTACGGAGTTGTTCTTAAATTCATATTAAGACGGCGAGCGAGGTTAAAAGGAAAAAAAACTTAATTTGTTGTTTACCCGTATGTAAGCATAGGGCAATATGCACACAGAGCAACTTTAGTTGAAGAAACTGTTAACATTTTACTAGTTTTTGATAAAAGTTGCCGGTTGCAGCAATACAAGGTCCCAGTTTTAAGACGTGGCGATTGTTAATATCGAATCCATGATTAACAGTCAGTGTGATTTTAAATACGTAATGGCCAGGAAACGGGGAGAGGGAGTGAAATTACTTGACGTGTTGCGATTGCTGATCGAGGAAACTAGCAACTTGACACAACTAGTACAAAGACAGTTGCTAGTTGCGTAAGTAAACTGATTTTGTCTTCGAGTACAGAAATTGAAAACTAACATCGAACAAACTTACGACTAGATGCTATGTGTGCGTAGTTCCTTTAGGTTATAATATTATGTATGTCGTCATCGAGTTGATATTTAAAAACGGAATGCCAACGCCTTCTTTAGGCGTTTGACAGAATCTACGCTAGATAATGACTGGAGATGTCAGGGACTTCATAGAAGAAAAGTCAGGAGCATCTCAAGGGTCTGTGAGCTAGAAGTACGGTTTGTTGCGATCAAGAGAGCAAATATTATTATCAAAGAATAGTGCTGTAAGAGCGTGGAGACTGTCTCGCGTTCCGTGAGTAAGATTATGATTTCTTATGATTTGATCTGACACATGTCCACATACGCCCACGAAACTAGGCCATAACTAGCTGTGAAGCATAATGACGAGCATACACCCAGCATGATAACGAACTTACATTCTTGTATTTCGTTATGTAAATAGATAGTTGCCAGTTGTTTCTTGCCGCAATACGACGAATAAAATAGCTCTGGTTGCACAGCGCCTTAATTTTTTTCGTCGTTTTGCTTTCGTCAATTTTCCACGTGTAATAAAACATATTTATCTTTAAATTAAAAAAAAAAGTTTAAAAGAGTATTCAGTAAAAGAAGTAAAGTAGCTGGATGCAGGCCGCGTCCAACAGGCTAATGTGGAAATCCTTGGGGAAGACCTATGTTCAGCAGTGGTATTCCTGTCGCTGATGAGAGAGACAGAGAGAGGAAGAGGGAAATTCGGTACATAATAGGCAGCTCACACATACTCTTCTCTGGCATTTCCAAAGTCCACGAGGGATAGTAACCATTAGGTGGACTGACAGGTATGCTATTCACCATGGAAGTATGGAAGTAAGATCAGGTATAAAAACGTGAAAAAATACAGGTTGCAATGACCCTTCGTAGGTTAATGGCAGATAGAATACTTTCAGTACACTTGACCTGCTTTATACCTCTTCACTCACAACTATTATTAACATCGAAGATTAAATTCTCAAATTCTCCACAGTATTCTGCGCTTCCGACTAAACTGTCAGTTCCAAAATGTTACGCAAATGCTGGAAATAATTGTATAAAGCACTGTGATGTTTGCAAGCAAATTATACGGAAATTCTCTTCGCTAGTATTCGTGTGGTAATTTAGTTGTAGCATGTTTGAATGCTAGACCTTGAGATATTTTGAGCTCCTATAACTGACTCATCCCAAAGGAGTATACTTCCAGCTTAATGCTCATACAGGTAATTACCCGACACTCACTTTTAAATTTATAATATTTCAAAGGACTAGTAGGGATTCAGGTTATGGATTGAGACTTTAGAAACAGGTTGATATCGAGATCCTTGGGGATGCCTATGTTCAGCAGTGGACTTCCTGTGGCTGAACAGAGAGAGAGAAAAGATAAAGAGCCTTAACTCTAAATCTTGTACTTAAGACATCAGTTGCTTTCCAAAAATGTACAGCATACATTTTGGAAGACAAAAAAACATTTTGCAGTTAGAATTAGGCTGTATATTTTAACACAAATGTTGCAAGCTGATGAAATATAAGCTGTTGCCATAGTAATTGTGACTTTGAATTTGATTCCGACCTCCAACTTCGAAAACTTATTCCAAACGTGGAAGCTTAAATAATATGCCAGGTTTATTAGTTCGCATCTCGGTTGTTAGAAATTAGTTGCAAGCTTATTAACAGTATGCGCTTACGTTTGTATGCCCGAGGCGCTAGAGGTAGGTAGTCGGTAGGTACTAATTAATTTCATATTTCACTGTGATTATTTTTACCCGAAATGAAATAATGTCCGTAAACAAATTAAAATCCCAGGAAACTTATATTAGTAATTTATTGCGAGACGAGCATGCCATTCGCCTGATGGTAAGTGACACGACCGCTCATGGACAGTAGCAAACCCAAGCAATGTTGTGGCCGCTGCGCTCGCCATTTGCACCAAAGCTTTGTAATTCAAGGTGTTGTCTGGTTTTGCTACTGTTTATGGGCAGTAGTATCGCTTACTATCAGGTAAACGGCAAGTTCTCTTGACATACAATGCAATAAAAACAATGCTCGCCATCCTGATACATAAAATGATAAGTCTGACATGTCCAATAGTTACTCCGGCTACAATGCTTTTTAAACCGAAATTCAACTGTGCATTAACACTGCTGTTTGGCGGGAGAAATAGACATAGTGGTGGTACCTACTTAGATAGCCTCTTACATATAGGACTCCCTAGTATTTATTTAATAAAAAGTAGGGCTGGAAATTGAAGCAAGGTCGTAATCTACTTTTATTTGGCGTATATTATGTAATCACACATGCATTATATCAATTGCGCCTTTGAATAAAACTCACTATTAAATTTTAAACTTTTAAAAATATTAAGATGGTTTGGACATGTGGAGAGGATGGATAAAGGGCGATTTACAAAACAGATACATGAGGCGAGCGTGTATAAAAGATTCGGTAAGGGTCCCCCGTCGAACCTACCTCAACTAAATCGATGGCACTTTCCGCAAGGGTCAGGTTAAAAGTACCCTGAAGCGACGTGAAGATTAATGAAAGTGGATGAAGCGAAAGTTGTAGGTCAGGATCAAGAAAAGAAGAAATATCTGTAGCCTCTGCCTACCTCTATGGGATACAAGCATGACGTATATGTATGTCTGTATATTGCAGAATAAAATTCACATTTGTTAGGAAGGCAAATCTGTACGGATGCCGGGCGGTCCCTAAACCCCATTCATCTTCATTAACTAATCTTCGGAACGCGGCTAAATTAAAACATTATAAATACGGCTACCCGTGGTGGTTTAAGGCTGGAAAATGTATTTTTAAAGATAGTGTTATTTGGAGATACGTTGGTATTGACAATTAATTAATAATTATACCCAGTAGTCAGTATTGATGGTCAATCACCACGCACTAAAACGGTGAAGGAAAACATCGTGAGGAAACCTGCATACCATAGCGGTTCATAAGAATTTCTATGGTATGTAAGTCCGCCAACCCGCACTAGGCCAGCGTGGTGGACTATATGGCCTAACCACTCTCAATTGTACATTCGATTGTAGAGTAGGCCCATGCCCTGCAGTGGGACGTATATGGGCTGATACAGATACAGACAGTCAAATATATTGTCCTGACCCCACACTAAGATCGAGTCTTATGTCGTGGGTATCAGAAGCTACGAGAGATTTTTCGGTCTAACAAACATTCAGGTCCGAAACTAATACCTGTGGTTCACACAAATATTTGTCTCGGTGAAGAAATCCAACCCGCGGCCTCTCGTTTCACAAGCAATTGATTCACGAAGGCTATCGATTATTTGTTTAGTGCTGGTTATGGCCTGTATCCTGAACTGTATCAACCCATATACATACGTCCCACTGCAGGGCTCGGGCCTATTCTACAATCGACAGTGTAATTGAGAGTGGTTAGGCCAAATAGTCCATGATGCTGGCCTAGTGCGGGTTGACCGACTTTACATACTGTAGAAACTTAGAAAATTGCTTTTGTACGCCTGTTTCCTAACAATGTTTTCCTCCACCGTTATAGTGCTGGTTTTTTGTTAAATATTTATTTGATCATTTAATTATCTGTGTCATCTATTTGTTAATGTATTTCTTTCGGGTCTGGGTGTTTTTGAGGCAGCAAAGTCTCTCGTAGTTCCTGATACCCACGAAACAAAATTTGATCTGGTGTTAATACTATATTTGTGACTGTTATTATTTGTTATTTATTTATTTCTGCAACGTGACTTCAAAATAATTTTACATAGCCCCCATTAGGTGTATGATAAGGATAGGCAGAAGATCAAAAGTAAATATTCTGTATCTGTATCAGCCCATATACGTCCTATTGCAGGGCACGGGCCTACTCTACAATAGAGAGTGGTTAGGCCATATAGTCCACCACGCTGGCCTAGTGCGGGTTGGCGGATTTTATATACTTTACTATATTATATTAATATTAAAAAGTATGATCCTTTTGCCACAAGATTTAATAGCCAAACCTTGGACTATAAATTTGGCGATCACGGCAATGTCCAAAGTTTAATACTTAATCAAAATTCATGAGCCGTCGTTTCCGATAGATACAAGCCGCCTAATTGAAGATAATGTTAGGGTGAAAATGTTTAAAGTTTACGTCGTTTGTATAATTAAGAAATCATCTGCTGCTGGTTTACGGTAAAATCTATTTTTATGTAAGTTTATTGACATATTAATTTAACATAACTTAAAGCTAAATAATATTGAGAACACTTAAAAAAAAACTTAAATTAATTTATTATCATATCACATTTATATTTCAAACTGTATTTAAATAAGCTTATACTTGCTTCATTGTTGTAGGTTTTCTTTGTGAACTTTTTACGTTACCTCGACAGAATGGGTTTTTCCACTTCATTGAGTTATAAAAATATTGAATTTTTATATTTACTATCAGCTCGGAGTCAGAAAGTGCCCGATATGATGATAGTCTTCTTAGTGATCCCTTCCAAGAAAATGGAGTGAGTTTATGTATGTATATAATATATATCGACGGCGAAGTGCCAATAATACCTAACTGACCAAGTACTACACTAACTAAAATTTACACAAACTGAAAAATACGTTTAATTTTTTGTTATGTTAAAAAGTAGTTAATATATTTATGAATGGGGTATTAATGTATTATAAATGGATTGAAGGGCATTGTAGCCAGAGTAACTACTGGACATATTGAGACTTAACATCTTATGTCTCAGGATGGCGAGCGCAGTGGAATGCCAAGCATTGCTTTGTAATTCAAGGTGTTGTTTGGTTTTGCTACTGTTCATGAGCGGTCGTATCGCGATCAGGCGAACGGCATGCTCGTCTCGCCATTCAAAGCAATAAAAAAAAAAACAATGTTTAGTAACAATGCACTTAGGAGATTTCACTAAAACATCGGCATAATACCTTTATAACTAAAACGATAAAAAAGTTTATTTCTCAAATAAATTACAGGAGGTATTGGTACTTCACCGTCGATATAATAATTGTATAGTATAACAGTGCGACAGTTGGCATGTACTCGTATGTGCTGTGGTCAGCGCTTTCGAGCATGACCTAAATAGTGTTTCCTAAGAATTTTATTCTATTCAGAAAATAAAAATGGAACCTTTTTCAACGAATGAAGGTTATTTTTCATATGAAAAAGGAATGTTTGAAATAAAATTTAAGACGCACGGATGGAAAGGGACGATCGCATGACCACAGATGATTGTAAACGTGATCGTATATTTGCTTTTGAATAAAATAAGATATCGAATAAATATACGGTGAGAAAATTTAATAGATTATTTTATATTTTGTACGTTTATTGAAAATAATATTATGTCCTAGAAAATGCAATGCTGAGCAAAAGTATGTTTTCGTTTTACGATCTAATAGGAAGATTATAGTCATACTGGGCACAAATTCCATTCCGCGAGAAAAAAAAATTAAACAGAGCGGTTTGCTCTAATTAGGAATGAAATACAAGACCTAAAAGTCAATTCGGTCAAACAGTCTAAAAGTGAGTTTCTATTTCATATTTTTTTCAGTTCATATTTTTCTGCACCAAATTTTACTATCTCTCTTCATCTAAAAGGAGCTGCTATGCTCTCCCAATAATTCTGAGCGGTCTGCATCAAGTGACACCCTGCAAATTTAATGAATTTAAGGCCGCCTGGGTAGGTACTACCGCAACGTCTATTTCTCCCGCCAAACAGCAGTTTGAATGCATTGTCGTCTTCTGGTTTGAAAGGCATTGTAGCCAAATAAGGTACAAATAAAGAAACATAATAAGACTTACATCTTATGTCTCAGGACGGCGAGCTCAGAGGAATGTCAAGTATTCCTTTGTAATTCATGGTGCTGTTTGGTTTTGCTAATATCCATGAGCGGTCGTATCGCTTATCGTCAGGCGAATAGCATGCTGGTGTCGCCATTTATCGCAAAAAAATTGAAAATGTATTATTCAATATATTATGCATTCGGTTCAAATTCTTCGCTTCATATTTCCTTACCGCGAATAATTATTACTATATAAATTAGGTAACATTTCAAATGAGTAGTTACTAACTTATTGTTAGCTTAGTGAATTTACTAGTAGTGTTGCATCTGGCATGAACTAATGTTCTCTAACATAAAGTAACTTGAAATGTTGAGTACTGAGAACAACAAATTAATTTTTGTTCTGGCGCCGTTTGTTCTTCGCAGATGTAATTTCAGAATTTCAGCCAGAGTGTTGATTGAAGACTTGAAATGTAAAAGAAACTAAAGTAAGGATTTTTTTGTTACATTTACCAAGTTAGAGATGTGCTGGTTTTTGTTTCCGCATTTTTTTTCATTGCTATGAATGGCGAGACGAGCATGCGGTTCGCCTGATGGTAAGCAATACGACCGCTCATGAACAGTAGCAAAACCAAAAAAACACCTTGAATTTCAAAGCAATGCTTGGCATGGTGAACGCAGTCGACCATTCTGTGACATAAGTCTCAATATGTCCAGTAATTACTCTGGCAACAATATCATTCAAACGAAACACAAAAGTAGATTTACACGGCTGTTTGTCGGGAAAAATAGATATTGCTGTGATACCTACCCTAACTAACTACCTAAAAACGTATTTCAAACGTATTAAAGCCATTTCTTAGTTTTTGAATGAACGAGCAAGTAGGTTAACTTTTTTGTATAACATCGGGTCAGATAATTGGTTTTTACCTTATCTAACACATTGCACATGCTCTTACCTGTATATCAGAACTTTGCTGTATTAGTACAGACTATGAATGACAAATTATAAATAGTGGTAGACCTGAATATATTTCATTGTCCTTGATTCATGATAATGTTTAGGAACACTTGCCACATCAGTTACTTTAGGCTCTTCGCACACAGAGCAACTTTAGTTAAAGAAACTTATCACATTAGATAAATTGCAATAATAAATGTATTTCTTTCTTGCTTTCTTTCTTAGATCTTCGATCGTGGCAATAAAATCTGTTGCCGCAACTGGTAACTTTTATCGAAAACGAGTAACATGTTGTGCGTGGTGGCCTGTTTGTAAACGAACCAGACACAGCTACCAAGATGTTCACGATGGTCGGTGGTTCAAATCCCAGTGCATTCCTCTGACTTTTTGAAGTCATGTGTGTATTGATAGTCCATCAACTCCCATAGAAAACCTGCATACCATAGCGACCTGTAATAATTTCTATGGTATATAAGTAGGATACGTCTACCCGCACTAGGCCAGCGTGGTAGACTATATTATGGCCCTATCGCACTCTCGATTGTAGAGGAGGTCCGTGCCCTGCAGTAGGACGTACATATATGGACTGATACTCTAAAATGTCGACAGTTCCCTTCAACTAAAGTTTATCTGTGAGCACAGCGCCTTATCAACGTGGCGAAATATTTTTAGCTTAAGAGGAATAACGCTCATATTTTTGTTTTATCTCGACCATTATATCAAATTGCTGTGCTCGTCACCACATTAGCTTTAGGCCGGAAACATACTGTTGAAACACCACACGACCCGACCGGACGCGACACGTTTTCAATCAAATAAAATTTTAGTATAATTTAAGACCAGCACTACGAACACGTGATGCTACGTTGCGTGGCGTGTAAGTCCGCCAACCCGCACTAGGCCAGCGTGGTGGGCTATATGGTCTAACTACTCTCAATTGTACTCTCGATTGTACAGGAGGCCCGTGCCCAGCAGGACGTATATAAGCTGATACAACACGTCGCGTCGGGTGTTATAGAATTTTACATAGGCTAATAAGTTAATACTAAATATATGAATCATTACTTATATAATTGACAATAATAATAATTTAACATTAATTAAATTACCAAATATCACACAATACACAACAAAAATAGAAAGGGAATTAGTGATTTTATCAATCAATAGGCGGCCTTATTGCTAACATCTCTTTTAGACAACCATTTCAGCAAGAAAAACAACAAAAACACAGACATGGGCGGTGATTTAAATTGAAATAAACTTACATACACAATACATAGATAAATATCCTGCCTCGGTGGCGTAGTTGTACTACGGTACGCTTACAAAGCTGAGGTCTCGGGTTCGAATCTCGGGTTGGGCAAAGTGATATTGGATTTTTCAATTCATTATCAGCCCAGAGTCAGGAATTTGTGCCCGATATGGCGATAGGCTCGCCACCTATCACATTATGGGACGGAACATACAAGGCGAAATGTCGGTGTCCTGGCACCTCTGCCTACCCCTTCTGGGAAAAAGGCGTGAGTTTATGTATGTATAGATAAATATTCAGGAGGTTTATAATTAATTTAAATTTTATTTTACTGTACTGGTAGTGTTTACTTGTAACTGGTATTACAATTTATGTTTTAAAGATATGATACAAAAAGAAAAAAGAGAGTTAGATTTGGACTGTCAAATGAATAAAACGTGTTTTATTTTCATCTCGTAAAATTGCATATACATCATATTTCACTTCAATAGACACATACAATAAACTTACATACAGTACATAACAACCATATACATCCGGAAAAAAACTGTATGAACAAAACAATGTTTTTATAAATTTAGCAGCAGTATTTTCAAACATTTTTGAAAATCCCTTTGATGTTGCTTCGTAAACATAAAGCGTAATGAAAATACCGTAGCCAGAGAATAGTGATGATAGTTTTATAAATTTAACAGTAAAGCAATTTCAAATATTTTTTGCATACATACGTACATAAACTCTTACCTTTTTCCAAAAAGGGGTAGGCAGAGGTGCCAGAAAACCCATATTTTACCTTGTATGTTCCGTCCCACGATGTGATAGTGGGCGAGCCTATCGCCATGTCAGGCACAAAAATTTAATATCACTTTGCCCGACTCGGGATTCGAGCCCGAGACCGGAGCTCTGAAGACGTATGGTAGTACAACTACGCCACCGAAACAATATTTAATTATATAACTTTTAAATATGAAAGTTGTGATATTAGAAATTATGTTGCGAATTATTAATACAAGTATAACAGATTGAGTGCGTGGTGGCCTGTTGGTAAACGGACCAGACGCGACTGCCAATATGTTCATGGTGGTCGCGAGTTCGAATCCCAGTGCCCACCTCTGACTTTTCGGTGTCATGTATTGATAGTCAATGACCACGCACTATGACGGTGAAGGAAAACATCGTGAGGAAACCTGCATACTATAGCGATTTCTATGGTATGTAAAGTCCGCCAACCCGCATTAGGCCTGCGTGGTGGACTATATGGCATAACCACTCTCAATCGTATTCTCGATTGTAGAGGTGGCGCGTGCCCTGCAGTGGGACGTATATGGGCTGATACTGATACATAACAGATTAAAAATTGAAGCAGCAAAAAGATTACCGTGCGGCTATTCCAATATTATAATATTTAAAAATGCCTGTATTCTAAATTGTTTTTTTGCATATACAGCAGGTACGACATTGAATTAATAATCGTGTTTTTTATATAATATGTGTCGTGAAATTTACTTTTTTTGTAGAAACAACGTATGTATATTGTTCGGCATAATTTTCTAAATAAATAATAAGTAATTAAATACACCCAACAGCCACATACGTCACGTTGTGATAGTGGGCGAGCCTATCGCCATATCGGGCACAAATTCCTGACTTCGTGTTAATAATTCATAGAAAATGAATAATAATTTATAGAAATTCAATTCATAGAAATGTCTAATATCACTTTGTCCGATTCGGGATTCGAACCCGAGATCTTAGCTTTGCAATTATATAGTAGTAAAACTGCACCACTGAGGCAGTCTAAGCCCTGGTTTAGTCCGGTGAATATTTGTGTTTAATCAGGCATATAGTCAACGAACAAGAACTCAAGTGAAAACACGAGGAAAGTCAATGCCAATTCAATGCCAATAACTCCAGTACTATAAGCTGAGTGGACACCTACCAGTCACAGCCGCGACCAGTCTTTTTTGTATTTTACTCTGTGTTTTATTAACAATGCCTGTGCATGTTGCAACAGCGACAAATAAATCGTATATATTTCTTTTGTTTCTTTCTATCATGTAACATTCGCGTAAATCTAAAAAACCATTAAACTCCAGTATTTTTTCCTAATATAACAAAAAAAAAAAAACAATAGTTTGGAGAATAAAACAAAACTTGTCTATACTCAGCCTTCTAATATTATTTGTTTGACTCTAACTAAACTTTCACTACTCGTAATTTACAATTTGGTTTTCAAAGTTGTCATTCTGTCAGAAACTTTTGATTGCTTTCTCTTACCTTTGCGAAACGTGACAGCAGACCTGTTGACGTGAATATTTTGGAGACAATGACAAGATAATCTATATGCGCATAGGTTTTGAATTTGGCTTTCTGAATCGGATATTGAGGGTTCAATCCCTGTATAAAAATATTTGTATCGCCTACAAGTTTTTGTTGGATGTTGGGGGTTCGTTAGTCACTGGCGGCCACAAGCCTTCTATTCTATGACGTTTTCTATCGTCGTCGCGCCTTCGGCTTATATAATCAGCAAAGTTGGTGCGGTAGACGAAGATGTTAATGATTAATGTTTTATTAAGGAGGTTTGAAGTAAAAACTTCATCGTATCTTAATTTATAAGACATGTTTATTTAGGTCCAGATGGAGTATCAACTATTATTTAGTTAAATTACACAGATAATTGAGTTTTGCCATTCGGGAAAACGATTCTTGCATACCCAGACGGATTCAAGCTGTGATTTCAGCTAGAGTGGTTCACAATCGATACTAAACATTTATCTGCTTTTACTTTATTAAAGAAAAAACAAACAAAAATCTTTGTTAACTTTTACTTCACGAGCATATGCACTACTAGCGAGCATACACTACTAGTGAACTTTAGCATTAAAACCCATAAATTTTATCAAAATTTTATGATAATACTGACGAAAACGATTATTTGCTTATTAATTTAAAAAATTGTGAAAGTAAAACTACCTATAATTATCAAACAAACCAATAGTAACATTTGAAATGGTTAATTGCTTAGGTGCCCGTTTTTTTTGCAAATGAGTGTATTTCCCTTCAGCACTGCGGAAAGACTTAGGATTATAGAGGTTTTATCTTAAATACGGAATTTACATGTCTGCAGAAACTGTGCTTTCACAATCCACAGTTATTAATAATAATATAAATATCCACAACAGTCACATACATAGTCCTGACCCCACACTAAGATCGAGTCTTGTGTCGTGGGTATCAGGAACTACGAGAGACTTTCTGTTTCCACGAACACCTAAACCCTTCACAAATACTTGTAGGCCTAACAAAAAATTGTCGAACCAACTTCTCTACGGAGAAAAATTTTCTGCTACAAATATTTTGATAATAATCTTAGGTGCGTTTCTTTTAATTTATTTCTTAAGTTATATTTCTTTAATGTTCAAAATATTTGTAATACACAGCTTAAGCTTCTAAAGATTCTGAAAATAATATTATAATTACAAAGTATACTCTTTGTATACCGACACAAAGTGACTGAAATGAATGGTTTTTAATGTAAAAGATGTTATCACAGGGCTTCCAATTAATAAGGTGGCATTAATCAATGTATTCAAAGTGAATGGTTATTAATTTTAACAAAAGGGTTGTTAATTTACTAATGGTGCTCGCGAATTTCTTTACCTTTTTGGTATTAATATTATGTTTTTAGCATTTATTTCATTGTTTAATATTTTTTGGACTGCGTAGAGATACAATTCGTTTAAATAAATTACAGAATAGTAATAGTACAAGACGCGGTCTTTCACTCTTGGCAATTTATTCCAGGCAACCTTTGGTTGGACATACAGCTCATAGACAGTAGCAAAACCGTTGTTTGGTTTTGCCTTACCTTGAATTACAAAGCAATGCTTGACATTCCACTGCGCTCGCCATCCTGAGACATAAGATGTTAAGTCTCTATATGTCCAGAAGTTATTCTAGCTGCAATGCCCATCAAACCGGAACACAACAGTGCATTTACATGGCTGTTTGGCGGCGGAAATTGACATTGCGGTGGTACCTACCCAGGCGATCTCAGACTATATTACACCAACCACCAGTTTGTCATATTTATGGGTAAAATTGTTTATTTATTTACCGGTGGTAGGTCTCTCATATGTGAGAGACCATCTGGGTGGGTACCACCGCAGTGTCTATTTCTCCCGTCAAACAGCAGTGTAAATGCACTGTTGTGTTTCGGATTGAAGGGCATTGTAGCCAGTGTAACTACTGGACATATTGAGACTTAACATCTTATGTCTCAGGATGGCGAGCGCAGTGGAATGCCAAGCATTGCTTTGTTATTCAAGGTGTTGTTTAGTTTTGCTACTATTCATGAGCGGTCGTATCGCTTACCATCAGGCGAACGACATGTTCGCCTCGCCATTCATAGCAACAAAAAAACAAATTTTTTTTAGCCATGTAAGAGTGTTCCATTTGGCTTCACCTGTATGTACTTAAATACAATCGGGACGACATAATTATATCAACCAAATAGAGATTATTCTATATAAATGGGGAGTCTCTGATCGAATTGCAATGTACTGTAAAAAACATCAAACATTATTAAGCGTAAAATAACGGAATTTAATTTAAACAGACCCCGAATTTTATCTAGCGTAACACAATATTTTGTACGTAAACAGTACTTTGGTAACTGGAATTGACGGAGCGGGTGTTCCAGGTCAATGGATATGGCTGATAACTCTTTATCTATACATATAAATAAAATTGAAGTGTCTGTTTGTAGAGTGAAAATAAAAAAAAATGTCCAACTACATATCGTTATATACACGATACCTATAACGAAAATGACCTTAGATTTTTTTGCCTGTCTGTCTGTTTGTTCCGGCTAATCTCTGAAATGGCTGGACCGATTTTGACGGGACTTTTATTGTCAGGTAGCTGATATAATAAGGAGTTACTTAGGCTACATTTATTTTACAAAAAAAAAATAATTTAGAAAAAAAAAAAAGATTTTATTAAATTCCACGCGGACGAAGTCGCGGGTACAGCTAGTGGCGAAATAAAATTACCCACGTTGACGTTGTATTACGCATATTTGTAGTTGAATGGCTGAGTTTTCTGTACCTAACATCTTTGCGTTTACATGACATGGTACACAAAGGGAATCTCTCATTTTAAGCCAAATTTAGACAAGTAGTTTGGCTTGTTATCATGTGTTTTTTCAGATAGAAATTATACGATGTGGTGAATTACAGAATGTGTAGTTTAGAGCGTCTTTACATATTTCCAATAACACTTTCATTTGACACATCACAAATCTCATTTTTTATTACTTTTTATGAATAATATAAATACCTAACTAACTAAAATAGTCGAGTATGTTTAAGCGTAAGTTATCACTAACGCAATTCATGTGCAATTAAAACATTATACAACATTGATACAACCGAGCGACTTTTCTTTAAACTGCATATACTAGGCACCATTTTCAAGCTCTGTACTAAAAATCAATTAAATAGGAACAATAGTTTAGTCATAAATTATTTTTTAAGTTTTTGCTCTCTTTGAACACGCTGTGGCTTTTCGAACAGCTGATTACGTCCAACGCATAGGTCATTCACCTTAAAGCGACAAATCTTACTAAAATCCATGCGCTGTTGCCGCTCTGACACAAGTCACATAAATAAGTACAACTAAATTACTTTAAAAGTTGGCGATGCAAATAAGAAAGCAATAAATACACACACACTTACACTTTCATTACGAGAGCGACATAGCAAAACATCCTGTGCGTAAAAGAAATAGAAATAGGTCAGTATGTGTGTGTGTGACACGTACGCAATTGACCTTTAAAAAATAGTTTTTAGTCTGCCGCCGGTATCCTTTCAGAACGCACGTAACACGGAAGCTCCTGCGCCGCCGCGCAGCGCCGCGCCGCTTTGATCTTGCCGATCTCACGCCGATAATTTTAATTTTGTCTTGTTATCGACACTACTCGTAAATAAGTTTAAGACATTATTTTTTTTTATTGTGACAGGACATGTAACTTCGGATAATTATTATTTAGTGTTAGTGTTTCTGTGTTATTGACTGTAAGCCAACAATGAATTGGTCGATTAGGACCTGTACGGTGGCCACCGCGATCTCCGGACCTAATCCCTTGGATTTCTTTTTGCGAGGCTTATTAAAGGACTAGAAATAGGGTTATTAAGCATTTGAAAAACTTAATAACAATTTAAACAATAATAATATTGTCCGTCGCTATAACTTTTACTTCATGTAAATGGAGGACATATCGAAAATTTAAAAATCTAGTGTACCTAAATAAAGTATGTTGTGTGCGCACTTCAAAAGTACCCGGTGCACACAGCCACGCTGCGCCGGCGGCGTGGCCTTGACCTTGGCGGCGCGGCGCGACAATAACACATGGCGCGCGCGACGTTGCCAATTTGTTTTGCTATAATTCGGATCTACAGGTCAGTGAAATGTACTTACACAGGGTGGTTACGTTTTACTCTTATTTGTAAGCTATTTAGTTTGTTTGAAACAAACAAAATCTTATTTTTGGTATTATAAAGTTTTTGCCGTGTCGAATAAATACTAAGAACGTATAGTATACGTAGTGTAATTTTATGCCCATAGGTCACATCAACTTTGTATATCTAAAAGTTAGCCTAAATTCCATTCAAACTGGCCAATTCTTTTTATATATTCGGAAAAACATCCTGTATAAAATATATTCATATTACTTGTTGAAATCTTTTAGTTTCCTTTGCCTTGACTAAACTTTTTCTATATAAATACAGCTATCTCGAACTGAATCCTACGAAATTTCGTAGAATAAAGCGGAATATTTCGGTTTCATTTGCATGAAAATGTATGAAACTTTTTAGACTAACAATACTACAATCAAAGTTATACCAAATTTAGTGGTAATTTTGTTAAAATATTTTCGTTGGTTTTTATATAAAAAGAAACTTTTCCAAAGGATTTTTTAGTTTATTTTGATTGCGTGGCTTTATTTTAGGCTGAATAATTTACCCTCCTTTGCATATAAATGTATAAAACTTTTTAGACAAAAGTTATTGTTTTGTTTATTTCCTCAAAGGAGTGAATAAATTGTTCCACTTCCATTGCTTTGAAAAATGACCCAAAAAATTTCAAGAGACAAACGTGATGAAAATGTTATTATCATTTATCTTTTATTTTCTTGAAATAGTTGATAAATTATGGTTTGCTTACGAAGCTGTTTTCGTAAAGCTTTATTTTGGATCTTTTGCCTCATTTATACTTTAATCACAGCCTCCGCGGCGCAGTTGGTTGGACGCCACGCCGGCTGTGAAACGAAAG
This sequence comes from Hyles lineata, assembly GCA_030180105.1. NCBI lineage: Eukaryota > Metazoa > Arthropoda > Insecta > Lepidoptera > Sphingidae > Hyles > Hyles lineata. The sequence continues at coordinate 3,037,029 of JARJEE010000023.1, forward strand.
GCTGTGGGTTCGATCCCCACACCGAAACAAATGTCTTTGTGTTCCACAGGTATTTGTTTCGGGTCTGGGTGTTTGTGAGACCGAAAAGTCTCTCGTAGTTTCTGATACCCACGACTCAAGACTTGATCTTAGTGTGGGGTCAGGACTATGTATGTATGTGACTGCTGGCTGTATTTATTTATTCATTCAATTGTTTTGAATATATGTTTATTTATAATATTTTCAGAACGCTCATGCAACACTCATTATATTTATATGCATGTAAAAATATTTATAATGTTATTTCTGAAGTCCGTAAAAGTGTGCGAAACGGCGCGGCGTTCGTATTACCATGATGGATCCTCAGATCCATCATTGTAATTTACGAACATGTGTCGTCACGTTTCACATGCAGTCTATATACAGGATGATGTTGATATATTACTGTATTTATTTAACCTTCATGTTTCTCATCACCAGGTGAACAAAAAATCCGAGATGAGATTTTTGTCAAAAATCTTAAATTTAGTTTTTACGATTTGTAGCCACCCTTTATAGTTAGATATAAGTATTTTTGCCACTTTGCAGAACTTCGGTTCCGTTCGGGAACTTATCTGAGACGTAAAAAGACTTGTATCTAGGCAGGTTGTGAAAAATCTTTGAAAACTAAATCCGCGATTTTTGACAAAACTACCAGTCAGGTTTTTTTTCAAACTTGGTACAATGTTACTTGGGTTGGTTAGCAATATATGGATTAAATTAAAACCGGCATAATTGTGTCCATGCATGCTCTATTTTAATAGCCTCCACTTAGTATCAATTGCAGTATAACGGTGAAGGAAAACATCGTGAATAAACCTATACTTGAATACACAATAGGGATTTGTAAAACAAATATATGGTGTGTAAAATCCGCCACCCCGCGCTAGGCCGGTGTGGTTGACAATATGGCCTTACCTATCTCAATTGTACTCTCGATTTTCGAAGATTGTGCTTTGTGGGGCGTATATGGGCCGATGCATACATACAAAACTTACATAATATAAATTTCATAATAATAATAATAATAAGTGGTTATTATTTTTTGTATTTATTCTCGACAGTGGTCACATAACATTACCGAACTATGGCTCAAAGAAATAAAATATACACACAGTATTATATAACATTTTCGATATATTCAATAAAGACAACTCTGAAGGCTACAGAAACAAAGAAATAAGTGGATGTCTATAATATAGATGAAATAACCTTGGCGGAATATTTGGGGAAATTGACATACACCAATATACTACTTTTGTAAGGAAACTCTTATATTTCTGCTCATAATTGGCAGAATATTTACTTTTGTAAGTACAAGTATTCTATTCGTATCTAAGGACATCTTGTTATCTTGTGTTTGGCTGTCTTGTCTTACACAAATAATTCCGCTGGTAGGACGGTAGAAAAACTGCGTAGTGGCCTGTTGGTAATCGGCCGGACGCCACTGCTTAAATTTTCACGGTGGTCGCGGTTTCAAATCCCAGGGCACACCTCTGACTTTTCGGAGTCATGTGTGTATTGATAGTCAGTCACCACGCACTTAATCGGTGCAGGAAGACATAATTAGGAAACCTGCATACTATACCGATTTGTAAGCTTTCTATGTTATGTAAAATCTGTTAAGCAAGCTAGCGCGGTGGACCATATGGCCTAATACATCTCGATCGTACTTTTGATTATAGAGAAAGCTCGTGGCCTGTAGTGGGACGTATATGGGCTGATACAGTATAGTACTGTACATATAGTAGGATATTTGTTCTCGGTATAAAGTCAATAACCTCTAGACGATGCCAGAACTGCCAACAAGTATTGAGTAAATTGTATGTCGAATATTCTCTACTATATATTATCTCTACGCTTCACTAGATTTACGAGGAAAATGTTCAAATATCTTGAATTTGAAGTTGAACGAAGTTCCTTCTTTGTAAACATGTTGGGGATGAGATAAGTTGACAAATAACTTGTATTTACACGTAATGTATTTTCCAGTATGGGTCTTTGTGATGGAAAATGTAAAAACGAAGAAGATAGTTATGCTTTTAAATGAAAATGTCGATGACTTAAAGCGATAGAAAAGTTGTTATGTTAAATTGATTTCTTCAATTTTTTGATTTTTCTTATAAAAGTGGTATTGGATTTTTCTATCCATTATCAGCCCAGAGTCAGGAATTTGTGCCTGGTATGGCGAAAGGCTCGCCCCCTATCACATCGTGGGATGGAACATACAAGGCAAAATGTCGATGTCCTGGTTGCACCTCTGCCTACCCCTTCTGGGAAACAAGCGGGAGTCGATATATTAAAAAATAAGAAAAAAAAATAAACTAATGTTTATATTAGGATGGGCTACAATTTTTCTATCTAGAATCTAGATGAAATGTCATTGTGAAATTGCGAGGGGCAGGGGGATCTATGATCAAGAGCGAATTCTAATAGCTGAAGATTCTTATTCTTCGACGTTTCAGTCTTAAAATAGCAATCATGGTCCCGACGATTTGTTTCCTTACGATGGTGTTACTCATCCCATGATCTTTCTGTTATATGGCTTTCATAATAAGATGCATAAGATAATCATATTCATACATGTGAGGAATTCAATTTCTTCTCTGGCATGGAAAGCTAATATTTTAAACGCTGCGGCAACAGTTTGTCTTGGAATACTAAAAGCTCGAACATGAGCTTTGGATTTACCTTCAAAAGAAATCTAGGTCAAGGAATATAGGTCGGGGTAGCCAATCGACGGCAATTTCCATGAATAATGGTGTAAAACGAAATATATTAGAAAATGTTATTACCGTCATCATCATTATCATCATAAGCCATATAATATCTAGTAGTTAATATTATAAAGGCGCTGGATGCAGGCCGCTTCTTCAACAGGTCTATATGGTGATCCATGGGGAGGTCTATGTTCAGCAGTGGACTGCCTTTGGCTGAAGAGAGAAAGAGAGAGTGAGAGAGACAGAGAGAGAGGAGAGAGAGAGATATATAGAAAGGTAGACTATGGCCTGTGCCCTCTTAATTGAGCTATCGATTGTAAAAGTATATATGGTGATTAATGGGGATATGTTCAACAGTGAACTGCCATTGGATGAAGAGAGAGAGAGAGAGGTGGACTATGAGAGCCCTCTGAAATCTAAATTGAGCTCTCAGTTGTATAGAAAGTTTGGAGGAGCACGGGTCATTTCTGGGCAGACACAGTACTGTGTGCCACTTTGTGCTATATACAATCTGTATCTGTATCAGCCCATATACGTCCCACTGCAGGGCACGGGCCTACTCTACAATCGAAAGTATGATTGAGAGTGGTTAGGCCATATAGTCCACCACGCTGGCCTAGTGCGGGTTGGCGGACTTACATACCATAGAAATTCTTATAAACCGCTATGGTATGCAGGTTTCCTCATGACATGATCCTTCACCGTTTTAGTGCGTGGCGATTGACTATCAATACACACATGACTCCGAAAAGTCAGAGGTGTCCCCTGGGATTTGAACCCGCGACCGCCGTGAACATGTTGGCAGCCGCAACTGGTCCGTTTACCAACAGGCCACCACGCACTTATATACAATACAATGTCAATATACAACGTCCTTCAAACCGAAACACAACAAATAGAAGTCCGGACTAGCTCTATTTCAGTGCAATTTAAATTAATTCTGACACGTCGTATGGCCTAAAAATGATGTTGTTCACATTATATTTGTTTTGATACGAATAATACGATTACCAAGAATACGATTATCCTTGCTGCATATGATATGAAACATTGGCACATTGTCTATGCTGCCTTTGGCTGTTCTGCCCGTTTTAGCTTGCGAGAAATTCAAAATAGAGATCCTGAATAGAATATCATATAACATCACACACTTCATTGAAATAAAACTATTATTTACGGATTTTATCGCGAATTTAGTTTAAATTTTTTACATTTTTAACTTCCCGACGTTTCGATTACTTTACAGCTTTCGTGGTCACGGGGCGGACTGAGGTATTGGTCGTCCGCTCTGTGACTGTTACAAATCAACTACCCTTATTTTACAATTATTAAATTAAAAAGTTAATTTAAATAGTTAATCTGTATTTGCGATCCGATCTACGCAGAAGGAGCTCACAGTGTCCTGAGGTCTGGCAGTTGGTCTTTTGGGTTCCGATTTAATTAAATGTAGAATTGGATCCCATGCTTGTGCAAGCTTCAAGCCATCTTCTCTATTGAAATTTGGATGTTTTTTAATTTCAATAGCCTCGCGAAACATCCTGGGCAGGAAACGGTGTTCTTTAGCGAGGACTTGGGGCTGGTCAAAGCGGAGGTAATGCTTGGAGCCTTCTTCTATATGTTCAGCAACTGCAGACTTCGTTGAGCGTCGATGTTTGACGTCAGCTATGTGTTCTTTCACGCGGGTCCCTATGCTTCGTTTTGTTTGACCTATGTAGGAGAGGCCACAGTCGCAATCTATTTTGTATACGCCCGGTTCTTGCAGGGGTATATGGCACTTGACAGGTGGTAGAAATTGACTAATCTTCTTGGGCGGCTTGAAGTAGGTCTTTATAGAAGCACGCTTCAGGATGTAGCCAATTTTGTCTGTGACTCCTTTTATGTAAGGCAAGACAACGGGGACTCGTTCGACTGTGGCTGGCTTCACTCGGTTTCTGTGACGGCGGCGTGGGATTTGGAGCTTGTTGTCTCGCAGTACCTGCTTGACGTGTTGCAGCTCAGTCGCCAGGTGTTTCTCGTCACAGATTCCTCGTGCTCTCTGAAACAAGGATTTACCCACGGTAGCTAACTGTTTTGGATGGTGGTGAGAATCGCCGTTCAGATATTTATCTGTATGGGTCTTTTTTCTATACACAGTGTGACTTAAGGACTGATCTGGATTACGGATAACGGATTTCAATGTGTAACATTCGCGTAAATCTAAGAAACCATTATCACACACTTCAATTAACAATCTGTGACTTCAATGCAAAGTTATAACTATTGATGGTAGCAATCAATTATGCATTTATACGTAAGATGACGCCCTTGTAATTAATAGGGAGGGCAGAAATGTTAATAATACCCTACATATTTATCTAAACTTGCGTTCCTTCTGAGTTTTTAAAAGTAGAAATTAGGATAACCTACTCGTAACCAATGCTAAGAAATGAAAGACAGTTCATAAAGCGTAAAACGACCCAAAGGTTGATAGAGAATGTCTCAGCCATTAAGTCCACCTTTACCTGATTAATTAACTACTATTATTTATTCCAGACAGAACATCTTCATCATAACACTTAAAACAACCATTAATCTGTGACAAAACCAATGAAATATGACACCAATTTAACTTGAGACAGATACTATTTATAATCATTTAATACTGTGTACTTTTACTGTTGATCTCAATAATCGCGGTAAAATTTTACTGGTGGTAGGTCTCTCATATGTGAGAGGCCATCAGGGTGGGTACCACCACATTGTCTATTTCTCTCGTCAAATAGCAATGTAAATGCACTGTTGTGTTTCGGATTGAAGGGCATTGTAGCCAGAGTAACTACTGGACATATTGAGACTTAACATCTTATGTCTCAGGATGGCGGGCGCAGTGGAATGCCAAGCATTGCTTTGTTATTTAAGGTGTTGTTTGGTTTTGCTACTGTTTATGAACGGTCGTATCGGTTACCATCAGGCGAACGGCATGTTCGTCTTGCCATTCATTGCAATAAAAAAAAAACCGCTTAAACAAGGTTTTAAACTATAAATTTCCTTTTAATCTAAAGGCAGCGTGTTTAAACTCAAGATCTCGCTCAGTAAATAGAAAAAGATTTAAGAAGTTTCAACTGGATGCACATTTCCCGAGCAATGTGGTAAATAAGGCAAAACAGGTTTTAAAATTGGAGTTCACGTTGCTGTAAAATCTTAACCGTGCATTTTCTGAGTTAAAAACCTTTATACTACGTTTGCGGATAAAAGAAACCAGTATAGTGAGTAAGCTACTTTTAAAGTGCAAAGTAGCTTCGATATGAGACTACTTTTTATGACAAAGCTACGGTCAAAAACAATTTGCAAAATCGTATCGCTTTGTAATTATGCGTCTGCGCTATCATTTATAAGAATTTATACATTTTTGCATTTATAATATTAATAGGTATTCTTTGGCGCTATGTTGAGAAATCTTGCGGAAAATATCGGGTACTATTTTTTTTATTTATTTGTAGTCAAGCCTTTACCCAGCATTGCAATATACAATGCTGATAAAAATATGTTTTTAATTTGTAAATATGAAATATTTCTTACTGCCTCGGTGGCGTAGTTGTACTAGAGTACGGTTACAAAGCTGAGGTCTCGGGTTCGAATCCTGGGTTGGGCAAAGTGATATTGGATTTTTCTATTCATTATCAGCCCAGAGTCAAGAATTTGTGCCCGATATGGCGATAGGCTCGCCACCTATCACATCGTGGGACGGAACATACAAGGCGAAATGTAGGTGTCCTGGCACCTCTGCCTACCCGTTCTGGGAAAAAGGCGTGAGTTTATGTATGTATGTTAATATTTCTTACACACACTTAGGTTTCAGTGGTTCAATAACCTGCCTGTAGATTGTGCGAATCTGCAGTGCCTAAGGATGTTCACGACACATTCAGGACACACAAAGATAAATTGCCAATTGCTTGGTCACTGTATCTTACTTATATACTATTAAACATTAATCAAAATTTATATACTAGCAGCGGACCGGCCCAACTCCGCCCGGATGCAGATATACTTTTTTTAAATATTCTATCGCTATGTTCATCAACGATAATGTGATCTAATGGTAAAAGATTTTTTCAAATTGGTTCCGTAGTTTCAGAGTATATTCAATGCACACAAACAATTAAAACTTTCCTCTTTATTAGATTAGTTTAGATCGGTGATTCTTAACCAGTGGTCCGGGAAGCCAAACTACGGCCAGCCTTAAAATAATTTTTACTCGTGTATTAATACATTGTATTACCCTTTATTTATTTACATTTCGTTACTCTATTAACAAAGAACCAAACCAGTCAATCAACTGGGTTGTCAATAATAGATTTTTTTGTCACATGGTTACTCGTATCTAAAAGATTAAGAACTCCTTTAGATAGTGCCAATTTTCTCTGTTACCGCAATTAATGGTAAACAATGATGAACTGAGTTACAGTCCACTTTGCAGTGAAAGATGTTTACTAACGGCCATTCTCTATATCCTATCTATCTTTAACAAGGGGTTGAAATAGCTACCATGACTGTGTCGGGACAATTCTACGCTTCATTAAACAAAAATATACACATACATATATATTTATCTAATCTAGCTATGTATAAATATATACACCATACCTATACCTCTCTATCTTTGTTAACTGAAACATAATTTGCATCGAAATATCTAATGAAATCTCTTGTTAAAGATAGGTGGTTCACTGGTGGTAGGTCTCTCATATGTGAGAGGCCATCTGGGTGGGTACCACCGCAGTGTCTATTTCTCCCGTCAAACAGCAGTGTAAATGCACTGTTGTGTTTCGGATTGAAGGGCATTGTAGCCAGAGTAACTACTGGACATATTGAAACTTAACATCTTATGTCTCAGGATGGTGAGCGCAGTGGAATGCCAAGCATTGCTTTGTAATTCAAGGTATTGTTTGGTTTTGCTACTGTTTATGAGCGGTCGTATCGCTTACCATCAGGCGAACGGCATGCTCGTCTCGCTATTCATCGCAATAAAAAAAAAAGAAGATAGATAGATTATAGAGAACGGCTGTAAGTGGTTTCGCGTATCATTAATTCTGAGTTTAAATATTTATTCAACGGGAAAAAGTAAATTAGCTTGTGCAGAGCATATTGCAGTACTTTAGAAACTTATAATGTATGTAAATAATAAATTGAACAAAACGAGCAGCAGGTGTTTGATGGTCTTCTAATAATCAAACTTGCCGAAGTTTTGTAAAACATCATTAGCTGAAGTTCACGTGAAAGGTTCCGCCTGGGTGGGTATCACCGCAATGTCTATTTCTCCCACCAAACAGCACTTTAAATACATCGTTGTATTTCGGGTTGACGGACATTGTAGCCAGAGTAACTACTGGACATATTGAGACTTTACATCTTATGTCCCAGATTGGCGAGCGCAGTGGAATGCCAAGCATTGCTTTGTAATTCAAGGTATTGTTTATTTTGCTACTGTTCATGAGCCATCATATCGCTTACCACCACGCGAACGGCATGCTCGTCTCGCCATTAATAATAATAATTTAAAAAAACATAGATGCAGTGAAAAGTCCGGTTTATCGTGATGAGGTATCTTAGTAGGCCGGCATAATTGTATTTAAAATCTTGGGACTGTCGTCTGGACTGGACGGCATTTGCGCTTATCATCAGGTGCAGTGTTGCCATTATGCGGGGCCAGTGCAGAAAAAATCTATAAACTGGATACTATTAATATTACATAATATCCTCGAAATAGGTATAGAATGATTGACGCTGCCATTTAATTGTATACGTTTTGTTGAGGAATTGGAAACTGTTTAGTCTACACACGTATATTTGGAAAAACAAATACAATTCCGTTTGATTTCGATGTTTGATTGTGTCGGAACTTTTGTTTGCTGACCGAGGATTTTTTCGGTTCGTTTCATGCTGTTTTTAATAGCAACTTTAAATTAATTTGTACACGTTTTTTTTGTTCTTTGATGTTTTGATAGGATTTTTGGTGTTTAATTTTATTGGAAAATCATAGGGTAATTATTATATTTTTAGAGAGCAAAAACTTTGTCGTCAATGAATATTATGGGACATATTACAGAAAATAATAAAATAAAATAATTTAACAAAAATAAATACACTTTATAACCTTATAATACATGACACTAGCATTCATATTACAATTTACAAGTTTTCACATAGATAGGACATTTAGAAAATAAAAGTAGGAAAACATTATTTCTGTCGAATTTCTTCTGTTGCTTTTCTCCCGACAAGATATAAACTTTAGGATAGTGGAGGAGATTGGCAATAAAAACATGCAGTGAAGTGCATTGCCTTCACTTAAACTAGATTGTGTATAAACTCACGCCTTTTTCCCAGACGGGGTAGGCAGAGGACACCCATATTTCGCTTTATATGTTCCGTCCCATGATGTGATAGGGAGCGAGCCTATCGCCATATCGGGCACAAATTCCTGACTTCGGGCTGATAATGAATAGAAAATCCAATATCACTTTGCCCGACCCGGGATTCGAACCCGAGACCTCAGCTTTGTAAGCATACCGTAGTACAACGCCACTGAGGCAGTCAAAAACTAGATTAGACTGAAAAATATATTTAAAAAAATGTATTACATGAACAAAAAATCTTATTTATGTAAAAAATAAGTCAAATGAGAATCCCGTATTTATTTTGATTGAGTTTTAAAAACTTTTCACATAGATACGAGTATTTTTAACGAGCCATAAAAAGACTCTGTATCGGGTTAATCAAAAGCCTTGAAACCTAAAATCGCAATTTTTGACAAAACTATTAGGCAATTTTTGTTCAAACTTAATACAATATTACCAAGAGGGGTTAGAAACATGTGGTTTAAATTTAATACCATATGTCAATATCACCCTGTACATTGAAATTCCAATACTAACGGAGTAACAAATTAAAATATACTAGCAACACCGTGGGGACACTGAGCGCAATTCAGCACCGAGTTGTCATGTGTGTATTTACACGTTGGCTGAGGCTGGGTCAACGTCTGCTAACTCCAAGCTATCAACGAAGATAACTTGGAGTTGGCTTGCATTGGTGGACCCTAGCCGAGGTTGGCCAAGCGTGTAAATGCACCATCAAACAGTATAAACGGTGTTATTTACTCTGTAGGTCATTCTTACTTGTTTATCCTTTTGTGTTTAAATTGAAACAATAAATAGCTTTCTATGACTTTTATGGACCCACCATATCTCCACCTAAACATGATTTGTATAACAAGGGTAGTTAAATTGTAATAGTCACTGAGCGGATGACTAATACCTCAGTCTGCCCCGTGACCACGAAATCTGTAAAGTAATCGAAAGTTTGGAAATTAAAAAATGTAAAATTAAACCAAAACCGCGATAAAAGCCGTAATTATTATTTTTATTTCAATGATATTTTTTCATGGAAAGTATACGGTTAGCAAAACGGGCTTATCCATAGTCAGTTTTCAAACCTATTTAAGTTTTCGAGTGTTTTGTCTTCTTCTCTCAAATTGAATTCGAAAGGGACAAAAAAATTTATAACCAACACAGGTTTTAAAACTGTCTATGAATAAGGGTCATCCATAAATTACGTCACACGTAAAGGAGGAGGGAAGGGGTCGACGAAGTGTGACAAGGGGCGGGAGGTGTCCGATATTTAATGACATCACATTTTTTTTAATATATGATTTAATATCTAAGTATTACAACATCTAATTAAAATTACAAAAAAATAATTACCACTATGTCTGTCTAAGATTGCAAAATATGTGACATCACACTAAGTAAGGGTCCACAAATGTGACATGCTGTGACAATCATCAAATCATGAAATTCATGTGAAATAATTTATGGATGGCCCCGAAGCCCGTATATTTGTTAAAAGAGCCTTGTTGTATTCATTAATTCAATACGAATGCGTCAATTCACGAGCATGTGTCATACTTGGTATGCAGCCTTTGTATATCCATTTGACAATACAGACCTGTCCGAAACGGAAATAGCCATGTCTCGTCGACGGATATTATATATGGATTGCAGTTACATCAGGTGAATTGTAGGTATTTTTCATGCTAGTGTAAAATAATAGAGGACTTAAGTAAGCAAGAGAGTATCGATAGGGATAAGACAGTCTTTTTTTACTATCTGTATCAGCCCATATACGTCCCACTGCAGGGCACGGGCCTACTCTACAATGGACAGTACGATTGACAGTGGTTAGGCCATATAGTCCACCACGCTGGCCTAGTGCGGGTTGGCTTTTTTACTATACAATATTGATACACCTAATATGTTGCCACTTAAAATTAATTGGTATTTCGCATTTATACATTTGATGATGAACAAGGATTTTAATTGGTCTGAAAAGGGTATTTTTGATTCAATTGAAAAATACATAAATACACCTAAAAGTCACATACATAATCCTGATCCCACAGTAAGATCGAGTCTTGTGTCGTGGGTATCAGAAACCACGAGAGTACAAAATGCACCAGAGTAGTGTGAGGAAATGAAAATAATTTATAGAACCCGTAAATAAGTTCAACATTTTTTAATTTAGTTTTCTTTTTCTACTCTAGGCTGTACAATAAACTAACTGTACTGTACCAGTCCATATACGTCCCACTGCAGGGCACGGGCCTACTCTACAATCGATAGTACGATTGAGAGTGGTTAGGCCATATAGTCCACCACGCTGGTTTAGTGCGGGTTGGCGGACTTACATACCATAGAAATTCTTATAAATCGCTATGGTATGCAGGTTTCCTCACGATGTTTTCCTTCACCGTTTTTAGTGCGTGGTGATTGACTATCAATACACACATGACTCCGAAAAGTCAGAGGTGTGCCCTAGGATTTGAACCCGCGACCACCGTGAACATGTTGGCAGCCGCATCTGGTCCGTTTATCAACAGGCCACCACGCACTTATAAACTAACTAAACAAATAATATGGCTTTTTGAGCTTTTTAGCTTGGTTGTATATAAAAGCTAGGAACAAATGAATACCATACTTTATTTTTCTTTGTAGCAAGGATTCATGTGAAGTAGCAAATATTCATATGTTTGCTAAGGTTCTGTACACACTCGACATATCTCTGGGTTGGATGGCAAAGGCTAGTCATGTTTATTTGTTCAGTCGCTTAAATAAATAACCCGAAGGGTCATACCATTGACATAAATATATGGACAGGGCGGAAAGCACGTAAAGTGTTCCGGCGTAAGTGGAGCGCGCTCCAGTGCATCTCTAGAGGAGTGTTACTGAAATTAGTCGTCACTCGCAACGATTTTGAAAATGCTTGCTTTTATTAATGACAAAAAGTTTAATAATATATATATATATATTTATTGCTATGAATGGCGAGACGAGCATGCCGTTCGCCTGATGGTAAGCGATACGACCGCTCATGAACAGTAGCAAAACCAAACAACACCTTAAATTACAAAGCAATGCTTGGCATTCCACTGCGCTCGCCATCCTGAGACATAGGATGTTAAGTCTCAATATATTTATACTAGTACTCTGGTTACAATGTCCTTGAAACAGAAACACGTCAGCGCATTTACACTGCTGTTTGGCGGGAGAACAGACATTGCGGTTGTACCTACCTAAGCGGCTTCTCACATATGAGGGATTCACCACCAATAAAATTTTGTAGTAAGTAATCAAGTCAATTATTTGGTGACCAATTCAAAATGTGTTATTCAAGACTATGTATAAGCTTTTGAAGTGTTCTCATGAGTGAACTGTTTATTATAAGTTGGCAAGAATCCCTCTATTGCTGCCAACAGCCGCCATTTCAACAGTTTTCGTATACACAACACTAGAAACTAAAACTCGACCATGTCGTCAACAAGTTGGCAACTTCAATTTGTGAAGCGAACTCTTCAAACTATTGAATAATTTTGTAATTGAAAGTGAAGTGTATTTTTTATTAATTGTAACTTTTTATGTAATTAAAGTATGAAAAAAGGAGGTCATTTGATTGAAATAAAATGCAAGTAATTTAATAAATGTACATCATGCTAAACTTCATTTAGATTTAGTCACTTTTTGTCTATGACCCGGTATACAAGTCTTTTTAGGCAAAGAAAAACGGACCAGAAACTATACCGTAACTTTTTTCGAAACTAAGTTTCAGTTTAGTATTTATACAGTGATTTCATTCAAAGCAGTTCATAAAGCATTGACAATTGTCGACTGATTATCTAGGTACATGAAAGTACTTTCGCATTCATAAGTAGGTTGTGGCTTTTAATGGTGGATGCATTTATTATGGACGCTCTATACTGTACTTAATTTAGATAAGAAAAGTTCTTAAGCTTCTTTTCTGATATCTCAATTGGAAACAGAAAATTGTTCTACTGACATCTTAAAAGACATCGGGATATATTGGTGTCGCAGGCTGTTGCATCCGCGAAATTAGTTCTGATATTATATTTATCATTTATTCCTATTTTCACAATAACATAGTTTTCTTAGTTTTGTATTAATTTGATTTATCGTGAATATAATCCAGTGGAGGGTACTTTGTCGTCGTTTGCCTCTCGCTGGGTGCTTCTTTAGTAGTTTGAGTTCCCGTGTGCGCTACGCTGCGCATGGCGCGCGCTCCGAACTGGATTTCACATAATTTCGTTGATTTATCCGGACTATTGGTGAAAAGTTGATGAAAAGTTAGTGAAATTGGTTAAAAGTGGTATTAAGTGGACCTATAGCCATCGTCATCGCCGCAGAGCATCCAATTTCGAGAACGGGACACCGGTGAGTTGGGTGGATTATCATTGTTCATATTAGTATTGCCCCTCTAGGCACAGTTTGGTTCGCGGATTGTGTTCAGGCCTTACAGCCGTAAGCTTTCGGGTTGAGGATTTTTATATCCATAGTCAATACACAAAAATAATATCATACACAATTATCACAAAACACGGCATGGCGATGCTTTCGTCACCCTTAGATATCTATCTGTATCTGTATAACCCCATATACGTCCCACTGCAGGGAACGGGCCTCCTCTACAATCGACAGTACGATTGAGAGTGGTTAGGCCACCATGGTGGACCATATGGTCCACCACTTACCATAGACATTCTGATGAATCGCTATGGTATACAGGTTTCCTCACGATGTTTTCCTTCCGCGTTTTAGTGCGTGGTGATTGCCTATCAATACACACATGAGTCCGAAAAGTCAGAGGTGTGCCCTGGGATTTGAACTCGCATGAACATGTTGACAGCCGCGTTTAGTCCGTTTACCAACAGGCCACCACGCAGTTACCCTTATATAATATCTTATAAGCCTTGCTATTTGAGGGAAATTGACAAACGGTCTTTAATGTCTCATATACCTCACGATATGAGGGAATCGACACCAGCGTAAAAAAATCCCTAAAAAGAAAGGACGGCTCTAGAAATCACTAGAATTAGCTTTGAAAATACTGAAAAGTCTAATGATGCTGCCACAGTGAATAAAATTAATTGCATAGGCAAATTTTTAATTAATAAAATATTGGAACCTGTAGTGTGTGCAGACTATACTACTGTTCATTTAAATAATGAATAGTTTATTTAACTAATAGTTTAATTAATAACCACGGCTGAAAAGCAAAGCGGATATTAATGTTAATGTTGTTATAATAACAGTATTAGAGTACACTTTATTAGTGGAAACGATAAAATATACAAATATAATCCAATATTTCCATTGGTAATATGATAATTTGTAAAATGTGGAAAACACAATTTAATTCCTCTTTGGACTTGTGCTAGTCCAGGATTGTGGTCTGTTATATCCTTGGTTCTATTCCCAAATCGAGGAATCCAATATGAGTAAGATTTTTTTTTAAATACAATTTGACGGAGACTAGAATTTGTTTGTTTTGTCACGAAGGGAAGCGGGTAATAATTTATTTCCAACTACTTATATTAATTTAACTTTCTGTTTATTTTTCGTTGCGCGTTAAAGACAAGTTAGACATTCCCAGAGACTCGCCGAGCATAAATGCTCGGTGTCATTACATTGCGTGCCACTGTCGATCCTGGCTTACAGGAGTAGCAATGGTGGGTGTGAGGGCGGGACAGTCTTCAGAATCGAATTTGTTCCCGCCATGGCTAAAGGATCGATATAAAAAAAAACTTAATTATTTTATGATTTTGACAGTTATTCGTTTTTGGATGTTGTTTGTTTATTATATCCTGCTTCTCGCCACAATTAAGGGTAATTGAATAGGTGTATCTATTTATAATATGTCAAATTAATATCCGACCGATGTAATATCATTTAATTAACATCCACGGCAATAAAAACTGCTACCGGTTTTATGGCACGGGATCATTGTTATTTATGCTAGCGGGAGATTTTTATGTCCGACTACTGCGTATAAAACAACATTATTAAACTACGGCCTTCTGTGGACGATCATAAAATATCTGACAGGAAATCGACGTTTAGCGGCAGCTTTGTTGCCGGGTTTCGTTCGGTTCCTCTTCCCATACTTTTTTCTTTCCGTTCCCCTCCTGATTTGATTGGTAACACATCCATGATCCAATCGTTTATTTATTTATTTAAATCCTTTATTACATAGTATTACAAAAGGCGGTCGTATCGCTTGAGGCAATCTCTTACCGACTACCTTGAGATGGACAATAAGAGATGGGAAAAAAAGAGAGGGCAATCGTTGTGAATTCAGTTCATTCAGGCGGTAGTGATTACTTACCATCAGACGACCTGTTTGCTCGTTTGCCGGAACTATGCAATAATAAAAATCTCAACTTGGGGTAATGCTTTGACTATAGTGAAGGGTGCCTCTTCAGTTGTCGATATTTCTGATCTTCTTTATGTTATGGTTAGTGATAGAATGTACGAACAAACACGCATACGAATGCGCTCGGATAGCATATACCGTACATGAAGATGGAAAACAATGTTAGATTTCTAATTAAAATATAAAAAAGGAGAAAAATATATCTTTCCCTCTTTCTCGTTTTATTTGCCCTATTCCTGTATCTATTAATATCATTCCTTTTACTATAATTCAGGCGTAAAAATCATCAAACCTGCCATGCTGTGTCGCATTTCTAGTTTAACCTAGGTACTATGGTGTGACTATATCTCATGGTGAAAGACGTATGTTTACCGAATTGAAAACCTTTTTATGATCAAGCATTTAAATTCATTACACTGGCATTCAAATACTTTAGCTTGGCAAAAAAGAGTCTGTTTCTAATGAGAGCGCTAAGATCGAATTAAATATTAATATGGCAACCGGACATACTAGGATGGAAAATGTTTAGACACTTTATATTTTTATTTACAGTCGTTAATAGGCTCTTTGTTTATTTTAATTTACAAAACAAACAAATACTGTACCAAAATGTACATAAATAACTACGTATAAAATTATTGAACGAACACAACGACATTTATAATAATGTTGCCATAATTGTTTTCTTTAATGCTAATTGTCACCGCATCATAATCTTTTTTGCCAAGTTATACTTTGTTTCATAGGTTAGTATA
This sequence comes from Hyles lineata, assembly GCA_030180105.1. Classification (NCBI taxonomy): domain Eukaryota; kingdom Metazoa; phylum Arthropoda; class Insecta; order Lepidoptera; family Sphingidae; genus Hyles; species Hyles lineata. Next base: position 3,053,284 of record JARJEE010000023.1, read on the forward strand.
CTTCATCATCATCATCTCATCATCAACGATCTCCACATCGCGGCCTGCATCCAGCGACTTCCTGCAAACTTAGCCAGGTCGTCCGTCCACCTTGTAGGCGGGCGTCCGACATTTCGCTTGCCTGTACGTGGCCTCCACTCTAGAACCTTTCGGCACCAACGGCCATAGGTTCTGCAAGCATAATTATTAGTATACTTACTTTATTTTTAAATCTGCGTGACAACTTTCAGTAATGCAGGATACCTCACAAAACAAAGGGAGATTTTAAAACTAAATTTAAATGAAGATTTTAAATATCCATTTTCCTACATTGACAAATTGTTTGGGCGCCGCAGTAGGCTTTTACGGCCGTCTTAGATTTTATTGTCGGCTGATTCAAGTCTGTGGCTGCAATTAATATTCGCAAGCGCCTTATGCTTCCGCCATTTGAAAATTTTAAGTAATTAAGCGTAAAATATTTATTGTTAGCCATTTTAATAACTTTTAGGGATTATTTTTGTATTCTCATGTTGATTTTATGCCAAGCTAAGCATATGCCAAGATTCTGATTTTTATCTCAGGTATTTATTAAGTATTTAGTTTCAATTAATCACATCGATTATTTATCAATAAAATTCCATTGTATTGAAATGAGCAAGGATTCACGAGTTAATGTTTAAAGCATTATAATTTCAGATTAGATTTGTATATTAATTGGTTTTAAAATAGCTAAATTTAGTTTGTCAATACTTTATACCGCAATTCAATTGATAGAGCCTTGTTGTAGGCCGATGAAGCGTCAGATAGCCAGAAAACATAATTCATATTACCAATATTAGCACACATTTGGAACTGTAATCTATTTATTAATTTGAGATATTTTTTGAAACGAACTCCTCTTCAGGACGATACATTGCGAAGGCCAATTTAAAATGGTGCTATATTGCTCAACGTTATAATTTTACTAGGATTCAGCAAATGTCTTTTCATAGCTTTAAAGCATATTTTGGTTATCGTATATAAAATATCATATCATTTATCAACTCCACAGAAATTCCGAGAAGTAAAGCAGGAAAATACGTGTAACTTTTATTTATTCAACGTGTTGTCAGCCGTCAGTTCGTAAAGTGGTTCACGAAAACACCACATTACTCCCCCGTGACTATGCGACTTGTATCACAAATCATAGCAACCAAGCAAAAGTTGTTTTGACAAAATTCTCAGCACATATTTTTTTGTATTGTATCAGCCCATATACGTCCCACTGCAGGGCACGGGCCTACTCTACAATCGAAAGTACGATTGAGAGTGGTTAGGCCATATAGTCCACCACGCTGGCCTAGTGCGGGTTGGCGGACATATTTTATACCTGTGTTTTATACCAATTTTGTTTGGGTTCACTAGAATATTATTTATTTTTCAATTGATTCTACTTACGGCCGATTCCAATAATCAATCGAAAAAATTAGATTGAAGTCAATCTGGATTGATTTCTACTTTTCGATTGGTCTTTTACCACGTTGCCATTAATCAAACCAGGCTACAGTAGATTGCCTCTGTTGATAGATTGAAATCAATCCGTTCCCTCTTGTCAATTTAGAAATTAGAAAACAAGGTGGCTCGAATCACGTGCCTTTTTCCGATATGCCTTCAGGGGTTGAATTTAAGAATTAAAGTTACGCCCTTCTAAACGATTCTGCCTAAACGTTTGCGAAAATAATTAAGATCAGATCATTTTATGTGTCGAATGATTACAAACATAATATACTACCTGATTCATAGTTTGTTAACCTATTTAGCTATTTGTATTCTTTGCACAAACTGAATTAAATTTCGCTCGAAAAGGACAACACATCTGGTAATTCAAAATTAGTTTATTAACCATGACTATGACTGATACAGTTATTTTCGCATTTACAATATTAGTTTAAAATTGTAAATTTAATTGTATTGTGTTATAGACAAAACCTAACTGAATATTCTTTCCCAAGATTAACAGCTAAAATCATCCCAAACAAAGTGTCTTTCGCATATTACGAAAATAACTTAACACAACTTACGTCGCTCTGCCAAAAAACCACAACATATTTTATACTTTCACTTATTTTTTCTTCCAAGTCCCTAGAGCAAAAATCTTCCATTCAGTGAAACGTGGGGATCCTCCATTAATCACATTTATGGGAAATGTATTAAAAGGACGGTGTAACTGAGAGGGAGTGTGTCAACTCCGAGAAAATAGGTCACCAATGAGAAAATACAACTTACGAATAAGTCATTTACTGGTGGTAGGTCTCTTATATGTGAGAGGCTGCCTGGGTGGGTACCACCGCAGTGTCTATTTCTCCCGTTAAACAGCAGTGTAAATGCACTGTTGTGTTTCGGATTGAAGGGCATTGTAGCCAGAGTAACTACTGGACATATTGAGACTTAACATCTTATGTCTCAGGATGGCGAGCGCAGTGGAATGCCAAGCATTGCTTTGTAATTCAAGGTGTTATATGTATATGTATGTGTTATGTGTTATATATGTTTTGCTACTGTTCATGAGCGGTCGCATCGCTTACCATCAGGCGAACGGCATGCTCGTCTCGCCATTCACAGCAATACAAAAAATTAACAACTGTTCACCCTGTGACCACAAAAGCCGGGAAGTCATCAAAAATAAAATCAAACCAAATCCGCGATAATAGTTTTATTTCAATGTGTAACATTCGCGTAAATCTAATAAAAGCATCACACTATCTAGTAGCTAAAAGAATTGGAAATAACTTCAAAACAAGTAGGTATACAGATAAAAAAGATAATCGTCTCAGAAGTCAATTTGTCCCATGAGTCTCAGTTTCAATTTTGCTACAAAACAAATATCAATCATGTAAGCAATTTGACTGAGAAGCCGTAGAGAGTAGGAGGCGAATCACTTACACCCCCACACGTAATTATTTTGAAACTCACGCAAACATCACGCATTTTTCCAAGAGGCGTCCTTCAAAAAACGAGCGTATTCCCACCTTAAAGGTCGGCAACGCATCTCTATGCCCTTTGGTGTTGCAGATGTCCATGGGCAGCAGTGTACACTTACCATCAGGTGAACCGCGTGCTCGTTTGCCAAAAAAGGCAGAAGTGATACCAGGGCACTCATGTTTGGCCTTGTGTGTTCCATAATGTGATAGTTGACGAGCCTATCGCCATATTGGCCACAAAAACTTTGCCTGACTCGGGATTCGACTCCAAGACCCCATTGTTGTAATTGCACCATAGTACAACTACGATGAGGCAGTCTTAATTGATTAAGATGATATATATTGTAGTACACACTTCTTTATGTATCTGTTTCAGCCCATATACGTCTCATTTTACAGTATACGAGCCTCCTCTATAATTGAGAATATTATTGAGAGGGGTCTGGCCATATATTTATCACGCTGACCTAGAAATTCTTACAAACCGCCATGGTTTCCTCACGATCTTTTCCTTCACTGTTATAGTGCCTAGTGATTGATAAAAATACACACATGACTCCGAAAAGTCAGAGGTACGCCCTGGGATTGGAAACAGCAACCACCGTGAGCACATTGGCAGTCACATTTGGTTCGTTCACCAACAGGCCAACACGCACTTTTAAAATACATTTCATTAAGACCGAAATCCCACTTAGAACAGCGATCTAAGCACACATCATTTAATAAAGTGTATGATTTCAGCTGATATCCGCTTGTCCTGGTTTCCTGACATCTTAATAATGTTTACCCCCTATCTCCTTTAATTTACCTCCCCCATCTCAAACCTCATGACAACGATAAAAAGAAGGTTAATGACGCAGATTTTCTTACAAGGATCGTGTTATCATATGTAAACAAAATCCGCTTCGCAAGGTGTCTCAGGCATTAGTTTAAGTTTATTACTTTAATGGAAATAATATACGTGATGTATAACTATTCCTACTATAACGATGAAGGAAAACATCTTGAGGAAACCTGCATATCATAGCGATTTGTATGAATTTCTATGGTATGTAATGTCCGCCAATCCGCACTGGGGCAGCGGACTGTGGACTATATGGCCTAACCACTCCTAATCGTATTCTGGATTGTGGAGGAGGCTCATGCCTTGCAGTGGGATGTATATGGGCTGGTATAGCTGGTATAGGTGATGTATTATGGACTTGTGCTCAGAAACATAATATTTATGTATTGCATTTAGCAGTGGATTGTGAATTGTTGATTAATTTAGAATATTATCTGATATCTACTTGCGAACTTATTCATAAACAGTTTTAAAACATATTTTAGTACTACAGTCGACTCTCATTAATACAAATCTGCGATAATTCGAACCTCTCTATAATTCAAAGTTATCACGAGTTCCCTACAAAATCTCTTTATATTTCGAACTAAATCAATACATTTTTATACACTTGGTAATTCGAACTAAAAAATCATCGCTATATAACAAAACGACGCGTTAATTCGAACTCAGCGACTTCCAACACTCGACAATTCAAAGTTGCAGAGAGAGAAAGAGAAACTATAAATGTTTGACGATTGCTATTTATTGAATAATTGAATATAGTGCGTGGTGGCCTGTTGGTAAACGGACCAGATGCGGCTGCCAACATGTTCACGATGGTCGCGGGCTCAAATCTCAGGGCACACCTCTGACTTTTCGGGAGTCATATGTGTATTGATAGTCAATCACCACGCACTCAAACCGGTGAAGAAAAAAATCGTGAGGAAACCTGCATACCATAGCGATTTATAAGAATTTATATGGTATGTAAGCCAACCCGCACTAGGCCAGCGTGGTGGACTATATGGCCTAACCACTCTCAATCGTACTGTCAATTGTAGAGTAGGCCCATGCCCTGCAGTGGGACGTATATGGGCTGATACAGATTTATTGAATAATAGTTGGTCAACACTTAATAATTCGAAGTTTTGTAGTGTCTCTCGTAAATTTTGAACCATTTGATATTTCAAACACTCGATAACTCGTAATATTTTAAGAGTCCCTCGAGTTTCGAATTAACGAGAGTCGACTGTATATTAATACAATTATGCTTAGGTGTAAACTAGTTAACGTCAATCAACCTACAGTTTCTCCCAAATAACGTATGGTTTGGAAACATGAACCATTCACGACCAATACTTGATTGAATATTTTGTGTTCTTCGCCTAAACTGAATTCAAAAGTCGTTCGAAAGGGACAAAACATTTTATAGCTAAACTATTATGTTTTAAACTAAGATGTTTATAAAGCATAGATGCGTTGTCCGAGCTTTATAATGGCAAGACGTTTCGAAGGTAATTGCCTTACTTGCAATCAGTCACGCTTCAACCAGTGTCGCGGATACACGTGTCTATTCATCTTCTTCTAACTTATGTATCTTGCTTTTGGACTCATTCTTCGAACCAATTTGAAATTACTAAGGAAATTACAATACGCATCGCGCCATTTTTTTGTGCCATTATTTTAGTGTATGACGTGTCTATTTGTAAAACGTCATTGGTTTTAAAAGTTTCTATGAAGACAGCTGCTAATAACTATGCTTGTTGTCAGAAAGTAGCCATGCAAAAATTTAAATACATAATGATTGTTTTATTTCTCGACGCTTGGCGTTGGAGTGGTTTGTTGCTTAGTTTAGGACCTTCTTTGGTATCTCCTTAATCTCAACACTTGACTGTCCGAAAGTCTGTCGTGTAGTCATGCAAGAATTCAAATACTTGTAAACATGAGACCATTAACACACGCTGTAACATTAGATAGGTCAAGTAAGTCGCTTTCACTACATGAAGAATGTCAAGAAGACACGAAGACTTTCTCCAAAAGTACTTATATACATTTTCCGTATTATTTGTGTATATTCTTTAAAATTTCATGCAAGCATGAACTATTGTGTGTTTTAATTAGCTTATTATTTAATTTAATGCTTTTATTTTAAAGGAAAGGTTTTGTGCAAACGTATATTCCCAAAGTACTCATCTGTATCTGTATCAGCCCATATAAGTCCCACTGCAGAGCAAGGGCCTACTATACAATTGACAGTACGATTGAGAGTGCTTAGACCATATAGTCCACCACGCTGGCCTAGTGCGGGTTGGCGGACTTACATACCATAGAAATTCTTATAAACCGCTATGGTATGCAGGTTTCCTCACGATGTTTTCTTTCACCGTTTAAGTGCGTGGTGATTGATTATCAATACACACATGACTCCGAAAAGTCAGAGGTGTGCCCTGGGATTTGAACCCGCGACCACCGTGAACATGTTGGCAGCCGCGTCGTCCGTTTACCAACAGGCCACCACGCACTTCACTCATAATTTTTTTAAAGACGTTCCTATGGCAAATTCTTTATCCATATTTCCTTTATATACCACGTCCTAAATATTTGAAAAGGCCCATATTTGGTTATTTTTGGTTAAACTGTAGCACGTGTAACAAGTTCATGTTGCAGTCATTAATACGCGTCAGGCTATCGACGGCATGAATTGTATACTAGAGTCTAGACCATTTATCTGGATAGTCTATCCTAGGAGATATTTTCGAACTTTTTAGACATATGGGGCTTGTAAAGAATTGATCATGAAAAGGTGTTTTATAAGATGTTGAAAGTGTGTTAATAGTGGCTGATGTTTGGGGTAGAATTATTGTTGGGAGTAGTATTTCTTACACTAGTACCTACTAAAAGTGACTGTAGTGCATTTGAAAATAATAGCATAGGGTATGTGACTCTATTTTTAATAATATTTTTCAAAAGGTATCCGTATCTAAAATAAAGTAAACATAGAATTTGGAAAATTTATTCACAACAAGTTAGAAACGTTTTGAATCTTGTAGTGAAACAAAACTATTGACGTCACTTGTCTTCAATTCGTTACAGTGTGCTAGTGTGAAAGAGACGGTAAGCCCCTTCTCCGCTACCACTCTTTCATTTATAATAATAATATTCGCCTCTAGTTACAAGCTACTTTGATACTATTTAGACATCAATTTATTTTAATGGTATGTTAGTACCTACTCAAAATATTACAAAAATTCGATCATAGATCCGTATGCAAACAAAAACAAGTTAAGAAATATAATACCTACTGGTGGTCTCTCATATGTGAGATATACATAAATAATACATTGCTTTGTAATTCATAGTGTTGTTTGGTTTTCCTGCTGTCCATGAGGGTCGTATCATTTACCATCAGGCAAATGGCATGGTCGTCTCACCATTTATTTCTATAAAAAATCCTCGAAAGTGAAATTCACACGAAAATATGCACACTAGACAATTTAAGTCATAACTTTCATAAAATTCAGCGATGAAGTTCAGCTCAACTTCACCATTTATCAACCACACGACAAAGTTGCAAGAGAATGATGCAACATATTTTTCGGACGACACATTCGCGGGACGTGACCGATCTCTTTCAAGAGTTGGCGAATATTATGTTACTGCGCATAATCGATATGAAAAAGCATTTTTGTGTTGCCTTTTTAGCAACGTTTGGAAGTGCATACTTTTGTGTTATAATAATTTTGTAAATTCTGGAGACTTTTTTTAAATTCTGTCCCGGCATAGTGAACACACTGCACCTGATGGTTAGCGCAAATGCCGTCCAGGCCGTCTGATGCCAATCGATACAATTATGCCGGCCTGCTAAGATGCCTCTTCACACTACGGCCCAACGACCAAACCACGTCGACCCAAGATATAATCTTGGGTCGTGGAAGGACTGTCCCGCCTCACACCCACCACTGTAACTTTTGTAAGCCAGGATCAACAGTGACACGCAATATAGACACCGAGCATTGAAGCTCGGCGAGTCTCCGGGAATGTCTAACTTGTCTTTAACCCGCAACGAAATTAATCAGAAAGTTTAATAGGAAGAGTTGGAAATAAATTATTGTCCACTTCCCTTCGTGCAAAGCGGGTGACAAAACAATGAACTAAAGAGGTAAATAACCTCGCAAAAAGACTTACAGCCGGAGAAGCCAGCTGTAAAGCACCACGGATCAAATCATTAATACATTTAAATGAGACCTATTATGTGAGTGATACTTGATTCCAGTAATAGGTATCACAAAATCGCCGGAAAGCACGGAAGTAATAGAATATTTTTGCTGAATATGAAAAAAGCGTATCTATATAAAAATATTGAATAAAATGGTATAATAAACGCCAACGGGGATAAATACAGAATTCAATGAAAATATTCGATATTAACAAGGGATTTGTGAACGGATTACGCAGTATTTCACATATTTTTTTCTCGTGAGAGAATCGAACTGGTTTTTTTTAATTTATCAGAATTCACAATGCGGGGATCGAACCCGTGACCTCTCATTTAACAGCCGGGGTCAAACAACTGCGCCACGGGGGCTATCAATTCAGATCTATTCTGTTATATTGTCCATTAAATATGGGTCCCAATTGATAAGCGAATTCAAAGTAATTCTAGTCCAAATAAAATGGACTGATTACTAAAAGACATTGGTTGGACGGATAAGGAAAACATTCTAATGAACATTTCCCCCGATCCTTCCTAATCATTGTGCTCAGATTGGAATAGATAGATTTGTTAATGAAATTAAGTATTTTCCTTGTAAATTGATTTTCAGACTTAGGAGAGATCGAGTCATTGGATACTTCTTGTGTATTTGTTTACGCTTTTGTTTTAGTAACAAACTAATATAAATGCAATTTGTTGGCGTGATTAAAATGTATACTTTAAATCTTTACACACATACATACATTACACTCATGCCTTTTTCCTAGAAGGGGTAGGCAGAGGTGTTTTTCTCTTTTGGTAAACCGAATCCTAGAAAGGTTAATCTTAAATAAGAGTTTTTTTTATAGCAATGAATGGCGAGACGAACATGTCGTTCACCTGAGGGTAAATGATACGACCGCTCATAAACAGTAGCAAAACCAAACAACACCTTGAATTACAAAGGAATGCCTGGTATTCTACTGCGCTCGCCATCCTGAGACAAGATGTTAAGTCTCAATATGTCCAGTAGTTACAATAGACATTTCGGTGGTATCCACCCAGATGACCTCTCACATATGAGAGTCCTGCCACCAGTAAACAAATATTTCGTTTTATATGAAATTGTACTCACAAATTGACCCTTATGAAAATTAGTCTAGACCTATATTAACTCTGGGTTTGCGCGTGGGTAGCACTTATACATCTCCGTGAAATTTACATCTGTGTTTAATAATTTCATTTGGCGACTGGGCCAATGTGCCGTTATAAACATAAAAGAGATAATTTATGTAATAAATTTGCTTCTCGTAATTCTGAATTGGAATCCTTAGCAGTGGGGCAATTGTCACAAAGTTTGCAAATTAGCATAAAAGGGTCTGGAGTTTTAATCTATACTAATATTATAAAGCTGCAGAGTTTGTTTGTTTGAACGCGCTAATCTCTGGAACTACTGATCTGATTTGAATGATTGTTTCAGTGTTGGGTAGTTCATTTATCGAGGAAGGCTATAGGCTATATATCATCACGCTATGACCTATAGGAGGAAAGCAGTAGTGATATTTCTAGCAAATACGAGGAAATTTTGTTCGTTTTTCGTGGTCCGATTGGTCGGTATTCTAAACTGATAGTCAGAATTAAACATTTTGACCGCCATTTTAAAACGTGTATGCACCCGGGCGGAGCCGGGCCCGACCGCTAGTATGCTATAGAGCTAAAGCGGTCCCTCCGATTTGAAATAGATATACAGGGTATCAAGACTGCGACAAAAAACGAAGCCGGGTGGTAATTTTAGTGACTAAAGACACAATACAAATAAATAATTACAAATAAAGCGATTTTTTGTGGTCTTTTAAATTAAATTAAAACGCTTGCGTACTATAGCGTTTTTTAAAATATGAGGGTACTTTTACCATCCAAATACGGCGATAGGAAAGAGATACAAAAAATACGTCGCGTTTTACTTTTTGCAAAAAAATATTTTCTTTTTGTGTGAAGACACTACAACTACCACCTGGCTTTGTTTTCGGCCGCAGTCTCGATATACCCAGTATACAAAAATGATTTTAAAATGTAATTCAGTATTAATCAATGCTTGTATGCTAATGTTCTCACATTTTATATTATACTAGCGGCCCGGTCCAGCTTCGCCCTGGTACAAATAGATTTCTGTACAATAATATGTACGTATTATACACATAAACCTTCCTCTTGAATCACTCTATCTATTAAAAAAACCGCATCAAAATCCGTTGCGTAGTTTTAGAGATTTAAGCATACAAAGGGACATAGGGACAGAAAAAGCGACTTTGTTATATACTATGTAGTGATGATATTCGCAACATTACTAAATAATCTTTTCTCCATTTCCGATAGTGGAAAACAGTGACTTTTAGAAAATTTGCCAAATTAGAATCCAATCTGTGTTTCTTGATTCGAACAGAAAGCAATAAAGGTCCCAAATTGCTAATTACAAAACATTCCTTTTTCCCTTGGTCCCAGATTACGAAAACCTTTGTAGGTAAAGTTGCCACTAAACGGGTTAAATAACTAACAGGGGTTCGTAAAAAAAAAGGGTCTGGCAATCGCGGCCAGATACACAATTATGTTTCGTAATATAATTTATATTTAGTTAACAATTTGTTTTTGTCCTTAACTGTTCGTAATGTTAATTACCAGATGTCCTTTAAGGCTTGTTGTGTAGGCAGGGTTACAAATATTGTGAAATTGTACCCACGTTTAATTAGTAACTCTACTTAAATACATCTATTTATGTATTTTTTCCTATCCTATGATTTAACTGTACTATGATAATTAACTATGAATGGCGAGACGAGCATGCTGTTCGCCTGATGGTAAGCGATACGACCGCTCATGAACAGTAGCAAAACCAAACAACGCCTTGAATTACAAAGCAATGTTTGGCATTCCACTGCGCTCGCCATCCCGAGATATAAGTTAAGCCTCAATATTTCCAGTAGTTACTCTGGCTACAACGTTCTTCAATCCGAAACACAACAATGCATTTTTACTGCTGTTTGGCGGTAGAAATAGACATTGCGGTGGTACCAACCCAGGCAACCTTTCACATATGGGATACCTACTACCAGTGTATGTCATCCATTTATTTGTCAAGCGTATCCATTTATTTGTATACATAGTTTGCCTACTTATCTCCTGACCACGCATATTGATGAAAATAACACCGAAACACGATATTCGAGCTTGTACTTACCAAATAAATCTGTAATTCAGAATTCGTAATTAAATCAGCTCAATAATTTTTTGTAGGATAAATATCTTAACGTTAAATTTACTGCTACATTTTATAAATTCAATGGATTATTTAATCGACATTCAGATTTTATTTCCATTACGGTATTAACGTTGTGTATATTCGTTCAAGATTTTATTTGCAAAAGTATTGTAATAATTTGGTTTAGTTATCTGAATTTAGTTACGCAACGCAGGATAATTATATAACAGTTATGTTTTCCGTTTCTAACTGTGTTAAATTTAAAATTTTGATTATGATGATAATGATGATCTACACTAATATTATAAAGAGGGAAAACTTTGTTTGTTTGTTTGGTTGTAATGAATAGGCTCAAAAACTACTGGACCGATTTTAAAAATTCTTTCACCATTCGAAAGCTACATTATCCACGAGTAACATAGACTATATTTTATTTTGGAAAAAAATAGGGTTCCGTAAGATATTTGGATTTTTCGGACACAAACTGAAAAAAATCAACCAAAGAAGTTACTTATTTTGCGTACGCTGCCTAAACTACAAAAGATAGAACCATAAAATGTTATAATTAATTGTAGATCTTATAAATATCTACAAAAAAGTCCGCGATACACTATACCTATCTATGTCGAGTGAGGCACAACAACCACATTTTTATTTAAAAATCTTGAATTTTTTTTTGGACTACATTTTTTGGACTAAATTTAAAAATTTATTTTACTCATGCTATTAATCCTTATCAAAATAAATTATTTCATCAATAAGTACAGTTTATGTTGATAATATTTGGTCTTTGAATGATTAAAATTGGACGTTTGGTTTTGAAGTTGTGGTGAAATTAAAATATTACGATTTCTGCTGCACGGCCCGTTGTATAAGATATATATGGATGTTTGTGGAGAGAAGGGACATAAAGTAAAATAGAATCGAATGTACGGGAGAGGGCTGGGATAGATCACAGATTTGTTAGGACGAAATTTAAATGCACGTTATAAAACGGGATGGATAATAAAAAGAAGGGACGGGACGGATTGGGAAGAGGCTGAACAGGCGGATGAGACGGGATTGAGCCGGACAGTAGGATAGCTACGTCAAGTTTAGGCATACAAGAGTTTATACGAAAAACAACATGTATTTGGTGTGGAGTGGAATCAAAAAATATATGCACCCAGGCGAAGCTGGGTCGGGCCGCTAGTAATAAATAAATCAATACACCCAACAGTCACATACTTAGTCCTAACCCCACACTAAGATCGAGTCTTGTGTCGTGGGTATCAGGAACTACGAGAGACTTTTCGGTCTCACAAACACCCAGACCCGGAACAAATACCTGTGGTTCACACAAATATATTATTATTTATTATTGGGCTGTCACGAGGTGCTGAAGTCAGGTAAATTACTCTAGACATATTCACAGCATTTATTTTGCTACTCTGATTTAGTTGTTTTATATTTTTTTTGAAGAAGTTCTATTCCTACATTAAGTTCCCTCCAACTGTTATTGCAGTAAATTAATTAAAATCATATTACTCGCCACGCCACGAAAACTAAATCGACTAATAGGAAAAGGGAGGAGGAAATTATGGAAAGGGTAGGAAAGGCGAAAGGCGAAATGAGGGGAGGTGCTAAATTTCACAAGATTTATGAACTGCCGATCTGACGAGATGAAACAAAGCCAAACAAATTGCTCCGAAAATAGCTGACTGGTTTTGTCAAATTAATAAGTAACAACCCTTCACGGTTTGGTGAGTGTATTTGGATCCTATTTGGTCGGAATAAGGTTTATATTCCAAGTAAGTTATGTAAAGTACGTCAACTTAATGAAGTTGAATCAAAACTTTCAGCAGCGTTTGTATTGTTTTTTTTTTGTATCATATCCTACATTATTTGGTATCTACATAACTTTTATTTTCATAATTTCTTTTGTGGGAATGATGCTATTTTTAATAATTTCCATTCTAACCGTCCATAATCAGTATTCAGTATCGTCTATAATCAGTATTCGCAATACGCTCGGTTCGATTATTATAGGTACTAAGTCAGGGCCACATGCATTGAAACTGTGAATATTTACTTTATTATTAACTAGCTAATATTTTAAATTATAAGAATTTGAGATAATATGACATAGTTTACACTCTTATTTTATATTAAAATGTTTATCCATCCCATGGTTGCCTAGCAGAAATTTCTTGTAATAAGACCGCTACTTGTGCATTTTTCCCTGTAATTCAGAATTTACAAAGTAGAAAAGACCACCATTTTTAGTAATAATATAATCAATAAAAGTACAAGTTGTAACTTAAATAGAACAAGGCATATTTAAATGGAAATTTGAATTCAATTTACTTTAGGATTTCAATTAATCCTCTCATACTACACAAATATTACAAGTTGAAAACTGTGAACGAGTTAGAAACATCTTATTGCTTGTCAAGATCGGTGATTTCTCGGGGCAGTTAAGGACTTCATAATTTAAACGATTTAATTTAAAGTTTAGAATTTCTTGTCGCTTTTACCGAATATATTTGAGTGGTGATCATTATTGACAAACGAAATGTTATCAAATGTCAGAGAAACGAAGTTACAGATATTGTAGGATAACCATTATAAGTGAAAATTATTTTGGTATGTAAAATAGAAAAGATAATTGAAATACAACGAATTCTAACGGATTTAATCGCGTATTTAGACCAGTTTAGTAAGACGCCGCCCGTGAAGGCTGCGGGTTCGATCCCCGCACCGAGAGAAATGTTTGTACGGCCCACAAATATTTCTTCCGGGTCTGGGTGTTTGTGAGACCGAAAAGTCTCTCGTAGTTCCTGCTACCCACGACACAAGATTCGATCTTAGTATGGGGTTAGGACTATGTATGACTGTTGGGTGTTATTTATGTTATTATTTATATTTGGTTTAATTTTTACACTTTTGAACCTCTCGACGTTTCGATTACTTTACAGCTTTTGAGGTCGCGAGCGGACTGAGGTTATTATTAGTCATCTGCTCCGTGTCTTAAAGTAAAAAATCGATTTCGATTTAATAGCCTAAGAAGGGGGAAATCATTACCCACCAATTTGCCGAACTCCTTAACGACTTAACTTAGGTGTTTACCTGAAGTGCCAATAAAGCCCATCGGCTCTAACGAATGCAGGTCAGGTAAAGACGCGTTTACACTAGAGGCAAAATCACTGCGTTTTTTGTAGATAGTATATTATAAGATACTCGAGATCTGGCCGCCACCTCGTGTGCAGATGCCCTTTTGAAAATTGTGGCCAAAATATTAAAATCTGACTTTCAGTGTACAATATCGAAACAAAGTGTCCCTCAGATATCGATTTTGAGACTGCGAAAAGCGAATAAAATTTCCTCCTATTTGCTAGATTTTTCACTACTGCTTCCGTCCTGTACGTCATGGAGTGATGATATGTAGTCTGTAGTATTACTCGATAAATGACCTATCCGACACAAAAATAATTTTCCAATTCGAACCAGTAGTTACTGAGATTAGAGGTAACAAACAAACAAACTCTTCATTTTTATATATGAAGTATAGATTACTTAGAACGCGTCGCCTTCTAGTTCGATCTAAGGTTACTGAAAGTCGTTGGAAGAAGAAGCAGCTATGTTGATATAATTAAGTCTATCTTGAAACTATTCTCAAGATTTGGTTTATAAAATATATCTTCATACCCACTTAATCTATCTTGGTTGATGAATTTTCAGGATCGTTTTATAAATAAATATTAGCTTGTTTAATTACTTCGGCTTTCAAGTCTACAGACTATGGTTTACGGTTTACGAATTGGTTGATTCTTAAATTAAGTGTAAGTTTGTCTTGACCTTACTAATTCGATTAAAATTATAAACCCTAGGGTTTAAATTAAAGTTTTAAACCCCAGGGTTTATAATTTTAATCAAACTAGTTTGAATTTTTATTTGTTTGCCATATTTGACAAATAATTCATGTTTTGATAAATCAAGCTTTGAGCATGAATTTTTTCTCATATTTACCACTATTGCCTTTTGTGTCTATGTACATAATTTATTCTATATTAATTACATAAATAACCTGGGTGTGTTTAATGCAACACTAATAGCAATGAAAACCATTAGAAATGTTGTTATGTTTGTACTAATTACTATACAAATGGGAAATAGAGCAATAACAGTTTGTTTTTACGTCGTATTCAATTAGTTAATTAACTTAACAGCCTAATACAGTGTTTTGGTGATAATAATTCTTCCTTCCAAATTTATTTTACCGAAACTTATGTGTTAAAGCATACGTCTTTTTCCCTAAAATGTAATATTTGTTTTTTTTTTTCTTAACTCCATTTAAATATCAATTAGATTTTACGTCCGTTTAGTATTTCGCAGCATCCAGCGACATCATATAGCTCATTTCTAGAACGGTACATAAAGTAGTAAGGCTAGTGACATCTTCCCTGTAGTGGAACGCCGCATCAATTTTGTGTACGAGCCCTTAGTTATCCGTTATCGTATTAATTACCAAACATGTTTGAGTTAATCAATTAGCCGATATTATTTTACGAATTATTAATGCTTAAGATCTAATAAAATTTTAATTAAATGTTATGTAAAATCATGCTGTTGGCTTTTCCTGTATACTACAGGATGTATCAATACTGCTACCGAAAACGAAGCCGGGTGGTAGTATTAGTGACCTCAGACACCATGCAACTAAACCTTTTGCAAACACACTGCGTAAAAAAGATATTTTGTAATTTTTAATTGCACTTCCAAATTTCGCCACACGCTAATAGAATTTAAATTTTAACTGGTGGTTTCTCTTATGTGAGAGGCCACCTGGGTAGGTACCATCGCAATGTCTAATTCTTCCGTCAAACAGCAGTGTAAATGCACGGTTCTGTTTCGGTTTGGAGGATGTTGTAGCCAGAGTAACTACTGGACATATTGAGACTTAACATCTTATGTCTCAGGATGGCGAGCGCAGTGGAATGCCAAGCATTGCTTTGTAATTCAAGGTGTTGTTTGGTTTTGCTACTGTTCATGAGCCGTCGTATCGCTTACCATCAGGCGAACGGCATGCTCGTCTCGCCATTCATAGCAATAAAAAAAAAAAATGTATCAAATGAATCACAATTACCACAATTCATAAACGAAGTAGTATTTCAATGGAATGAATGAAACTGACATTTAAATTGTTTTAAAACCACAATAGGTTTTTGTGTTTTGAACTGTGACTAGCAGAAAGTATGAAAATATATTTCGACCAAAAAGAGCTAAATCCGATTATATTCCTTTTATATTAAAAACTGCATGTTCTGAAATGGTGTAGTTTGTTTTTTTATGTACTAAATTATTCGTATTATAAAAAATAGATAATTATTACTGTACTGTATCGTCCCGCTGCTGGGCACGGGCCTCTTATACAATCGAGAGTACGATTGAGAGTGGTTAGGTCATATAGTCCATGAGGCTGGTCTAGTGCGGGTTGGCGGACTTTTCATACCATAAAAATTATTACATCTATAGCAAAAACCTTATATCGATAGTGACATTTATATTGTAACTTTGTTTCAATTTTACTGAAAATGATATGTTCAATTCTTGTACTTATGCAGAGTACCTACCTTCACAAATTTAAATTATTACTCATAAATAATACTGTTTTTTTTTATTATTTGAATTCAGTAATACTGTGGAAACATTCCTATAACAATTCGCACACTTCATTTCTCATTTTTGTTCTATTGAATAAATAATTGATATAAATATTGTCTATTAATATAACACAATGTTTTCATAATCACAATTTCAGTTTTTCGATGATCTTCCTTAAACCCAGTACATGATACAGTTAGAACAGTAAGGCGAGATTGTCCAATCGTACATGGTAATTGATCGTTAACAAGCCACGTTGCGTGACAATTCCGTACAATTCCACAGGGACGCCCCGGCGTCACGTCCTCGGTTAATATTGGTTAGCGAACTTCCAATTGGAGACATAGTTGGAATTTATAAATGAGTAGACAATGTATAAGTGCCACTAAATGATATCTATGGTAATATAATTGATCTCTCAGATGTGAAAGGACGCCTGGGTAGGAACTACCGCAATGTCTATATCTCCCGTCAAACAGCAGTTTAAATACACTGCTTCGGACTGAAAGACATTGCAGCTAGAGTAGCTACTGGACATATTGAGACTTAATATCTTATGTCTCGGGATGGTGGGCGCAGTGGCAACTTTGTAATTCAAGGCGTTGTTTGGTTTTGCCCCTGTTTATGTGCGGTCGTATCGCTCACCGTCAGGCGAACGGGATGCTCATCTCGCCAAACATTGCAATAAAAAATATATATAATGCTGAATAATTTGTTGTTTGAATACGCTTATTTCAGTCTTCGCCCGGTCTATGTATTTATGTCAATTTTTTAAATCAATACATTTTCACGGTGGCCGCGAGTTCAAATCCCAGGGCACACCTCTGACTTTTCGGAGTCATGTGTGTATTGATAGTCAATCACCACGCACTAAAACGGTGAAGCAAAACATCGTGAGGAAACCTGCATACCATAGCGATTTATAAAGAATTTCTATGGTATGTAAGTCCGCCAACCCGCACTAGGCCAGTGTGGTGGACTATATGGCCTAACCACTCTCAATCGTACTATCGATTGTAGAGTAGGCTCGTGCCCTGCAGTGGGACGTATATGGGCTGATACAGATACAGACAGATATAAGATTGTCGCTATATGTGCAGATAAGAATAGATGGCCATTATTTATATCAATACTTTTATCATTTACTTTACTTGCCATTGCAAGTTATCTGCTGAAACTAATCCTTCACTGAGAATTTCTAACATGATATTCGGAGAATTTTCCACTTGGGAATATAAACGGTGTATTCTCAAAAGTTTTTGAAACATATCCATTGGAAAATATCACACTGATAAGTCGATACTAATATTGTGGTACAAAAAAGATATTATATACGTACAAATATTGGTGAGAATAAATATATCTAGTATATCCTTTATACAGGGCATCTGCGACCGAAAACGAAGCCGGGTGGTAGTTTTAAAAAACCTCACACACAATGCAATTAAAAATGATGCAAGAAAACAAACGTTTTTTTTATTTATACCTATCGTCGTATTAGGGTGGTAAATATATAGTTTTTTCTCTAAGCACCCGTTTATTTTTAAGACGCGTGGCACACAAGGGTTTAAATTATAATTTTAAAAGATGTAGTTACTACTCAAACACGATTATATTTAAAACATCACAAAAAATGGCCCTTTTTTTGGGAGATTTTTCTCTAGTAGTGCTTTGTATCTGTAGTCACTAACGGCCGGTTTCTATAATCTATCTATCTGTAACTAGAGTTTTCAGTAGATATTTCGAAGCATTTTATGTTTCAGTAAACGAATATATGTATAAATATGCTGCTTATATATATTTATAAATAGTTAGGTAAGATAAAGGTAAATGTCCATCTTTGTTTATTTAAACATAGAATTGTTTAGACATAGTCCTGGTAGCTGTTTTAACCTTTTGTTTTAACCAGTCGTATAACTGCCACCTGGCTTCGTTTTTGATATACCCTGTTTAAAAAAGAGGATAGAAGGTACTCAAGAAAGAAATCGATATTTTTAATATTATGCAACACATGAATATCATATGATTTACAATAACATTGAATACTATAAACTTACAAATATGATAATCGTGAATGATAAAAGATAAAATGATTTATTTTTAGAATTATCTTTTAAGCACTTATAATTATTTATTTTGTTTCATTGCTGTACGTTTTTGTATTTCATGCATTATATTGCATGCAGCGTCAAACTCCCAACCATTACTCCCGCCAAACAGCAGTATAAATGCACTGTTGTGTTCCGGTTTGAAAGACATTGCAGCCAGATTCTGCAAAGAAAGTTTGATTGTATCCACTTATTACTCTGAATACAATGTCCTTCAAACCGCAACACAATAGTGCATTGACACTACTGTTTGGCAGAAGAAAAAGACATTGCGATGGAATATATCCAGGTGGCTCCTCACATATGAGAGACCTGTACTGTATCAGCCCATACACGTCCCACTGCAGGGCACGGGCCTCCTCTACAATCGAGAGTACGATTGATACAGGTTATACCATATAGTCCACTACGCTGACCTAGTGCGGGTTTTCGGACGTTACCTACCATAGAAATTATTACGAATCGCTTTGGTATGCAGGTTTCCTCACGATTTTTACCTTCACTGTTAAAGTGATTGATCAATATACTAGCGGCCTGACCCAGCTTCGCCCGGGTGCAAATAGATTTCTCTACTAAATGCATGTATTATACATATAAACCTTCCTCTTGAATCACTCTATCTATTAAAAAAAACCGCATCAAAATCCGTTGCGTAGTTTAAAAGATTTAAGCATACAAAGGGACATAGGGACAGAGAAAGCGACTTTGTTTTATACTATGTAGTGATGAGAAACCTAACAGTAAATGAGTCATTTGAAAGTAATTAACGCTAGTTAATACACGGTATGCACAAACGTTATCTGATAATAAATTGACTTTAATCAGTGGTCACAGATAGAATATCGGTTGTCAAGGAACATTTATCTCTCATAAATTAAAAATAATAAATAATGAACACTCAGTGACATATTTATTTATTTATACTTCATTGAACTGAAGTAAAAATAAATGTACCATACGGCCGGTCTAATCGCAAAACACTGATGTCTACCAGACAACTTGCCCAGTTGTTACTCTGAAACAACTAGTAGATTTACTAAACATAATATTATGATAATACATAAATCACGCCTTTTTCCCAGAAGGAGTAGCAGAGGTGCTGGTAGCAAGCAGTAAACCCACGTTTCACTTTGTGTGTTCCATCCCGCGATGTGATAGGTAGCGAGCCTATCGCTATATTGGCCACATATTCCTGACTATGGTCTGATAATGAATTGAAAAATCCACTATTACTTTGCCCGACCCGGAATTCAAAATCGAGACCTCAGCTTTACAATCAAACCGTAGTATAACTACGCCACCGAGACAGCTTGGCTCATCACACCGCTCGCCATCCTAAGACATAAGACGTTCAATATATCCAGTAGTTACTCTGGCTACAATGCCCTTCAAACCGGAACACAACAGTGCGTTTACACTGCTGTTTAGCGGGAGATATAGACATTACGATTGTACCTACCCAGGCGTCATCTCACATATGAGAGACCTACCACCAGTAATACTCAAGGCCGGTACCTTATCCTCTTATCAGATTATTTCCAATTAACCTCGTTTTACTCGTTTCGTCCCTTGAGAACTGAGATGAATTATATACGTAAACAGCCTTTTCTATTCGGCAGAATATAACATTCCCTTATTCCACAGACATATATCTTGATAGATGCTGGAAGTATGACCGAAGTGGTCATATTTTTATTTATTATAATGGCTTTTCCAACTTCGCTCGTGTTCATATATTATTAAATTTTCCTCGTTCTTGCAATAATTTTCATTGATGCTCCTCTTTTTTGCCCATTGCGTAAAGTTTTGTAGTCTATAGCCTTCCGTGATTAATAGGCTACCGAAGACTAAAAGACTTTTTCAATTTGTACCAATAATGCCTGAGTCAAGTACGTTCAAATAAACACACTCTTCAGTTTTATAATGTATATATTTATTTTACTAGTAAGTGTATGATTTTTGTCTAAAGTAAGCGTATTTTAATTTCTTTTACGACGTCTTATTTAGGAGCTGTTTTTGTAATTTTGTAAACCAAAGCAACGCAATTAGCGACTTCTTTTAAAAATAACTTCATGTAGAGAATTTTACATTTGATGTCATAGAAGCAAAAACAGATGTTATTTTTCATTTTGAAGGGACATGCTTCATCTATTCCAATTTATTTCCGTGGCCTTTATAGCACATATTCTCACGACTCTTCAATGGTATACGTGACTATTGTAATGTGGAGTAGGAATTCTATAAGCCCTATTGTATAGGAATTTTTATTGTCCATTACGCGAAAGGAAAAACATCGTTATAATATAACCAAAAATTGCTTATTATATTTTTTTATTGCAATAAATGTCGAGACTACCATGCTATTCGCCTGATGGTAAGTGATACGACCGCTCATGGACTGAGCAAAACCCGAAAGCGAACAATAGTTTGTGTATTTCACATTTCTACGGAATTTGAAATACACAAAAGCGATGACAGACTGTCTGCACTGCAGCTTATGAAGTTGCAATTTATATTGGCCTTAATTGGCGGAATATTCCACAAAATCATTAAAGTTATTTTATGGATCCTTAATTATTAAATTCGATAATTCGTTCATTGACTATTTCATCTATCTACTGTTTTCAAGTAAGTTGGTTTAACTATAATTCCGGTTCAACATAGATACCTACATTTTATATACAAGGCATCTCAAGACTGCTACCGAAAACGAAGCCGGGTGGTAGTTTAAGTGACTTCAGACACATTGCAACAGAAAATGTTGCAAAAAAAGCGACGATTTTTTTTTGTAATATTTTTCCTATGGTCGTATTTGGATGGTATATTCATTTTTTTATTTATTTATTTTAATGCATAAAACATGTGTATAAAGATGTTATAATATTCGTGTCGTAACATACATGTTCTGCTAGAAGGTATAGCATGCAATATTATAATATGTCTTAATCTAAATAATTATAATTATATGTATCTATTTATTTAAATATTCTTGCAAGCTGTAATGGTTGCAATTTGCAAGCCATTCATACATTTTTGCTTTAAACAGCCGGAATGTCAAATTTCTTAAGTGGCTGGGTATCTTATTGTAAATACGCACACACATAGTTAGGCAACTTTTATTATATTTAGTTAACCTTGGCACTTCATCAAGTACTAATCTATTCGGATTTCTTATATTTCGAGGGCAGATATTAGCCGCTGTTTTAAAAAGATACTCATTTTTATAGACGAAAACACAGACTTCGTAAATATAGAGGGATGGTAGTGGTAAAAGTCCGAGCTCCTTGAACAAGGGTTTACACGAGTCCCCAGGTAGAACTCCGCACATTGACCGTATGCATTTTTTTTGTGCAATGAAGGCTCTATTCATGTCTGTGCTGTTGCCCCACATTATGAGACCATAGCGTAGTATTGATTCGACATAAGCGTGATAAGATATTTTTGCCGTTTTTATGTTCGTTACCTTCTTCATTTGTTTTAGTGCATATACGAATTTATTTATATTTTGTGAGACATTGTTTACGTGTGTTTTCCAGTTTATATTTTCATCTAATGTAATTCCTAAAAATTTTGTTTCTGTTACCTGTTTAATTTTATTTATTTTTAATTTTATGTTCGTTTTAATATTTGATCTATTAAAATGAATATAAACAGATTTGTCCATATTCATTTTTAACTTATTATTTTCTAACCAATTTAGTAGTTTATTTATTGTATTATTAATGTCAATTTCATGATCTTCAATTGTATAAAGTTTTTTGTTAGTTGTAATTATAATAGATATGTCATCGGCAAATAATATGCATTTATGGTTTGTTATATTTATGATGTCATTAATGTAAAGAAGAAATAATAATGGGCCTAGCACACTTCCCTGGGGTACACCACTCGTATTATGTCTGTAGCCCGAGGAATAGTGTAACATGTCTCTGTTTTCATTTAGTTTGTTTATTGTAACACATTGTTGTCTGTTATTTAGATATGACGCTATCCATTGTTTTACGGGTCCCCTTATTCCGATTGCTTCTAACTTTGCCAGTAGGATATCATGCGATACTAGATCAAAGGCTTTTGATAGATCAAGGAAGAGACTTGTAGTCAGTTGATTGTTGTTAAGATTTGAAAGTATAATTTTTATTAGGGAGAATATAGCTAAACTTGTCGATTTATTTTTTTGAAATCCAAATTGTTCTTTTTTTATAATCTCAAATTTGTTACAGAAGTTAATCAATCTCATATACATACATTTTTCATATACTTTGGACATAATAGGTATTAACGTTATAGGTCGGTAATTACTAATATTACATCTATCTCCTTTTTTAAATAATGGTTTTACTATAGACCGTTTTAACGCATCAGGAAATGTTCCTTGCAAAAATGAGAAGTTAATTAGGTAAGTTAAAATGCCACTTAGTTCATTACAACAGGACTTGATGACTTTTGTGTTGATTTCATCATATCCCTCTGCTCTAGTATTGCGTAATGACTTAATTACTTTCTGCATCTCACTTTCATGCATGGGTTTAAGAAACATTGAATTTACTGACATATTTGTTAAAGTATTTTGATAATTATTGTTTTGATAAGCTGTGTCTTTTAAATTTGTAAAGTGTTTATTAAATATGGAGGCTATTTCTATAGGATTTATGATTTTATTGTCATTTATTTTTATTACTTCTATATTATTTTTAGAGTTCATTTTACTTATTTCATTTCTTATGACCGTCCAAGTTGCCTTGCATTTGTTAGAATTTATATTGATATATTTAATATTTGCATTTTTTTTTGAGTTATAAATGCATTTTTTAAGAAGTTTAGAATACGTAATATACTTAATTTTACTAGCAATATTTTTTTGTTTGTAGTAATTAAAGCGAAGTATCCGTTTAGTCTTGCAGCTACGCTTAAGTCCCTCACTTATCCAATTTTGTTTATTCTTATTATGTAAATTTATCTTAACTCGTACCTTTGGAAAACAAAGATTGTAGAATAGACATAATTCATTGTGAAAGTCATTAAAAGCGGAATTTGCGTCAGTTCTCAAGTATATATCAGACCAAGACAAACTTTGCAAACATTTTTTATATTTCTGTAAATTATTCAAGTTAAAATCTCTTTTATATATATAAAATGGTAATTGATTCTGTGGTTTCTTTATAATGGGAAACTTCAACATTTGAGCGGTATCATGATCTGAGAGATGCAGAGGTAATATAGTTGCAGTTGCATTATCAATGTTACTTAAAATGTGATCGATACAAGACGACATGCGTGTAGGCATGTCGATGTGTATTTTTAAATTATAATTGAAACATAAATCATATAAGTCGCTTGTTATGGCACTCTTTTTTAACGTATTTATATTGAAGTCCCCTGTTATAACAATATTTATTTTATATTTATATTTTTTAAGTAGTTCATCTAAAAATTTGTCCAATTTAAATATGAACTGATTAGGATCTGATTGGGGGGTTCTATATATGCATATAATTAGCAATTTATACATCGTTATTTCTAACCCACAGGCCTCAAATGTATTCTGCGCGGCATATTTTTTAATGAGTGGCAGCTCTTTATATATCAGTCCCTTTCTGCATAAAATGCATGTACCGCCTCTTTGTTTTACTCTGCAGAAGCTAGTAGCCATATCATAGTTGTATATTTTTACATAATTTTCATATCCTATCTTTATAAAAGTTTCAGAAAGGCAAATAACATCTGGATAATTTTTTTGTGTTTGAAGTTCTTGTAAAGTGATTTCTAGAAGTTCTTGCTTGGATAATATACTGGCGATATTTTGATGAAGTATTCTAAAGCAATGCGTAGTAATTACATTAGATACGAAAAAACGAGTTTCTTTTTTTTTCTACCGGGAAATAGTAGGGAATTGTCCCCTTTTGACTTTTAGTGGCAGTTTCTAATAATCTCTTAGAGTTAAGAGGTTTTGCTCTATTGAAGTAAAAGGGAATTGTCCCTTTTTTATCTTCACTTGATATCGTGTTCAATTTAGCATTTAAATTATTTGACGTGATTATTTTCCGAATTTCCTTAGGGTTCAAATATTTATCAGAATAATCATTACAGTCTATTGTAAATATCAATGATTTGGCAATTTCGAATAGCTTTGTGTGTACGCAATTTACAAAGTAACATTTTTCATACATTTTACATAATTGTTTCATTGAATAATTTAGTTTTTTAACATTTAAATGTATATTATTTACGACATTAAGTACAATGACAGTGTTATTTTTGAATTTTTCTAATACATTTTTTAATTGAGACAATACAAAGTTTATGTTCCGGTCATTCTCACCCACAGATATTATAAGTTTATCGTCCGTTCCTAAGTTGATATTCTTACAGTTCTCTATCACTTTGTTACACTGAGCATTTGGCTTTGTTTCAGCAATGACGCGATATTTTTCATATTGTCTGTTGGTTCGCAAGTGTGAGATGGTTGTGGCTAATCCGACGCAACGCTGAGTCCCGAATATAAAGATCTTTTTTCCGGTATTCTCTCTGATTTGCTGATCGATATAAGTACTAGCTTGTATGTTAATATTGCGTACAAGGCTTTGGCTAGTTTCATCTTTAGTTGTTCTTCTACAAGGTTTATTATTTGGTGCAAGTACGTGAATGCGTTCAGTTAGAGTAGAGATCTCCTTTTTTGCGATTTTTAATTGTTCTTGTAATGAAACAATTTCTTGCTTTAAGCGAACTATATTAGCATCATTGGTAGGATCGACTTTCGGCTCAAATGACACTGGGGATGATGTTGTAGAGAGTACGTGTTTCTGTTTACTTTTGTTTGTACTGAGGGTCTTGTTAGGGCTTCTAAATATTGAGGACGAATGACATAATGACTTCAAAGTTTTAATTTCTGTAGTTAGCTTGTTAATTTGCTTGTTTAGATCAGAATTTTTTAGTAGAATATTTCCTAGTTCATTTTCTGTACTTTCGAGCTTAAGAGTAAGCTTTGATATTGTCTCCTTCATCTCTGAGACTAATACTAACTCTGATATTGTTCTATCCACACTCCTGGATAGTTTATTTGGAGTGACATATGACTCATCGGATGTTTCCAAATCAGTGAGTATATGGGAATCTAATACTTTGGAGTCATCTTGACTAGATTGGCGATTTGAATCTTTATCTCTAAAAGTTTTATGTACACGGCGGGGTATACATGAAGGCGGTGGAGTTTTTAAAGAAAATTGCTTCCGTCTTAAAGTAACATTAGATGTATTGCCGGTGTTAATATTTATTATATCTCGAACACAGGCTTTACATTGCCATTTATTCCTGGATTCTCGATTCAAAAGGCGATATGTCGCCTCGGGATACCCATCGCAATGTAGTTCAAATCTATTGTTGCAAGACGCACACAAAGCTGTATCTTTTATATTTACATTTTTTTTACATTTATGGCATGTAGTTACTGTCGCCATCTTGCGGCAAATTTTTAAAGCTTATTGACGATTTATATTTTTATTGTATTAACTAGGTAGTGCTGCTACTCAACAATAGATGTCTTTATTAGCATATGTGATTCTGTTCTATGATTGGTTATTGCATTGGTGACGTAGTACTTTCACTCGACAACAGATGTCGCTATTAACAGTATAATATATTTGAAAATGTAACGAATTATTTATTGCTACTAGTATTTGAAAACGAATATAATACGACTTTATGGTTTTAAAGTTTATGAGAACACTTGAACACGTGTTTTGTATTAGTTTTCTGCATTCATAAAATCCATTTGCATTGTAATAAACTAGTTTATATTCACTAATCACTGTTTCTTTTTATAGTCTTGTAACTTATTTTCTCATAGTCACTTTGTTTCACAAACACTTATCCACAAGATTTGCACAAAAGCCCAACTTTTTAATATAGTTTTACAGTATATATTATAGTTTTAACATTTTTAAGAATTTTATATACACAGAGCTTATATTTGTGGAATGATCACGTTTAAGAATTCAATTCAATATGTATTATGTAATTAAAGTATGAAAAAAGGAGGTCATTTGATTGAAATAAAATGCAAGTAATTTAATAAATGTACATCATGCTAAACTTCATTTAGATTTAGTCACTTTTTGTCTATGACCCGGTATACAAGTCTTTTTAGGCAAAGAAAAACGGACCAGAAACTATACCGTAACTTTTTTCGAAACTAAGTTTCAGTTTAGTATTTATACAGTGATTTCATTCAAAGCAGTTCATAAAGCATTGACAATTGTCGACTGATTATCTAGGTACATGAAAGTACTTTCGCATTCATAAGTAGGTTGTGGCTTTTAATGGTGGATGCATTTATTATGGACGCTCTATACTGTACTTAATTTAGATAAGAAAAGTTCTTAAGCTTCTTTTCTGATATCTCAATTGGAAACAGAAAATTGTTCTACTGACATCTTAAAAGACATCGGGATATATTGGTGTCGCAGGCTGTTGCATCCGCGAAATTAGTTCTGATATTATATTTATCATTTATTCCTATTTTCACAATAACATAGTTTTCTTAGTTTTGTATTAATTTGATTTATCGTGAATATAATCCAGTGGAGGGTACTTTGTCGTCGTTTGCCTCTCGCTGGGTGCTTCTTTAGTAGTTTGAGTTCCCGTGTGCGCTACGCTGCGCATGGCGCGCGCTCCGAACTGGATTTCACATAATTTCGTTGATTTATCCGGACTATTGGTGAAAAGTTGATGAAAAGTTAGTGAAATTGGTTAAAAGTGGTATTAAGTGGACCTATAGCCATCGTCATCGCCGCAGAGCATCCAATTTCGAGAACGGGACACCGGTGAGTTGGGTGGATTATCATTGTTCATATTAGTATTGCCCCTCTAGGCACAGTTTGGTTCGCGGATTGTGTTCAGGCCTTACAGCCGTAAGCTTTCGGGTTGAGGATTTTTATATCCATAGTCAATACACAAAAATAATATCATACACAATTATCACAAAACACGGCATGGCGATGCTTTCGTCACCCTTAGATATCTATCTGTATCTGTATAACCCCATATACGTCCCACTGCAGGGAACGGGCCTCCTCTACAATCGACAGTACGATTGAGAGTGGTTAGGCCACCATGGTGGACCATATGGTCCACCACTTACCATAGACATTCTGATGAATCGCTATGGTATACAGGTTTCCTCACGATGTTTTCCTTCCGCGTTTTAGTGCGTGGTGATTGCCTATCAATACACACATGAGTCCGAAAAGTCAGAGGTGTGCCCTGGGATTTGAACTCGCATGAACATGTTGACAGCCGCGTTTAGTCCGTTTACCAACAGGCCACCACGCAGTTACCCTTATATAATATCTTATAAGCCTTGCTATTTGAGGGAAATTGACAAACGGTCTTTAATGTCTCATATACCTCACGATATGAGGGAATCGACACCAGCGTAAAAAAATCCCTAAAAAGAGAGGACGGCTCTAGAAATCACTAGAATTAGCTTTAAAAATACTGAAAAATCTAATAATGTTGCCACAATTAATAAAATGTAATTGCATAGGCAAATTTTAAATCAATTAAATATTGGAACCTGTAGTGTGTGCAGACTATACTACTGTTCACTTAAATAATGAATAGTTTATTTAACTAATAGTTTAATTAATAACCACGGCTGAAAAGCAAAGCGGATATTAATGTTAATGTTGTTATAATAACAGTATTAGAGTACACTTTATTAGTGGAAACGATAAAATATACAAATATAATCTAATATTTCCATTGGTAATATGATAATTTGTAAAATGTGGAAAACACAATTTAATTCCTCTTTGGACTTGTGCTAGTCCAGGATTGTGGTCTGTTATATCCTTGGTTCTATTCCCAAATCGAGGAATCCAATATGAGTAAGATTTTTTTTTAAATACAATTTGACGGAGACTAGAATTTGTTTGTTTTGTCACGAAGGGAAGCGGGTAATAATTTATTTCCAACTACTTATATTAATTTAACTTTCTGTTTATTTTTCGTTGCGCGTTAAAGACAAGTTAGACATTCCCAGAGACTCGCCGAGCATAAATGCTCGGTGTCATTACATTGCGTGCCACTGTCGATCCTGGCTTACAGGAGTAGCAATGGTGGGTGTGAGGGCGGGACAGTCTTCAGAATCGAATTTGTTCCCGCCATGGCTAAAGGATCGATATAAAAAAAAACTTAATTATTTTATGATTTTGACAGTTATTCGTTTTTGGATGTTGTTTGTTTATTATATCCTGCTTCTCGCCACAATTAAGGGTAATTGAATAGGTGTATCTATTTATAATATGTCAAATTAATATCCGACCGATGTAATATCATTTAATTAACATCCACGGCAATAAAAACTGCTACCGGTTTTATGGCACGGGATCATTGTTATTTATGCTAGCGGGAGATTTTTATGTCCGACTACTGCGTATAAAACAACATTATTAAACTACGGCCTTCTGTGGACGATCATAAAATATCTTACAGGAAATCGACGTTTAGCGGCAGCTTTGTTGCCGGGTTTCGTTCGGTTCCTCTTCCCATACTTTTTTCTTTCCGTTCCCCTCCTGATTTGATTGGTAACACATCCATGATCCAATCGTTTATTTATTTAATTAAATCCTTTATTACATAGTATTACAAAAGGCGGTCGTATCGCTCGAGGCAATCTCTTACCGACTACCTTGGGATGGATAATAAGAGATAGGAAAAAAAGAGAGGTCAATCGTTGTGAATTCATGGGCGGTAGTATTACTTACCATCAGGTGACCTGTTTTCTCGATTGCCGGACCTATGCAATAATAAAAATCTCAACTTGGGGTAATGCTTTGACTAAAGTGAAGGGTGCCTCTTCAGTTGTCGATATTTTTGATCTTCTTTATGTTATGGTTAGTGATAGAATGTACGAACAAACACGCATACGAATGCGCTCGGATAGCATATACCGTACATGAAGATGGAAAACAATGTTAGATTTCTAATTAAAATATAAAAAAAGGAGAAAAATATATCTTTCCCTCTTTCTCGTTTTATTTGCCCTATTCCTGTATCTACTAATATCATTCCTTTTACTATAATTCAGGCGTAAAAATCATCAAACCTGACATGCTGTGTCGCATTTCTAGTTTAACCTGGGTACTATGGTGTGACTATATCTCATGGTGAAAGACGTATGTTTACCGAATTGAAAACCTTTTTATGATCAAGCATTTAAATTCATTACACTGGCATTCAAATACTTTATCTTGGCAAAAAAGAGTCTGTTTCTAATGAGAGCGCTAAGATCGAATTAAATATTAATATGGCAACCGGACATACTAGGATGGAAAATGTTTAGACACTTTATATTTTTATTTACAGTCGTTAATAGGCTCTTTGTTTATTTTAATTTACAAAACAAACAAATACTGTACCAAAATGTACATAAATAACTACGTATAAAATTATTGAACGAACACAACGACATTTATAATAATGTTACCATAATTGTTTTCTTTAATACTAATTGTCACCGCATCATAATCTTTTTTGCCAAGTTATACTTTGTTTCATAGGTTAGTATACTTCATCATCATCATCTCAGCCATAGGAAGTCCACTGCTAAACATAGGCCTCCCCCAACGATCTCCACATCGACCTGTTGGAAGCGGCCTGCATCCAGCGACTTCCTGCAAACTTAGCCAGGTCGTCCGTCCACCTTGTAGGCGGGCGTCCGACATTTCGCTTGCCTGTACGTGGCCTTCACTCTAGAACCTTTCGGCCCCAACGGCCATCGGTTCTGCAAGCATAATTATTAGTATACTTACTTTATTTTTAAATCTGCGTGACAACTTTCAGCAATGCAGGATACCTCACAACACAAAGGGGGATTTTAAAACAAAATTTAAATGAACATTTTAAATATTGTCCATTCTGCAACATTAACAAATTGTTTGGGCGCCGCAGTAGGCTTTTACGGCCGTCTTAGATTTTATTGTCAGCTGATTCAAGTCTGTGGCTGCAATTAATATTCGCAAGCGCCTTATGCTTCCGCCATTTGAAAATTTTAAGTAATTAAGCGTAAAATATTTATTGTTAGCCATTTTGATAACTTTTAGGGATTATTTTTGTATTCTCATGTTGATTTTATGCCAAGCTAAGCATATGCCAAGATTCTGATTTTTATCTCAGGTATTTATTAAGTATTTAGTTTCAGTTAATCACATCGATTATTTATCAGTAAAATTCCATTGTATTGAAATGAGCAAGGATTCACGCGTCAATGTTTAAAGCATTATAATTTCAGATTAGATTTGTATATTAATTGGTTTTAAAATATCTAAATTTAGTTTGTTAATACTTTATACCGCAATTCAATTGGTAGAGCCTTGTTTTAGGCCGATGAAGCGTCAGATAGCCAGAAAACATAATTAATATTACCAATATCAGCACACATTTGGAACTGTAATCTATTTATTAATTTGAGATTGTTTTTTGAAATGAACTCCTCTTCATGACCATAGATTGAGAATACCAATTTTAAAAGTAGCGATATTGTTTTACGTTATAATTTTACCAGGATTCAGCAATGTCTTTTCATAGCTTTAAAGCATATTTTGGTTATCGTAAGTACAATATCATTCCATTTGTCAACTCCACAGAAATTCCGAGCGGTAAAGCAGGAAAATATGTGTAACTTTTATTTATTCAACTTGTCGTCAACCGCTAGTTCGTAAAGTGATTCACAAAACGCCACATTACTCCCTCGTGACTATCTATGCGACTTGTATCATAAATCATAGCAACCAAGCAAAATTTGTTTTGACAAAAATTCTCAGCACATATTTCATACCAACCCGGTTTGGGTTCACTAGAATATTATTAATTTTTCAATTGACTCTACTTACGGCCAATGCCAATAATCAATCGAAAAAATTAGATTGAAGTCAATCTGGATTGTTTTCTACTTTTCGATTGGTCTCTTTCCATGTTGCCAATAAACAAACCAGGCTACAGTAGATTGCCTCTGTGACAGATTGAAATGAATCCATTCCCTCTTGTTAATTTAGAAATAAGAAAACAATGTTGCTCGAATCTCGTGTCTCCTTGTTCCTATACGCCTTCAGGGGTTGAATTTAAGAATGAAACTTACGCCCTTCTAAACGATTCTGCCTAAACGTTTGCGAAAATAATTAAGATCAGATCATTTTATGTGTCGAATGATTACAAACATAATATACTGCCTGATTCATAGTTTGTTAACCTATTTAGCTATTTGTATTCTTTGCGCAAACTGAATTAAATTTCGCTCGAAAAGGACAACACATCTGGTAATTCAAAATTAGTTTATTAACCATGACTATGACTGATACAGTTATTTTCGCATTTACAATATTAGTTTAAAATTGTAAATTTAATTGTATTGTGTTATAGACAAAACCTAACTGAATATTCTTTCCCAAGATTAACAGCTAAAATCATCCCAAACAAAGTGTCTTTCGCATATTACGAAAATAACTTAACACAACTTACGTCGCTCTGCCAAAAAACCACAACATATTTTATACTTTCACTTATTTTTTCTTCCAAGTCCCTAGAGCAAAAATCTTCCATTCAGTGAAACGTGGGGATCCTCCATTAATCACATTTATGGGAAATGTATTAAAAGGACGGTGTAACTGAGAGGGAGTGTGTCAACTCCGAGAAAATAGGTCACCAGTGAGAAAATACAACTTACGAATAAGTCATTTACTGGTGGTAGGTCTCTTATATGTGAGAGGCTGCCTGGGTGGGTACCACCGCAGTGTCTATTTCTCCCGTTAAACAGCAGTGTAAATGCACTGTTGTGTTTCGGATTGAAGGGCATTGTAGCTAGAGTAACTACTGGACATACTGAGACTTAACATCTTATGTCTCAGAATGGCGAGCGCAGTGGAATGCCAAGCATTACTTTGTAATTCAAGGTGTTATATGTATAATATGTATGTGTTATGTGTTATATATGTTTTGCTACTGTTCATGAGCGGTCGCATCGCTTACCATCAGGCGAACGGCATGCTCGTCTCGCCATTCATAGCAATAAAAAAAAATATTAACAATTGTTCACCCTGTGACCACAAAAGCTGTGAAGTAATGGAAAAGCCGGGAAGTTAAGAAAAATAAAATCAAACCAAATCCGCGATAAAATCCGCAAAAAATAGTGTTATTTCAATGTGTAACATTCGCGTAAATCTAATAAAAGCATCACACTATCTAGTAGCTAAAAGAATTGGAAATAACTTCAAAACAATTGTACAGATAAAAAAGATAATCGTTTCAGAAGTCAATTCGTCCCATGAGTCTCAGTATCAATTTTGCTACAAAACAAATATCAATCATGTAAGCAATTTGACTGAGAAGCCGTAGAGAGTAGGAGGCGAATCACTTACGCCCCCACACATAATTATTTTGAAACTCAAGCAAACATCACGCATTTTTCCAAGAAGGGGTAGGCAGAAGTGCTACCAGGGCACTCATGTTTGGCCTTGTGTGTTCCATAATGTGATAGTTGACGGGCCTATCGCCATGTTGGGCATAAAAACTTTGCCTGATCCGGGATTCGACTTCAAGACCCCAGTGTTGTAATTGCACCATAGTACAACTACGATGAGGCAGTCTTAATTAATTAAGATAAAATATATTGTAATGAACACTTCTTTATGTATCTGATTCAGCCCATATACGTCTCATTTCACAGTATACGAGCCTCCTCTACAACTGAGAATATGATTGAGAGGGGTCTGGCCATATAGTTTATCACGCTGGCCTAGAAATTCTTACACATCGCCATGGTTTCCTCACGATGTTTTTTTTCACTGTTATAGTGCCTAGTGATTTATAAAAATACACACATGACTCCGAAAAGTCAGAGGTGTGCCCTGGGATTGGAAACAGCGACCACCGTGAGCACATTGGCAGTCACATTTGGTTCGTTCACCAACAGGCCACCACGCACTTTTAAAATACACGTTTTATTAGGACCAAAATCCACTAACAGCATTCTAAGCACACATCATTTAATTAGGTGTATGATTTCAGCTGATATCCGCTTGTCGTGGTTTGCTGACATCTTAATAATGTTTACCCCCCTCCCCCTATCTCCTTTAATTTACCTCCCCCATCTGAAACCTCATGACAACGATAAAAAGAAGGTTAATGACGCAGATTTTCTTACAAGGATCGTGTTATCATATGTAAACAAAATCCGCTTCGCAAGATGTCTCAGGCATTACTTTAATGGAAATGTTATACGTGATTTATAACTATTGCCACTATAATGGTGAAGGAAAACATCGTGAGGAAACCTGCATATCATAGCGATTTGTATGAATTTCTATGGTATGTAAAGTCCGCCTACCCGCACTAGGGTAGCGTGTCGGACTATATGGCCTAACCACTCCTAATCGTATTCTGGAGTGTGGAGAAGGTCCATGCCCTGCAGTGGGACGTATATGGGCTGATACAGATGTTTTGGTCTTCTTCACTCAAACTGAATTCAAAAGTCGTTCGAAAAGGACAAAATATTCGATACCTAAAATAGGTTTTAAGCTGTCTATAAATCAGCTGTAAATGCCATGCAATAATTTATTTGAATTTTTGCATGGCCAGTGTGCTTAATGTTTTTTTTTTTGGGTTTTCGACGCTTGGCGTTGGAGTGGTTTGTTGCTTAGTTTAGGACCTTGTTTGATATCTCCTTAATTTCAACACTTGACTGTCCGAAAGTAGCCATGCAAGAATTCAAATACTTGTAAACATGAGACCATTAACACACGCTGTAACATTAGATAGGTCAAGTAAGTCGCTTTCACTACATGAAGAATGTCAAGAAGACGTTGTCAAACTTCCTCCAAAAGTACTTATATACATTTTCTGTATTATTTGTATATATTCCTCAAAATTACATGCAAGCATTAACTATTGTATGTTTTAATTAGCTCATTATTTAATTTGACGGCTTTTATTTTTAAGGAAAGGTTTTGTGCACACGAATATCTTCAAAGTAGTCGTATTTTTTAAAGAAGTTTCTATGCTTAATAAGCATGACGAATTATTTTCAAAACATGTTCTGTAATATGGATATACATTTATTATATTTTTTTTTTTATTGCTATGAATGGCGAGACGAGCATGCCGTTCGCCTGATGGTAAGCGATACGACCGCTCATGAACAGTAGCAAAACCAAACAACACCTTGAATTACAAAGCAATGCTTGGCATTCCACTGCGCTCGCCATCCTGAGACATAAGATGTTAAGTCTCAATATGTCCAGTAGTTACTCTGGCTACAATGCCCTTCAACCCGAAACACAACAGTGCGTTTACACTGCCGTTTTACGGGAGAAATAGACACTGCGGTGGTACCCACCCAGATGGCCTCTTACATATGAGAGACCTACCACCAGTATTATATACGAAATAATCTATATTTCAAGAATTAACAAACGTTTAACACAGTTTTAAACAATTTTTCTATTAATCTTTCAATAGTGCACAGAAAAATCTAGTAGGTGTCATGGCGTCCGTTTTTAACATCACCACTAGGTAAACATGTCATCGTGTCTATGCGCAGCGAAGAAAGTTAACGAAACAAAACATATTTCGTTTGATAAAAATGAATTCTATAGTCTATAAGTGGTTCCGGTAAAGTTCACATTCCACATTTCTAAAGAAATCGGTAATGTTTACGGCAGGTTTACATAGGCGTGACATCATGCGTCGTAACTAGTGTTTTTGTCAAAATGGCCGATTGCTATATTTTGTACTTTTATTTTATTGAAAATCTTGTTAATCTCCAATTCTGGATTAAAACTAAAACATCGTTTTAAACCCTTCTAATATGTATTTCCCTCTAATATCATAAAAGTCGTCTCGCCTATTCTTTATCTATATTTTCTTTATTTAACACGTCCTAAATATTCGAAAAGGCTCATATTTGCGTATATTTGGCTAAACTGTAACACGTGTTACAAGTTCACGTTGCAGTCATTAATACGCGTCAGGCTATCGACGGCATGAATTGGATACTAGAGTCTAGACCATTTGTCTGGATAGTCTATCCTAGGAGATATTTTCGAACTTTCTAGACGTATGGAGCTTGTAAAGAATTGATCATGAAAAGGTGTTTTATTAGATGTTGAAACTGTGGTAGTAGTGGCTGATGTTTGGAGTAAAATTATTGTTGGGAGTTTGTCAGTAAATTTTATATAAGTACAAAAAGTGACTGTAGTGTATTTGAAAATAATAACTGCAATAGGATATGTGACTCTATTTTTTAATAGTATTTTTCAAAAGGTATCCCTATCTAAAATATAGCAAACAACTTGTCTTCAATTCATTACAATGTGCAGGTGTGAGAGAGACGGTAACTCCCCACTGCGCGCTCAATCTTTCGTTTATAATACTAATATTCGCCTCAAGTTACGAGTTACTTTGATACTATTTTGAATGTAATTTATTTTAATGTTTGTACTCTAAATAAACACAGTTTAAGAAATATAACATCTACTGGTGGTCTCTCATATGCGAGAATATAAATAATGCATTGCTTTGCATTGAATTCAAGGTATTGTTTGGTTTTCCTGCTGTCCATGGGGGTCGTATCATTTACCATCAGGCAAATGGCATGGTCGTCTCACCATTTATTTCTATAAAAAAATCCTCGAAACTAAAATTCACACGAAAATATGCACACTAGACAATTCAAGTCATAACTTTCATCAAATTCAGCGATGAAGTTTAGCTCAACTTCACCATTTATCAACCACACGACAAACTTGCTAGACAATGATGCAACATATTTTTCGGACGACACATTCGCGGGACGTGACCGATCTGTTTCAAGAGTTGGCGAATATTATTACATTACTGCGTATAATCGATATTGAAAAATTACTTTTGTGTTGCCTTTTTAGCAACGTTTGGAAGTGCATACTTTTGTGTTATAATAATTTTGTAAATTCTGGAGACTTTTTTTAAATTCTGTCCCGGCATAGTGAACACACTGCACCTGATGGTAAGCGCAAATGCCGTCCAGGCCGTCTGATGCCAATCGATACAATTATGCCGGTCTGCTAAGATGCCTCTTCACACTACGGCCCAACAACCAAATGACGACGGCCCAAGATTATAGGAAGGACTGTCCCGCCTCACTCATACCACTGCTACTCCTGTAAGCAAGGATCAACAGTGACACGCAATATAGACTCCGAGCATTGAAGCTCGGCGAGTCTCCGGGAATGTCTAACTTGTCTTTAACCCGCAACGAAATTAATCAGAAAGTTTAATAGGATGAGTTGTAAATAAATGATTGTCCACTTCCCTTCGTGCAAAGCGGGTGACAAAACAATGAACTAAAGAGGTAAATAACCTCGCAAAAAGACTTAATTCCAGTAATGGGTATCACAAAAATGCCGGAAAGCACGGAAGTAATAGAATATTTTTGCCGAATATGAAATAAGCGTACCTATATAAAAATATTAAATAAAATGGTAGTATAATAAACGCCAACGGGGATAAATACAGAATTCAATGAAAATATTCGATATTAACAAGGGATTTGTGAACGGATTATGCAGTATTTCGCATATTTTTTTCTCGTGATAGAATCGAACTGCTTTTTTTAATTTAACAGAATTCACAGTGCGGGTATCGAACCCGCGACCTCTCATTTTATAGTCGGGGTCCAACCAACTGCGCCACGGAGGCTGTCAATCCAGGTTTATTCTGTTGCATTGTCCATTAAACATGGATCCCAATTGATAAGCGAATTCAAAGGAATTCTAGTCCAAATAAAATGGACTGATTACTAAAAGACATTGGTTTGACGGATAAGGAAAACATTCTAATGAACATTTCCCCCGATCCTTTCTAATCTTTGTGCTCAGATTGGAATAGATAGATTTGTTAATGAAATTAAGTATTTTCCTTGTTAATTGATTTTAAGACTTAGGAGAGATCGGGTCATTGGATACTTCTTGTGTATTTGTTTACGCTTTTGTTTTAGTAACAAACTAATATAAATGCAATTTGTTGGCGTGATTAAAATTTTTATACTTTAAAACTTTACATACAAACAGACAGCCTCCGTGACGCAGTTGGTTAGACGCCGCCTGTGAAACGAGAGGCCGCGGGTTTCGTTCCCCGCACCGAGAGAAATGTTTGTGCGGCCCACAAATATTTCTTTCGGGTCTAGGTGTTTGTGAGATCGAAAAGTCTCCGTAGTTCCTGATACCCACGACACAAGACTCGATCTTAGTGTAGGGTTAGGACTATGTATGTGACTGTTGGGTGAAAAAAAAAAAATATATAATTTCACTCATGCCTTTTTCCTAGAAGCTTACAAATTGACTCTTATGAAAATTTGTTTAGACCTACATTAACACTGGGTTTGCGCGTGGGTAGTGCTTTTACATCTCCGTAAAATTTACATCTGTGTTTAATAATTTCATTTGGCGAACGGACCAATGTGCCGTCATAAACATAAAAGAGATAATTTATGTAATAAATTTGCTTCTCGTAATTTTGAATTTGAATCCTTAGCAAGTGGGGCAATTGTTACAAAGTTTGCAAATTAGCATAAAAGGGTCTGGAGTTTTAATCTATACTAATATTATAAAGCTGCAGAGTTTGTTTGTTTGAACGCGCTAATCTCTGGAACTACTGGTCCGATTTGAATGATTCTTTCAGTGTTGGGTAGTTCATTTATCGAGGAAGGCTATAGGCTATATATCATCACGCTATAACCTATAGGAGGAAAGCAGTAGTGATATTTCTAGCAAATACGAGGAAATTTTGTTCGTTTTACGTGGTCCGATTGGTCGATATTCTAAACTGATAGTCAGAATTAAACATTTTGACCGCCATTTTAAAACGTGTATGCACCCGGGCGGAGCCGGGCCCGATCGCTAGTATGCTATAGAGCTAAAGCGATCCCTCCTATTTGCAATAGATATACAGGGTATCAAGACTGCGACAAAAAACGAAGCCGGGTGGTAATTTTAGTGTCTAAAGACACATTACAAATAAATAATTACAAATAACGCGATTTTTTGTGGTCTTTTAAATATCGTCATTTAAACCCTTGTGTACTATAGCGTTTTTAAAAATAAGAGTGTACTTTTACCGTCCAAATACGGCGATAGGAAAAAGATACAATAAATACGTTGTTTTTTTTTTGCAAAAAAAATATTTGCATTTTTGTCTGAAGTCACTACAACTACCACCTGGCTTTGTTTTCGGCTGCAGTCTCGATATACCCAGTATACAAAAATGTTTTTGAAGTGTAATACAGTTTGAATAAATGCTTATGTGCTAATGTTTTCACATTTTATATTATACTAGCGGCCCGGCCCAGCTTCGCCCGGGTACAAATAGATTTCTGTACAATAATATGTACGTATTATACATATAAACCTTCCTCTTGAATCACTCTATCTATTTAAAAAACCGCTTCAAAATCCGTTGCGTAGTTTTAAAGATTTAAGCATACAAAGGGACATAGGGACAGAGAAAGCGACTTTGTTATATACTATGTAGTGATGATATTCGCAACATTACTAAATAATCTTTTCTCCGTTTCCGATAGTGGAAAACAGTGACTTTTAGAAAATTTGCCAAATTAGAATCCAATCTGTGTTTCTTGATTCGAACAGAAAGCAATAAAGGTCCCAAATTGCTAATTACAAAACATTCCTTTTTCCCTTGGTCCCAGATTACGAAAACCTTTGTCGGTAAAGTTGCCACTAAACGGGTTAAATAACTAACAAGGGTTCGTAAAAGAAAAGGGTCTGGCAATCGCGGCCAGTTAAACAATTATGTTTCGTAATATAATTTATATTTAGTTAACATTTTGTTTTTGTCCTTAACTGTTCGTAATGTTAATTACCAGATGTCCTTTAAGGCTTGTTGTGTAGGCAAGGTTACAAATATTCTGAAATTGTACCCACGTTTAATTAGTAACTCTACTTAAATATATCTATTTATGTATTTTTTCCTATCCTATGATTTAACTGTACTATGATAATTAACTATGAATGGCGAGACGAGCATGCTGTTCGCCTGATGGTAAGCGATACGACCGCTCATGAACAGTAGCAAAACCCAACAACGCCTTGAATTACAAAGCAATGTTTGGCATTCCACTGCGCTCGCCATCCCGAGATATAAGTTAAGCTTCAATATTTCCAGTAGTTACTCTGGCTACAACGTTCTTTAATCCGAAACACAACAATGCATTTTTACTGCTGTTTGGCGGGAGAAATAGACATTGCGGTGGAACCAACCCAGGCAACCTCTCACATATGAGATACCTACTACCAGTGTATGTCATCCATTTATTTGTCAAGCATATAAATACATAGTCTGCCTACTTATCTCCTGACCACGCATATTGATGAAAATAACACCGAAACACGATATTCGAGCTCGTACTTACCAAATAAATCTGTAATTCAGAATTCGTAATTAAATCAGCTCAATATTTTTTTGTAGGATAAATATCTCAACGTTAAATTTACTGTTACATTTTATAAATTCAATGGATTATTTAATCGGCATTCAGATTTAATTCTCATTACGGTTAACGTTGTGTATATTCGTTCGACATTTTATTTGCAAGAGTAATCATTTGGTTTAGTTATCTGAATATAGTTACGCAACGCGGGATAATTATGTAGCAGTTATGTTCTCTCTAAATTTTGATGATAATGATAATGATGATAATAAATAAATCAATACACCCAACAGTCACATACTTAGTCCTGACCCCACACTAAGATCGAGTCTTGTGACGCGATGTGGGTACCAGGAACTACGAAACACTTTTCGGTCTCACAAACACCCAGACCTGAAACAAATGCCTATGGTTCACACAAATATTTGTTTCGGTACGGGGATCGATCCCGCAGCCTCTCGTTTCACAGCTAGCGTCTAATCAACTGCGCCACGGAGACTGAAGTTTCGTACTCGTTTCGACTGTTATTTTAATATCCTCAAAAATATCCTATGAATAACGAGGGCTGTAGTACCAGCACGTTCCCGAATTTATCCCTACGCCCTTTCTCTCGAGGTCTTGGGAAGTGACGCGCTTACTTATTTTACGCTGATCCAGACCGTCTACTCACCGCAAATCGAGCACAACTATTTGTTAGACCCTTTGCTTATTTTATGTAATTAGTATACTGCATCAGCCCATATACGTCCCACTGCAGGGCACGGGCCTACTCTACAATCGACAGTACGATTGAGAGTGGTTAGGCCATATAGTCCACCACGCTGGCCTAGTGCGGGTTGGCAGACGTACATACCATAGAAATTATTATAAATCGCTATATTATGCAGATTTCCTCTCGATGTTTTCCTTCACCGTTTTAGTGGGTGGTGATTGACTATCAATGTATGAATGTAATTAGTATAATCGCTTTAATTATTAAATTTTATTCGTGTGAAGAACATTTGTATTAATTTTCCAGGTACTGTGATTTTAAACCTAACATACCAATAAAGAAGTTTTTGAAAAAATCACCCGTAGTTTCTAATACACACGACACAAGACTTAATTCTAAGGGTTAAGTGCACAAGTCAAAGAACGTTTGCCGCAAGCCTATGCGATGCATTTACACGTATGCGCATATTTGTCTCAAGAGTATAAGAAACCTATTCTATCGTGTATATACAGCATCAGCTGTTCATCCCTCGTTGGGCGGTTATGCCATTCCAGCTCGTTTGTACCGGCGTCCATAGCACAGTAAACAGATTAAAATATGTGTGTGATCCACAGGTATTTGTTTCGGGTCTGGGTGTCGGGTTGGGTCGGGTCTCTCGTAGTTTCTACCATCCACGACACTAACTCGATCTTATTGTGGGGTTACGGCTATGTATGTGACTGTAGGGTGTATTTACTATTGGGCTGTCACAAAATGCTGAAGTCAGGTAAATTACTCCAGACA
This sequence comes from Hyles lineata, assembly GCA_030180105.1. Classification (NCBI taxonomy): domain Eukaryota; kingdom Metazoa; phylum Arthropoda; class Insecta; order Lepidoptera; family Sphingidae; genus Hyles; species Hyles lineata. The sequence goes on from JARJEE010000023.1 coordinate 3,095,215, forward strand.
TATACACAGCATTTATTTTGCTACTCTGATTTAGTTGTTTTATATTTTTTTCAACAAGTTCTATTCCTACATTAAGTTTCCTCCATCTGTTCTTGCAGTAAATTAATTAAAATCTTATTACTCGCCACGCCACGAAAACTAAATCGACTATTAGGAAAAGGGAGGAGGAAATTATGGAAAGGGTAGGAAAGGCGAAAGGGGAAATGAGGGGAGGTGCTAAATCTCACAAGATTTATGAACTGCCGATCTGACGAGATGAAACAAAGCCAAACAAATTGCTCCGAAAATAGCTGACTGGTTTTGTCAAATTAATAAGTAACAACCCTTCACGGTTTGGTGAGTGTATTTGGATCCTATTTGGTCGGAATAAGGTTTATATTCCAAGTAAGTTATGTTAAGTACGTCAGCTTAATGAAGTTGAATCGAAACTTTCAGCCGCGTTTGTATCGTTTTTTTGTATAATATCCTACATTATTTTGTATCTAGTTAAATTAGGAGTTGGGGGAATTTGTTAAAAAATACTTTTATTAATGAATTTAAAATAATATACATATATTTTTATAACTAACGTAAACAAGCTGTTCGTCAACAGAGAGATGTCAAGCGAATCACACCGAGGCATCGGCTTATATAGCAACGTGTGACGTTCCAACAATAGAGCAATTAGCACTGGAATGTGTTATAGCTTCCTCCAATAAAGCCTTAAGGAATGCCCATTAGTATATGATATTAATTACTTATTCAAAAAACGAAAAACAGTATCCCGTGCTTATGTACATTACATCATATTTACATTGGAATCGTCGGGTACATGGAGGACGTGGGTACAGCCCGCATAACTATCTACGAGTATATAACTTTTATTTTCACAATTTTTGTGGTTGCGGGAATGCTGCTATTTTCAATAATTTCCATTCTAACCGTCCATTTGTCTAATAATAAGTATTGGCAGTACGCTTGGCTCAATTATTATAGCTACTAAGTCAGGGCACATGCATTGAAACTTCGAAATGTTATTGTATCATTAACACTAGCTAGTATAGAAATTTATAAGAATTTGAGATAATATGACATAGTTTACAGTCTTGTTTTATATTAAAATGTTTATCCATCCCATGGTTGTCTGGTAGAAATTGTTTGAAATAAGACCGCCACTGAAAGATGGAGAAGTGCGTGGTGGCCTGTTGGTAAACGGACCAGACGCGGCTGCCAACATATTCAAGTTCTAAGAATTTCTATGGTATGTAAGTCCGCCAACCCGCACTAGGCCAGCGTGGTGGACTATATGGCCTAACCACTCTCAATCGTACTGTCGATTGTAGAGTAGGCCCGTGCCTTGCAGTGGGACGTATATGGGCTGATACAGATACAAGACCGCCACTTGTGCATTTTTCCCCTTAAATCAGAACGTCCAATGTAGAAAAGACCGCCATTTTTAGTAATAATATAATCAATAAAAGTACAAGTTGTAACTTAAATAGAACAAGGCATATTTAGATGGAAATTCAATTTACTTTAGGATTTCAATTAATCCTGCCATACTACACAAATATAACGAGTTGAAAACTGTGAACGAGCTAGAAACATCTTATTGCTTGTCAAGATCTGTGATTTCTCGGGGCAGTTACGGACTTCATAATTTAAACGATTTAATTTAAAGTTTAGAATTTCTTGTCGCTTTTACCGAATATATTTGAGTGGTGATCATTCTTGACAAACGAAATGTTATCAAATGTCAGAGAAACGAATTTACAGATATTGTAGGATAACCATTATAAGTGAAAATTATTTTGGTATGTAAAATAGAAAAGATAATTGAAATACAACGAATTCTAACGGATTTAATCGCGTATTTAGACCAGTTTAGTAAGACGCCGCCCGTGAAGAGGCTGCGAGTTCGATCCCCGCACCGAGAGAAATGTTTGTACGGCCCACAAATATTTCTTCCGGGTCTGGGTGTTTGTGAGACCGAAAAGTCTCTCGTAGTTCCTGATATCCACGACACAAGATTCGATCTTAGTATGGGGTCAGGACTATGTATGACTGTTTGGTGTTATTTATGTTATTATTTATATTTGGTTTAATTTTTACAGTTTTGAACCTCTCGACGTTTCGATTATTTTACAGCTTTTGTGGTCGCGAGCGGACTGAGGTTGTTATTAGTCATCTGCTCCGTGTCTTAAAGTAAAAAATCGATTTCGATTTAATAGCCTAAGAAGGGGGAAATCATTACCCACCAATTTGCCGAACTCCTTAACGACTTAACTTAGGTGTTTACCTGAAGTGCCAATAAAGCCCTTCGGCTCTAACGAATGCAGGTCAGGTAAAGACGCGTTTACACTAGAGGCAAAATCACTGCGTTTTTTGTAGATAGTATATTATAAGATACTCGAGATCTGGCCGCCACCTCGTGTGCAGATGCCCTTTTCAAAGTTGTAGCCAAAATATTAAAATCTGACTTTCAGTGTACAATATCGAAACAAAGTGTCCCTCAGATATCGATTTTGAGACTGCGAAAAGCGAATAAAATTTCCTCCTATTTGCTAGATTTTTCACTACTGCTTCCGTCCTGTACGTCATGGAGTGATGATATGTAGTCTGTAGTATTACTCGATAAATGACCTATCCGACACAAAAATAATTTTCCAATTCGAACCAGTAGTTACTGAGATTAGAGGTAACAAACAAACAAATTCTTCAGTTTTATATTTGAAGTATAGATTACTTAGAACGCGTTCGCCCTCAACTTGGATCTAACTAAGGTTACTAGAAGTCGTTGGACGAAGAAGCAGATGTTGGCATAATTAAGCCGAACTTGAAACTATTTTCAAAATTTGGTTTGTATCAATTGTATCAAAAATATGTCTTTAATTCCACTTTTATCTTGGTTGATGAATTTTCAGGATCGTTTTATAAATAAATATTAGCTTGTTTAATTACTTCGGCTTAAAGTCTACAGACTGTGGTTTACGGTTTACGAATTGGTTGATTCTTAAATTAAGTGTAAGTTTGTCTTGAGCTTACTGATTTGATTATAAACCCTAGGGTTTATAATTTTAAACAAACTAGTTTGAGTTGTTATTTATTTGCCATATTTTACTATTAATAAAATTTATTTTAATAGTCAAGTTGTGAACACGAAATTTTCCTCACATTTGCCACTATTGCCTTTTGTGTCTATGTACATAATTTATTCTATGTAAATTACATAAATAACCTGGGTGTGTTTAATGTAACACTAATAGCAATGAAAATCATTAGAAATGTTGTTATGTTTGTACTAATTACTATACAAATGGGAAATAGAGCAATAACAGTTTGTTTTTACGTCGTATTCAATTAGTTAATTAACGTAACAGCCTAATACAGTGTTTTGGTGATAGTAATTCTTCCTTCCAAATTTATTTTACCGAACCTTATGTGTTAAAGCGTACGTCTTTTTCCCTAAAATGTAATATTTGTTTTTTTTTGTTCTTAACTCCATTTAAATATCTGCCTCGGTGGCGTAGTTGTACTACGGTACGCTTACAAAGCTGAAGTCTCGGGTTCGAATCCCGGGTTGGGCGAAGTGATATTGGATTTTTCTATTCATTATCAGCCCAGAGTCAGGAATTTGTGCCCGATATGGCGATAGGCTCGCCACCTATCACATTGTGGGACGGAACATACAAGGCGAAATGTGGGTGCCCTGGCACCTCTGCCTACCCCTTCTGGGAAAAAGGCGTGAGTTTATGAATGTAAGTAGATTTTACGTCCGTTTAGTATTTCGCAGCATCCAGCGACATCATTGCCAGCATGGTAAATAAAGTAGTAAGGCTAGTGACATCTTCCCTTTAGTGGAACGCCGCATCAATTTTGTGTATGAGCCCTTAGTTATCCGTTATCGTATTAATTACCAAACATGTTTGATGTTAATCAATTAGCCGATATTATTTTACGAATTATTAATGCTTAAGATCTAATAAAATTTTAATTAAATGTTATGTAAAATCATGCTGTTGGCTTTTCCTGTATACTACAGGATGTATCAATACTGCTACCGAAAACGAAGCCGGGTGGTAGTATTAGTGACCTCAGACACCATGCAACTAAACCTTTTGCAAACACACTGCGTAAAAAAGATATTTTGTAATTTTTAATTGCACTTCCAAATTTCGCCACACGTTGATAGAGTTTAGATATTTACTGGTGGTAGGTCTCTCATATATGAGAGGCCGCCTGGGAAGCGATCACCGCAATGTCTATTTCTCCCGTCAAACAGCAGTGTAAATGCACGGTTCTGTTTCGATTTGAAGAATGTTGTAGCCAGAGTAACTACTGGACATATTGAGACTTAACAACTTATGTCTCAATATGTCCAGTAGTCACGCTGGCTACAATGCCCTTCAACCCGAAACACAACAGTGCGTTTACACTGCCGTTTTACGGAAGAAATAGACACTGCGGTGGTACCCACCCAGATGGCCTCCTACATATGAGAGACCTACCACCAGTAAATGTATTATTCAGAGGAGTTAGGCCGTAACATACTGTCTTAGTACGGGTTGGCAGGTTGGTTTATAGGTTTCCTATGTTTGCTGATTGGCTGTCAAAATCTCAAACCAAATAAATAATATTTTTATAATATTTCTCGCTAAGAATATTTAATTTAAATTGAAATTGGGTAGTTCATTGCAGTAACTTTGTCGATCTAGCGCAAAAATATGACTATATTATCGTAGACAGATAATACTAACAGACTCGTAGTTGGCGTGCCGCTGGCAGAGACAACTAAAAACCTACAAAGCTGTCAGTCGTTTGTCAGTGGAAAAAATACTAATATTGAAAAAAAATTATTGTAGAATTCTATACACTGTACCATATTTACTTTTAAAAATATTTCTCGTCGCTTGTATTTCGATTTTTAACACCTGATTAGTAACATTTAACATACAATTCGCAATTTATTTCAAAAAAACCGTTTACGTTGTCAACTGTCAAAATCTCTTTAGCAAATTTTAATTGCTAAATCTTGAAAAAACCGGCACGCGCCTTGATACAAGAAATGCTATCATTCTGTCTCGTTTCTTAGCACGTCATAGACATAAGTTGTTACTCTTCTTGTATGAATGCTACAAATAATATCAATTCGTCTATATATTTTCTGTCTACGTATATTATGGTCTAACCACTCTCAATCGTACTCTCGATTGTAGAGTAGGCTCCTGCTCTGCAGTAGGATGTATTGAGCTGATACAATACAATACATGTGAAATTTGAGCAAATCCGTTGTCCTATTATACAAATCATGTGTTTGTGTTGTAACCTCAAAATTGAATCGAGCCAAAATTACATGTTTTAATTAATATGTATCAAATGAGTCACAATTACCACATTTCATAAACGAAGTAATATTTCAATGGAATTAATGAAACTGACATTTAAATTGTTTTAAAACCACAATACGCTTATTGTGTTTGAACCGTGACTAGCAGAAAGTATGAAAATATATTCGGACCAAAAAGAGCTAAATCCAATAACATTCCTTTTATATTAAAAACTGCATGTTTTGATATGTTGTAGTTTGTTTTTAATGTACTTTTTTTAAATTTAATACTTCATATACAAATAGTATACAGGTGGGGCTTAATGCCAAAGGCATTGTCTACCAGCCTACCTTTGGGTGACGAAGAGATGAGATGAAGTGGGCGTATAAATAAATTATTAAAAAAAATAGAAACATTAACCTCTAAATTAATCCCTACATTAATTTAAATAATTAATAGTTTAAAAAACACAAGCAGTAAAAACAACACAAGATAAACAAAAACGTAAAAGCGTAAAAAACGTGTTGTCATATTTTTTATCTATTTACTGTATGTGGTGTTCAATAAAGAATTTATAAATAAATTTATAAATAAACAGTTTTTCCCTTTGTAATAATGTAAGGTAACGCTACGGAAATATTCCTACAACAATTGTCGCACTTCATTTTTCATTTTAGAATTATTGAATAAATAAATTGAAACCTATTTTTTATTTTTATTTGTTTATTTACAAAAAAATATAACATCTTAACAGCCGAGGCCAAGGCGACGCTATATCAATATAAAAGAAAAATAATCTAAAACAATATAGAATATGAAATTAAAAAAAAAAAATACGATAAACATTTAAAATTAAATTAAACAATTCGAATAAAAATTAAATTAAATCAAAAATGTTTTTCCATTAATATACCACAATGGTTACATAATAACGACGTCAGGTTTTTTTTATTTCATAGAATGGCGAGATGAGCATGTCGTTCGCCTCACATCACACCACCACAAATAACAAAGCAATGCTTGGCATTCCACTGCGCTTGCCTTCCTGAGACATAAGATGTTAAGTCTCAATATATCCAGTAGTTACACTGGCTACAATATCCTTCAAACTGAAACACAACAGTGCATTTACACTGCTATATGGCGGGAGAAATAGATATTGCGGTAGTACTTACCCAGGTGGCCTCTCATATATTAGAGACTTACCACCAGTGCAATTTGGTTTTTGACAATCTTCCTTAAACCCAATACATGATACAGTTAGAGCAGTAAGGCGAGATTCTCCAATCGTACATGGTAATTGATCGTTGCGTGACAATTCCGTACAATTCCTCAGGGACGCCCCGGCGGCGTCACGTCCTCGGTTAATATTGGTTAGCGAACTTCCAATTGGAGACGTAGTTGGAATTTATAAATGTGCGGATAATACATAAGTGCTAGTAAATGATGTCTATGGTAAATTATTGGTGGTAGGACTCTCATATATGAGAGGCCGCCTGAACAGGTACGATCGCAATGTATATTTCTCCCCCCAAAAAGTAGTGTTAATGCACTGTTGTGTTTCGGATTGAAGGACATTGCAGCCAGAGTAACTACTGGACATATTGAGACTTAATATCTTATGTCTCAGTATGGCGAGCGCAGTGAAATGCCAAGCATTGTTTTGTAATTCAAGGTGTTGTTTTGTTTTGCCCTTTTCATGAGCGGTCGTATCGCTTACCATCAGGCGAACGGCATGCTCGTCTCGCCAAACATTGCAATAAAAAATATATATAATGCTGAATAATTTGTTGTTTGAATAAGCTTATTTCACTCTTCGCCCGGTCTATATATTTATGTCAATTTTTTAAACTACTACATGTTCACGGTGGCCGCGAGTTCAAATCCCAGGGCACACTTCTGACTTTTCAGAGTCACGTGTGTATTGATAGTCAATCACCATGCACTAAAACGTGAAGGAAAACACCGTGAGAAAACCTGCATACCATAGAGGTTTATAAAGAATTTCTATGGTATGTAAGTCCGCCAACCCGCACTAGGCCAGTGTGGTGGACTATATGGCCTAACCACTCTCAATCGTACTGTCGATTGTTGAGTAGGCTCGTGCCCTGCAGTGGGACATATATAGGCTGATACAGATACAGACAGATATAAGATTGTCGCTATATGTGCAGATAAGAATAGTTGGTCATTATTTATATAAATACTTTTATCATTTACTTTACTTGCCATTGCAAGTTTTATGCTGAAACTAGTTTTCCACTGAGAATATCTAACATGATATACGGAGAATTTCGCACTTGGGAATATAAACGGTATATTCTCAAAAGTTCTTCAAATATATTCATTGGAAAATATCACACTGATAAGTCGATTTCACAACAAAAAAGATAATCTTACGTATTTATGAGTTTAAATATAAATAATTTATCCAGACTGCGACCGAAAACGAAGCTAGGTGGCGGTAACTTCAATGCAATTATTTTTTTTTTTGCAAAAAACCGACGATTTTTTTTTTTTATTTTGTATGTCTATCGTCGTATTTGGGTGTAAATATATAGTTTTTTTTTCTAAATTAATAATGTACAAACTTTTATTTTAAGACGTTGTGGCACGCAAGGGCTTAAGTTATTATTTTACCAAAAACTATGTTATGATTTACGACCCAAACACGATGATATTTAAAACATCACAAAAATATGGCGCGTTATTTTTGGGAGATAAATAAATATATAAATGCACCCACAGTCACTGTTCTGACCCCACACTAAGATCGAGTCTTGTGTCATGGGTAACAGAAGCTACGAGAGACTTTTCGGTCTACCTGTGGCTCACACGTATAAATATTTGTCTCGGTGCGGGGATCGAACCCGCGTCCGGCACGTTTAACAGTCGGCGTCAAACCAATTGTGTCACGGAGGCTGTCAAGGTTTTTCTCTAGTAGTAATGCTTTGCATCTGTAGTCATTAAAACTACCACTCAGCTTCATTTTTTATATACCCTGTATAAAAAGGGGATAGAAGCCACTCAGGTAGAAAGAATTCGATATTTCTACGATTATGCAACACATGAATATCATATGATTTACAATAACATTGAATACTACAAACTTACAAATATGATAATCGTGAATGATAAAAGATAATACGATTTATTTTTAGAATTATCTTTTAAGCACTTATAATTATTTATTTTGCTTCAATTACAATCCATTTCTGTACGTTTTTGTATTTCATGCATACTCGTATATCGCATGCATGTCTGTTACTTCTATCGAACACCAGTTTAAATGCACTGTTGTGTTCCGGTTTGAAAAACATTGCAGACGTATTATGCAAATTAGTTTAAAGCAATAAAAAAAGGTGATTGTGTCCACTTATTACTTCGCATACAATGTCCTCCAAACCGTAACACAATAGTGCATTTACACTGCTGTTTGAGAAAAAGACATTACGGTGGTACCTATTCAGGTGGCCTCTCACATTGAGAGACCTGTACTGTATCAGCCCATACACGTCCCACTGCAGGGCACGGGCCTCCTCTACAATCGAGAGTACGATTGATACAGGTTATACCATATAGTCCACTACGCTGACCTAGTGCGGGTTTTCGGACGTTACCTACCATAGAAATTATTACGAATCGCTTTGGTATGCAGGTTTCCTCACGATGTTTACTTTCACCGTTAAAGTGCGTGGTAATTTGTTATCAATATACTAGCGGCCCGACCCAGCGTCGCCCGGGTGCAAATAGATTTCTCTACTAAATGCATGTATTATACATATAAACCTTCCTCTTGAATCACTCTAACTATTAAAAAAAACCGCATCAAAATCCGTTGCGTAGTTTTAAAGATTTAAGCATACAAAGGGACATAGGGACAGAGAACGCGACTTTGTTTTATACTATGCAGTGATGAGAAACCTACCAATAAATGAGTCATTTGAATGTACTTAACGCCAGTTAATACACGGTATGCACAAACGTTATCTGATAATAAATTGACTTTAATCAGTGGTCACAGATAGAGTATCGGTTGTCAAGGAACATTTATCTCTCGTAAATTAAAAATAATAAATAATAAACACTCAGTGACATATTTACTTGTTATACTTCATTGTACACAACACAAAAGAACTAAGAAATAAATTTAAAAATAAGTGTAACAATCGGCGGTTTTATCGCAAAACGACGATGTCTACCAGACAACCTGTTCAGTAGTTACTCTGAAAAGACGTAGTTTTACTAAACATAACATAATCTTACATGGCTAAATAAACTCACGCCTTTTTCCCAGAAGGGGTAGGCAGAGGTGCTGGTAGCAAGCAGTAAACCCACGTTTCGCTTTGTGTATTCCGTCCCATGATGTGATAGGTGGTGAGCCTTTCGCTATACTGGGCACATATTCCTGACTCCGGTCTAATAATAAGTGAAACGTCCACTTTCACTTCACCCGACCCGGGATTCAAACTCGAGACCTCAGCTTTACAATCATACCATTGAACAAGTACATCACCGAGGCAGTCTTTTCTTATCAATATGCTAAAAATGCTTGGCTTTTCACACCGCTCGCCATCCTAAGACATAAGACGTTCAATATATCCAGTAGTTACTCTGGCTACAATGACCTTCAAACCGGAACACAACAGCAATTACACTGCTGTTTGGCGGGAGATAAAGACATTACGGTGGTACCTACCGAGGCGTCATCTTACACATGAGAGACCTACCACCAGTGATACTCAAGACCTTATCCTCTTATGAGATTATTTCCAATTAACCTCCTTTTACACGTTTCGTCCCTTGAGAACTGAGATGAATTATATACGTAAACAGCCTTTTCTATTCGGCTGAATATAACGTTCCCTTACACCATTGATATAAATCTTTATACGTAGATGCTGGAAGTATGGCCACTTCATTTTTATTTATTATAATGGCCTTTCCAACTTCGCTCGTGTTCATATATTATTTAATTTTCCTCGTTCTTGCAATAATCTTCTTTGATGCTCCTCTTTCTTGGCCATTGCGTAAAGTTTTGTAGTCTATAGCATTCCGTGATTAATAGGCTACCCAAGACTAAAAGTCTTTTTTAATTCGTACCAATAATGCCTGAGTCTAGTGCGTTCAAACAAACACACTCTTCAGTTTTATAATATACTAGCGGTCGCGCCCGGCTCCGCCCGGGTGCATACACGTTTTAAAATGGCGGTCAAAATGTGTAATTCTGACTATCAGTTTAGAATATCGACCAATCGGACCACGAAAAACGAACAAAATTTCCTCGTATTTGCTAGAAATATCACTACTGCTTTCCTGCTATAGGTCATAGCGTGATGATATATAGCCTATAGCCTTTCTCGATAAATGGACTACCCAACACTGAAAGAATCATTCAAATCGGACCAGTAGTTCCAGAGATTAGCGCGTTCAAACAATCTCTGCAGCTTTATAATATAAGTATAGATATATTTATTTTACTAGTAAGTATATGATTTTTGTCTAAAGTAAGCGTACTTCAATTTCTTCTACGACCTTTTATTTAGGAGCCGTTTTTCTAATTTTGTAAACCAAAGCAACGCAATTAGCGAATTCTTTTAAAAATAACTTCATAACGACTTCATGTAGAGAATTTTACATTTGATGTCATAGAAGCAAAAACAGATGTTATTTTTCATTTTGAAGGGACATGCTTCATCTATTCCAATTTATTTCCGTGGCATTTATAGCACATATTCCCACGACTCTTCAATGGTATACGTGACTATTGTAATGTGGAGTAGGAATTCTATAAGCCCTATTGTATGGGAATTTTTATTGTCCATTACGCGTAAGGGAAAACACCGTTATACATACCCGAAAATTGCCTATTATATTTTTTTTATTGCAATAAATGTCGAGACTAGCGTGCCACTCGCCTGATGGTAAGTGATACGACCGCTCATGAACTGAGCAAAACCTAAAAGCGAACAACAGTTTGTGTACTTCACATTTCTACGGAATTTGAAATACACAAAAGCGATGACAGACTGTCTGCACAGCAGTTTACGACAATATATTATGAAAAAATAAAATGTTGACCTAAATTGTCGGAATCTTCCACAATAGCATTAAAATTATTTCACGGATCCTTAATTATTACATTCGATAATTCGTTCATTGATTATTTCATTTATCAACTTTTTAAGTAACCTCCACAATTTTAAGTGTTCCGGTTCATCATAGATACCTAAATTATATACAGGGTATCTCAAGACTGCTACCGAAAACGAAGCCGGGTGGTAGTTTTAGTGACTAAAAACACAGTGCAACTAAAAATTTTGCAAAGAAACGCGACAATTTATTTTTTATCACTTTTTAAATATCGTAATTTTTGGGTGGTAAACCAAAGTTTTTGCTAAAATAATAATTTAAACTCTTTTATACCTTGGAGTCTTTATAAATAATAGGGTATACACTATTATTTTAGGAAAAAATATATTTACCAACCAAATACGACCATATAAAAAAAATCAACAAAAAAATATTGTCGCTTTTTTTTCAACATTTTCTATTGCATTGTGTCTGAAGACGCTTAAACTACCACCCGGCTTCGTTTTCGGTAGCAGTCTTGATATACCCTGTATATATATATATATAGGTAGAATTATTTGTCATGAGAATTTCCTCTTGTTTACTCGAGACAATAGCGAGATAATGAAGAAGTAAAAAGTTCGGAGTAAGTTAGAGGCGCATCTGTCGCGGAAACTTCGACGGGACGTGATATTACCACTTCCTTCTTGTTGACGTTCTTGGTTGTCAAAATTGTAATGGTAGAACGTTCTTTAATATAAAATAATAGATATATCAAATACTGTTTAGAAAGACACAGGGAGGTTAAGGTTGAGTATACAAGGTGATATTGACATATGGTACTTAATTTAACCCTTATGTTTCTCATTACTCCAGGCAACATTATTTATAAATTTAAAAAAAAAATTTTTTTTCAAAAATCTTGATTTTAGTTTTCACCATTTTTGGGCATCCTATAAAGACACAAGTATTTTTACCGCTTAGCTGAACTTCAGTTTGGTTCGAGAACTTACCGCAGTCGTAAAAGACTCTGTATCTATAGGAGTTGATTAAAAGCCTTGAAACCAAAATCGCGATTTTTTACAAAACTATCAGACAGTTTTAGTTCAAACTTGGTACAAGGTTACCCATCGGTATTAAGAAAATGTGGTTTAAATTAAATACCATATGTCAATATCACCCTGTATATGTTGGTAATAGGATATTCTTACAAAATATCTAACTCTTGCAATAGAAATTGGGACCTCAACGTTAACAAAATATATCCTATAAAACGGTCTACGAGATCAGATACTTTTGAAGAATAAACTTGAATTTACAAATTGACATTAATTCCGCATAAGCCAACTTTTCTCATTGACAAAAATTAAACGTCGCTTTGTAAACTCAGTCAGCAATAGAGTAGGAAGTTAATTTAAACTTTAAACAAAATGTTCTTTGAGCGTCGAAGTGGAAAACTTGAATGAAGTCCAGATTTGTTTTTTTCTTCATGAAAGGAACAGCTATTTTCAGGAAATGGATGAGGCTCAATCTTTCTGACTTATTTACCTTGAAGAAAGAAAAAGAAAATTAGTTTCTATTTGACAATTATTATATTGGATATTTTAATACTATTAGATTACGAGTATAAATAATTGTTTTTTGCATATGAAAACATATCTCCGACAATGCTCTAAATATACATTTATTTATATTAATTGTAGTTCTAAATTTCGTCACTCACCAATATAATTTAGTACATACATATAAACACAAACTCACGCCTTTTTCCCAGCAGGAGTAGGTACAAAGCAATGCTTGGCATTCCACTGCGCTCGCCATGCCGAGACGTAGGATATTAATATGACATAAACAAAAGAAAACTACTTTTTGGGGCGCACGATATTGGCAATTATTTTCAGAAGTTTTCTTACTATCCTAAAGGTAAGCAGCGACTTTGTTGTGCTGGCCCCCTGGCACTTCAAAGGTCCATGAGCACCGGTAGCCGCTTACCACCAGGCGGGCTGCTAGCTCGTGTGCCAACAAAGGCAAAAAAAAGTAATTTACGGACAAATGCACCACCGAAAATAATTAATACGATATTTAGAAGTTTTTTTAAGGCGAAATGTGGGTGTCCCGGCACCTCTGCCTACCCCTTCTGGGAAAAAGGCGTGAGTTTATGTATGTATGTATGTTTAGAAGTTTTCCAGGTTCTTTCAGCTGTTGATTATCAGTTGCATTATTAAGGGTGTGTTTATGACATGATAAGAACATGTGTCATAGATAACAGTTGACAACACAGCAGATAACAATATTTTTGTTCGGCTACGGTCCTCCTTCGTTGTTATAGCAAATTGATACACTGTCATGTTACCAACGCTTGTCCAATTTGTGTTGTTACAATAATTTGATATGAGGATTGATAAAATGTATTCTTGTTTTCTTTATTTTTTTTCATCCAGTACGTAATATTTCTAATACCTCTCAATCGTAGTCTCGATGAACGTAGTGTTTACTTTCTTTAAGGTTTCGATTGTAGAGGAGTCCCGTGCCTTGCAGTGAGTCTTAAACGAGTTGATATATTATATAACATATAATATTTACTTCTAATTTAATGCCACACATACACCCACACTCACATTAGAAACAATTAGTCACATCATCTCCTATCTAATTTGACTAATTTTCTATCGTGCTCTGCCCTTTTTTCTTCTAGATATTTTGACATAATTCTTCTTATAAAAATTCCTCATTATCCAGAATCTATGATGCTACAATTCTTTGTCATCAACATCTATAAGCCTTCAGTAAAAACACACTATCCGTTAACCCACCTTCCTATTCCCGTATACAATGAAAAATACTAAATGTCATTTTCTTCAACAGCATCAGTGGCAAGAATCGCCAAGTTCCTCGGAGGTACGGGCACACCCGTGGTCACCACTGGCGGATTTACGTTCGACTTCGTCCAGCCCAAGCAGACCTGCAAGGACGAGTTCTACATGATGGTCAGGGCTGGTCCCCTGGGCTTTGAGGACATGGCTTACTTCATCATCGATATTATGCGCCAGTGAGTATATTCATAATGCCTTAGATTATAGTTTATCACGGTCTTTAAGAACAAAGTCGTCTTTACCGGTAAGTTCTTTTATATTCTGATCTCAGTTTAGTTTCACGTCTTCAAGGTGATTTTTTCTTCTAATCTACATGAAGGTAAGCCTTTTCATTTTGAGGTGGATGGGAAATTCCATGGCACATGTATTATTTTTTATTTTACTTAGAACTTTTTGCAACGCAGTGTGTTAAGGAAGCGAATTAGAATTTCATTGAGGTAAGATTAAACACTAGAAACAGAGACTAGTGGTAAAATAGAAAGGAATATATTCCTATAGACGTAAAACGGGTCGCTACTACGCGAGCATTTAACATGGGCCATTTGCGATCATCCAGTCTATTTGCTGTCTATTAAACGTTTTCAATATAAAATGTAAAACAGATATCCCTCTTTGTAATGGAGATCCGACGATGCAGTAAATATTGAATATGGCTGAATATTTCGAAACCTTATTTTATATGATATAAAGTTATTGATTAAGCCATGATTTAAGTCCCTAAAGGATTAGATAAAAGCATCTTTAGTCGCACCTGTAGTTCTTCTGATCCTTATGGTTAGAACAGCTGAGGTGGTCAGATGAGCCAACCGTTCCGCTGGTAACAAGTTTCAGTCTCGGTATCTTAAGATATATTACGAAGCAACTAGAACACCGCAAAACTTGAGTATACTACTCCAAAAAGTGAGGACCGGCATTGAGGCACATAGTATCAATACTAAAACGCAGGTAAGTTTCCATTGTATGGACAGGCGAGGTCATATCGTTTGGTCATAGCAGATACTCAGAAGAATCTTCTCGCAGAAATGTAATAAATAAAGTTCTACCAATTGTGAGTATATTAAATTAATCTAATTAAATGGCGAGGGGTTTTCTTGCACTTCAATTTTAATTGATAGATATTTGATTTTACTATAAATATTGCTTTAAACAAAACAAAATCTTAGCGTTTCTTATCAGATCATAGCGACTTTTTGATGTTTAAAATAGGCGTAAACAAAATTCATTCCCAATTTACTTTCTTCAATATTTCTTTATTATATTTAATAATATTCAATTTACTTAATTCAATAATTCTTATACATAAATACCTAAACTCACGCCTTTTCCTAGAAGGGGTAGCAGAGGCAACCAAGACACCCACATTTCGCCTTGAATGTTCCATCTCACGGTGTGATAGAGGGTGAACCTATCACCATATCGGGCACAAATGTCTGACTCCGGGCTGAGAAGAAATCGAAAATTGCAATATCACTTGGCTCGACCTGGGATTTGAACCCGATACCTCGACTTTGTAACCGTACCGCACTCCGTAGGTACACCGAGGCAGTCTTTTTTTAGTTTTTTTTAAAGGCCAATTAATAAAACACAAAACACAAATGCTAATTAGCCAGTCAATCGCCTAACTAACCATAGCTTTTTGATTGGTCGAACATAAGCAGGTGCAATACATTTAGATTGACTAATGCTTCTAACTCAACTATCTTCAAAGGGATTTCAATTCGGGCTTTCAAAGCAAAATTGTCATTAAAAAGAAAACTAGCTTTGTTCTAGCTGAATGGAGTAACTCACTTGAATAACAGTAAACAGTACAATATGGATGTTGACACAAATCACAAATTCACGTTAATTTAATTTTGCCACTTTAAAAACAGTGTTTTGAAACCTAATATAATATTTTTGATTTTATATCCTATTTGGTCGTAAATATATTAAATAAAAATATTTTAAAATATTTTATTCAATACCCATGTCACGTGACTGCAAACAGCGATCGGAGCGCGCTGACGTCACTGAACTGAACATCTCAGTTAATTATGATAGAACGCGAGGCTCTATTAGTCGATCGTTCGTGGATTATAGCCACGTGACAGGTTGGAGCGTTTTAGCGGGAATTTAGAAAACTATTGTTGACGTATTTTTTAATTAAAATTTGTTCTATATTTTAGTAAAATTATTCGTGTTTATATAGGGAGTGTCTACAAAATGAAAGCGTTTCTAAAAATTGGTTAACATCTCTATTGATTAAACTTCATTTTTTTATTGTGCTGAGACGAGCTTGCACATTCGCCTGATCGTAAATGGTATGACCGCTCATGGACAGTAGCAAAACCAAACTACGCCATGAATAACAAAGCAATGCTTGGCCTTTCACTTCACTCGCCATCCTGAAACATAAGATGTTAAGTCTTAATAAGTCCAGTAGTTACTCTGGCTACAATGCCCTTCAAACTGGAACACAATAGTGCGTTCAGTATTGTTTGGCGGGAGAAATAGGCATTTCGGTAGTTCCTACCCAGGCGGCCTCTCACATATGAGAGACCTATCACCAATAAATTTTATTTCACTAATGGACTGTATGCATGATTTGAACCTTCTGTTAAAATGTAAAATAAAATAATTAAATGAATACACCCAACAGTCACATACATAGTCTTGACCCCATACTAATATCGAGTCTTGTGTCGTGGGTATCAGAAACTACGAGAGACAAATACCTGTAGATCAAACAAATATTCGTCTCGCTGTGGGGATCGAACCCGTGGCCTCGCATTTCACAGCTGGCGTCTAACCAACTGCGCCACGGAGGCTGTCGTATTTGGACACTAAGATCAAGACAACTCTCTATGTCTAGTATATGTAAGTGATCCATCCGACATTATTGTCTTAGAGGCCGAGATCCAATGGCGTAGATAAACACGGATTTGGTGGATTGAACGCCAATTCCGATGTGCAACATATACACATACATATCTGCAAAGGTACGAGTATTGGAGAATTTGATTGATCTTGATATAATTGTGTTTGGACTAGGTTGAGAGCCTTCGATCAAATATACACTAGATACACAGTTTCCTGTAAAAGTTCTGTTAAAAAGTGGCACCGATGCATGACATTAAAAAGATTAAACAAAAAGATCACATATTCAAAATATATTAACACAAATTCCACCTTATTCCTGGAGCTTAAAGTAGCTTTTCGCAACGGTCGGTGCGTGACTGAAGGCGAAAGAGTGCTTAAAGCACTCTTTTTTGGTGCCATTTTCTAAGTGCTCATGTTGTATCTAGTGTATATTTGATCGAAGTTGAGAGCCATTGAAATAGAAATCGTAGTGTACATAATATATTACATAAATAAGTCTGCGCCTATTACCTGGAGGGTTTATTATTTATTTTATTTATTAAAGACACTATATGGCCTAACCACTCTCAATCGTACTGTCGATTTTAGAGTAGGCCCGTGCCCTGCAGTGGGACGTATATGGGCTGATACAGATATTACAGACACACAAATTACATACGAGAGAATAACAACATTAGGTACTTAGTTTAGATGACAAACCTTTATAGGTGTATACAACACTAGACAGACGGAATTATACTAATGCCACCACTAGTTCGCCAATATAATTTCATTTTCGTGCTAATGGGCTACTCTATTATAGGAAACGAATTTTCCCTCCCATATTGTATAAGTCGGGCATTTAGTCCTTTAAAACTGTTAAATCTGTTATTCGAGCCTGAGTTTTGTCAACTTACAGCCCATACAATTTTTAAAGCAGTGAATGGCGCGACGAGCATGCCATTCGCCTGATAGTAAGCGATGTGACAGTACATAGACAGTAACAAAACCAAACAACACCATGAATAACAAAGCAATGCTTCGCATTCCACTGCGCTCGCCATCTTAAGACACAAGATGCTAAGTCTCAAAATGTCCATTAGTTTTTGGGGTCATAGAAACTTAGCATGTCTGTAAGAAATTGTCTAGGGCGATGAGACCGCCATCTGCACTTTTTATAATTGTAATAACTATCTCATAAGTTTCTCTTTATAATATATGTGGAGTAAAGGATAAAATAAAGGCTACGTACAGGCAAGCGAAATGTCGGACGCCCGCCTACAAGGTGGACGGACGATCTGGCGAAGGTTGCAGGAAGTCGCTGGATGCAGGCCGCTTCCAACAGGTCATTGTGGAGATCCTTGGGGGAGGCCTATGTTCAGCAGTGGACTTCCTGTGGCTGATATGATGATGATGATGAAGATGAAGCGATAAAAAAAATATCAGTGGGTGTCGTCTGATATAAATTTTAATTTGTTGGAATTCTCATCATAAAATATCTGTTAAACTCCTCGAAAATTAATAGAACATGTAACCAATCTCGATGTTATACACTTTAAGAGCTTCATTTAAAAAATCTCGTTACGTGGAAGGCTGACCTCGAACCAAATTTACGAAAGGTCACAGAGGTTAAGTAGGGAAATTTAAATTGCTCTCTATGCATGAAATTTAATTCTTGAGGGTTGGTTACCTAACACTTTTATGGGCCAGCAGTGTTTATTTTTGGGGCACTTAAAGGTGTAAAAAGGTTTCGGGTGATGCCTTTGAAATTTGATTTTTCGCCGAGAACTTTCCTTCTCATTATGCTGTTTGTTTGTATATCTTTTTTATGCTAAGTACCCTTTTTGGTTTATTTAAGTTTTTATTTATTTATTTATTTATAAAAAAAACATTAACATATAAACATACAGCGTGTGCCAAAACGTTTACATGAAATTAATTAAATTAAACAATTTTACGCTAATAATCATCTACACAGAAAACTAAAGCTAAAATATAAAAATAGAAACAAACAATTATAAAATAAAAAAATAACTAACATAGATAACAGCAGATATAAATCATTCAAAAAAAAAATAACAAAATGAAAAGATACATACAAAACATCAACACAAAAATCAAACCTGAACACCAAATACCCACGTGGCATATTTAAATATTAGATGAAGATAGTCATTAAAAATAAGATATTTATGTAAGTAATAAAACATGACGGGTTATTTTGTTATAAGTATCTGCATCTGTATCAGCCTTTATGCGTCCCACTGCAGGGCACGGGCCTACTCTACAAACGAGAGTACGATTCAGAGTGTTTAGGCCATATAGTCCACCACGCTGGCCTAGTGCGGGTTGGCGGACTTACATACCACAGAAATTCTTATAAATCGCTATGGTATGCAGGTTTCCTCACGATGTTTTCCTTCACCGTTTTTAGTGCGTGGTTATTGACTATCAATACCTGGGATTTGAACCCGCGACCACCATGAACAGTGGCTGCCGCATCCGGTCCGTTTACCAACAGGCCACCACGCACTTATTTTGTTATAAGTATGTATACATTATTATTTATTTATAAATTCTGTATTGAGCACCGCATACATAAGATTTATTTATTTATTTTCCTATGTACAAACAGTTTAACAAATTATAACTATAATCACGGTAAGGGATCACTGCCGCTTATGAACATCCTAAATTATTTTCTAAGCAATGTGATTAAGGGTTGATAAATTGTTCGAACATTGTAATAAGGAAGTAGATGTTTATGTTGTAAAGTTTGGCGACCCCTGAGCTCAGTTAAGCTTGTAATTACTTCTTATCTCATGTTATTGATTGCTTTAATTAATTATAAATTAATTAAAGTTGTAATCAATCACTGGTAGGTCTCTCATATGTGAGAGGCCACCTGGGTGGGTACCACCGCAATGTCAATTTCTCCCGCCAAACAACAGGTTAAATGCACTGTTGTGTTTCAGATTGAAGGGCATTGTAGCCAGAGTAACTTCTGGACATATTGAGACTTAATATCTTGTGTCTCAGAATGGCGAGCACAGTGGAATGCCAAGCATTGCTTCCCAATTCAAGGCGTTGTTTGGTTTTCTACTGTTTATGTGCGAACGGCATGCTTGACTCGCCATTCACAGAAAAAAAAAACGTATTTATGTAATCAAATACCAAGAGCTTTATTCAAAGACACTTAATAAACCTATTTTGACTATCGAATGTTTTTACCGTCACTAATACGGTAATTTTACCGTAGAATTATTTTATACTGCTGTATTCTATATTGGAGTTCGTCCCAGAAAAGTTTAATATTGTTATAAACCATTCAACTATTCTGTGATAGTCACGCTTGCCTAATACAAGTTGGTCTACATGATATGTCATAGATAATATTTTTATTCAATTCGTTTTGTTAGGTTTCGTCCCGATGTTTTCCCTTATCTTTAAAAGTTCCTAAACACACTCCAGCATATGAAAAATGATTTTCTTCTCAGAATTCAATCTGAAAGGTTCGGTTAAAATCATCTAATTTCAGATGCAACAGAAATTCTCTGAAAGAGTCATTACTATATTGTGTTAGTATAGTATAGTACACAACACACTGTCATATTCTTCGAATAGAATACAAATATTTTTGCTAAAGTTGGATTTTCTTGAAAACCTTGTTTCTCTTGCAATAGCTACTCTACGTCGAAATGTAAATGAATTCTATGAAAACTAAGAATCCATATAACTATTACCTTTGGTTCATACTACGTATTTCTCTTGGCTTTTCCACCTCCATTTTATATTATTTTTGTGTCTCAAGAGGTCAGATTGTTTTTTTTTGTTTTTTTTTTTTATTGCCATGAATAGCGATACGAGCATCCCGCTTGCCTCCGCGATACTTCCGCTCATAAACAGTAGCAAAACCAAACAAGACCTTGAATTACGAGGCAATGCTTGGCATTCCACTGTGCTCGCCATTCTGAGGCATAAGATGTTAAATCTCAATATGTCCAGTAGTTACTCTGGTTACAATGCCCTTCAATCCGAAACACAGCAGTGCATTTACACTGATGTTTGGTGGTATAATATGGCACCATTCGATTATTTTTCAAGCAACTTATCTCCCTAAATTTAACCTTTGCCATTCCGTTGCGACTGAAAAAAAAAAGATTCAAAATCTTTCATATTTCACATCTGAAACTGATAATGATTTGCACTAATGCATTCACTTTTATGTTTCCTGCTCAACTTTATTACAACGGGAACAATTTTGTACCAGTTTAACTTGAACTCGGGTTTATGGGATTTAACTTCGAAACTCTTAACGATTAGAGAGACGTAGACAAATGACGCTTGTATGATTGTGTTTTAATGCCTTTGCAAATGCTGCATCAGTCCTACACCGACCTCGGTTGATAAATGGATATCTTTGCAATTGAAATTACAGAGAACACAGTTTAATATAGAGAACTTAAGCTATAAATTATAACCCCATGGAAATTCTGTAGGTTGTCGGTTACGTGAAAAACACGTTTATAGTGCAATGTCAATTTACACATGACTGAAAAGTTAGAATTATGCCTTCACGTGTGTAGTGCATTGACTGTCAATAAACACATGACTCTGAAAAGTCAGACCTTGGGATTTGAACCCACTACCATCGTGAACATTTTGGCAGCCGCATCTGGTCTGTTACCAAAAGGCCACCACGCCGTCGCCAGTCGTTACACACATTGGAAAAATACTCTTATAATAGCTCTTCGATCAAATATATACTAGATACTGGGTCCGAAAGAAAATCACATCCCAAAAGGTTAGTTACTTACACATTTGTATTTCGAACCAAGAGATGTAGCAAATGTCTTAAAATATAAACAACTTCAGGTAACAATAAACCTTATTAATTTGAATTAAGGTTTAATATGTCTTACAATATGTAGCATATAAAACGTTATGTCATCGACGATAAAATAATCTAGCAGTAGCTAATCGGACATTTAGACTCAGTTGCACAAAGTAACTTTCCCAACACCTTTGACCTTAAAAATGTCAATCCAATACATTAGCAAGGTCAAATACGTCTCATATGTATGGCGATGACATTTCCAAAGGCAAAGGTATTGGCAAAGTTAGTTTGTACAACTCCGCCTTAGTATACAGGGTATATCAAGACTGCCACAGAAAACGAAGCCGGGTGGTAGTTTAAGCGACTTCAGACACAATGCAACAGAAAATGTTGGAAAAAAAGCGACAATTTTTTTTTGTTATTTTTTTTTTATATGTTCGTATTTGGGTGGTAAATATTTTTTTTCGTAAAATAATAGTGTATACCCTTTTATTTATAAAGACTCTAAGGTATAGCAGAGTTTATATTATTATTTTAGCAAAAACTATGGATTAACCACCCAAAAATGACGATATTTAAAAAACGATAAAAAATTGTTGCGTTTCTTAGCAAAATTTTTAGTTGCATGGTGTTTGTCGTCACTAAAACTACTACTTGGCTTCGTTTTTAGTAGCAGTCTTGAGATACCTGGTATACATATTATTTAATCGAAGCTTAAACTGCGTTCACAGTAAAACTGACTGCTGAGCAGATTGAGTAATCGACCAATCATAATGGACTTAGAAACTGTGATTCGGCGGTTCCTATACTCCGTTTTCCCCGCTTCAATAGAAAGCAGCCTTATCTTTTTATTTATTTATACACTTTATTGTACACTAAGTAAACTTAATAATAAAACATTATAATATTACTCAGTAGTTCAAAAGGTGGTTGTATCGCTCGAGGCAATCTCTTACCGACTACCTTGGGATGGACAATAAGTGATGGAAAAAAAAAGAGAGGGCAGCATTATCTGTGTCGTCGCAAAATTTTGTTCGCAGTATATTCCTTGTACCTGGAACGTATATTAATGTTCATAGTCCAACGGTCACACAAAGGGTGATTAGAAATTAATTATACTCGGAACAGTCTTTGTAACTCAATATTAAATTAATACACGTCTATTGAAAATTTTGCATCTGCATTTATTCCCTGTGCAAGGGTGACACGCAATATCGTGGAGCGTTTCACATATTGTGAGACCGAAAAGTCTCTCGTAGTTGATACCCACGACACGAGACTCGATCTTAGTGTGGGGTCAGGTCTATGTAATTATGTGACTGTTCGGTGTATTTTTTGTACTGCAATGAATGGCAAGCCGAGGATGCCATTCTCCTAATGGTAAGCTATACGACCGCTCATGAACAGTAGCAAAACCAAACAACGCCTTGACTTACAAAGCAATGCTTTGCATTCCACTGCGCTCGCCATTCTGAGCCATAAGATGTTAAGTCTCAATATGTCCATTAGTTGTTATGGCTACAATGTCCTTCAATCCGAAACATAAAAGTGCATTTAAACTGCTATTTGGCGGGAGAAATAAACATTGCGGTGGTACCAAACCAGGCGACCTCTCACATATGAGAGAACTACCACTAGTATTTATTTATTTAGCACAAACTTATCATCACAATTTTTAGTTGCATTGCTGTAGTCACTAAAATTACCACCCATATTCCTTTTTGAGTTGCAGTATATACTGTATATTCAACAATATACATATACAGTCCGTCACACTAATACTGATAAGCCGATAACATTGAAAGCGGTCCTACACGATAAATTTCATTATTTTTGGACACTGACTGACAGGTATAGATAATACCGCGAATATCCCTATTTTTATGTAGGGGATTAGCGGGATTGAACCGTTATCTCCACGTGTTTAGTATTTTTGCATGACAAAAAGACTGCATGAAAATGAAATGAAAATAATTTATTGAATACATTAAAATGTTCTACATCATTTAGATTCAATCTTTTTTATCTCCCACGCTGTTAAGAAAGCGGTTTTCACTGGAGAAGAACGGACAAGAAAGTCTAATGTTGCTCTTTCCAAAACCAGTTTACAATTTAATGATTATTACAAAAGTTACAAGTGGTTTAATCAGTTCATTAATAATTTGTTATCACATTTAAAATACGGACATGTTTACGTAACATTTAATATGGGCTGAGTGAAGCGAAGTTACCTAATGAATGATCGAGTATACTCGAATGAAGAATCAGTATACTCTGTTTCGCCAATGCAGTGAATGGACTCATGAACTCATGGTATGTGTAGTCGAATCTATATAAACATTAAGTAGAAAAGAAAGAAAGAAGAAAAATATAATCTTTATTTCTTTCTTCTTCTAAGTACAGTTTCTTTTAGACTGTCTCGGTGGTGTTGTACTACGGTATGATTGCAAATCTGAGGTCTTGGGTTCGAATTTCGGGTCGGGCAAAATGAAATTGGATTTTTCTTTTCATTATCAGCCCGTCAGGAATTCGTGCCCCTTATGGACCCCTGTCACATCGTGAGACAGAACACAAAAGGCGAAAAGAGGGTGTCCTGATTGTACCTTTACATATCCCTTCTGGGAAAAAGGCGTGATTGATGTATATGTGAATCTTATAAAATCTTTTATCTTTTTCGCTCATACTGAATTCAACAATCGTGCGAGGGGGACAAAATATTGCGAAATAAAATAGGCTTTAAAACTGTCTGTGAATAAGGTGGGCGGCATAAGCGGTTATGTTGCTTACTATCGATGGCGAATGCCATGATCCTCTCGCCATTCATTACCACAAAACATACATATAATGTATATATTATATTCACAACCCTCCTTCTTTTGCAATCGGGTAAAAAGAGGTCCCATTTCTTTCTAAAATTGTTCAAATATTTAAAAATACGTACGTAATATGATTGTATTTTTAAATACTTATAATAATTTGTAAATGCATAAAATATATAAACATCGTGAGGAAACCTGCATACCATAGCGGTTTATAAGAATTTCTATGGTATGTAAGTCCGCCAACCCGCACTAGGCCAGCGTGGTGGACTATATGGCCTAATCACTCTCAATCGTACTGTCGATTGTAGAGTAGGCCCGTGCCCTGCAGTGGGACGTATATGGGCTGATATAGATAAAATATATGACAAAAATTTGTAGGACAAAACACAAACTATGAACATTTGTTAAATCTGACTATGAATGATTTATTTTCAAAGTTAATATGAACATGATATATTAAAATCACACGCGCAGTTCGTAAATTACTTACAAACGGTTTTTGCTATGATTAATGACGAGTTTAAATCAGATTATCTTGGGGTTGATTTATTAATGGGTACCTAATATCTATGAATGTGATTTCTGGGTGTTTTTATGTGAGTAAATTAATGTTTCTCAATTTGTTAACTAAGAAGTACGGTAGATAACAATGTAATTTATTGCGAATATTGTAGGTTCGATACTCGTCAGATATATTTGGGATTGTGTTTTTAAAACTTGTCAACTATGTTCTGTATCGACTATATTGTAAAAGCCGTATGGATGGATAGTTCATAAACCTATAGTAATTGTCTGTTAGTTCCTTTTATGTCCACTGGAGGCGCTGTAATACAGTAAAAGACTCCCATTAAAGGGATGGTACGGATAAGTTAGGAATTACATATTTTGGTTTCCCGCACATATTTTAAAACACAATACACAGTTTTGTTTTATGTTTGTTGCACGAGTGGTTTTTAACACGCTTTTATTTTAACGCCATCTAGCTTCGAGTGGCGGCAACTGCTGCTCATAAACGAGCCCGAAGCGCAAGTCCACGTTGGCGGTAAATCCACCTGCCATCTCATGATGAAGTCATTTGCCAACTTTCTGAAGAAAGAAGATATTATCTACACTCCCTGGGATACTACATCGGACGCCGGGCTCAACTATACGGAGAATCTGAAGTTTTACCTCGGCTACAAGTATACAAGTAAGTCGTTTTATTCACAAATAATACTATTTTAAGATGGATTTTGCGGCCACGGTAATTTCTACAAATATTTATAAGCGGTGTTTAGTTTTAAGGAGCGTTTATTGTGTATTTATTACCAAAAATATTTTGAAATGCTTTTGTGAATATTAGGTAGATGGCGCTATATTATTATTTTTATATCGAATTTACGGAATTTATATATTGACGAAAAAAAAAAGAAGAATGATAATGTGTGCATTTTTTAGAAATTTATTTGTTTTACTGTTTAAAATTTTGCAATACAGTATGAAGATTAGTAACGCTATCCGTTACTAGATGGCAGTTATTCCCGGTTCCTAGCAAATATAAGGTTGGCTTTTAGTCACTAGATGGCGTTAACCTTACTCATTACCCGGCAGATTCGATTGGTCTCGCGGCGTTATTATTTTCGAGACGCCAGCATACGAAGAAAACGTTGGCGGTAATGGTGGTTACCTACTCGCTGCCAGCTTTCATACCTTATTTACTGGCCTGGGATGGGACGTCCCAGGACGGGAGATACAAAGTCATCATACTTACGAAGACATACTGTTGCAATTCGTAGGGTTGAACTATGCCAGTGAGTCAAAGAGTTTTGGGTTTTGGTGCTTTTAAAAATGCACTTGAGAAATAGTAAACATGAGTTTACTCACAATTTGTCACGGATTTGAGTGGTTTTATGCACATTTAGAGCACATTTCACTTTGATTTTTAAATATTTCAGGGTTGTGGTATAGAAAATGATTTAACGCTTTAATCTCGGTTAGTTGATAAATAAATTCTATTGTAGTTACTCAACTACATACATACTAAATTACATTAAATAATTATGTTAGTTTTTATGTTATAGAGCTATAAAATTGCACGATTTGTCTTGAAATTATTTTATTAGGATATTTCCGACAGTCGTTTTCCAACTGTTTAAACATATTATTGTATATGTTATGGGCCAAGTGATTAATTTGGCATTATTCATATTGCCCGGGCAATATGAATAATGCCCAATACGACGGGGCAATTTGATTATAAACAATAAATTTATCACATTGCCCGGGCATTATGAATAATGCTCAGTGCCTATTGGGCACAGTTATGTAAAGCGAATCGAAATCAAAACAATGAGCCGAAGTGGCATCGTGCGGCTACTGCAAGGTCACGCACCTCCCTTGGTACTACTCCCATGAAAAGGTAACGCACCATTCCTGAGAAATATCAATTATAGTAACCTAACTTCAAAACAATTATTGTGAATACAATTTTGCTTCTGCAACGTCTCCGGCGCTACGGGAAGTTCAGCCCCTTCGCCCTTGCGTAACAAAAGATAGGCACCCATGCTCACCTCCGCAGCTTCGGCTTTCTGGTCGCCTCTGGCGACCAGCCTCAGCCGCTACGGCTCGCACGGTTGCCTATCCTTCGTTACAGCGGGCGGGGGCTGCTCTCCCTCCGCGCCTCCGGCTTTTTATATACACTCTAGGGTCGGTAGCCAAAAGACTACGTGAAGTAGGGGTGTCCCGAGTCGGTTTTGGGGCACAGTCGACCTAACTGATCCATAAAGTGGGTACACTAATTTTCCACTGAAGATAATTTTTCGGACGTTAAAAAACAACTAAATATAAGCAGATCAATTCCACCATTCTAATTTATGGGTCTATCGCAGATGCGACAATGCGGCAGCGCACCACGTAAAAATTTACCTATTAATCACATTGCCCGATCATCATGTAGCCATGTTCATAATGCCCGGGCAATGTGATAAATAGGCGAGTTTAGATTGTAATTAATCACTTGGCCCGATATGGCTTGGCATTATTCATACTGCCCGGGCATTATGAATACTGCTCGCATTAATCACTTGGCCCATAACATATACACTTCGACTGAAAAACCTTAATTCAGTAATATGTATTACAATAATTCATTTTAAAACAAAATTAATTTTTATTTTTATTCTTTTCGGCTACAGAAATTAAAATCCACAAAATATAGATATAAATTATGATAGCGCGTGATTCCCTTACTATTACTACAGCAATATGGAGACTTTTCCGCATTCTCACCCACCCCTGTAACTCCTGGAAGCCAGCATCATCAGTGGCACGCAATGTAATGACACCGAGCATTGAAGTTCGGCGAGTCTCCGGGAATATCTAACTTGTCTTTAACCCGCAACGAAATTATTAATCATGAAGTTTAATAATAAGAGGATACAGCGATGTGTTCTAAGCAATTCCAATATTCAACATTATTTTATTCATGTAATATATAAATACACCCCACTCACCTAATAGTCATATCAGTCCTGACCAACTAAGTTCGATTCTTATGTCGTGGGTGTCTGAAACTACGAGAGACTTCCCTGTCTCACAAACACCCAACTAGTCCCCCCTAACTAATCTAGTCTAAACAATTGCTTCACGGCGAATTGATTAAAAATCGCTATCGACGTTTCCCTGATTATTTTTTTAATAGCCTAGATTGTGTCCCACTGCTGGGCAAAGGCCTCCCCTTTATCATTCCATTTGACCCTGTCCTCGGCGAGCTCTTGCCATTTTGGCTCGAATGCATCTAACTCGTCTTTCCACCGCATCTTTAGTCTTCCGCGTTTTCTCCGGCCATTCTCATTTCCTAAATATTTAATAACCTTATTTTAAGAAGAGAGTACAGAGTAATTTTTCATTCGTAATGTAGAATATTTTAGAAACTCGTATGGTATTATATAATATTCGCTTTCCAATATAACCTTCCAGGCCCAACATCGCAATTAATTACCCTCAAAAAACACACAAATATACTGATATATCCCGATCCGTACTCGTTTGATGAATGTAAATGTGTAAATCCTGGGTCGCCGATACCCATATATCCCGGGTTATGGCGCGACTCAAGGCTTATTACGTACCGGTCACCGGGTTATGTTGTTCCGGTACATTAGACACCATTTTGCGGAACAAACAAACCCGTTCGCAACTCGTGAAGGACTTCTAGCTGTGCCTGTTTTGTGTTAGGATATATTTTATGGAGGCATGATATTAAAAGTGTTTCTTTATAGAATTAATTGTGAAACTGCCACAGTAGTTGCAGTTGTTTAGAAAGCTGATCGGGCCAAGTCATTTAATGTATTTTTCTATTCATTATCAGCCCGGAGTTAGGCATTTGTGCCCGATATGGCGATAGGCTCACCTCCTATCACATCGTGGGACGGAACATACAAGGAGAACCGCAGGTGTACTGGTTGCTATCAGCACCTCTGCCTGCCCCTTTTGGAAAAAAATATAAAGCAATGATTAAATCTTAAACAAATTAATTAAAGACACTCACAACATTACATAACTGAGCGTCAATTTTATTTTATTTTTTTCTACGGAATGTAATCATGCCCGAGCTTGCAAGAAGTTGGTAGTATGACCTGATTTTATTTCTGAGTATAAAGTCGAATATTGAAATTCTTGGAATACACAAAAATATAGTGACTTGCTGAGTAATTCGCAGCGAACCTTTGCGTCATGAGCTTTTTCATATTGTATGTCGTTTTTAGTGATGCAATTAACTGTGGATTGTATACTAACATAGTTATGTCGGGTCGTGGAAATTAAAAAACTATGAGGGACAACATGATGTGAAAATATTTATCAGTACCTAACATTGGTCTTGATTCATTTAAAATAAAATATTTATTTATTATATAACACATATACAATCATATTTAGTATATACATTAACAATTACTAAGGTTTATTTTTTTGCCTAATACCCTTTAATTAAATCCGTTTCTCTTAGGAGTCACATTAGGATCTAGTTATATTTATTTCGGGCTGTGAAATTCAGTCTGTCGTGTATTTCGCAATTAACCGAATATCAATACTTTTCCATGGAATCGAATCTATGTGTTTAAAAATATGACAATTTATGTAACTTTAAATGTGAGATCACCCAGTAAAGGATTCGACATGGCATGGAAAATGTATTCATTTTGTATAGCAATTCACAATCACTTCATTCGATTAACATAATCTTCAAAAACAATTTAAATCACACCTCTATTAATTTTATCCCAAATAATTATAACATTTTGAAATACGTCATTGTATATCAAAGAGCTACTTGGTATTCCTGATTTGAGTGACAGATTCTCTAATTACACTCTCGAGTCTCGGATATCAAACGGTAACAAGCACTCTACGCCATTTCCATCGCTTCGTGTCTAAATTCTAGGTTCATTTATAGTCTGTGAAGGTTTATTTAGAATACCTTAGGATACCTTTATTGTTTATTTCACCTTTATAATATAGTAAGGATTACGCAAATAGTACCTACTTAGAATTTAATTATTACACTTAATGTATCTATGTGGATATTTGTGGTTTTACATATCGGGTATATCAAGACTGCTACCGAAAACGAAGCCGGGTGGTAGTTTAAGTAACTAATGCAACTAAAAGTTTAGCAAAGAAACGCGACAATTTTTTTTTTTATTTTTTAATATCGTCGATTTTGGGTGGTAAATCCATAGTTTTTGCTCAAATAATAGTGTATACCCTTTTATTTATAAAGACTCTAAGATATAAAAGAGTTTAAATTATTATTTTAGCAAAAAACTATGGATTTATCACCCAAAATTGATGAAATTTAAAAAATGATTCAAAAAATTGTCGCGTTTCTTTGCGAAATTTTTAGTTGCATTGTGTTTGCAGTCACTAAAACTACCACCCGGCTATGTTTTCGATAGCAGTCTTGATATACCCGGTATATGCTGCTTTTTATATAGCTTTGTCTATTTTAAATATTTTTTATTGTAATGACGGACAAGACGAGCATGCCATTCGCCTGATACAACGATCCAACTGCTCATGGTCAGTAACAAAACCAAAAAGCGCCATGAATTACAAAACAATGCTTGACATTCCACTGCGTTCGCCATCCTGATACATGAGATCGTAAGTCTCATAAATCTAGTAGTTACACTGACAACAAAGTTCTTCAAACCGGAACACAACAGTGCATTTACAGCAAGGGCGGATCCAGCTTTTACGCCAGGGGGATCATATAGTTTTTGTCAGAACACTATGTCCGTTTTTAATACTCGAATTTGTACTAATGATTTTTTAAAGTTGTGAATACACACACAATTTTACTTTATTTATCGACACAGAAAGAATTAATTGTGCTTATAAATTTTATTAACAAATTAATAAATAAATAAATTCTGTTAATCTGGAGCCAGGCTATAAATTATATATTTTAATATTTTATATTGTATTTTGGTGTTATAATGTTTTATTTATTATTATTCATATATATTTTCCTTGTTAATGACGTCTAAATTTACACATCGCTGCCAAAAGAACTTGGACGACTTGCATAGTTTTAATTAGTTCTATTAATAAAATGGATTGTTGAAGCTAATTATTGTCAATGCCATACGTACGAGACAATGATTTGTGTGTGAATTTGTCACCTTTAATTGATATGTTTTAATTAGGGATATTACAAAGGTAACAGAAAACAAACACATAAATCATTGACTTTTTCCTATCTATTTTTATTTATTTCATTAAGCCTTGTTTAACAGAAAAATATAAAATATATATTATTTTAGTTTTTATATGGAATGAGAAAACTATAAATTGTGACTTTTAAATCTTTACGAAGCAACGAAACAATATGCAGTGGATTTTAATATACTTTTTAAAATTAATAAGCTTTTTACACTCATTTACAAGAAAATGAATACACCCAACAGTCACGTACATAGTCCTGACCCCACACTAAGATCAAGTAATGTGTCGTGGGTATCAGGAACTACGAGAGACTTTCCGGTCTTACAAACACGTTAAGCCGAAACAAATACGTGTAGATAAATAAATAAATAAATAACACCCAACAGTCACATACACTCACAAACACCCAGACCCGGAAGAAATATTTGTGGGCCGCACAAACATTTCTCTCACTGCAGGGTTTGAACCCGCGGCCTCTCGTTTTACAGCCGGCGTCTAACCAACTGCGCCATGAAGGCTAATAATTAATAAAATAATCACTTTACAAATGAATTCACTCAAAATTTTAATGTATCGATTATTATTTAGTTCCCAAATTCCCTTTCAACCATTTAATAAAACATCGATATTGTTCGGCAGAAGCGGTTTCGGAAATTCAATTTAGTACTACATTTTTAAAAGCGGTGTAAATGTCTATTGCGGTTCATTTGATGATCGATTGGCGTTGAGGCTAAGTGGTTGTCTGTCTATAGTAAAGGTTGGATTTTTTATATCAATGTATTGATATATATGTATGACTGCCTTGGTGGCGTAGTTGTACTACTGTACGGTCACAAAACTGAGGTCTCGGATTCGAATCCCGGGTTGGGCAAAGTGATATTGGATTTTTCTATTCATTACCAGCCCAGAGTCAGGATTTTGTGCCTGATGTGGCGATAGGCTCGCCACCTTTCACATTATGGGACGGAACATACAAGGCGAAATGTGGGTGTCCTGGCATCTTTGCCTACCCCTTCTGGGAAAAAGGCGTGAGTTTACGTATGTATTGATGTATATGTATTAAATTATTTTATTTTATTTACACTCCATAAAAATATGTAGAGGTGGATTTCATGTCTGAAGCATTCTCTAAAAGTCGAAGCTAGGGTGATGCAGAGATGAAGGCAGGTGAATAAATAATATAAAAAATATATTACGTGATATATTACAATATTTAAAAAAATATAAACTAATATGCCAATATATAACTATAATGTAAATAAAATACAAAACATAATACATACATATATAACTTTATGTATTTAGTAGGATAAAGAAGGTATAAGGATAAGCTCAGTTATACTTGCAAAACGTGTTCTGTTGTAAGGATAGTACAATTTATCCATTGATTTCATATTCTAAAATTTTATGTTAAAAATTGCAAAGTTGTTACTGGTGGTAGGTCTGTCATATGTGAGAGGCGGCCTGGGTAGGTACCACCGCAATGTCTATTGCTTCCGCCAAACAGCAGTGTAAATGCACTATTGTGTTCTGGTTTGAAGGACATTGTAGCCAGAGTGACTACTGGACACATTAAGACTTCACATGTTATGTCTCAGATAGAATCGTAGTGGAATTCCAAGCATTGTTTTGTAATTATGGTGTTGCTTGGTTTTGTTACTGTCCATGAGCGGTCGTATCGTTTACCATCAGGCGATTGGCACACTCGTCTCGCCATTGATTGCAATAAAACAAAACACTAGCGCTCTTCAAATTGGGATGTCTACATACATAATATCATTATTATATGCCACAGTCCATGTTT
This sequence comes from Hyles lineata, assembly GCA_030180105.1. Classification (NCBI taxonomy): domain Eukaryota; kingdom Metazoa; phylum Arthropoda; class Insecta; order Lepidoptera; family Sphingidae; genus Hyles; species Hyles lineata. The sequence continues at coordinate 3,128,475 of JARJEE010000023.1, forward strand.
ATTTTTTTGCAAAAGGGTTACAGAGACGAGACTATCGGTAATATAAAACTATGTTTGAGATCGAAATACGAACACAAAGCAGAGTATCTGGAAATTGAAAGCAGAACATTTCGCAGCCAATTCAAGCCTCCACGAGATCAATAAAACTTTTAGATATTAAGGCCAAGTTGCAAAAACTAATTTTGATAATAACTTTAATTTTTCAAAGTCGAAGGTATGGGCCAAGTTACTTTGTGCAATTTGCCTTAAATTAAGAACTTAAAATAATTAACTTCATATAAAAAAGTATGGATATCATAATAAAAGAGTACGAACTACTATTATAAGTACAAGATGAATCACGTACAAGGCAGATGGACCGTACAAATTCTCTTTATTGTTCCGCCGCGCCGAAATATTATAGGACAGGCCCATTCAAACAAACTGGGCTTTGTGAGAAAATTCTTTCATATCCCCCAGTATACTATCTTTGCTGAAATTTTATTAAGTGGAAGGAAAATAACGATGTCATAAGTCTCAAACTAGGTTTTTTCTTTTGTATTTTTACTAATGCGATGTAGCATGGCAATGTACCGAATGCTAAGTGTATTAACGGAATGACCTTTTAGGTCACTCCAGACATTAATAAACTTAGTGTGTACTAATACGAAGGAATGGGGTCATAATTAATGATTTACATACATACATAAACTCACGCCTTTTCCCAGAAGGGGTAGGCAGAGGTGCCAGGACATCCACATTTCACCTTGTATGTTCCGTCCCATAATGTGATAGGTGGCGAGCCTATCGCCACATCGGGGACAAATTCCTGACTCTGGGCTGATAATGAATAGAAAAATCCAATATCACTTTGCCCAACCCGGGATTCGAACCCGAGACCTCAGCTTTGTAAGCATACCGTAGTACAACTACGCCACCGAGGCAGTAATTCTCAAACTAGGTTTTTTCTTTTGTATTTTTACTAATGCGATGTAGCATGGCAATGTACCGAATGCTAAGTATATTATCGGAAAGGATGACCTTTTAGGTCACTCCAGACATTACTGAACTTAGTGTATACTAATACGATGGCATAATTAATGATTTACGACTTTTAATACTAAAAGTGGGGATATACGAGTATGGGACTCATACAGTAATATGTATAATTTTTAATTAATTTAAGTTGTAGCTATATTTTTAAATTCATCGTTGAGTAATTATTGACGTGGTTTATATAGAATACATATCAATTATTTAATTATTTTTTATTGTTACAAAGTTTTCAGCCATCCAATTCCATATTTACCATTGCTATCCAATTTACAACGAATATTGAGTGAAAATCTAAAAATACATTAAATCTCCTAGTCAGCAAATTTTCAATTATGAATGACATTGGTCCATTCGTTCAGAAATCTGTAATCTCAGCGGACCAATTAGTGAATGAAATCGCAAATTACTTTCACAAGTGTCACTGATCAGAATGAGAATTATAATTAAAATTCTTTTCTTCTGAAAGCTGCCGTTTGGCGTACGGCCAGTAGGCAGATCATTTCGCTGGCTTGTGGTTAATTTATTCTTTGGTTGTATGACTTTTAAGGGCTTTGTTTTAATTTGCCCTTGTTTATTTCTTTGTGACGTCAAATTAGCAAACGAGAAAATGACTCACAAGATAAATTTAACAAGCAAGAAACATTTGAAATCTTGCAGTGGGAGTAAAAGAAAAAGAAAAACGAATCTAGTGACGTCACTAGGCTTAACATGCATTACAAAATGCGCGTGTGAAAGAGACAGTAAGATGTCTGCTCTTTAATTTTAAATACTAATATTTCCTTAATTGAATCCAGGATACTTTCATACTGTTTTGACACAAATGCTTTGTTTTAATAGTATTAGTGTTTGTGCGTATAATAATGCAAAATATCGAATATAGTGAAATACCGTATTGTAACATTGGTACGTTACTGAGTCCTTAAATGAAAGGGAAAATAATGGCGTAAGAATCGTAAGAAGAATCTCAGTTACTGAACAAAAGCCTAAATTGTTGCATGTTGTATGCGCGTTGCATCGCTTTTCTATGGGACAGTTTTTTCACCCCGATAAAGCCAGCCCATTCCTACAGTAGTCAAAAGTAAATAGGATGTGTTTTAAAATATATTGAAGGATATTGCAGCCAGAGTAACTACTGGACATATTGAGACTTAACATCTTATATCCCAGGATGGCGAGCGCAGTGGATGGCCAAGCATTACTTTGTAATTTAAGGTGTTGTTTGGTTTTGCTACTGTTCATGAGCAGTCGTATCGCTTACCATCAGGCGAACGGCATGTTCGTCTCGCCATTCAGGGCAAAAAACAAAATATTTTTTAAATAGTGGTGGAACTACACGCTCGCTTTTCAGGCGTGTTAAATTGATTGGAAGTACTGGTATGGATCGTATTTTGTTACAACATGTTTTCACACGCTTCGTTACCGTTAAATATCGTAACATAATATGCGAATATATTTATAAATATTTATTACATAAGTTGGACTCAAACTTTCGTTGACTTTCTCATTATTTTTAGTTTTCATAATTTTTACAACGACATTTATAAAGATTAATTTTAGCTGCCCATAAACAGTAACACCAATCAAGTTGTGTTCACACAGAGTACGATGTACACACAATTATTATTTGTATAAACACAATTTTATTTCATATCGCTTGTGTATACCAGCTTTGTGAACCAAGTAAAAAAATAGCTGCCTATAATCACACCACGTAAAACTTATCTTGTATTAATTTCTAGCAATAACTTGCAACAATGTATTTAAAACCGAAACACAACACTGGTTACACAGAGTTGATACATCCATCGGTATTACCTAAATTATCGGTATATCGATTTGGATATATTTCCAAATCGGTAAATATCACATTTACCCAGACTCTACTTAGAATAAACTCCAATATCACTACATAGTATAAAACAAAGTCACTTTCTCTGTCCCTATGTCCTTTTGTATGCTTAAATCTTTAAAACTACGCAACGCATTTTGATGCGGTTTGTTTTAATAGATAGAGTGATTCAAGAGGAAGTTTTATATGTATAATACGTACATATTATTGTAAAGAAATCTATATGCACCCGGGCGAAGCTGGGTCGGGCCGCTAGTATAATATAATAATAAGTTCAAAATTATTTTCCCAGTAATAAACCGACAAAGGAAGTACAACTAACGAAATATATTTAGTACGAAATTAAGATAAGGCAAGAAAGTTGCCTCCATGGCAGAACACCGCCGATTTTGTTTAAGCAACTCGCAAATTTTATTTATTACTCCTTGAGTTGGTTACGGGGCAAGTTTGAAATTTATTTTCATGGGGTGTATGGGTACGTTTTACGCTTACTACTTTATGGTTAAGACAAACCTCTTAGTTGTTTTCCACTCTTGGTATTTAATCAAGTGTGACAGCAAATCAATTTAACTACCATTAGCGACCGGGCCTGGCTCCGCCCAGGTTACATACACTTTTATGAAAATATTCTAAATAAATAGCACCCAACGGTCAAACACATAGTCCTGACTTGTGTCGTGGGTATCAGGAATTACGAGAGACTTTTCCGTCTCACACACACCCAGACCCGAAATAAATATTTGTGGGCCGCACAAACATTTCTCTCGGTGCGGGGATCGAACCCGCGGTCTTTCGTTTCATATAAAACACACAACAAACAAACATGTTTACAACAAATATATTTTCAATTCGAACCAGTACTTTCTGAGATTAGAGGTAACAAACAAACAAACTCTTCAGCTTTATATATTAGCATATATTATCACCTCAGAGTCAGGAATTTGTGCACGGTATGGCGATAGGCTCAACCTCTATCACATCCTGGGACGGAACACACAAGGCGAAACGTGGTTGTAATGGTTACTACCAGCACCTCTGCCTACCCCTTCTGGGAAAAAAGCGTGAGTTTATATACGTATCTATAGAGAGGTTGACGTAAAATATCTCACGACACAACTTCAGTGCTCGTTCATCGACAACTCCAATGCAACACTTTGTGACCAGATGTTGCGAAACTCGGGGAGCTGACAAACTCTAAGTCATATCTGAGATGTGCCAGATGAGAACGAACATTATAGATAAATAATCGACTACCCACTGATATGGTATATTTTTTGTAAGTCGTACTTTCGTTTATAGAGGAGACACATGCCCTGCATTGTGACGAATATGATAGAAAGTTTTGGTCTTCTTTCTGATCTGACAACAATCATACTCCATCAATTATGTACCTATGATGTCAATTTATTTCTGTTTTAATTTAATTATTTTGTGTATTTTATTCGAAGTATCAGTATTGGCAGCTTAGCTTAGCAGGTGTTGCTGTAGTCTGTGAGTAAAGTAGACTTTCTTTAAAAGTTCACAAAACAATGAGAATCACGATGTATCTGTTTTTGTAGGTTTGTCAGCGACTGTAAATATTTACCATCAGTTGGTTCCTTTATTCGTTTGCCTCTTACTCCATAAAAAATCCCTGCGCTGATCCCTATCTTTTTTAATTTTGACAAATCCGAATATGTGTTGACTTTTTCATTCGTATTACCAAAGTAAGCAAATTTTCGCTGGAGTTGTGAGATTGGTACTTTCATATGTGTGTTCGAGACTTGTTTGGTGCCTTTAATAATGAGGTCCATTTTGCCTCGGAGAGCGCACGCTGGCAAATTGGTCGCTCGCTATCATAAATGTGAAATTTTTGAAATTTCATTTTGCTTAAAAGTCTGTAGGCACTCGGCCAGCATGGTGGACTATATGGCCTAACCCCTCTCAATCGTATACTTGATTGTAAAAGAGGCTTGTGCCTTGCAGTGGGACGTATATGAGCAAATAAAGTACGGTAAAAGTCTCATAATGAAGATTAGCCTGACAATAGTCAGGCTTGGTAATGTACCAGGACGCGTTTCAAAGGAAAGATCAAAGTAATATGAAGGATCCTGTGAGTCTTGGTCTAGCAGAAATACAAATTAAACAACCTATTACTTCGAGCCAGGACAGATAGGTTAAAAATTTGCTTTATAAGGTGGTACACTTATGGATTATATTACACGTATTGGAGATGGCAAATAAATATGGAGATTTTTGGGACGCATGGGGTAACGTGCAATTATATGTCTGACCCTTTTCCACTTTCACACAAATTCAGCCAATAGTCCCATACATAGTCTTGATCTCACACTGAGATCGAGTCTTGTGTCGTGGGTATAATAAACGAGAGACTTTACGGCCTCACAAACACCCACTCGAAACAAATATCTGTGTTTCACACAAGTATTTGTTTCGGTGCGAGGATCGAATCCGCGACCTCTCGTTTTACATTCGGCATCTAACAAACTGTGTCACGTCCAATCAATTCATCATCATCATTATATCAGCCACAGGAAGTCCACTGCTGAACATAGGCCTCCCCCAAGGATCTCCACAATGATCGGTTGGAAGCGGCCTGCATCCAGCGACTTCCTGCAACCTTAGCCAGATCGTCCGTCCACCTTGTAGGCGGGCGTCCGGCATTTCGCTTGCCTGTACGTGGCCTCCACTCAAGAACCAACTCAAACCAACTCAAATCAATTCCTATTTACTAACTATTTATAGTATTTTTGCCATCTCACTGTACCTTCAAACCCTCAAAGACCGTGCATGAACTTCTCAGTCTATAAGTAGTTGACTCTCATTTTCAGTGACTATGCATTCAGCTCACGTAATCTTCTAAATTCAGTTGTATTTATTTCGTGCGCTAAGTTTGCGATTCTGTGGGACAATTCAGCGATACAAATGCAAACCGAGCGTGAATGCTTCAAGTTTATTTTTGAAAAATGTTATTCGCCTGTAAGTGACTGTGAAATGAACTTAGCCAAATAATGTTACAGAAATACTTTTCAAGTTATATCAAGAAGCCAACGAGCAGACAGGGCACCTGATATTATACAACATCATTGGCACTTATAAAGGTATATAATAGGTTCTCCTATATACTAAAGAGATGGGTAAAGTCTAATGGTAGATTCACATCACAGTTTCCAATGTGCAACAATGTTATCGGTCGTTACTACGTGTAAGGCAACATTACCTAACATATACTAACTACACAACATGTCGCATCTTTAATATTAAACTGACCGAATCCAAAAAAAATTGACAAGACAGAATAGATCTTATGTTACAAATCTTTAAAGAACGTTTCCCAATAAATGTTTTTTTTTAGTTAGGTCTCTTTAATACTAAGGGTGCGATGTGCTAACAATTAATAACATTTTGGAATCAGATTTTGCTAAGTAACATTTGTAAACGTTGATCAGTAAAACGTTAATACGGTTTTATAACAACTTCATCGCCCTGCGTAAGATGTAAATATAACTGTATGCCGAAGGACAGATGACGACTGAAAAAGTCATCTTAGGATTTTGGCATGTTATAAGAGTAATGGTGCCTTGGTGGCGTGGTTGTACTACGGTACGGTACGGTTACAAAGCTGAGGTTTTGGGTTCGAATCCCGGATCGGGCTAAGTGATATTGGATTTTTCTATTCATCATCAGCCCGGAGTTAGGAATTTGTGCCCGATATAGCGATAGGCTTGCCCCCTATCACATCGTGGGGAGGGACATACAATGTGAAATGTAGGTGTCCTGGTTTTACCAAGGAAACCTCTGCCTACCCCTTCTGGGAGAAAAGGCGTGAGGTTATGTAAGTATGTACAAGTATGTATAACTTGTGTATAATTTTGACATTAAATCGCCATAATATACGACCGTGAGAAAAGACATAACAACGTAGCCGACACAGAATTATGTGATGTAAAAAAATTGCAAAGTCAAACCAAACATTTGTGAGAAACAAAAAATGTACAAGTTTATTGCTCCATTTTTGCTACACTATCAGAATTGAGCAATAAGACGATGCATAAAAACTAATTAGATTTCAAATTCTGCGTAATTTTAATTAGTGTAATTCAACAAAAACAGGATATCGTTTCTCCCATGAAATGTGGACGTCATAGTTCATCAAGACTTAAACCGCAATTAACAGAACTAAATCTATTTGGTCAGCCAAATCAACCTTAAGTAAATGATGCGTGAAGCAATCAAATTTACCACGGCTTATGCCCCAAACGATACGATATTGTCCGGTGAACCGCTGAAAGGTTCAATGAATACCATACGTCGCTTTTCTTTTTATTGCTATGAATAGCGATACGAACATGCCGTTCGCCTGATGGTAAGCGATACGGCCGCTCATAAACAGTAGCAAAACCAAACAATACCTTGAATTACAAAGCAATGCTTGGCATTCCACTGCGCTCACCATCCTGAGACATAAGATGTTAAGTCTCAATATGTCCAGTAGTTACTCTGGCTACAATACCCTTCAATCCGAAACACAACAGTGCGTTTACACTGCTGTTTGACGGGAGAAATAGACACTGCGGTGGTACCCACCCAGATGGCCTCTCACATATGAGAGACCTACCACCAGTGCTTGGTGGTTGCAACGGGGTGAAGATGGTTGGGGTTATTGAAATTTTGAAATTGTTTCACCTTGAATTTAATATGCCTTTAAAGAGAAATAATATACAGATTGGTTCCAAATTGTGCAAAATCTTAAAGGTAGACGCCATTAATTTAAGATACTGTCTGAGATGCTTATAATCCGGCTAAACATTATCTATACATATAAATAAAATTGAAGTGTCTGTTTGTAAAGTGAAAAAAAAAAATCGAACTACATATCGTTATAACACGATACCTATAACGAAAATGACCTTAGATTTTTTTTTGTCTGTCTGTCGGTCTGTCTGTCTATCTGTCTGTTTGTTCTGGCTAATCTCTGAAATGGCTGGACCGATTTTGACGGGACTTTTATGGTCAGGTAGCTGATATAATAAGGAGTAACTTAGGCTACATTTATTTTGGAAAAAATCTTTTAATTTAGAAAAAAATAAGTTTTTGTTAAATTCCACGCGGACGAAGTCGCAGGTACAGCTAGTAATAACTAAATGATAAGATACGATGCTGAAGTTGCTACCGCTTTATTCGATAATCCCAGCGGAGGTATTCTGAGGTGGTCAAGACCATAACATAGATAAAGAGGTTTAAGCAGATATCAGGTGTCGGCGTATCTCCAAAGGTGTATGATCAGACGGACTTAAATTCAATCTAGTTTATTATTTCATCTTCAAATGTGATAGAATAAATACTCCCAAGAGTCAAATAGATAGTTCTGAACCTACATTAAGATCAATTAAGTCTTGTGTCGTGGGTATCAGGAACTATGAGAGACTTTGCGGTCTCCCAAACACCCAGAACCAACACTAATATTTGTGGGCCACACAAACATTTGTGTCGGTGTGGGGATCGAACTCGCTACCCCTCGTTTCACAGTCGGCGTTTAACCAACTACGCCACGGAGGCTGTCAAGGTGGTGTCAAAAAGTGAGCCTATCGCCATGTTATGCGTAAATTCCGATCCAATACAACTTATATATTTTGACTCTTAAAGCCGTATAAATTACATAAAGTGAAATGCTTCTAACCCAGTGCGATGATTTAAATAGCTGCAAACGATACCGCCATAGACAAACAGAATCCTTAATAGTGCATACCCATATATATACAACGATGAAGTAAATCAATTTCTTAGAATTGATATTAAACATATTCATTACAGCAGTCATCGTCTCTTTATACCATGAAGTTACTATACTCAAAGGTCAAAGAAGTTGTCATCGTAATGTTAGTACTTGGATTTCAAAGGGCATATTCCACGAGATTTTCCTCAAAGGTTTTGTGGTATGTTGTATAATAATTACTATCGTGTTCACGTCATACTAAGGGGATTTTTTAAGTAGTTCCAAATTAATCGTTTCTTAGACCTTCGTGAATGTTACACATTGAAATAATACTATTATTTATGGATTTTATTGCGGATTTGGTTTAGTTTTTATATTTTGTAACTTCCCGAAATTTTTATTACTTTACGCCCCATGACCACGAAAGTTATTAGTAATAGTTTTATTTCAATGTGATTCAAAATTCCTAATAGTAAATTTAGATTACGATCTTATATAACTTGGGTTTAGTTAGGTCAGGGCGGTAAATTCTCGCGTTAATATCTCTGTATTATATGCTATAGAATTAGTAATATCGATTATAGACCTCTTTTTTTCATAGGGAAAAACCTTTTAAATTCCCGCACTTGGCGTGAGTGCCGGATTTTTACCGACTAAAACCCCATGTTCCTCCTCCCAGGACCTCACAAAAAACACTTCGTAGTTCCTCCAGTCGTAGCTTGTAAAAGCACTACTTTCTTACTTTTTACTTTTTTTTTAAACTTTTAGCTTGTTAGGAAGATGTCTGGCATCATCTCGGCGTATTTTATTCCGAGCAAATTTAGAACTAGTGAGCTAATGTACTGAATCATGCATTCGGAATCAGATAGTATTGATTTAGTGGCAGCGTGAACATAATATGGCTGTGAACCGAGCGGTTCTGGAGTAGATTTCCAAGTTGGGCTGACTTTTTATGTCTTTTATGGGATATAATTTATGATCGGTTAGGGAATAGGCTCAAGGAATTGTCGACAGCACTTGTGTCACTTCTGCTTCCCACTTTGTATTTATAGGTATGCCCTTACGTATTTATGTGTGTAATTTAAATTATGTGTTTTGTAATTGAGAAAGTTTTACTCCATTACTTTCTACTAACTCCAATAAGTCTAAAATATCAATAAATTTCAAACAACTTAAAATTAATTACAATGAAACAAGCTTGAGGGTTACTTCCAAACTTGTTTATATTGCCGGTGTAACTTCGATCAAATATACACTAGATTATAAGTAACGGCCTAAAAAAGGTAAGAGAAATAAGAGCACGAATAAGCGTGTGCTCTTATTTGATTTTAGTATGTCCCAAAAACATAATAAATCTTAATTTAAAGGAATAAGGTTTATTGTTACCTGAAGTTGATTATAATTTAAGACTTTTTGCTACAACTCGTAGTTCGAAATTCAAATGTATGAGTATAAGCAACCTCGACCACTTTTGGCGTGTGATTTTGTTCCAGACCCTTTATCTAGAATATATTTGATCGAAGCGGTATAATATCAAAAACTGAATTTAATTAACTCCATTTCAATATAATTATAAATCTAAATTTTCTTTCGCATCAGGGGCTGCTTGTTTCCAATATTAAAACAAGGTGGATCGTCCCAAGTTACACAATGTTGTTTGAAAGTGAATTTAAATTAACCAGACTTTAATTTAAGTTACATATTCGTTTGGCCCTTACGCGTATTGTTTTAATTTTGGCACGATAAATGCATTTAATCATAAGCAAATATATTTGGATTTATGACTGTATTGGTAGTCAGTCACCACGCACTAAAAGAGTGAAGGAAAACATCATGAGAAAACCAGCATAGCGACTAGTAAAACATCTTTGGTACGTAAAGACCGCTACCCTGTACTAGGAAGCGTGATGGACTATATGGCTCATTCCTAATTTACACCCAATTGTAGAGAAGATCCGTGCCCTGCAATGGGATATATTGGCTGATACATTATTCACATACATATATACATAAACGCAGTGTAGTTCGGTTCTCGATTTGAATTCTCTTAACAGTCGACGTGGAGTGGTTTTCGCACTGGTCGATACAATTATTGGCCTAATTGTAAGCGGAGTACATGCACAGGTGAAATCGAAACGCACACATATCTGGGTCACTACGACGGGTTCTTGACATTGGTCAAGAACTAAGGTGATCCAATTTTACAATAAAAATAAAAATCTTGTAGCCATTTTATCTCTTTAGTTATTGATGGGATCTGTCTCAAGAACTAGATAAGATCCTTTTAATTTTTGTTTTATTTTTATTAGAAGTACATTATTTTTTTTAGCTGGCTTGATGCCCAGATGTCACTTAAAACACGTTTATTATATATTATTACCGTGCTTAATATGTCCAGTGAAAATTATTCTTCATTTAGAATTTAGTTCCGATGTCTGCACCAATAACGGATATACGTTGCCAATTTAATGTGAGTGAGAAATATGATTCTAATAAGTTAACATCACTAAAATACAACTAAAACAATTGATAAAATGAAAAGATAATTTGAACAAAAACATAACATTCTAATTCTACAGATTAGATAAACATTTGACTAGGTTCTTTATAACAAAATTAACATTGGAATAAAATTTCATTTTATTTAATAATTATTGTGTTGTGATTGTATGAACCACATCATAGTAACAGCTGAGTGACCACTACCAGCGACCGGGACTAGCCTTCCTTTATTTTTTATTCCGTACTTTTATAATAACCATCTTTCTGTATGTTGCGACTGTGACAAATATTTTTTTCCTTTCTTACTTATTCGATAATCCAAGGTGGTAGTCAGATAAACAAAATCATGGCCTCTCTGAGAATTTATGAATTTCAAATGTATGTGCATTGTGCAATGTAGACACCCGCAGTAGGCCAGCGTGGTGGATTAAGGACTCAATTTCAATAGATCATATTTCAATGACAGAGGAGGTCCACGATCACTTATGGAATATTTATTGGTTAAAATTATTATTGCTGGTATAGTTTTTACTGTAATTTTTAAATGAATAGGTATTCAAAGTTGTTAATTTATATCAAATAGGTACTAAAATTTAATCAACTCGACTGTTAAGTACTCAACTAAAAAACGCCTAAATTATTTATACAATGATGCATTAAATTAATGTCAGATACGAATCAAGTTTCTTTTATTGGGATTTTTTTTGTATTTGTTTATGACTGTTTTTGTAACAAACTGTTTCTTCGCTCTTGACTTATTTATAAGATATATTAGGCATAAATATCATAATTCATTTTTCATCTTTTTGTAGTAATAAAGCATTTTAAGTGCTTCTTAAAGATGATATACAAAACATCAACATTGTGAAAAGCATTCCGTAATTCATCACAAATCTAAATATAAATATTTCGAAAATTTATTTGAATGCAAGCAACATATTGTTTAAAGTTAATCAAGTGGAAAAGTGCAGTCGACAATAACTTTAAGGCGGGGGGTACGACCTCCCCGACCTTGATCGCGAGTCCGGCCCTGTGTGAAGGTGCCTTTACACGTCACACAGGATGACCTGGTCGACATTGCGTTGGTCATGACAATCATTGCTATAAAGATCTTGAACAAAAATAGTCTCGCATGTTTAATTATGTGCGATTCATTGGCGATTTCAATTACTTGCGTTGTTAAAAATAACGTTTTATTTTTGGTTTAATATACTGCAGTAAATCACCAGTATTTTTTAATATCAGTACTAGTAATTGGTTTTTAAAGTGCGCTTTAAACCGCGATGTAAAGCGATTGAAAAGGCTGATATTATTGTGTCAAATGATAGGTATAGACCGTCTAGGGTGTTATGGCGTGTGAAGGTGTGGTTGTCATGCTATTGACAAATATTAGAAAAAGTTTTTTCTTTTCACATTTTACTACATACTGGGCATATCTAGACTGCTACCGAAAACGAAGCTGGGTGGTAGTTTTAGTGACTACAAACAAAGTGCAACAAAAATTTTCGCATAAACAGGCGACAATTTTTTTGGCTAAAAGAATTTACACAGTTGTTTGGCGGGAGAAATAGACTTTGCGATGGTACCAACTCAGGCAACCTTTCACATATGAGAGACCTACCATCACTGTTTTTTTATTTGTCTCTACCATTATAAGGTACATCGGTAATGTATGTATGTATGTACATATGTACTCCATGTATGTATAAATGTGGGCAATGTGTATGTGTGCGCATTTTGAAGTATATTTCGCAATTGCGTTTTGTTCAGCAATATACGATATAATTTAGCATATCTTATACAAAACAAATAGCAACATCAAACAAACTCTTCCAGAGACATTTAATTGTAATAAAAAATAATTGGGAACAACAAAGAAATGTTGAAGATACAAACAAAGCCCTTATTAATAAGACTTGTAAATTAAGTGAAAGCAAACTACTTGCAATTGGCCCGGACAAGTTTTAATTAAATTTTCTTTGTTTATCTCAATTTATTATTACAAAGGCAAAGAGGATAGGGCGCACCTGTTTATGATTGTTACAGCTCATAATTTCTTGAAGCTTTTTTTGCAATGAGTGGCGAGATGAGCATGGCGTTCGCTTGATGGTAAACAATACGACCACTCATGAACAGTGGCAAAACCCAATAACACCTTGAATTACAAATTGTTAGCGTTCCACTTCGCTCGCCCTCTTGATACTTATGATGTTAAGTCTTAATATGTCAAGTAGTTACTCTGGCTTCAATGTCCTTCGTACCAAAACACAACAGTGCATTCTACACTGGTGTTTTGACGTAGACCCGTACCAAAACAAACATTTGTGTGATCCACAGGTATTTGGTCTGAGCGTCTATGAAACCGAAAAGTCTCTCGTAGTTCCTGATACCCACGACACAAGACTTGATCTTAGTAAGGGGTCAAGACTGTCTATGTGCCTGTTGGGTATATTAATCGATTTCCCATGATATCCCGTTCATGCCGAGTCATGATTGACAACAGTGTGTCTCTACCATTTTTAAATTTTATACACAGGACAAACCTAAAACGCCATATATTTACGTGCGTCATTATGACGGCTCATTAACCAATGTATACCAATTTTGAAATGTGAAAAATTGAGACTTTTTTACATTCGTGCGATAAAGTGTAATATTGCTTGTGTGTTGCTAAAATCATAATATAACCCCTAGCTTGCTAATGCGTCTTTTGATACATAAAGTGTTCTATATTATTTTATAAAATCATATACCTACTTATCACTCAAACAGGGCGATGGTAAAAAAGGACTTTTTTTTTAAATTATTTCTTTTTGCTAAAATTTTGATGCATTTTGTCTGATTTTGAAGTCTACCACCTGGTTTCATTTTTACTCGCAGTTTAGATACATCAGGATAATTATTATATGTCAGATTTATTGTAGTGAAGTATTAAAAATGTTGTTAGCAAGTAATCCTGGGCTCTACCACTAGTCTTTGTACAAAAATATACTTATCACAGTAAATTGCAGCCACAAAACATAAACGGTAATAAGCGTCGCCTGATTTCATTATAATTTTAACTTGTGAATTGTGAAAGTAGTTATTACGCAGAAACTGGACCGGACCACATTTAAGGGAAAAGTTAAAAATAATCAAGTTTTAAATTTAACGGTGTCTGTAACTCGGAAGGCAGACACTGACCCCCTTATTTATAAGGACTTAAAGCAGTTGTCAAATGCCGTAATATGATCTGACTCAAAAACGCTATTCATAAACTTCAATCAAATATATGCTTGATACAGGGTCCGGAACAAAATTACATGCCGAATGTGGCCGAGATTGCTAATCGTTTGCTAATACTTATACATTTGAATTTCGAACTACGAGATTTAGCAATAAGTTACATTATAATCAACTTCAGGTAACAATAACCCTTGTTCCTTTAAATTAAGATTTATTAAGTTTTGGACCATACTAAAATCAAATAAGAGCACACGCTTATTTATGCTCTAATTTCTCTAGCCGATTTTAGGCCGTTACTTGTAATCTAGTGTATATTTTGTAAGACCGAAAAGTCTCTCGTAGTTCCTGATACCCACGACACAAGACTTGATCTTTGTGTGGGGTCAGGACTATATACGTGACTGTTGGGTGTATTTATTATTATATTATTATTTAAACGAAGTTCATAGACGTCAAAAATTACTAATCAGCTGTTTAACAGCTTAATAACTTTAAAATTTCCGAGTCCCTTGTTTAGGTAAATTTTAAGCAGAAAAATGGCAGATCTGTCAGCTGGACGCACAGGGCGTTTGAAATAAGTGTCAAATGAACGAAATTAAAATATTAGTTAAAATATGCACCAAAAACCATTATGAATGAAAATGAAATTTTTTAACATAATTTAATTTATTTATGTTTAAATGGTTGATTAGCTGTTTCTTTTGAATAAAGGCCTTTGCCTCTATTCAAAAGAACGATATTTCTTTAGATATCGTTCGATCATTACCACTATAAGTTATGTGTGAAACACTAAATATTTTTTTATAAATCACAACAAATTATTAATGAATTGCTCAGATTAAAAACAACTTGGAACTTTTGTAATAATCACTGTATTGTGAATTTGTTTTGAAAAGAGCAACACTGGACTTTCTTGCTAGTTCTGCTCTTGTAAAAACTGCTGATGCTGCTGTTATTGACTATCAATGCACACATAACTTCGAAAAGTCAGAGGTGTGTCCTGGGATTTGAACCCGCGACCACCGTGAACATGTTGGCAGTTGCGTCTGATCCGTTTACCAACAGGCCACTACGACTTATGACAAAATAATTAAGTGTTCAATTCGGTGTATTTTTAGCCGATATTTCTCTTTATTATTTTATGATGTGTACTTAATATGGGTAAAGCAAACGTGGGTGACTGTTATTTATTTAACGTGTATTTAAGTTTAGACTTAAAATAACATTTGCGTAGATGAATTGTCATATTTTTGGTGGTTCTATTTAAACGGTCATGGATGCGAATTGCGAAAGAAAATGCGAAACCGCTTTCCGAATCGGGTGGTAGATAAAAACATGACTGAATATAATAATAATAATAATATCCTTTATTGCACACACACATATTTTATGGAATAGTACATGTTACACTTACAGTTAAAGACAAAATATTGTAGGTACAAAGGGCGGTCTTATCGCTTTAAGCGATCTCTTCCAGACAACCTAGTGATGGACAGAAATGCAATAATTAATAATAGTGGCTAAATATGAATATATATGATGTAGAACATCTTATTTTTATTTCATTTCATGTTAATTGCTCTAGTTTGCGACTCTATAAACTATAAGTTAGTTATTTTAGAAACTAGTATACTATTGAATTAAAAACTTACTTTCATCGGTAACCGAGTTCGTAGAATATTCCCTTCAGTACTCGGCACAAGTAATGCGTTTAAAATAGTTTTTGATATACTTTCATATGCCTTTTGCAAGCAGTCAATGCATGTGACGTGAACCAAGATAAATTGTATAAAAAAGATTTTTGTATTTTTGTCATATTAGAAAAATGTAGTATATTAATTAAAAAATAGAAGAATATTTAACGTTAACGTAGTGTAAAACGTCCTGCTAC
Organism: Hyles lineata; assembly: GCA_030180105.1. Classification (NCBI taxonomy): domain Eukaryota; kingdom Metazoa; phylum Arthropoda; class Insecta; order Lepidoptera; family Sphingidae; genus Hyles; species Hyles lineata. The sequence goes on from JARJEE010000023.1 coordinate 3,144,693, forward strand.
TCAATGGACTGACGATTTGAAAAGGGCGGCGGGTAGCGGATGGATGACAACTGCTCAAGACCGGATGATTGGCACTTGGGAAGGCCTTCGTCCAGCAATACGGCGATAGGCTGAATAAATAGTATATTAATTAAACCACTGCAATTCCTTAAGATATGGTAGTTTATTAAAGTTTATAAGGATATTAACTTTATTTATAAGAATTTCTATGGTATGTAAGTCCGCCAACCCGCACTAGGCCAGCGTGGTGGACTATATGGCCTAACCACTCTCGATCGTACTCTAAATTGTAGAGTAGGTCCGTGCCCCGCAGTGAGACGTATATAGGCTGATACAGATTAACTTTGCATTATTGTACCACGTCGTTTATCATTATAATAGAATGTTTGAAAAATAAATATTGTAACATTTTAATTCCATACAGTGCCTAGTTTTAGAGATTCATAAATCGTGTAATTAGTATGTAACGCCTAATAGTTTTATACATATTTTATATTTTCGTTCAAATATGAGCGTGGGAACCAGAATTTAATTAACAGGCTGACTGCCTAAATTGTGATATTTAAACAGATACATGAATGGTGTTCATTTGAATTTTAAAAATGGAATATCTCACTACCAACCTTCACGCTAATCACTAAAGAGGTTTTACATTTTTTTAAATAATACAATGAAGTAAGAGAACCTTTTTGTTAGGCAGTCTGTTTTTTTTTTTGTAAGACTTACGTCAATACATCTTTATGAAACACAGTAACGTGTATATGTACCGCATTTGGACGTAACTGCGTCCGCAAATTGCACAAAGGTGCATAAAACCCCCTGTAAAGGACTTTTATGTTTCGGCAAAATGAGGTTGTAATAAATTGTGGGAAATCGTAATGTGAGTCGAGAGGGCGACATACTAGTGACTACCGAGTTTCAGATCCAGGCTTATACTGAAATCGTATTTCGTAGGATTGAGTTAGTCAAATGGACTTTGTAGGATGCTGTTGGAAATCTATACCAACATAAATAATAGTTTATAAAACCAAAAATCCGCTCTCGTAAAAGACACTAATTAAAAAGTAAAAATAATTTTGATGATGAGTTTATGATTAGGAAATGAAGTAAAATACATTTATTTATTTATTAGTAAAAAATCTATTTAAATCTATCTAAATCATTTCGGACCAACGCATCTATATTACAAGAGCTCAAAATATCATCACGATTGTCATCTGAGTGTCTACGCAGAATTCTTGAATACTTCGGTCACATTGCAAGGAAAGACAGTGACAACCTCGAAAAGCTGATTGTGACCGGCAAAGTAAACGGGAGAAGACCTCGTGGACGGAATCCAATGCGTTGGTCTGACCAGATCCGCACCACTCTTGACACTACACTACACATCGCCCTTCACACCGCCACGGACAGAACCAAATGGAAAAAACTCGTTCGGATGAAGACGATGCATAAGGAAGGTCACGACCCTCAATATTGAGGAACACGACGCAAGGAGGAGGAGTAAAAAATCTAGAGTGATATTAAGTAATTGTTATAAGCACCCCATGCTTGTAAATGCTGTCAAATTACAAATAAATCTGACGTTTTCAAGTGTTTGGAAATCGATTTCAAAGATTTATTTACAACAAACATAAAGGCGACGCTAATAATATGTATAAGCGTGTTAATATAATAAGAATATGTAGAGATTTAGTAGGTAATATAAGTAACCGAATAATTATAGATAAATTAATAAATAACACCCAAGAGTCACGCACATAGTCCTGGCCCCAGACTAAGATCGAGTCTTGTATCGTTATTATCAGGAACTACGAGAGACTTTTCAGTCTCACAAACACCCAGACTCGAAAGAAATATTTATCAGCCGCAAATACATATCTCGGTGAAGGGATCGAACCCGTGGCTTCTCGTTTCACAGGCGGCGTCGAACCAACTGCGCGACGGAGGCTATTAATGATGATAGGCATTTTACTTGCAAAATAAAATAAATAGATGTGATTGATGGATAATAGCACCGGAAAAACTTAGCTAAGCGACACGAATTAGTACGTTGATGAGCTAAGATGTTTGCATCATTCTTATTTCTTTGTATGACTGACTTGTAGTAAACTGCCTCGGTGGCGTAGTTGTACTAGAGTACGGTTACAAAGCTGAGGTCTCGGGTTCGAATCCCGGGTTGGGCAGTGATATTGGATTTTTCTATTCATTATCAGCCCAGAGTCAGGAATTTGTGCCCGATATGGAGATAGGCTCGCCACCTATCACACCGTGGGACGGAACATACAAGGCGAAATATGGGTGTCCTGGCACCTCTGCCTACCCCTTCTGGGAAAAAGGCGTGAGTTTATGTATGTATTTCTTAGTATTTTGAGCGAAGTTCAAAGAAAGTTGCTAATTTTACAAAAATAAAGTTGTATGACAAACGTACTGACTGTACTGTACTGTATCAGCCAATATATGTCCCTTTGCAGGGCACGGGTCTCCTCTCAAATTGAGTACGATTGAGAGTGGTTAGGCCGTATAGTCCAGAACGCTGTACTAGTGTGAATTAGCCGACTTTACATACTGTAGACATTCTTACAAATCGCTATGGTATGCAAGTTTCCTCGTAATGTTTTCTCTTACCGTTATAGTACTAAAGTAATCAACATTATTTGTTTAATAAAACGTAAATACATTCACACCTTGATAGCGCATTAACTTATTCATGCAAAATCATTATCTCAAAGTGCATTTTCCTTCCAATGCGCCAGTGTAATGCAATTCAACCTTCAAATAAAAACTCTAAATATAACCTCAAAATCTTGCGCGACAACTAAAATTTTACTCGATTCCATGAAGGAAATAATGTTACTTAAAAATATGGTAATAAAACCCTCATGTACATTTTGGTTGTGTTATTTTTGGCTGATATTATATTAACGGGATCCAAAACCGGTTGCTTTAAGGTTATGTTCGTAGCGAAAAACAGTGCACGTTCGGTAACCCTACGTCAACCGCCAACCTAAGTTGATCGCCAGTCTGTTTACAGCCGCCAGAGGGGGCGCACGCGTCGCGTCTGTTTTACGCGGGAAATTCGCTCACGTATTACTTCACGAGTGTTCTCAATTCAAAAAGTGATATACATTCAAAAAGTTTTTATTTAATTGTGAAAAGTGACCGTTGTGATAGTGGCCAATGTTAAAAAGTGATTAGTGTTGCCAACTGGCTGGAAATAAATGTGATTAAAAAAGGAATAATAATATAAGTTTTAGCTGGTGAATGCGATGATCGTTGTTTTAGATCTGTTTATTGGTTTATTGAATTCAGCTGTGCAAACGTACGTACGTGGCTTGTTGTGAAGGGGATTATGCAAATATACATTACAAAAGAATTTAAATTTCCAATGTCTGCAAACGATAACACATACGAGCTGACGGCGGTTTCTATAATTACTGTAGGGAACGTGTTTTTCGTCTAAAAAAAGTAAATTGTTTTTGCCTTCGCGTTTAAGGTCGTTCTGAATTTGAATTTTATTATTATTTGAAACATAAAAGATAATACGAGTCAATAATATTTTGAGTTGTTTTTGAATGATAATTTGCTTATTACGAGTGTTGTGCGCTTCCTTTTTCAGCAAAGAGGTTTATTACTTCTTCGGAATATGTTTTATATTTTTTAAATATGAATACCTATTGAAGTTTTATACTTAGTAAAATTACTGAGCGTTTATCAGCGAAGCAAATTGTAGGAGTGTGTCGCTATCGCATGAATATGCCTTCATTTTGCGAAAGGTTATAAGTGTATTATATTTTGTTTGACACGCCTGGGAAAATAAATTTCAAATTTGGTGTTGTCTGGGATTAGATTTCCAAGACAAGAAATATTAACGAACATTCCAAAAATTACTTCCTTTCCCAGTTGAATCTACTATAGGCAATCTTTTTATATTCCAGACCTTTTAATAATAAATAATAATAATTAGTTACTCATAAATTATTAGTTTTAAATTGAATTCTATTTTTTGTTATCAAGTTGTAACTAAAATTTGAGAGTAAATTGAGGGAATAGAATTTTCAAAGAATTACTTCTTAGCCTATAATTATAGGAAAATGAAGTTTCATCAAAAACCTACTTTATAGTAATTTTTCCACTTGAAAAATATAATCATCATTTTAACCGTCCTTTACAAGTCAACATTTCAGACAATCACATAAATTGGAAGCCTAATCTAACTGAATGTTCAGAAAAATCACATAGCACCGTCCCCACTATGTTGTGGGATGAGGGCAGTCTTAAGGTTACAGATAATGAACGCATAAGCAGAGGTCGCGCAAGTTCGTTGAGTCTCACTGAATTAATTAAACGAGAAACGTCGACTGTTATGTAACCGTCTGTTACTTAATTGAATGCTGTTTTTGATAATTTTAAATAGTAATAAATATAAACACGTTATTCTGGTTGTGAGTATATCAATCGAAATAGTGTTCGAGATTTTTTCGTACCAATGATAGAGCACATCTCACAACAATAAAGATTTTTCAAATCGAAGAACTTTTACTTAATTTCTTGACCTGAGATTCAAACCTAAAGCTTCACTGTTCACGACCCAAGCAGAAATATTTCAGAAATCGAAAGCCTACTCTAAATAGATTGCCTAAACTCGGATTTGAACCAAAACCTTTCGTTCCACAGTTAATATATGCAAGTAGATTATGTATGGAAAGTTTCTCGACAATTGTGCAATATCAGGTGCATATTATGCTGATCTCTCATTGATAAAAGGATAATAACAATATTGATCGTTTGATAAACTATGATTTAAAACATTGACGTAAAATATATGGACGGGGCGGAGAGCGGGAAAAGTGTTGTCACAAAAGTGGTCTGCAGCATCAGTGCAGCGGTTGTGACGTCACAGCGCACCGGTTTGTAAGTCGTTGACAAATGCCTAAGTTGATAATAAGTGATAAGTGCAATACAGATGACCGAAAGTTAACAAAAAAAGGTAATATTTCTTATCACCGCTAAGTAAAAATTATATTACTTTAAGTAAATATAACATTTATTTTAGCATTATTGAAAAACGATTTCATGGCCGCCATTGACGTAAAAATCTGACAGATGGCGCGATTTTCACTGGCATCTTTTTGACGTACCCAATGTACTAAAGGGCCTATCCTTAGTTTTTAAACCAATGATTTAAAAGCAATAAATATTATGCACAATTATCATTAAGCCTCTTCTCTAGATGGTATTAGAAGAGTGCAAATGCACTCACATTCATGTATGAAAAAACATCGTGATTTCGTACCATCGCGTCGTGATAAATTAATATTCAATACTCGATACATCTAGCCTCCCAAACCCCTGATGACCGATACATCTTTCCTCTTCCCATCCATTTTCCTCCCAACTCCCCTCACGATTTGATGGTCCGGCAACACATCGATGATCCAAGCATTATAAAGCATTATTATTATTATTATTTCTTGGTAAAGATATTTAATCTTCTCGGTTCATGCAAACCGGATTTAAATTAGTACCCACGTGCCTAGGCCAAGTGAGTCTAATTGGAAGTTAGGATTTGTAGTTCATTACTTTCAATGTTTAATTGTTCTCTATTATATGAATGTGTCGTATTGAGTGGGTCTGTGATGAGGAATTTTCTGGTAATTCTACATGTATCTAAAATAACTGCTTTTTAAAGTTGAGTGTAGAGAGTGGACGGTATAATTATTATTATGAATGTTCATGGGCGGCAGTGATCACTTGCCATCAGGTGACATGTTTACCCTTAGCCGGACCTAAACAATAAAAAATCCGTTGAAAATAGAATCTTTCCCTAATCCATAATTTGTGTCTTGATATTCTTGGAATCTTCAATATAAGCGTTGAGCAGTTTTCATTTAAGTACCTACCCAAAAATTTCAATGCTAGGTAAATAAAAAAAAAATGTGGTTAATACCATACTCCACTCGTTGATATTTTACATAAAGATATGAGAAGAAACGCTAAGCTACATTATGATCACAATCTCTATAATCTATCTATCTTTAACAAGATATTTCATTAGATATTTCGATGCATTTTATGTTTAAATTAATAAAGATTGAGAGGTATAGATATGGTGCATATATTTATAGATAGTTAGGTAAGATAAATATATATGTCTATTTTTGTTTAATGTAGCGTAGAATGGTACCGTAATAGTATTGGTAGCTATTTTAACTTCTTGTTAAAGATAGATAGGATATAGAGAACGGCCGTTAGAAGGCCTTTGTGGAGTAGGGGATACTCTCGATAACTCTATTACTATATAGAATTAGATTTGATAGCGCCTTACGAAAATGATAGCTAAAACATTATCCCATCTCATGACTGTAGCCAGCCATGGGCTTAGGGTGGGGCAGCAGTCTACAATAATATGAAACTAACCTATAGCCGCGGTCTTACTCCCTTTTGGCTCTGGGCGTATGCCAGCTTGTTAATCAGTCAATAGAGGTTTATATCTACCTATAGATAGTACTTTATATAGATAATTTATTTTTTTAGGTTTGGTTAGTTACCTTACAAGTCAGAGCCAGGGTGGGGCAAGCGCCCCACTCTGCCTCACCCTGGCTACGCCCATGTCCCATCTGTCTATTAAGATACATATATTTATGTTACTGCTCCTAATTTACTATGTGAATATAATTGAATTTTCTTTATGCTGAGTTTAATTCGAAGACATTAAATTAGAGACTTGATATTGGGATGGATAACCACAACGTATTAAACTTGATTGTACTATATATAATATGTATGTACATTAAAAAATATAGAATTGCAAAGATTGAATAAAACAATAATTTCATTTTCAATTCTGTCGTTATGAAATCTGCCCATAATAATGTTAATATCAAGGAAAACTAGTGTTCTAAATGAAGAATGATTTAAGCCGTAAATCTACCATTAGCACATGTTGGTAATATATACATTTGTTTGTTTTTTTCTCTAGAAATCTTGGGTATTCAGATTTCCTCACATTGTTCTAACTTCACTGTTAAATTCGATTAGCTGCAAATTCGCATGCAGACATTAAATATTCTTTCTTGGTTTTTGAATCTGAGCCAAAGATCTAATTTTCCGGTAGTTGCGAACAATGATGTGGGATAAAACATTTTGTTGATTCTTACTTTAGTAACACTTTTAAATTTCAAAGTTCATTACCGTCTGAGATAGTCGTAAAGATTTTATTGTATTGTGAAACTTGACGTTTTTTTATAATTTGAGGTTCTATTGTCTGTCAATATACTTCTTTTGCTTTGAGAATGAGGAATAAATTAGAATTAGGCAGAAAATATTCAGCTGGGAATTTCTCTTACCATCAGGTCAGTTCTGTCGATCGGATTAATAAAGAAAACATAAAAATAGACAAATACAAGAAACATACAATTTGGTATCAGCCCATGTAAGTTCCACTGCAGAACACGGGCCTCATCTACAATGGATAGTACGATTGAGAGTGGTTAAGCCATATGCCACCACTCGGGTCTGATGCGTGTTAGCAGACTTCATACCATACCATAAAAAATATTTTAAATCGTTATCGTATGCAGGTTTCTTCACGATATTTTCCTTCATCGTTTTAGTGTGTGAATGTTTATGCTGAAAAGTCAGAGGTGAGCCTTGGGATTTTAACCCGCGACCACCGTGAATATTTTGGCAGACGTGTAGTCCGTTTACCAACAAGCCACAATGCACATAAACAATGAATAAATAAAATACAATAGAATATTCCGAATGACAAAAACAATAGAATTTATTTTAGTTTCAGCTTGTGACCCGTATTGTTTCTGATTTGCCTAGATTGCTCTTTGACAATTCGTCATTAACGTTGAATGTGTTCTCCAATATAATTGCCGTCTTATTTCAGGTTCAGTAGCCTTCAACCAGTCTTCTCTCCCTTTTTTTAATATATTGTAGACAGAGACAAAACATTGGATTGTTAACATCGAATGGTCTAATATTGAGTGTTTAATAATGAAGAACTTTTAGTCCCGCAATAAAATCAACTTCATTTTATGTGCCATGTGTTTTTCATTTGTTTTCTCATGGACAACCAATGATCGTAAAATATGCTATATTTTATGAATTAATTTCATTTTCTTCGTTTTAACTTCTAAATCACGTATGATTATGGTTAAGCCGAAGATTTATCCAATGGTAATTTTGGATTATTCCTTTCATCATTAAACCTATTTAACTAGAGTCCTGGCTATAATAATTCTACTCCATGACGTCACAGCATAAACTAAAAGTCACACTATAAGTTATTATGGATTAATGACACATAGAGGATGTGGTTTCAATGGATTTATCATATGAAGTAATAGTATCTGGTATGCGACATGCAATTATCAATACCGTTCCTTTGTTTTAAATGAGTCATATATTTCCTGGTTTACTCAGTTGTGTAAATTCATTTTTAATTTGTTTACGCGCTAATCTTCGAATAGTTCTTTTATGTGCTGCTAGATGTCGCTATGCAGAATTGGAATTATTGACGCATAGTATGAAAAGTAAAGATAGTGAATTTCGATCAGAAAAAATACATGAATTATTTTTATTAGTAATTCTTCCAATAACACTGTTGCATGTCGGTTTGCAGGAACTTGTAGCCAGAATCTACACTAATATTATAAAAAGGAAAACTTTGTTTGTTTGTTTGGTTGTAATGAATAGGCTCAAAAACTATTGGACCGATTTTAAAAATTCTTTCACTATTCGAAAGCTACGTTATCCACGAGTAACATAGACTATATTTTATTTTGGAAAAAAATAGGGTTCCGTAAGATATTTGGATTTTTCGGACACAAACTGAAAAAAATCAACCAAAGAAGTTACTTATTTTGCGTACGCTGCCTAAACTACAAAAGATAGAACCATAAAATGTTATAATTAATTGTAGATCTTATAAATATCTACAAAAAAGTCCGCGACACACTATACCTATCTATGTCGAGTGAGGCACAACAACCACATTTTTATTTAAAAATCTTGAATTTTTTTGGACTACATTTAAACACGTTTATTTTACTCATGCTATTAATTCTTATCAAAATAAATTATTTCATCAATAAGTACAGTTTATGTTGATAATATTTGGTCTTTGAATGATTAAAATTGGACGTTTGGTTTTGAAGTTGTGGTGAAATTAAAATATTACGACTTCTGCTGCACGGCCCGTTGTATAAGATATATATAGATGTTTGTGGAGAGAAGGGACATAAAGTAAAATAGAATCGAAGGTACGGGAGAGGGCTGGGATAGATTACAGATTTGTTAGGACGAAACTTAAATGCACGTTATAAAACGGGATGGATAATAAAGAGAAGGGACGCGACGGATTGGGAAGAGACTGAACAGGCGGATGAGACGGGATTGAGCCGGACAGTAGGATAGCTACGTCAAGTTTAGGCATACAAGAGTTTACACGAAAAACAACATGTATTTGGTGTGGAGTGGAATCAAAAAATATATGCACCCAGGCGAAGCTGGGTCGGGCGGCTAGTACTGGATATATTGAAACGTAACATCTTATATCTCAAGATGGCGGGCGCAGTGGAGTGAAAAGCATTGCTTTGTAATAATTTATGGCGTTGTTTGTTGCCAATGTCCATGAGCGGTCGTTTCGCTTACCATCAGCCGAATGGCAAGCTCGTCTCGCCATTCCTTGCAACGAAAAAAATAAAAAAATATTTAGAAAAATAAACAAATTCTATATTTAAAGAACTTAAAATATATAATAATACGCAATAATATTATCGATACTACAAAATTGAAGTGATTCTTCCGAGCACAATGACTGGCCATTCAATTCACCTGTACGGAGGCTTAACTCCACAAGTTCACTCAAGTGCACTTGACTTTCTTTGAAAGTTAATTTCAGAGTGAAGAACCTTTATGAATCGGTCTGTCAGAACTCTGAAGTAGTTGGTAGTTAGGCTCTATTGTTTATAGAAATTATTATATACTGTGTATGTGGCGTGTCATTCATTGTAAAATTGGTATTTATTGGTAACTGTTAAATTAAGGCTAGAAACAATAGTGGCAATAACAATAATTGAAACTTGATTAATCTGTATCGTCTAGCTTAAAACATTACTTGCCAGTTATTATAACTCTTCTGATTTTGTATCTTTCCGTCGCTATGTCTCTGTTTCAAGACGTTTTAATATATAACTCTTGAGTAATCCGTTTAATCACAACATTAACACTATCGAATGTTGTGATAGTAAAAAGTTGTGTTTTTTTCATATCATAGTTATGTTAATCACCCTATTAGTCTTTCAACCAAAGTTACTTCGTAAAGTGAAATCACGTAAAAAATACACGATCGTAGCTGTATAAGGTTATAAAAGTCAAGCTGAGAGAATAAAAAAGAAAGGACGGGGCGTTACGCCGATAAAAAGTCTCTCCAGATCGCATTTTGAACAGAAAACTTTAGCACGATTTTTTCGGTTACACACTGCATAAATTTTACGGGACTTGCTCGCGTGAGCGTAATTCTAAGACAAAGGAGAAGCTACCACGACAAAGTTTTCTGAGTGAAATGATTCGTAAGATTATACTATAACAGACCGTATAAGTAACTGTAGGGCACGGGCATCCTCTACAATCGAGAGTACGATTTAGGGGGATCAGGCCATACAGTCCACGCTGACTTAGTGCGGGTTGCTAGACTTTACATACCATATAATTTTTGTTACATCGCTATGATAGCATACCATATAGTCCAACACGCTGCACTGGCCTAGAGCAGGTTGGCGGACTTTACGTACCAGAGAAATTATTAAAATCGCTATGAAATGCAGTTTTCCTCACAATGTTTTCCTTGACTATTATAGGGCATTGTGGTTGACTCAATACACAAATGACTCCGAAAAGTCAGAGTTGGGCCCTGGGATTTGCACACGCGACCACCGTGAGCATGTTGCCACGCACTTTGTAAAAAATAATAATATGAAAATTCAGTTTTATGTACACAATAATGGTTTCGAATTGCATAGTTTATTGACTTTTATGTAACAATGCTATGACGCGAGACACGCTGCAATGGTATTGTTTCAGGTGACTTTGTACAAGGTTACTGTAAATACGTAGTATTTTACGAGTTACCTGTTACTATGGTGTTGACTTTAGCGTTTTCTTATTTGGGTGCCTCTTCAGTGTTGAAGGTAACCGTCAGGTTCGTGTCTTCTTCTTTTTTCTTCTCTTTATCAGGTGAAACAGATGTTCAATGGCGTCCATTCCCAGATGTTTCGCAGCCAAAATTTTGGCTTCATCCATCGCCTTTTCCCTTCTTTGCGTATCATTATCAACTTCTAGAGATTTATGAAATAACTGGCCGAGAAGAGAATGTTTCAGTGATATATGAAGTAAAAAATCATCATTCTAGTCTATCTTAGTAATTCACTCATTTCGGGTTTATTAGTCTAGGCTTTTATGGTGGTTACGCCCAGTAGTGGTTTTATCATTAATGACGCCTTAGGCGAGATTTCTACGGCGTCCTATAATGTCTATTCTATATTAAAATCTAAGCGGAATATTTACTGATGGTAGGTCTCTCATATGTGTGAGGCCACCAGGGTAAATACCACCGCAATGTCTATTTTTCCCACCAAGCAGTAGTGTATATTCACTGTTGTGTTTTGGTTTGAAGAACATTGTAGCCAGAGTAACTACTGGATATATTCAGACTTGAACATCTTATGTCTCAAGATAGCGAGCGCAGTGAAATACCAAGCACTGCTTTGTACTTCAAGATGTGTTATTTGGTTTCCTAATGTTAATGAGCGATTGTACCGCTTACCATTAGGCGAACGGTATGCTCGTCTTGCCATTCATTGCAATAAAAATAGAAAATCACAGATAACACTATTTATGTCACAGGAAATCCCGGCATACGGCCTAGGGAAATCACCCAACCGCGCCCTAAGATTGAAGATGTTAGTAAGCCACTTTTAACTCGTTGAAAGATGTGAATGTAAAAATGTAGTGTATGACATTCGATTTCCGGTACTGGCATTAAGTAAGGTTAATGATACCGGTAAATATATAAAACGTGACGTATGTTTATAAATGCTTTCTGGTTTTATCTGCAGTGTTGATATAAAATTTACCATTTTTGGTTAAACGAAGGACAAAAAGGAAAGTGGCATTCACGACGAATGTAAAAGTAATTTCTTCCGGACGTGAAATAAAGTTATTTTATAAAATTGATATGTGAATATCAACCTGATTTCCAGGTAATGTGGAACATTATCAATTTTATAAATAAGAGAATTGGTAACATCTGGATGTGAGGTAAAGGGAAAATGGTGGGCAATTACCACCCGCGGTCTTGACACGTGTATGTCAGTGGTAAACAACAATTTAGAATCTGCTCGTCTTTCATTTTACAGACCATCAAGTGAGCCGTTTGCTTGTTGGCTTGGCAATAAAAATATATTACTGTGTCTATCCATAATCGGGACTCTTCTGCCACTGAGAGTTCGTTTGAAAGGGCTTAGGATATTTGACAATTAGTTTAGTCTGAGATAGCGTTCTTCATACCTAGAAAATATAGTTATTTTTTTTATTTACTATTGTTTGCAAGTTTCCTGACGACGGTTTCTTTTTCCTTTAAAGTGCATTACAAAATTTTAAATTTTTTTTACGTTCGTGAATGATCAAATAATACTCAAATTATTTAATACCGTAGTAATGTATAAGCTTTGGAAACTGTCCCGCTCTCACACCTTTACTGGTGGTAGGTCTCGCATATGTGAGAGGCCGCCAGTGTAGGTATCACCGCAATGCCTATTTCTCCTGCTAAACAGCAGTGTAAATGCACTGTTATGACGTATTGAAGGACATTGCAGCCAGAGTACTGGACATATTGAGACTTAATATCTTATCTCAGGGTACCTTTGTAATTCGAGGTGTTGTTTGAGTTTGCTACTGTTCATGAGCGGTCGTATCGCTGACCATCAGGAATTATACTCGTCTCGCCATACATAGCAATTAAAAAATTGGCACGGTAGTTGACTATCAATACACATGACTCGGAAAAGCCAGAGGTTTGCCCTAGTGGTGCTATATTGGTAACCGAATTGTTGTTTTGTTGGGTTTTAATACGGTCCAAAATTGTTCATATCGCTCACCATCAGGCGAATAGTATGCTGGTCTAGCCATTAATTGGAATAAAACAAAATAATAAGATAATAAATACCCTAGTTTAATAACATTTACGTTACCTGACATTATACACTAGTCTTTGATATTATGTGACTTCAAATAAGACATAGCCCAGTTAAAACACCTTATTTAACCGTATATAAGGGATGTTGCGCAACCTGCCCGGTACGGATGACAATCGCAGTGTCTTTCGCAGGCGGGTTGTCAAAGGAACTAACTCCTTTGTGCCACGCTGCTTTCAAGTGCCTCTGAATCTACTGCTTGCAAATGTTAGTGTTTATATTAGTCGTTACGTTTGTAGGCTTAATAAATTTAATGGTGGAGCTTCGATCAAATACACTAGATTAGTAAGGGCTTAAAAATCGGCAAGAGAAATAAGAGCACAAATAAGCGTGTGGTCTTATTTGATTTTTGTATGGTCCAAAAAAATATTGAATATTAATTTAAAGGAATAACGCTTATTGTTACCTGAAGTTGATTATAATTTAAGACTTTTTGTTACATCTCGTAGTTCGAAATTCAAATGTATAAGTATAAGCAACCTCGGTCACTTTTGGTGTGTGATTTTTTCGGACCCTGTATTGAGTATACATATATCTAGTATACAATAAATATACTTTATCAAAGTGGTGGAGCAACGTGGCTTCAATTTTAGACCGGTAGCTAAGATTTGTGTTGGAAAAATGATAAATATTTAGATTTTTTTTATTGAATATTGAAGCTTTCACGATCCTACGGGACCTCACGATCACAAGTTATGTAAATTGACAGAAATATATAAAGCTGAAGAGTTTGTTTGTTTATTTGTATGTCACCTTTAATCTAGGGAACTACTTAGTCGAATTGAAAAAATATTTTTGTGTTAGATCGGTAATTTATAGAGGAATGCTATAGCTTTTACATATTCACGCTATGATCTGTAAGAGAGAAACAGTAGTGAAAAATTTAGCAAACACGAGAAAATTTTATTCTTTTTTCGTGATCAAAATCGATTTTCGAGGGATTTTAACATTTTGACCACGATTTTGAAAAGTGTATCTACAATCAAGTCAGGTCGGGCCGGGGCAGGCCGCTAGTATTAAATGAGAGAAAATACTATAAGGAAAAAGCTTTTAAGAATGACTTCGCATAGAATTACGATCTAAATATATCATCCTCTGGGAACCGTAAAATTTTACGTGACAAAAAGGAGCGATGACATTATCCGCCTATAAATAACTAACATTCATAATATCATATTTACTTCATCGCCTCATAAAACCTAAGTGCAAGGAATATACTTATAAAGAACATACTTTTGCACTTATTACAGTAGACTGCCTCGATGTTGAACTACGCTATGACTGCAAAGCTGAGGTTTCGGGTTCGAATACCGAGGTGGGCAAAGTAATATTAGATATTTCTATCATTATCAGCCCGGAATCAAGAGTTTGTGATAGATTTGGCGATAGGCTCTACAAAATTGTGGGACGGAAAATACAAGGCGAAATGGGGTGTCTTGGTTCCACCTCTGCCTACCCCTCCTGGGAACATTCGTGCAAATCTAAGTAACCATCTTTTCGTATTTCGATGGTGGCAGTAATCATTAACTACCATTAGAGAAGCCGAAGGCCTCGCTTGCCGAATTAAATTAATAAAAAAAAAAATGTTTCATAAAATGGATTCGTCAGATTGAAAAGTATTTACGGGTTATTTTTAGGGGTTAGTTTGTTTTTTATCTGTCTACCGTCGTTATCCGAGAGATATTACTCTCCAGGGAACCTTAAAGTATTCTGAGATAAAAAAATGTTTATGTTCCTTCAAACTACAACTGCGATGTTAGCCGAAAGCTTTTTTTGTATCAAATAGTAAAGTGACTTATTTAAGTTCACGCCTACTTTTTGAAAGGAAGGCAGAGATTATCGGAAAGTTTTCTGGGTTTATTTATTTTCTAAATGTTAATAGTGGTGGATATTGCCGTAAAGTGTTAAATTCCAGACCTGAACTGATACAAAAATTTTCAAAGGAATAACTCTTAAAATGCGGATTTCCCGAACTTAAATTTTAACTCAGAAGCTTAAGATTTACTCTGTCACTAGACCAATGATAAATTGTTATAAAAAACCTAACAATCAAACTGTCCCCAAAACAAAGAATATGTTTTGGTTGGCAATATCCGAATTAACAACGACATAATATTTAAATCCCCCAACAGTTGAAAAATTAATTTTCATACATACTCGTACATACATACACTAACGCCCTTCTCCCTTAAGGAGTTGGCAGAGGTGCTACCATTAATCTGTCTGTCTGTATCAGCCCATATACGTCCCACTGCAGGGCACGAGTCTACTACTACAAACTACTACTACAAACGAGAACTCTACAGAGAGGTTTTTTTTTTTTTATTGCTATGAATGGCGAGACGAGCATGCCGTTCGCCTGATGGTAAGCGATACGACGGCTCATGAACAGTAGCAAAACCAAACAACACCTTGAACTACAAAGCAATGCTTGGCATTCCACTGCGCTCGCCATCCTGAGACATAAGATGTTAAGTCTCAGTATGTCCAGTAGTTACTCTGGCTACAATGCCCTTCAGCCCGAAACACAACAGTGCGTTTACACTGCTGTTTTACGGGAGAAATAGACACTGCGGTGGTACCCACCCAGATGGCCTCTCACATATGAGAGACCTACCACCAGTAAAAGTAGTAGTAGGTTAGGCCATATAGTCCACCACGCTAACCTAGTGCGGGTTGGCGGATTAATATTCATCACAAAATATTAGTCTCCGACTATCAAAGTGGCTTCTTGATTCACACTGACAAGTAGCCCTTTCCTTTAATGTCTCAATATATGTAAGGTGCGTTGGGGTAAGACCGGACTATTTTTCGATTAATTGCAATGACCTTTGAATATAATTTTTTTGGCGAAAATTATGGTATGGATCTACTAACATCTATTCTGGTAGTGTTTGAAAATAGACAATCTACGTGTTACTTATTTTTATATTTTCCTAAAAATTATAGTAATTATTTTGTACCTAATTAAAATTAGAGTATATAAATGAAACCATCAGGGAAAGAACGGACCTAGGCGGGGAAAGAACGGAATATCTTATAAATCAACCATTATGTCTCAGATTTTAACATTTGTGACTCTAGTGTAAAAAGTGTTTATTGAAATTTATTAATAAATAACAACTTTTAGAATAGCTACAATATAATAAATTTCACGTTAGTTTTAGTTTTTAAGTACATTTTTATTCCGAACTTACCCCGTCAAGGAATTACTATAGTTTATGAGGTCCTAAACATTTGGCCCTATGTCATACGATAGATGGAAACAGCAAAATAAAGTAAAAATAATTAGGTATATTCAAAAACCATGCAAGCAAGCGTATCCGCTTTACCCTATACGCGTTTATTTTTTCTATAGCCCTATACACTGTCCTCATATATCACATAAACCTCACCTCATGAAAATATGTACCTAAATACATAGTCCTAGTATTGGGAAGGAGAAGCAAGAGTAAGAAGATCGAAATTAAACGATAATCATTGTCATTATATAATTATTTATTAATGACATTACAGAGATCGGTAAGCCCAAATTGGTATTAAGCGGATTAGCTTAAATAATAGAATAGCCAGTGCTATAATTAACAATTTTGATTATTATTTCAGTCATATATGTAATAGGAACATAACATTTTGAGTAAACATACACATAAATTCTGAAACCTTGCGTAGGTTACACAAACCACATTTTAAAAAAAATAACAAACAAACACAATATAACACAGATCTCATTCTAATTGTATACAGGGTTTATCCAGACTGGGACCGAATGCGAAGCCAGATGGTAGATTTGTGCAACTAAAAGTTTCTTTAAAAATGCGTCAATTTTTTTATACATTGTTTTTGCTAAATATTAATTAAAAACCTTGCGTATCATTGTGTCTTTAATAATACTTTACATTATTATTTTAGGATTTTACATATTTACCACCTAAACACGACGTTAGTAAAAAATTACAAAAAAAATGTCGCTTTTTTTTGCAAATTTTTAGTTGCAACTTTGAAGTTACTAAAACTACCCCGTGGTGGCTTCGTTTTCGGTAATAGTCTGGATTCATTATTATGCAAATAAAATAAAACAACATCTCTAATTTTTCGAGGTAACACAATTTTATCAAAAAAGCTCAAATTAATCTTGGTCGACATATCATTAAACTATAACTATTACGTAACAAAATTTATGCACAAAAGGATTTCTTAACTTGAAAAAAATTAAAACAGAATAATTTTGGTTTCAGAATATTATCAACACGTTTTGGTACATGTAATACTATTAAAAGTAAACAACATCTTCATCATTCATCAGAGCATATTCCTTTTCGCCTATTTGTAACAATTCTGTTTTTTTAACAATAGAATTTTCGGGTACGCTATCATAATCTTTGCGTCTGGGTACTACAAATTTGACATCTTCTTTTTTTCCAATTGTTTTATAATAATGAATTGTGTACATAATATTTTTTAAATCAATGTTTTCAATCACTCCAACATAGTATTTCCAACATTTTGTATAGTATCGGACTAAAACTGTGTCGCCTATAGAATAATTTTTATCTTTCTTCACTTCCTCAAAAACCTCTTTTTCTTTGGAATTTCTTCGTCTTGTCAACAAATTTTCTTTTTCTTGTTCCATATATTTACGCTTTCTGGTATTAGACACGTCAAAGCTTTTGTCGATTTTATTTAGATGTAAGGATTCATACATTTTCAGTCCTACGAATCGTTTGTTTTCAGGTTTGAATCTAACAGATGATAAAATAGTAACCTTATTTCTATTTGTGTTACCTGATGAGGTTGATGGTGTATTTTCGAATAATTCATTTGTTGTAATCACACAATTATGATCCTCTCTTAGTACTTCGTTTACTGTATCACATGGAAAACTCGTATACTGTTCATTAACCATTATATCTTTACAAGTCTCGTTTTGCTCAGATTTTTGTGTTATAACATTTGTTTCGTAAATACTATCCATATACGATAAAAAGTCACTTTGTGAATCGATTATATCACTGTCACTGTGTAAACTCATATCTAGGCTTTCAGAAGTTGTACTAGTAGCAAGGTTCTGATCCCGCTTGCTTTTTTTGTTAGTCTTTTTTACAGCTTCCAAATTTTTGAAGGCGGTACATATTGTATTAACTTTCTTATATTTTGATTTGTAGCTAAAATTTATGTTTTGACTTGCCAACCATCTTCTGTAAGCCATAGGATCATATTTTTCTACGGGCACAACAGCGTTATTAAATGGGTAAATGCCTCCTTTTTTAAACCCATTTCGTATGACTTTTGGGCTAGTAAGATACCATGTTTCGGCAAACAATTCTGCAAAGATTTGTTTACGTAGTCTTGTGCCAACGTTTTGACGTTGCCATTCTGTAAGTCTTCGATCCCAAATACTTTTAAAAGACTTAAACACTGCTAAATCTAGTGGTTGAAGGAGATGTGATGTATGTGCAGGCAATTTTAGGATTGTAATCTGGTTTTCTACTGCAAGTGATACTACTTCTGGATTTACATGTGTACTATGACCATCGTAAACAATTAACACGGGTCGTTTTTCTCCTAAACCGGGTATGACAACTTTTTTCATATAATTAAAAAAAATATCTGAATCTATCCAACCACGTTTACTTGCGGCATAAGCAATTTGAAACGAATATTCCTCTTTTTCTTCTGTGAGCCATTGTTCATAAACATGTTTACCTTTGTAAATGATCAGAGGATCTAATTTACTGCCAGCCGCGTTAACAGTTGTTAACACTGTTATATTTTCTTTCCCGGTACCTGCAGTAGTCCGAGTGCACGGCGAGCTAAGGCCACCCACAACTTTTGTTTTTGTTGGGTCTAGTGCTACCGATGTTTCATCTAGATTCCATATTCGGTTTGGGTCGTGTAAATTTAACTCATCAAGAGTTTGTTTTAGTAGTGAGAAATATTCGTGAATCACAAATGGGTCTGTCATTCTTTTTCTTAAGTACGTTTCTTTTTCTTAAGTTGTGGCTTTTTAATCGATAAATTATTCCTTTTTCTGAACGCGATGAACCAATCTGCATCAGGTCTATCATGTTTGAATGGCGTTTTTATTTTATTTTTTCTTATAAATTCTGCAGTTATATTTAATACTTCATTCCTTGATAAACCCCAGCCCCATTTTTCTAGTACACGAAGACACTGCGCTAATGTAAACTCCATGTCGGCAGGTATCGCTGTTGGTCTCCCCATAGTGCGACTTATTAAGCCGGTTTTTTTCAGAACTCTATCATTGAGAGTTGATTTTGGAATGTTGTATATAATAGATGCTGCATAATTAGTCAATTCACCGTTACTTACTTTTTGTATCGCTATATTTAAATCTTGTTGGGTGTAAGTTGCTGCTCGCGAAGTTTTTCTTTCGTACCTTCGAGGCATGGTAGACCTGTAAATATTTTTATGCAAGAATATAAAAGATAAGAAAATATTTCATTTTCATTTATTTTATTTATTTATTATCCTATTTATTCTCTCTCTCTCTCTCTCTCTCCCTCTTCAGCCACAAGAAATCTACTGCTGAATATAGGCCCATAGATCGCCATAATATAGGCCTGTTGGAAACGGCTAAGAAATTTGCAGACAGCTAAACAAAAGCAAAGAAGAAATAAATGACAATCTAGGGTGTTAATATAGAATATTAATAACATCCTCTAAATGTACGTTGTATATTGTATTGAATAATCTTATGGTCCGTTCTCACATCGACTTTTATACCGTACACTCAATGTATTTAATAAGTTATCTATACAACAACGTCCAATTTTAAATATATTTTCTATGTATGAAAGGACGTTATTGAGCCTTATGTATTGATGAAACTATTTATGGCATAATTTGTGTGTACTGTCTAAACATTACTGTGAAAACAGCAATTTAGAGTTACTACAATATACGGTTTGTCTAAGTGTGGAATTCTATTGACGACATAAAATTTAAAAGTTGACAAGCCCTGGCTAAATCATTACTGGGTAAGATCGGACATAAATAGTCCGATGTTTAACCAGTTATTTTTTTCTGGGGAAAGACCGGATCTCAACTTAGAGCAGTTAATACTTAATTTTTATATTTTAAATCTCTTAATAATAAGTCAGCAAAGCTTTTATCAAATTGACAAATAGTAATAATAAGTATTTACTTACCAAAAAATTGCTAAACTTTCCCGGGGTAAATACCGGATATTTTAAAAGTCGTTACTGTCTGAAATTTTGCGCGGATGCGCATAAAACACGACTCACTCAACAGGCGGCTGGCGCGAACTGACAAGACGGTTACCAAAATACTGCCGACGCGCTCTGTGCTGCCAATACTCAGATTAACGTTCGAATTTAGTAGAAATTTGAATTAACCGATCTTACCCCACTTCCGAACTTACCCCAACGCACCCTAAATGTTAAGTCATAAAACCGCATATTAATGAATATTCACATCACATTCTACGACGGAAGTGATGGTATCTCTTTATTTACAACATCGCTGTGGTTGGTCATACCTACCCATAATTTCTTCATACTTTGATAAACTATTATAATAAAATTGTTATTATATAAATTATTCACTGGTGGTAGGTCTCTCATATGTGAGAGGCCGCCTGGGTACGTACCACGGTTTATTTAATACATATTTATTTAACCTTGTATAATGGCAGTCTTCTACTCCACAAATTTAATAGTTCATAAATTTTACTAGAATTTATCCAAACCGATATTAAGGTCCCTGCTCTTTTCACTTTCATCTGGTATTTTACTCGATTGAGAATTTTTATTTTTATAAAATACCATTTAAATATAGAACATCCTTTCCAGACACTAGAATGCCCATTCATAGCATCGGTAAAATATGTCGTTGATCCCGATACCGATACTGCTTAAAATTAATTGTATTTTTTATGGTTTGTACTTAAACGTTTTCCTGTTCTATCCCGGGCGACCGATTTTTATAAAATAAAGTAATTATTAAATAAGAAGAATATACAAGAAGACAAAATAATATTTTTTAATGGACTTTAAGTTAATTTCTCCAGGAACTCCAGGTCTGGATCGCCTTTATGGTTATATTTTTTGAAAATAAATATTTTTCTTTACATAAAAAAGTGTGTTTCATCGAGGCACAAAAATCTTCACACCGATACTAAGTAGAGTAAGTAGATAGAGGAATGCTAAGAAGGGCCAGTAACGTCCAACCATTTTCGAGCGTCGATCTATTTTACCTAAGGGTCGCTGTAACTGCACGCATAGCTTGACCCATCATTCAAGTATTGTTTATGAAAAGGCGATTCTATGCGTTAGGCCGCACCACACGTGCTCATAGTATTGTTTGTGAATACAGGGTAATATTCCGCTTAGCCAGTACATCTGTTATTAAGTGCTTACATTGTTCTCGGCAATATTGCGCATGACCTAAATGTTCTCGAATTTTCTGGAGCGGTGCACGTCCAGATTGATAGGTGGGGCGAACTTTGTATTGATGTTCTGTTGTTTACTGTGAGTTGGGGTAACTAAAGCTCGCATACTGAGTGTGTAACTGGCTGTAAAACTCAAGAAAGAAAATATACAGATAGCCTCTGTGGCGCAGTTGGTTAGATGCCGCCTGTGAAACGAGAGGTCGCGGGTTCGGTCCCCGCACCGAGAGAAATGTTTGTGCGGCCCACAAATATTTCTTCCGGGTCTGGGTGTTTGTGTGACCGAAAAGTCTCTCGTAGTTCCTGATACCCACGACACAAGACTCGATCTTAGTGTGAGGTCAGGACTATGTATGTGACTGTTGGGTGTTATTTATTTATTTATGCAAAAGTAGTTATAGTTGAAAAGATTGATAGGTTAAATGAATAAGGGTTATTACGGTAATATGTTATATGTAGTATGAGCGATGTTTTTTTTTTACTTTTAGGTGTTTGGTACTTGGTGGCACAACTTCATATTAATATATATTTTTTATACTTTATTATACACCAAAGTTAAAGAAATTTATAAAATAAATAAAACACTTAAAATTATACTACAATTTGTATTAAGTATATTATGCATTTAAGTGTGCTGTGTTATACTCTGATCAAAATTTTTTTTCATTCTGTTTACTTGGCGTTATTTGTCAGAATTTGACTATGAAACTAATGGATGTTGGTTTTATTAAACACTGATAAAAACGTGTGTACAACAGTTTGTTTTGAAATCATATTGTTGCGTGTTCCGACCTACGACAAGCCACGCTCATAATTGTCGAGTCGTAAAATTGAATGTTATGGTTAGACGTGCTCTTCGTTTAAATTGCGTGGTGGCCTGTTGGTAAACGGACCAGACGCGGCTACCAACATGTTCACAGTGGTCGCGGGTTCAAATCCCAGGGCACACCTCTGACTTTTTGGAGTCATGTATGTATTGATAGTCAATCACCACGCACTAAAAACGGTGAAGGAAAACATCCTGAGGAAACCTGCATACCATAGCGATTTATAAGAATTTCTATGGTGTGTAAGTCCGCCAACCCGCACTAGGCCAGCGTGGTGGACTATATGGCCTAACCACTCTCAATCGTACTCTCGATTGTAGAGTAAGCCCGTGCCCTGCAGTGGGACGTATATGGGCTGATACAGATACAGTGCTCTTCGTTTTTGTTCGTACATAATTGCTAATCGTATGATTTATTTTAGTAATTGTTTTGAACCTTTTTTCTACATACATACATAAACTCACGTCTTTTTCCCAGAAGGGGTAGGCAGAGGTGCTTGGACTCGCACATTTCGCCTTGTATGTTCCGTCCCACGATGTGATAGGTGGCGAGCCTATCGCCATATCGGGCACAAATTCCTGACTCCGGGCTGATAATGAATAGAAAAATCCAATACCACTTTGTCCGACTCGGGATTCGAACCCGAGACCTCAGCTTTGCAAGTGCACCTTAGTACAACTACGCCACCGAGGCAGTCCTTTTTTCTTTTGTACAGAATTTGTAAATAACCCATACGTTTTCTAGTGTATGTTTATATATTAACAATTACCTTATCAAGTAAGCATTGATGCGGTAACTACAGAACTAAAGTTTGTGTGTTTTACCACGAAGCAGGAAAAAGTTGGATTGACGATGTATTGACTCAGTCGTTTATAGTTTTTTTTATTTACTGTATGATACTCTCGACATCAAGTAGTTTATTATTTAAAAATATATACTCGTATTCATATATTTTATTTGACCATTAATCGCGTACTTACCAAAGCTTTAATTAAAGTAATTATAAAACAGAAACATTATTTAGCAAACGCTAAAAACTTATAATCTAAGTAAAAATATATTTTTATATTCTCTTTGTCTTTCTCTATCTGTATCTATGTCTCACTCGCTCTTTAGCTAAAGGAAGTCTACTGCTGAACATATGCCTTCCTCATTGGTCAGCCTTTAAAAGGTTGTCAAAAATTGTGCTAATATTTAAAATCTTTTACTTTTAGTTCTTCGAGCCGTTTTAATGAAGCGTGAAGAATATAATCAAATCAAAGGCAATAGTCGGCCGCCAGTAGATACTCTGTATAGACGCACTGCATTCGCCATCTAATGCATTAAAATCATTTTGCCGGGCTATTGCAAAGGAAATCCAATTATTTTAGTGTTAAACTGCCTGGTGGTGAAGTTGTATTAAGACATGATCAAAGATGAGGTCTCAGGTCCGAATTCCGGGTCGGGTAAGGCGATATTTCATTTTTCAATTCAATTTCACTCCAGAGTCAGGAATTTGTTCCTTTATGGCGATAGGCTCGCTCCCTATCGCATCGTGGGACCGAATACACAAGGCGAAACGTGGGTCTCCTTGTAGTACCTCTGCCTACCCTTTCTGGGAAAAAAGGCATGTGTTTGTGTATGTATGTATATAAACTAGAATTTCTTAGGGTAAAGCTAGAGTACGAATAGTTTGGCTCTACAGATTTAGTAGTATTTGTCTGAGAAAGTGAAATATATTTCTGTATTATTGGGTCAAATCGATTGACATGGTGCCAATATCACACAGAAAATGGACTTGAATTAATAACTCTTTTGCTATTGCAATTACTTCAACCAGTGAGGTAATCGAAAACGAAAGCCCCGTTCACACGAAAAGAGTTTCAAAAACTGACACTTCACCTTAATTAAAACAAAAATGAAGTTTACAGTTGCATTTAATTTCACGCGTGAGCAAAAACTAGCAAGGTGTCTCTTAACATCGCACAAAACATTACAATTAGTACCAAACATTTGCCATTCATTACAATTATTGTAAAGGCATACAAACATTTAAACATCCTTAAAAGAAAAATATTTAAGAGTGATTATCAACTTCCAAAGCTGTCGTTTGTCGTATAGATACAAAGTGCTGGCCCAACCATATTGGGTATGATTATTGTACCAATAATCGTGGGAAGCATGCCAAATATTTGCTTTAGAGACCAAATGTGGGAGTTCAAAAAATGTTTACTTGGGCTATTTTGGTGCAGTGATGTTAATAAAACGAGCTATGAAATATGCTGCGGGGAAGGTATTTACACTATGAGTAATATGTCAAATACGATGTTCTTATTATACATACCTTGAACTAGTTTCTATACGGGTAGGCGTAAGTATCAGTTGGGCAGAGCATTGGTGCTATATATACCATTATTATTATTAAGAAGGCCTATCGCCATATTCGGAAAAAAGTCCTGCCTTCGGCCTGGTAATGAATAGAAAAAAGTCAATAGCACTTTCACCGACCTGGGATTCGAACCCAATACTTCGACGTTGTAATGGTACCGTAATACAACTGCGCCACCGAGGCAATCAAATTCATTAACTCCAGTAACTCACGAGATTCTCAAAACTGAATAATTATTAGAAATTAAATTTCTTGACTTGGAAGTCTAACTTAGGTAAATATTTGATCTGGTACTATGGCATATATTGCATTACTTCTTTTTATTGCAATGAATAGCGAGACGAGCATGCCATTCGCTTAGTGGTAAGCGATAAGACCGCTCATGGACAGTAGCAAAACCAAACACCAAGAATTACAAACAATTCTTAGTACTCCACTGCGCCCACCATCTCGAGACACAAGATGTTAAGTCTCATGATGTCCAGTAGTTACTCTGGCTACAATGTTCTTCAAACTGGAACACAACAGTGCATTTACACTGTTTGGTGGGAGAAATAAACTGTGCAGTGGGACCTACCCTAGCTCTCACATATGAGAGACAAGTGTAGTCACACAATAAGCGTAAAAAAGAAACTATTCAATATATACAATTAAATATTAATAAAACAATAATCATTTTCAATCTCCGATCGAGTAAATCGTTTTGTTAAATTTATTCAATTGATTTATGTGATATATTCATTGTATTAGCAGTAATTACGTACTAAGCAATGCATATTACGCATTTCAAATTGATAACCGAGTGCTAATGCCAAGGTCTAGACGTAGTTAGGTCTCTAGATACGCTTCAATATTGTTAGTGCAACCATTATGTGCTGGACTGTGGTCTAGCTAAATACAGGAAAGAATTTCTAATGACTGGTTTATGTATGGGTTCTGTACTGGGTCTATTTTAAATGGTAGGTAGAAGGAGTATTTAGTTTGTCGTCTTATATTTTTGATAGTGTTTATACTGTTTGGATTTTGAACAGTGGGGTTTTAAGTTCGATTCTCAGGTCTGGTCTATTATTTTATTAACGCATTTACAATTAACGAACTGAATGTAGTTGCGTTAATTGTCCAAATATACAAGGTTAGTCATAAAATGTACATAAAGCCAAAAGGGGGATGCTACACTTATCATAATAAACAACTTTTACTATGGGGCCAACCCTGAAATAGCGAGAAATAAATCAACTGTTCAATAGCATATATTGTATCGTACGTGTTAACCATAGACTAAGTTCGGAGTGAATGATAAGCTTCATAGAGAATATATTGATTTTTAGACGTGGAAAACTTATAACTTTCTCTAGTTTCAGGCGTCTAACCAATTGCACCACGTAGGCTGTCTGCATCAATAGGTACTGATTATTAAAATAATTGTTTCATAGCCTTTAATGACAATTAGAACCGAATGTTTTGCATTTGCATAATAAAACCGAGCTCGGGAAAATATTGATTCATATTATAATGACATTAAAGCTATACTTGCAGTAGTATATTGCCTTCATTTAACCGATTTCTTACAAAATGGTCTAAAACTACAATATAAACTATAACGAGAACTAGGCGGTTCTGGGATCATATAAATAAAAGGTTTGTAAGTTCATTTGTCCAAAATGCGATCGGACTAGGATACCCTAATGCCATCTAAAAAAGTCTGATACTATTAATTTTCCGAAACCCTTCCCAATGTCATAACCCAAAAGGAGTGCTCGCTATCGGAGCTAGCAGACGCGAGTGAGATCCATCCAACCTTATAAGTTATCACAATGACCTTGTTATTTCTGCTAAGAAAATCAGCCATTGTTTTGTTACAAACGGATTTCGAAATTATATTACAATAACTCTTGCTAGGTGTAAGGCCATCTGGGTGGGTACCACCGCAGTGTCTATTTCTCCCGTCAAACAGCAATGTAAACGCACTGTTGTGTTTCGGATTGAAGGACACTGTAGCCAGAGTAACTACTGGACATATTGAGACTTAACATATTATGTCTCAGGATGGCGAGCGCAGTGGAATGCCAAGCATTGCTTTGCAATTGAAGGTGTTGTTTGGTTTTGCTACTGTTCATTAGCGGTCGTATCGCTTACCATCAGGCGAACGGCATGCTCGTCTCGCCATTCATAGCAATGAAAAAATAAAAATAAGTTGTTGCTAGTGGCTATGAATGCGTGCTTAAGATAGCCCGTAGATATTATTTTTCAAAGAAATCAGATTTCATCACCAGTTTTCCAAGATATTTAAAAAAGTCTTAGATACCACCAATCTCTATTTTTGTCGTTCTGACATTAAGTTGCAATTATTTCTTATCGTTAGGCCCAGTTCTTACGTCAAACTAATTAATTTTTAAGGGATGACTATTATATAGTTATTTTTCTATCCCTTGGAGACGTTTTTATTTTTCGGATGACCATCTAAATTACGTATTTCTTAGGTAGCAATACATATTTTTTGGATGAAAAGCACCCTGTGTCTCTTTATATGCCCTTGACAACTTGCACACCAAATTTCATAACAATCGGATGAAGTATTGATACTTGAAAGCATAACAAACAAACAAACTGACTTTCAGATTTGTAATATTAGTAAGAATATTTCGTACTTCAGCGTCAAAGTTGTTTGTTTGGTACTAAAGTAGGTAATTTATAGCTCAGACTTAAACAACGCTAGAGGAGATCGCATCTTGATATATGTTGTTATTAACTTGTGCTGTTTGTCTACTAATAAATTGATATTATAACGCCAACAGTGTCTGGAGTCCTAGGATTTGTTACATATTGTTTTAGTTTCATACTGTGGGATAACTACAATATTTACACAGTCTTTTAATATACAAAGTTAACAAATATTTTACCTAATGAATGAAGTATGTAGTCGGATTCATAATTTTACTGTCCAGAAGCGGTCGTATCGCTTACCATCAGGCGAATGGCATGCTCGTCTCACCATTCACAGCAATAAATAAAAACTTTCCTTGCAGAATAGTGAAATATATTTTGATTATTTCACAGACATAACATTATAACTTTTTGCTTCATTATCTAACGAAGCGTTTTATCAGATTCTTTCACGACGCTTGCGTCATCACCATTATCAACCATCTCTAATTATGATTTTTCTCCAATTATTTCCTGACTGTTTTTTAATCTTTATTAATTAAGGAGGTTAATTCAAAACTGAACATGTCACCCCCATAAAAACATTACAACCATATAAACTAATCAAATAGTTGATTGTTACAAGCCTACAATCTTCGTCTTATACCAGATCATGTGCAATTTGTGAGATATTGTCTGATACTCATACTATAAAGTTTAGCTTAGCCAAAATATTTTTAAATTTACGTGTAACCACGAAACACATATGCAGGTAATTTATAATTATTGTATTTTTCCTTAATAGCGTCTTAAGTAGTAAACAGTTACAAGGCTAGGTTCTAGAATAACTGTGGTATCGGTATCATTCTATTGGTTGTTAGCAATGCCCACGCAATAAAACAGCGTTAGTTCGATAGCAACATGTCTAGCCATAGTTAATACACGTATTGCCTTATCGGTTGGAACAGTAGTCACTTATGTATTTGATATTATGCTATCGTTTGCTTATTTTCTTGCTTCCCTACCTTTGTACTTTGGCAAATTTTCATTATTTTTATGGCAAAGTAACTACACTATGGAACTACAGAATAAGATGAAGGGCACCTTTAATACAGAAAAGATAATGTATTTTTCTCCCGCCAATAAGCAGTGTGAATGCACTGCTGTATTTCGGATCGAAGGAAATTGCAGCCAGAGTAACTGGACTTATTGAGACTTAACATCTCGTCCCAAGGATGGCGAGCACACTGGAATGCCAAGCATTTCTTTGAAATTCAAGGTTTTGTTTGGTTTTGGTATGAGCAGTCGTGTCGCTTATCATCAGGTGAACGCCATGCTAGTCTCGCCATTCATAGCAAAAAAAAAAAACAAGTACCATTTCATAGTGAAATTTAAATATAAAGACGGTCGTCCGATAAAAACAGTAGTTTGGATAATGCTTTTATGATGGTTAATGCTTTTATGATGGAAAAGGGGATCTATAATATCTTGGACGTAGACTGACATCTCCAAAAAAAGGAACGCAAGGCAAGCCGCGTGAAAATCTAATATCTCAGTGTGATATTTATTTTAGGAAAGATTCCCATGTGAACCCCACTTTGAAATCACCCTCTTCTAGTCTTATACAACTCGCTAAGCCAGAGCATTTACTATTTCTCTTTAGCAAGAATATCAGCTTCCAAACGGAGCATAGAATTCCCGGTATTATTAGGAACACGCGTTTAAAAGCATGCACCGGTGCTCGGCCTACATTACAGTGTTGCACGTTGAATGTTTACAATGCAAACCATCCCAATTTTATCCACGGTCAACGTTTAGTTTTCGCTGCAATTTTTCATACAACGTTTTTTAGCAAAAACATCGCGGTAAAAATTTGCTTTGCGGAAATTGTGTGTCGTTTTTTTAAAATTGGAAACGTTGAATATGCTTTTTTAACAAGTTGTGTTTTGAAACTAAACAATGGACATCTATATTTTGATTTATATATGTACTGTTAGATGTGAACTCCATAGATGTCACCTCGTTGGCACCCTGTCAAGAGAAGACGAAATACATGTGACAAGAGTTTGAATGCTTTTTGTTTGATTATTGTTCGTGACTTTGTGCAAAGATCTCTTATAAAATAATGTTTTTGTAATGTAAAAGTATAGTTTTGAATAATCTCCACGTGTTTTCTTTTCTAAGTAAAACCACTTCTGGTAGTTTATATTACACATTTCAGAACTTAACACAATTTACCGTAAAAATGAATGTCGTTCATGTCTCATTTTTACCACGTGTTTGATCACTGGGGTCAACGATCGCTGGCCTTAGTTCTCGAGTATTACTAGCCCACCAATAATATTTTATAAAACAAACGCATCACATTTTGGAGCTATCACGACCATCCGGCTGACAACACAAAAACAAATGCAATAAAATTAAAATCATCAAACCGGTTTAATTATACAGCATTTAGAACTTTGGAAAAATACTGGAAGCATTTAAAATGCATCTATTTATTCAAATCAGTTTCGTTAAAGAATAAATTCAATATATTTCCACTAAGGATCAGAAGGCCAGTAGTCAAAAGGCGAAGATTTTTAAATATTCTAAACAATTTTTATGATTTCAAAATAGATGCCCTGCGCTTTTAGTATTAAAATTCATAAATTCTTCAAACACGTTTTTGAATTGTGTCTCAACTAAACTAGTTCAAAGTTGAATAACAGTTTTGCTAATGAGTATTGATTAATAAGCGAGGTTTTCATCGGTGACTTAATCATTATCATTATCATCATTCTGGGTGAATGCGTGGCGTCAAAAAACAGACTTAAAATTCCTTCATGTCTGTTATTTCTTCATTTTACTGTTACGAGTCTTTAAATTAATTTTTGTCGTCAATATTCCGACGCGTGGCAGACATTTTTTCCATAATTTCCTTCGCCTAAATTATAAATGTAACCACAAATATAAATATTTAAAGCCTACTTCAATATACACGGGCTCGTATTTCATTTACAATTCCGTATTGTTTAATATTAAAAGGCTTTCAATTTCACATTCCTTACAAAATCCGCCTCAGACCGTGAATTGGCTGAGGTTCAAACAAAGATTCTCAAAAAGGCGCTCTTATTTTATATAAAAATTGTGGCATAATTTAATTTCGCCATGTTTGGATTCTGGGTCGTTTCATTAAATTAAAGTTTCATAATTCATATGAGGGGAACTGTGTTAATCTGCTTTGTGATCTAGTTAAATGAAAGGGTTTATTTTTAAGACATTATCCCTTCATTATCATACAGTTTTAGGTCAGCTGGTTATCCTTAACAGAAAGAAATTGGGAATACGGGGCTTTTAACCTTTAAAAAGCTTAATTATGGATTATGGTCGTAGTAGACTATGAGTTGCAATTTGAGCATACCATTTATTTCAAAATTATGATAAACTAGATTCCTCACCACTAAATTTTACAAAAACAAACACCCTATTATTTTAATTTGAGATTGCTCAGTAAGCGAAAACTCTTCTCAATTGCAGCGGCCAGAAATTTAAATTCAAGTCCATAATATTCTTGCTCCCAAAAACCTTATATCAATGTCAGACGCATTATCCTAATACTGACGCGCTCATGTGAGCCTCGTCTGGCCAGACAATTCTAATATCAGCTTTGAACAATCCGCCGAGTAGAAAATTAGATTAGTTTGCAATTACCCGAGGATCGTTTGCAAGGCCCGATTTTAGCCACAATTTTTGTGGCTAGTGATACAAGATTTATGACAGTTGGGTTAATAGATTTTTTGTGTCCATTGAAGGGAAAATGAAAGAGAATTAGTTAATTTCTGTGGTCTGTTGGGCTTTTAGCATTGCCAAGGGCACAGCTAAGTTGGTATATAATGTATATTTATACATACTTAGCATATCGCCGTCGACTGCTGGACGTGAGCAGCCCTCATCCATCTGTTACCCGACGCTCTTTTCAAGTTGGAATGTCTTGGTTTCCTTTTCCGTTTTATTCACTAGTATCTCGATGACTGCCAGAAAATTTGATCATATTGAGCAAGGATTGGTGACATTACTCATTATTCTATCCATTTGCATACGTGACATTACAAATTTGGATTATTTCTACTAACTTTCAAAAATATGGTTAGGTATTAGATAATTTCATACTCATTATCTTTGCAGCAGGATGTCTGGTGACCTAAACCTTTCCCATAAATTTTCACAGAAATCTACTGGAAGCGACCTGCATCTATCGACTTAACCTTAACTTATCTAACCTTCACAGGTCTTCAGTCCCTTGTATTTGGAAATTTGACAAGGCAATTTACTAATACCACTCTCAATCGTAATGTCGATTGTAGAGTAGGCTTGTGCCCTGCAGTGGGACGTATATGGGCTGATACAGACAGATACAGAATTTACTAATGCTAAATCAATAGAATTCCGTATTATTAATTGTATTAATTTGTTTAGAAATGTCCGTGTCTTATCTCGTCTAAACGTACATTAGTACGTCAATGGCAACAAAAACATTACTTAGCTTGATTTATTATACTACCGTTCTCTGTGTTTATAAATAATGTTTCGTTTGTTTGCTGTTCGCTATATGTAAATAATAATTAACGATAGGTTTGTTGGGAATGTGACAGACTAGAGGAAGGTCACGTGTATTTTGTCGGGAAACGTATGTTTTTTTTTTATATTTCAATGAATGGCGCGACGACTGTGCCATTTGCCTGATTTTATTTATAATAAACTAGCGGCCCGGCCCAGCTTCGTCCGGGTACAAATAGATTTCTGTACAATAATATGTACGTATTATACATATAAACCTTCCTTTTGAATCACTCTATCTATTAAAAAAACCGCATCAAAATCCGTTGCGTAGTTTTAAAGATTTAAGCATACAAAGGGACATAGGGACAGAGAAAGCGACTTTGTTTTATACTATGTAGTGATAAAACAATACCGTACCTATTCCGTAACATATTTATACGTAACCGTGGCAAATCATAAGCCGTGAATAATTCTCTGGTAAATTTATTTGCTTGAATATCAACGAATATGTGAGAGGCACCAGGGTAGGTACCACCGCAATGTGTATTTCTCCCACCAGATAGTAGTGTAAATGCCCTGTTGTGTTTCCGTTTGAAGGACATTGTAGCCAGAGTAACTATTGGACATATTGAGACTTAACATTTTATGTCTCAGGATGGCGAGCGCTGTGGAATGCCAAGCATTGCTTTGTAATTCATGGTTATGTTTGGTTTTGATACTGTTCATGAACAGTCGTATCGCTTATCATCAGGCGAACGAAATACTCATCTCGCCATTCCATTAGAAAAAAAAAGAATATTATAGAATACACGCACACACAAACGTCTTTACACCGAAACAAATCAGAGCTCGTGAATAACGTCTTTGTTTATTTTATTTGCATAAGTATTATTGCCGTGAAATACCGCATTAACACCGGGGCAAATCATACCGTGTATAACTAACGTGACCATTTATTTTTTGTGCCAGAGCGGGACAACATTGTTTTTTACGAAAGTGCTGGAATAATTTGACCCAACCGTTTTCAGTAATAGTTCGATAAAGCATTTCGAGCGGGAAATACTTTTTGATCAACGTTTGGTCTGTTTGTAAAAGCGGGACTATGTAGGCCTTGCTGGGGACACCGGGACAGACTTCCTGAAAGCGGGACTGTCCCGCCTAAATCGGGACGTATGGTCACGTTATGTATAACCTATTAATCAGCGTTGCAAACACTCGGGTTACGTGTTTTGATACTTGTATTGTTTACTCATATTCCTCGCGTCAGAAATTTTTGTATCAAGTATTATGTACGCTAAATATTCCGCGCGAAATTTCGTTATTATTATGTAAGGCTGTGGTCCCGTTGTGAGGTGGAGAGCGTGGATGGAATAGCTTAGAAAATATTAATATTTATATTTGTCGAATTTGATTTTTATTGCAATATCGTTGGGTTATTAGCATTAATTATGGGCTGTGATATCAAATAACATTGCCTAGGTTGGATTTTCTGTTTGTTGCAAGGTTATTGATTTCAAAAATTTTAAGGCAGGTTGTATAATTTTACATCCAACGGATTGTCTGATGTCAAATTTTATTTGAAATGTATATCTGAGGAAAATCAGTATGATATCTGACTTCCCCCAAAAAAAAAAAACTATATTGTTAATATGCTTAATTCTATGTATGATATTATAAAGAAATATAAATATAAAAAAAATCTAGGTAAATGAACAGTATTCATATTATAATTACAGTCTTTTGTATTGTGTGATATAAACTATTATTCAAAAGAATGCCATTAATTATTTCATGTATCATAACCCACGTGCATATTATCCAGAACATTTCTTACAGCTTTGAAAAAAGCTTGCATAATGTTGACCTTATTCATAAACAGTTTATAAACCTATTTTAGCTATCGAATGTTTGTCTCTTTCTAACGACTTATGAATTCAGTTTGAGCGAAGGAGACAAAACAATTAAAAAATTAATTGATCGTGAATTGTTAATTATTGTGTCAAAGAATAAATACATCATTTGCGAAAAACAATAGCTTGATTTTTGGACGTTAACTAGTTCACACCGGAGGTAAAATAAATTACTGTTTGAATTATTAATAATAATAATAATAATAATTGGGGAGAAGATATTTTCTATAGTATCATAGGTTTGTTCCATAAGCCATAGTTGCACTATTTTTTTGGTCTGGTATTTAGTCACCTTATGTATTGACAGAATTTGATTAATAATATTGTATAGCTTAGAACTGAGGTAGTAGAACTGGGGTTTCATAAAGTTTGTATGGTGTTTAATACAAGGAAAAAAAGGAAGGATGGACCCTTCAGTACATTTAGTGCTTCAAAAAGGTGAACGTGAAAATCGCGCTTAAATAAATATCAACTTTCTGTCATAGAACAAGCAACCATTTTCGAAATCGTTTCGAGCGACGACCAACTTCTGCTACCTCGAATATAGATGTACTGGGCGCGCATCCCTTATGTACGTCGGAACACTACGCACTCTCCGCCCGGTACATATATCTATGTCAATGGATAAAATAGAATAAAAAGGATTACTTTTGTTTTTTTGGATCGCCTGTTGGTAAGCGATACGACCGCTCATAAACAGTAGCAAAATCAAAAAACACCTTGAATTATAAAGCTATGCTTGGCATTCCACTGCGCTCGCCTTCAATCCGAAACACAACAGTGCATTTACACTGCTGTTTGATGGGAGAAATAGACACTGCGGTGGTACCCACCAGTAAAGTTCACCACTTACCATCAAGAGACCTATTTACTCGTTTGCCGGACCAAATTATTACAAATTAATACTTAATCCGTAATTGCTTCTTTTGGCCGCTTAAAATAATATTTTAAAGAACACGTGTACCGGAAAATATTCCACAACATTTTACTGTAATGAAGTTGAGTTTTAAGGAAAGAATTTTTAAATAGCTTTTCCAATTATAGTTTAACTGGAGTAATTCAGTTAGTAAATCTTCGCGTTGAAGCCGGCAGTTCGTTATTTTTCACTGTCCAGCGCAGTTTCTCGCCAATCAAGGGTTTCTAGTTTAAATTGATGAAGACAGAATAAACTTTTATAAACCTAGTGCAAAACCTATTATAATGAAACACATTTACTGGTGGTAGGTCTCTCATATGTGAGAGGCCGCCTGGGTAGGTACCACCTCAATGTCTATTTCTCTCGCCAAACAGCAGTGTATATACACTATTGCGTTCCGGTTTGAGAGACATTGTAGCCAGAGTAACTAGTGGACGTATTGAGACCGAATATCTTGTCTCAGGATGGCGAGTGCAGTGGAATGCCAAGCGCTGCTTTTGAATTCATGGTGTTCGTTTATATTATTACTGTTCATAAGCGGCCGTATCGCTTACCAGGCAAATTTCATGCTTGTCTCGCCATTCATTGCAATTTCAAAAAACACGCACGTCAAGTTTTTCACTTTGGGTTCATTCAGTGTATATTCAGTTTCGACTAGGTCCTTATTTAGATTACATAGTATTTTTCTTACTATCAAATGAATTATAGTGATTTTGTCGTGCTGGTATTAAAATTGATGTTTATAGATCCACCGCATTAAGCTTTCCTTTGCTTGTTAACTACTAGAGTTTCATAAAGTACGCAGAAGTAAACCGTCAATGAAATAGCTCAACGGCAAAGATACTTACAGAATGTTTGAGTGAAGTTTTGCAGTTGCATTTCGAGTTCTTTGAGCTAAAGGCACAGAGTACTTTCTTATATAGTAAGCTAAAGGCTTGACAATTTCAAAAGACGGTAATTAGCTTATGAACTTTCTAGAGTTATTAAGTATGTGGATCTTAACGACAAATTGGGTAGGTTTGCACGCTCTGAAAGGTGCACGAATGGTTCTCTTGTTTAAAATATTATGGTTATAACATTGACATAAATAAAAGGACAGGATGGAAAGCGTGTAAAGTGTTCCGACGTAAGTGGTGCGCTCGCTCCAGTACATCTCTAGTGCAGCGTTGCTGAAAGTAGTCGTCGCTCGCATCGATTTTGAAAATGCTTGCTTGTATTATGATAGAAAGTTTAATAAAAATTTATATAACATTTTCTATCCCCGTTTAGATCAAATCTAATGGATCAAATATGCCATCGTGACCGTTGCATATTATGTATCTAATTATTTTTTTTAGTATCAAAAACTGCTCTGATGCGTAAAACCATCAGTGCAATATGAAAGCATTTTTACTTATGTAATACTTTATCACTATAAGTAATTAGAATAATTTTGTGTCCTATAAGGTCGATTTTAATACAACAATTATTGTACCAACAATCAGAAAATAAACATTTAATTTGATTTGATTATTTCCGCATTTGGTTGCTGGTAAAATAAACATTGAAATATCGGAATTGACGCAAATAAAGTGTATTTTTTTATTTTTCTTGAGATAATTTTCACACGATTTTGTAGCATAAAATATCCATTTTATATAAAATTCCCACTATTAAAATATGCAAATAGTCGAATGACCTATTAAAATATTTATTTACATAAAGCGGAGTAAATTGATTAAGATATTCAAGAAATACTGAAAATTACGTCCCCTTATTCTAGGACTTAACGCAGTATTCAAATTCCATAATATGAGCTGAATCAAAAACGTTATTCATAGACGTCAAAAATCACTAATTAACTATTTAGTAAATTAGCTTAAGCACATTTTAAGCAGTAAAATGGCGGATGTGTGTCAGCACAGGACGTTTGATATTACTGTCAAGTGAATGAAATCACTTTTTTCTGCGTCGAGGCAATATTAGTTCGAATATGTAGAAAAACATTACGAATAGCAAACTTAATTAATGTTATATCTTAAAAGGATTTCAGTAATTCACGTTTATACGGTTGATTAGCGATTTCTTATAAATAAGGTGGCTAGTCAACCACTTTGTAGTTTTTTTTATATATTATATGGGGCAAACGAGCATACGGTTCACCTGATGGTAAGTGAACACCGCCGCCCATGGACATCTGCAACACCATAGGGCATGGAGATGCGTTGCCGGCCTTGGAGATGGGAACACGCTCGTTTTTTGAAGGTCGCCAGGTCGTATCTGTCCGGGAATGATGCCGCTGGCAACTGGTTCCACAGATTTAAAGACAGTTCTTTAAAGACCGGTTTTTATATCCTATCTATCTTAAAGAAGGAGTTAAAATAGCTACACTGACTGTGTCGTTACAATTCTACGCTTCATACAACAAAAATAGACTTATATATTTATCTAATCTAGCTATCTATAAATATAAGCGCCATATCGGTACCTCTTTATCTTTGATAACTGAAACATAATTTGCATCGAAATATCTAATGTAATCTCTTGTTAAAGATAGATAGATTATAGAGAACGGCGGTTAGTCCACATCAGATATCTGACGTTAGACCCAAGAACATTATTTGTAGGGTGTGTTATCGTTAACCTAGTTTTCGAAAAATATCACAAAATTTGATAAGCGTGAATGCTTTATTGTACTTACACACGTGTTCCTTGTATTTAGGTAAATATGACCTCGAATTTCAGTTGTCGCCATGGCGGCGTTTATGGACTTTGAACTGTGTGGTCCAA
The DNA here is from genome assembly GCA_030180105.1 of Hyles lineata. Lineage (NCBI taxonomy): Eukaryota > Metazoa > Arthropoda > Insecta > Lepidoptera > Sphingidae > Hyles > Hyles lineata. The sequence goes on from JARJEE010000023.1 coordinate 3,182,367, forward strand.
GGTTTAATAACTAGGTCAGGTAATTTAAGTCGGTCTTAAATTTTCTTTTTGAAAAGTCCTATATGACAGTCTCAGTAGCGCAGTTGGTTAAACAAAAAGTTGGGTGTTTGTGACACCGAAAAGTCTCTCGTAGTTCCTGATACCAACAACACAAGGCTGGATCATAGAAGAGGGTCAGGATGATGTATGTGACTGTTGGGTGTTATTTATTTATTAATATTATTTATTTATGATTAGTCCGAGGTTTAAATATGTGCCCATATTCCATGAATTGCATTTTTTGTGGAATTAGTTTTACTTCTGCTTATCTCGTTAATTGCCTAATGTGGTAATTTGTCTGAAACTGTTTTTTTTACAAATTTTATATTATTTAATACATGTGTAATATTTTATATAATACATATGTAATTCTTGTAATAAAATGTTACATGTGCAAGCAATAGTTAAATATCACAAGAATAATTTTGGAAAACATTAAACAACCGGAGGTGTTATTTGTATGAAGTTGGACGGTGTCCAGGCAGCTTACTGCATGCGTGCACAGTTTATATCATTTTTATTCCTTTACTATATTTACATGGAAAACGTTTCAAAATAATATTTTCGCCAATTTTCAGCTGGTTGATTCGGAATTATGTTAATCAAAAGTCTGAGATTAAAGAAATTTCGTGTTCTATTAAATTTACTTCGGTTAAAAACAATATTTTGAATAAAGTTTTAATTCTAGAATATCTAGTAGACATTCTAGAATTAAGTTGTAAGGGGGCGAGCCTATCGCCATATAGGGTATAAATTCCTGACTCCGAGCTGATAATGAATAGAAAAAACCAATATCACTTTGCCCGACCTGGGATGAGAACCCGAGATCACAGCTTTGCAATAATACCTAAGTACAACTTCGCCTCTGAGGCAGTATTGGCATCTTGGACGATTTATTCAGCAATAAAGTTCCAATGGTTGAAGTTGTTGATGGCAAATAAACTAGTTATTAAATTCTAGTCAGTACACCACATGTATAAAGAATATACACGGTGATACTGACACATCTTACTTAATTTAACCCACATGTTTCTCGTTACTCCAGGTGACATTGTAAATAATTTGAACAAAAATGAGAGGTTTTTTTTTTTTCAAAAAATCATGATTTTTATTTGCAAGATTTTTGGCCATCCCATATAGATGCGAGTATTATTATCGCTTAGATGAACTTGAGTTCGGTTCTTACTAATCTGAACCGTCAAAAGACTCGGTATCTTTAAGGGTTGATCAAAGCCTTGAGACCTAAAATCGCGATTTTTGACAAAACTATCAGGCAATTTTTGTTCAAACTTAGTACAATGTTACTCAGGGTGGTAAAGAACATGTGGTTTAAATTAAATACCATATGTTAATATCACCCTGTATGAAAATAATAACATACCAACCGAAAAGGTTAACACCATTACAATGCGACCCAATGTTTATTTTTAGATGTCCTCAGAGTGTACTCTCGAGACACGGAAATGATAATCCGTTTACATTTTTTGTTGACGTATAATTGGTTAAAACAAATTGCTGCCGCAACCAATTATTTTCATATTACTTCTACATAAGTAGTAATGTATGTGAACATTCATGACACCATTAATTTCTACTTAAGAAAATTAAATTAAAAAAATCTTCACGCATTTTTATATGTTAAAAAAATATAAATCTGCTATAAAAATTGCTTTCCTATTCCTTTACACATTTTTCTATTGAAAACATTTAACTCCAGTTGATATACCTAGAGTATTTTAAATTGCCGAAATGTTTACAAATATTTTTGCCTAATCATTATCTTTACTGCTAGGACGTCCACTGCTGAAATATTCCATAATATTTTCCTCTCTCTTTCTCTGTTTAGCCATAGGCGATCCACAGTTGAAAATAGGCCCCATCAACAATTATTATACCCGAAATATTGATGTCAAAGTTTTTATCTGTGGGTAGTTCGAAAATAAAGACGTGTTGTCTTTGGTACAACATGGACAATATTAAGAAAAATCTTAAAATTATAGATTTAGGAATTTAGTTGTTTTGCTGTGGACAAAGACTTAACATTCCTATATAATACCAATTATTCATATTTAATAGAAATATGAAGCTGTAATGATCTACGGCTTATCTAAAACATGACCTATTAATGTATTCCTAGAAATAACATGATCATCAATGTTTTTATTGTATCATATTAATTACTATAATGTGAGTGATTACAGTTCTATTCACGTGACATCGAGATCTAATTAGAATAAAATAATATGTAGTTTATTGATTTAGATAATAGATGGCGCTGTCGTGAGGTTGAGACGTTATAGATTGAGCATTGCGCTCTGTTCGTTTCTGGTCACTGCTGATCAGTAAGAGGATCTGGAGAAAATTATAAGGGATTGATTTTGTGATTATTTCGTATTATTAGATGTGGTTTGAATTATTACACAACCAGATTTAAAAGTAATTATGTTTACATAGAATCGAGTTACATTGCTATAATATTACTGTAATTTGTCGTGTCACATAACGACATGTGAAACAAATTTGGCAAGTAATATTAACTATATTTCAACAGGTGCTTACTCACATGGGAAAGTAATTTGTAGTATATTAATTGGATTGGCGAAGATTCAATATTAATACAAACTTGCACAGGAATAATTTTATACTCTCTATGCTCAAATCCTCTCAAAATTATGTCTCCTAGATATCATGGTTCTTATTTGATGACATCATATTTATGTGTTACAATAAATAGCTTTTGTATTACCCATGGCTCAGTTAGCTAAGCAATTGGTTGTAAAATGACAGGATACAAGTTGAAACCCCACACTGAGTCTTATGTTAATGAGACCCACAAATATCGATTTCGGTTTTGAGTGTTGTAAATCGCAACGCCTTGTGTAGTTTTATATCCACTACATAAAAATAATTCATAGATCCTGCTCTCAAAAATAATGCGTCAATCCGGTGATCCGGTATAATTCCATCAAAATTATCTCTCGCTATTAGATATCATTATTCCGGCTTATTGAATACCAAATAAATAAAAATCACATAAATATTGCAATTAGTTTCACAACGGTCTAATCTGATTACCAAATTACCATAGTTTTCGCATCAAAAAAGCCAATAAATAGTCTACAGAATTACAAGTGGACCAATTAATACGCCCGCAGTCTAGACGTAGCTCTTAAGACGTTTCCTATGCTGTAGTCTGAGCGATCTAGTCGCGAGAAGGTCAGGAATGAGGTCACGACACAACAGTTATGCGTGTAGGTCACTGAAAGCGTATTATGAAGAAAGTCTTGGGAACTGACACATTTTTTTCTTCGCACCTTCGACCATACGTTCCACAGTCAGCGTCTAACCAACTGCATCACGCAGGCTTTCATAAAAAATGTCTCCCTCCTAATTAAGGTCATTATGCGCGGTATGATGTTTTGTGACCTCTATTGACTAATCGTGACGATCTGTAAATGGAATAATTTGTTTTTATTGCTATTTCTTTGTTGCATTGAGGTTCAGACTTGAGACATCTATTTTCAAAATAAAAGGCGCAGAACAACTGACCGGATCGGCGTTGTTTTGTCCTTTTTGTCAATAACACATAACATTTTTGTCAATAACAATAACATTCATAGGTCGAAATTCAATGGATACAAAAATTGGTTATCCGTTCTGCGACATATGTGGCCAGCCCATTGCCACTTTAACCTACTAACTTTCAGAGCTATGTCGGAGCTGGAGTAAGCGTGTTCTGGAGTGGAGACCGCGTCTTGGCAAACGTAGCGTGGGACGTCCTCTGGCCAGATGGCGGGATGACTTGCAGAAGAGGGCCGGCAAGAACTGGATGCGTAAAGCTACAGACCGGGCTCTGTGGTGTACCTTGGGAGAGGCCTATGTCCAGCAGTGGACTGCAACGGGCTGATGATGATGATGATGATGATGAAAAATTGGTGCCACATTAGAAAAACAATACTTTTCAAATCATTTTTGGAACGTGGTCTACGTTGAAGCGAGACTACACGTATAATTCGGACCAAGGATCCAAATATTTGTCTGCAAATATTAGTTTTGGTGTGGTGTTTATAAGCCCATAAAGTTTTTATTCCTCTCTGATACTTATAACGCAATTGTTGTTTCTCATTGTGAGTTCAAGACTATGTTTGTGACGGTTGGCATTTTTACAGGGACAAAAGTTTTATTGTCCTTTTGCGAATTACAGTGAAACCATCGAATGTAATTATGCCAAGACTATAAAAATTGATTACACCGTTCGCCCAATTATTTAACATCGGGCTTCTTTAGTCATCCCAGCATCCCTGGAACACGTTTCTAGTTAAATTACACCAATTAACTGACCATAGTTAGCGTATAAAAAAAATATTAATTATGGCCTTTTGTGTTTTCGACAGATGTGCACGAACAAATAACCCAGTCTTTTGAAAAATAGAAAAAGTATTTTCTGATGATTCGAATTGTGGTAGCTTAATTAAAATGATTAATCTTTATTTTTATAAGGATAATTATGCGACTCACATTTTTAGCAAAAAACACTTGTAATAATTTGATGCAGACAATTAAAAGAAAGAAAAAACGTGCCCGTTTTTTATTCATTATTTGTTCTGTGAGGCAAAACATTAAATGTAGTTAGCAAAAATTAATTTGAAGATTTTAAATATTTTTTCGACAAGGCCCCAAATTAGAACCAGCAATTTTAATAAAATACACGCTAAATTCACATTGAGAATTCACATGAATGGGAATTTTCACTTGAATTTTCACGTGAATTTTCCCAAATCTAGGCTCAGAAGTTTTCTTAGTTAGGGACCTATTCTATACTCCGAGGCACTTAAGTCTCAAAACATCCAGATTCCAGAGATCCAACACATACAGGGTATATCAAGACTGCTACCGAAAACGAAGCCGGGTGTTTAGTTTAGGTAGTTTAGTTTAAGCGATTCCAGACACAATGCAATAGAAAATGTTGCATAAAAAGTGACTATTATTTTTTTTTTCCTATGGTCGTATTTGGGTGGTAAATACATTTTTCTCCTAAAATAATAGTGTATACCCTTTTATTTATAAGACTCTAAGATAAAAAAGAGTTTAAATTATTACTTTAGCAAAAACTATAGATTTACAACCCAAAAATGATGATATTTAAAAAATCATAAAACAAAATTGTCGCGTTTCTATGCGAAAATTTTAGTTGCATTTTGCTTTTAGTCACTAAAACTACCACCCGGCTTCGTTTTCGGTAGCGGTCTTGATATACCCTGTATATTGATTGGTACAAACATTTGTCTCGACAAGATCTTAACCGCAGGTTCTCATTACACAGCTATTTACTCGCCTACCACGGAAGCTGTAATATATGGACTTGTTGTATTCTGTGGCTTTGCGATATAACGCGGTTTTCAGTACAAATGAGCAGCTAATAATTCAGATAGCAATTTCGCTTTGCCACCGTAGGCTTTGGAGTCATGTAACTGACAGCAATACTTAGTATACGAGTTGTAACTTGTAAATTCGTATTTATATATATTATTCTGTTTTGTATACCAAAAATCCCAACAATTAAACATTATTATTTATATTGGAGTACAAATTGCGGTTATATCGCTCAATTCGTATCTTTGAAAAATATTTCAACTTTTGTTTTATTACTAAGATAAAAAATCCAACACTTGAAATATCTCTACAATTTTCTATGCAATGACAAATTAGATCAGATAGAAAAGAGTAAATTAATTTATTTTTCAACGTCCACATTTTATTTTTCGTATGTCATTGAGTATTATGCTCAATTTCAATCTATCTGATGTAATACCTTACTAGCTGTACCCGCGACTCTGTCCGCGTGGAATTTAACAAAAACTTTTTTTTTCTAAATTAAAAGACTTTTCTAAAATAAATGTAGCCAAGTTACTCCTTATTATATCATCTACCTGACAATAAAAGTCCCGTCAAAATCGGTCCAGCCATTTCAGAGATTAGCCGGAACAAACAGACAGACAGACAAAAAAAAATCTATGGTCATTTTCGTTATAGGTATCGTGTATATAATGATATGTAGTTGGATTTTTTTTTTATTTTCACTTTACAAACAGACACTTCAATTTTATTTATATGTATAGATGATTAAACATTATGATTTGTGATATAATCTCCGCCGAATATATCCGAAACCCGATCTGGCTAAATTTAGTCTCGCTGTTTTTAACTCACGCATACTTGCTGACCAATAGAGCGTTTAATGAACGAACGATAATCATTTCAACGCATGTGTTGGGCAAAAAATAATATTAACTTGCATTTATTTGATGAGTTAAATATAAAAGTTGCTTCGATACGATATTACGCAAATTCAAGTATTTATTTATTATATTGCCGTGAAATAGTAAGACCTCATATATTATTCGAGAGACAGTTAACAGCTCCTGTGGTTTGGTTTAGACGCCGCACCGGCTGTGAAACTAGAAGCCGCAAGTTCGATCCACACATTTCAAAAAATGCTTTTACATCCAACAAATATTTCTTTATATAATACTATATGACTATATGGCCTAACCACTCTCAATCGTACTGTCGATTGTAGAGTAAGCCCGTGCCCTGCAGCGGGACGTATATGGGCTAATACATGTAATACATGTAAATATTTCTTTATAGTCTGGGTGTTTGTGAGACCGGACAATTCTCTCGTAGACCTGTGATACCTACGACACCAAACTTAATTGATCTTAGTGTGGTGTCAGGACTATGTATGTGACTGTTGTGTATATTTATTTGTATTATGTCAATCTTTTAAGGCTTTACTGGTCCATCTGGGTAGGTACCACCGAAATGACTATTTATCTCATTAAACAGGTGTGTAAATGCACAGTTGTTTTTCGGATTGAAGGACATTGTAGCCAGAGTAACTACTGGACATATTGAGACTTAACATCATATGTCTCAGGATGGCGAGCGCAGTGGGATGCCAAGCATTTCTTATTAATTCAAGGTGTTTTTTGGTTTTGCTACTGTTTATAAGCGGCCGTATAGCTTACCATCAGGCGAACGGCATGCTCGTCTCGCTATTCATTGCAATAAAAAAAAAGTTTCTGCGACCAGGCGAGGCTGGGCCGGGCCGCTATTTAACAACAAACTTCCTTACTTTCATAAAACTAATTAACATGTGTATTATGTTACAATGTTAACAAATCTAATAAGACATTGTTCCAAGTGTTCTATAGAACAATTGTACGAAAAGAATTAGGAGTCATTCGGTACAGTATGCAGTAAATGAGTAGTAATGATTTGTCATTATGCTGCAAAGATGAAACGACGTAATCGGCTTAGCTCATAACTAGTTAGACCAACTTATATAAATAGATGCTGTTCTATGTCTGAAGTCACTAAAAATACCAACTGGCTTCGTTTTCGGTTGCAGTCCGGCTAAATCCTATATAATATCGCACCTTTAGAATTTAAGAGACCTAACTAAAAATCTTATTTTATGGGAAACGTTTATTAAAGTTTTTTTTTATTGCTATGAATGGCGAGACGAGTATGCCGTTTGCCTGATGGTAAGCGATACGACCGCTCATGAACAGTAGCAAAACCAAACAACACCTTGAATTACAAAGCAATGCTTGGCATTCCACTGCGCTCGCCATCCTGAGACACAAGATGTTAAGTCTCAATATGTCCAGTAGTTACTCTGGCTACAATGCCCTTCAACCCGAAACACAACAGTGCGTTTACACTGCTGTTTGACGGGAGAAATAGACACCGCGGTGGTACCCACCCAGATGGCCTCTCACATATGAGAGACCTACCACCAGTAAGAAAAGATTTGTAACATAAGAAATTTTATACTTATGGAAGATACATTGAGAAGACCGAAGTATACATCTTTCTGTCTTTCACGCGTCAATAAGTCCTTCTTTAAGGGTCGATGGAGATAGTCATTTTGAGCCAATTATGATTAAAAGTCAAAATCCATTTTTTTTTTTGGATTAGGTCGTTTCAATTCTAAAGGTGCGATATGTTCAAACAGAGGCAGCCCTAAGCATACATAAAAGTAGAAAATTAAGCATTCATTTTTCATACTCGTAACAATACTAATGTATAATACATACTTATAATAAAATAGTCCATAGAGATAATATTAATGATGGAAAAAACATTATAATCTGTTGCTTGTAGGTTATTAAAAAGATACTAGACACAAAATACAATTTAGTTTTAGTTGAATGATATAAAACAGTTCGCAAATAAAACTAGATTGCACCGGAAGTAGTAAAATTTACCAAGGTTTTTATAATAAAATCATGTGCCATGTAATTAATTTTGATGGAAACTATGATTTGACTTTGAGGTAAAATTATTGTTCATTTTTTACATATTTTGAGATTCCTTTTTATAGTTACACTAGCTGTACCCGCGACTTCTTACGCGTGGAATTTAACGAAAACTTTATTTTTCTAAAATAAAAGATTTTTTCTAAAATAAATGTAGCCTAAGTTACTCCTTATTATATCAGTTACCCGACAATAAAAGTCCCGTTAAAATCGGTCCAGCCATTTCAGAGATTAGCCGGAACAAACAGACAGACAGACAGACAGACAGACAGACAGACAGACAGACAAAAAAAAATCTAAGGTCATTTTCGTTATAGGTATCGTGTATATTGGACATTTTTTTTTTATTTTCACTTTACAAACACACACTTAATTTTGTATGTATAGATTAAACGTTACTTGGCGATAGCAATTATGGAATATAATTTGTAAAACCCACTTTAATTAATCATGTAAATATATCGTATTCTGGGATCAACCGATGTATCTTCATTACGGACTGGAAAAAAAAAAGTTTTTTACTCAATCGTTCCGATCCCCAGAAAAACGAAATCTTGACTTTGAATTTGTATACAATGCCTTAGATGTAACTTTGAGGACAAATTTGTTACGAACTCATTTGTAAATATTTTTTCATGTGTCCTGTGGGCAGAATAACTTAAACAAATTATTTATTGTCCAGCAGTCTTAATATAAAATAGCATGTTTTAAACTGATCATTTCACGCCTACTTGCCTCAATACGGTTCTTTGTCCGTATTCTGTGTCTGTTTCTCTGCAGGACACTGTCCTCCTCTACAATCGAGAATACGATTGATAGGAATTAGTCCGCATTTGCTTTTATTATTTTAACTTTGCACAATAAGTTTTGATCAGTGAGGAATAAATGTGTAAGCAGATGGAAGAAACTCATGACGTACCTTTTGTGACTCTATCTCATTTTCTACCAGGACAACACTGCTATTTAAAATAAGTAAGTAAGTTAAGTAGCAAGCTTGTACATTTCCAACTCCTCCTATTAATTTAACTTTCTGAATATTTCGTTGCGGGTTAAACAAGCTAGACATTCCCAGAGACTCGCTGAGCTTTAATGCTCGGTTTTTCTAAATTGCAATGAATGGTTAGACGAGCTTGCCGTTCGCCTGATGGTAAGCGTTAAATAGAATACCAAACAACATCATGAATTACAAAGCAATGCTTGGCTTAAGTCTCAATATGTCCAGTAGTTACTCTGGCTATAATATCCTTCAATCCGAAACACAACAGTGCACACACTACTGTTTGGCGGGAGAAGCAGACATAGCGGGTGGTACCTACACTGGCGGCCTTTCACATATGCGAGACCTACCACCAGTAAAGGTGTGAGAGCGGGACGGTTTCCAAAGCTTATACATTACTACGGTGTTAAATAATTTGAATATTATTTTAGATCATTCACGAACTTAAAAAAATGTTATTCTCTTCAAAAAATTTACTGAACCCTATTCCGTAAATAGTTTTTCGCTACAAGTTGTATAACAGATGACGTAGATAACTTACCACTCCTTCATGACGTCACGCCACTATATTTCTTCTTACGAGATTGGACCAATACAATTCCACAAACGGCCCTCGACAAATGTTTGTACACAAACATCTTCTAAATTACATTGAATGAAATGTTTTATCATGGCTGTTGTTTTATTTTATAGCAATGAATGGCGTGATGACATTCCATTTGCTTGATTGTAAACGATATGACCGCTAATGGACAGTAAGAAAACCAAACTATACCCATGAATTACAAAGCAAGGCTTGGCATTCTACTGGACTCGCCATCCTGAGACATACAATGTTAAGTCTCAATATGTTCTTTATTAATCTGGCTACAAAGGCCGTTAAACCGCAACACAACCGTGCATTTACACTACTGTTTGGGATTGCGGTGGTACCTACCTAGGCGGCCTCTTATATATAATATGATAGAGTTACCACCAGTAATGTTGTAACTTTATCTTAGTTCATTTTGAACGCGAATTGTTTCAGTAGTTTGACACGATTTTCGCCAAACATTGGCCACTTTTAGTACAGGATCTGATTAGATTAAATGCGAACGGCCTACGACGGCTTTGACGAACCAATTAGTCCTGAGGCGGTGTTGCAGCTTTGTAATCAGCGTTTTGGAGTCGATACAAAGTCAATTGAGAACTTGATTGATAGTTTTAAATTGGGTTTTAATGAGAACATCTAACTAATAAATATAAATTATTGATTTATATTTGTAATAATCTATAAATTAAGTGTTGGCACTAACAGTCTATAAGTTGTAAACATATTGCAAAAACAAAACTTATAAAAAACAAATCTCGCAACTCAGTTCTTCTACTGTAAAAAGTTGTGAGATACATGTCATAACAAGTCGGGTAATTAATTCAGTCCTTTCTTAAGAGACTGTGTCTTGTGTGGTGTCTTAAGCAATTACGTAATTAGTCAATTGAATATGAACTGGATATTCAATTATTCATATACTTTATTTATTTATTCAGCCCATGTACGTCCTACTGCAGGGCACGAGCCTAGTCCACAGTCAAAGATACTATTGAGAATGGTTAGGACATAATTATACTCCACTATGCTGGCCTAGTGCGGGTTGGACAACTTTTACTTACCATAGAAATTCATACAATTGCATTTCATATTTCCTATTTTTTCTAAGGTTATCCATCCATTACACGTCGGTGAAACTTCTATGATTACTCAAATAATTCCCTCCCTACTTCAAGTGAGTCCCTAGCTCATGTACTCCGATCCCATACTTTCCTGTAAAAATGAGTAAAAGAACAGCACATCTTACATTTAAACCTCATGATATATCACTAACAAGTTGCATATTAATATTTTTCTCCAAGAGGATTTTCTCCAAGATTTATTAAGTCTCAGAGAAATTCTTTCTTTTTTATGATTTATTCAAGTCATTTCCATGTTCAACTGCCGGAAATAAATACCCTCCTTTAATCAGACCTAACGTATGAGTAATAGAAGAAGTTACATGAAACGTGGTTTACTCCATTAACCCCGTAAAAAATGTAAGGATCATTACCCATCCGGAGGTGTTTTGTAACATAATTCATCCCAAAAAGTTATTAAATGTTGTTGAATTTCACGTTTTATGGGATTTAAATGGAGCTGCTAATGAGCTTGTGGTAAAGACAGAAAACCCGCCTCTTTTGAAGAATTAGGAAAAATGGTTCCTATTTTTTAAGTATTAAGAGCGGTAGCAAATGGCATAATAAATAATAAATAAATAACACCCAACAGTCACATACATAGTCCTGACCCCACACTAAGATCGAGTCTTGTGTCCGGGTGTCAGGGACTACGAGAGACTTTTCGGTCTCACAAACACCCAGACCCAGAAGAAATATTTGTGGGCCGCACAAACATTTCTCTCGGTGCGGGGATCGAACCCGCGGCCTCTCGTTTCACAGGCGGCGTCTAACCAACTGCGCCACGGAGGCTGTCAAATAATATCAGGTGTAAAAGTCACTGTATCTACATTTTCCAACGAATATAATGCGTTTAGGTACAGGTTTAAAGTAGAACACTACAAAGCAATGTGGGGGGTGTCTAAATTAGTACCTTGGTTAATTTTCTGGTGAGAGAAAATAGAATAGCAAAATTGGTTGCTTCACTGCTTCAAATTTTTGTGAGGTTGACGTAACCTCCAGTTTAATATGGTGTTTTAGGTAGGTAGTGCCACTAATTGCCTAATTTATTTATCACTACATAGTATAAAACAAAGTCGCTTTCTCTGTCCCTATGTCCCTTTGTATGCTTAAATCTTTAAAACTACGCAACGGATTTTGATGCGTTTTTTTAATAGATAGAGTGATTCAAGAGGAAGGTTTATATGTATACGTACATATTATTGTACAGAAATCTATTTGTGCCCGGGCGAAGCTGGGCCGGGCCGCTAGTATTGTATTATTTAGTAGAAGCTTGAGGCTATAAAAGCATATTGATACGCTTCACTTATACTTTAATTTCGACTTATAAAACATTACTACTAATAATATTATACAAATCAAAATTTTTCAAGCCAATACATCACGTTCTTTCATCAGACACGATCATCTGTTATTAATGAGTACAAAATACTTTTTTAATGATTGATCCCGAATTAGATCCCATGGGATTATTCATCTGTGTTTACAATATACATATGCAGCTAAAGTAAACATTTTCTGGGTTGGGAGAATAACGCACCACTAAAATTTTTGTTTTGCTAACCGCTGCATTGTTTATTATTAACATATTTTTACAGCAAAATAAATATAGTATGATATTTTAATTGCATACTACGTTGTTGATCAACTAATATTAAAATGTTACAATAATATGGATAAGTTTGGTTTCTAGAATTTTACAAATGCTAAATTATGCTTCAGACCACATGCAGAGTCGTTAAATATTCAGCTGTGGCAAACATTTATTTGAAAATGCGACTGATTAAGTCTCAATTGACTACTAATACAGTAAATATAACGAATTCAAAGCGATTTAAAACCTGCCATAGTAACAAGTAAAATAATACTTCGATGTCTGTCTTCTTCGTATTTCATAATGATTATTTCAGGCTTAGAATATTTGTCATATAGAAGGAACGTAGATAAAAAATGTAGATAAAATGGTGGTACCGGATCACCTTTTCCTGTCTTTCTATTGGCTGATATTTCATAGGTTGTCCAAACTACACGAACAATTTGAAAAAACAAATGAAAATCATATTTTAAGTCTATTGAATTCTATCAAACTCATTTTGGAAGAATAATATCTAAATATTCCTTCGATTAGCAGCGTAATTTATAGCATTTTATTGTTTAATAATTTGTTCAGTTTTCTCTAATATAGCCGAGCTACCTAGATTATGAACAACGTTTTTGGTTACCCCTCTACATTATAAATACACTTAGTTTTCTGATCAAATAAAAATAAGATGTTAAAAGGTAGAAGAAAAGACCAAAAGCTATTTTAAAGTGCCTAGAGATTTTGTTCACAATGCCTGCTCAGTCATCAAAGACCCCTGGCATTGCTAAAGTCCATGAGCGACAGTGACCGCGATGTAACATGCGGGCTACTAGCTTGTACCTAAACAAACATTAAAATAATTACAATCTTGAAATCTAAACAGAAAATTACAATAAGGAACCCGTATGCAGGTGGCAGAAATAATAATTACAAAGATATTTAGCACTGTAAGGACTCATTCAAACAACATTCATTAAAGATTTGTTGTCGTTGTTGCGAGACAATACATGATTTAATGAGTTCCTCATTTTGCATCAGTCACGTGTGAACACGGACATAGAAATGCATTACCGCCGTCAAAAATAGAAACAAAACGTGAAATAAGACAATTCATGATATAAAACGAATCAGCTTCGTGTGTGCTGACAAGACAAAGATAGGATATTCTCTGATATGCATTCTCTGATATATCTTATGGTGACTATACTGCCATAAGATCTGAAGGAAAATAAATAATTGACCTCTTCCCTCTGTCATTTGTCTCGGTGTGGGGATCCAACCCTCGATCTCTCGTTACTTTAATGTATTATGTGGAAATAGTTGCGTTACGGGTCAAATAAAATAATGATTGTTTTTATATTCTTCAATCGAAAATCATATTACGTGTTTTATTTTAAAAATAAAATAAATTCACCCAACAGTTTGTAGCCTACCCCACACTAAGATAGAGTCTTGTGTCGAGGGTATTAGGAACTAAGAGAGACATTTTGGTCCCACTAACACTCAGACCTGAAACAAATACCTTTGGATCAGACAAATATTTGCCTCGATCATCCGTCGTCCTCAACGTTTTCCATCGTCTTCGATAAAATTCTTCAGTATTCCGTCCTCCCATACTTACAAATCTTATTCATTCATCCTCTAACTCTTTTACTCTTTAGTACTTTTATTTGTCATCTCTTTCACACAACACGTTCCATATTAATCATTCGCCTTACCTTCCATTATACTCATATTACATTATTTCCTAATTCTACATGTACGTAGTAAAAGCAATATATCAGTATAAAGTGACTCTAGCAATAACCTTCATACGATATTTACTGGTGGTAGGTCTCTCATATGTGAGAGGCCATCTGGGTGGGTACCACCGCAGTGTCTATTTCTCCCGTCAAACTGCAGTGTAAACGCATTGTTGTGTTTCGGGTTGAAGGGCATTGTAGCCAGAGTACCTAACTACTGGACATATTGAGACTTAACATCTTATGTTTCAGGATGGCGAGCGCAGTGGAATGCCAAGCATTGCTTTGTAATTCAAGGTGTTGTTTGGTTTTGCTACTGTTCATGAGCGGTCGTATCGCTTACCATCAGGCGAACGGCATGCTCGTCTCGCCATTCAAAGCAATAAAAAAAATAAAAAAAAACACGTTCCATATCAATCATTCGCCTTACCTTCCATTATACTCATATTACATTATTTCCTAATTCTACATGTACGTAGTAAAAGTAATATATCAGTATAAAGTGAATCTAGCAATAACCTTCATACGGTATATACCATTGTTATAAGAGTTGTCAAATAACGTTAGCGACACAACACATTTCACCAACAAAATCAAATATACCTCATGTATATTTCATTCAATGAATTTTATGAGTTTCCAATGACCTTCCAAGCAGCGTCTTTCAACAGAAATAGAATAAGATTGTTTTGTATTTATAACATGCACGATGTGATAATGGCTTGGTGTTTGAATAATTTAGAATTTTTGAAAAGGTCGCGAGAATTTTCTTTAGTAGGAATTGAAAGTATGAAATTGGACATTGTTTTTCTGCATGCCTAATTTTAGTGTGCCTAGTATGTTACTAATAATAATACATTCCCACTTAAAATCATGATACGTTTCTTGTAATAAGGTATGAACTAATCCCAGAAATAGATCAGACACTTGATCACACACTCACATTGTATCGATACCTATTTTGCATAAATATTTATTCAAGTGTTTGACCTGTATCGACCACTAATCGTATTCTAGTTAAAATATTCAGGTATAGTTACCAAAAGTCGACTTTTGAAATAACTTTGTGCGCATAAACACATTTTTCTATTATTCATTTTCATAATCTCTGACCTAGCAAACCAAATCATCACTCCATTTTCCCTTATCAAAATAAATGTAGCATACATTTTATTGAGTAACTTCTTCCAAAAGTCAGATATTCCTCAATGCTCGTCGAAATGGAAAAATTGAATAAGCCCCAATGCCTGTTTGGGATCAAAGGGAACACAAAGGGTCGCAATGGGATTACTACGAAGTCATTTGGCTTACCCCAAAACGTTGCTTGCGGAATTACTTCTTTCATAATGTATCTTAATGTTGTCTTTATAGATAACAAATTTGCTTGTATTCACTTTAGGTGTTTGAGTATTTTAATTGACTTAAAAATGGAGATTATTAATTCAACCTGCATTTATGTATTGTCAGAATTGCGCAGTTTTGGGATTTGTTAGTCTATACCAGCGTCTGAACACGTGTGTCAAATTTTAGAAGTGTATGTATGTTTTTTATTTAGTTCTGAGGCTTAAAATTAGGTTCTCGTGACTTGTAATTTTAGCTTCTTATTGTATTTTATCTTTATTAATATCTTGGATTGATGGGAATTTAAATATATATTGATCTAGTAATAGTAGCGAAGTATAATCTTTAAACCCAATGGTATGCAGACCTGATTGTTAGACATTATAATTTTCTTCCTTACATCTTTCAATCAAAATATCACCCACAGCGCTAAATTATTTGTATAATTTTACTATATTCTATTCGCGTGTGGCGCAATTTGGAATTACAAGAATTTAATAATTATATATTTAACGCATCGGTTGAGATATGTTTTCATAGTATTTTTTATTGCAATGAATTGTGAGAGGAGCATGCCGTTCGCCTGATGGTAAGCGACACGACCGCACATGAATAGTAGCAAATCCAAACCCCTTGAATTTCAAAGCAATGCTTGACAATCCACTGCGTTCGCGATCCTGAGACATAAGATGTTCAGTCTTAACATCTAGTATTTACTCTGGCTAATGTAAAACACAAGTATTAATACTCCTAATCTAATCGCATTAACGTTTCCAATATAATGAAATGTGAAGGAAGAATATTTGTTACTAACATATTAACAACAGCATGACAACAACGCACCCGAACGGCAGGAAGGTCTTAGGCAATCTATATTCTATACAGATTGATTTGGCTCATAGCATCCCGAATAGTCTGTATATCAATCCTGTCATAATTCTAACCTTGGTAACATGAATAGACTCGAATAACTTACTAGCTCCGCATATCATATTAGCATAGGATTATTGTGAAACGTTGCACATGAACGTAATATTGTAATGTGGCACCTATGATTCAGCATTTTCGCTGTCATTTCCGTTCAATAATGACAGTACCTATACGAGTATAAGTATATAATCTCAATTAATTCTGACCTTTGTTTATTTGTTATTAGATCGCTATTCTTATAATTGAATTACGTAATCTTTTCTACCGTTAGTAGGTAATAAAATAATTAGTTGATAATTTTATTTTGAAAGGAGAGTATAGTTTTAGAATACCAGGTAAATAGAGAGCAAGTTGTGCAGAAATATAATATGATTCTGCAATTATGTAAAACTTATAATATTTTATACTTGAATAGATATTTACTCAACGTTGTATCAAGAGCAGGGTAGATTTTTTACTTTGCCAGTAGCAAAGACTACAATTAATAAAATGTGCCAACTAAAATGTTGTGAAAAAAACCAAGTTCGGCAGAATTTTAGTCATACGTTTTGTGTTAACTAATATTTTTGTGATTCGGATGAAACTGGAGTCGACGGAATAGCAACAATTTTCGAACAAATATGAAGTTTTTGTTTGTTTATTACGAACTGTGACGTTCCCGATAGAATATTTGCTAGAACAGTTCATTTTATTAGAATTCTTCGACTTGTTTTTTGGATTTATTTCGGTGACTTTTATAATATGTTTCATAACAGTTGTTACGTAATGAATAATTTTGTTATATATCAATATAAATGATCATAATAATCGTATCAGTGTCAAACGTATAAAAGATTGAGAGCTCTAAATTAAGGTTATTAATTTTGTTTATGAGAGTGTATTATTTTAGAGATATTTCTTCTTCCTGTAATTATTCTATTAAAGAGCTCTTTAGTCTCATTGAAGACTGTGTTACTGTGCATTATAAATGTTATTAAATTTTTAGAGTTTTAATAATTAATTGCTTCATTCATTCATAAGCTTCATCTCAGTTTATCCGTTTTTGGTTTCTTGTACTAATAATTTTCTTGTTTACACTTTACTCTTCTGTTATTGAAAATGCTTGCAGAAGACATGTGTACTTGAATATAAATGTAATGAGTTCGCTGGAGACTCCAAAAAATAAAATTAAACGTGTTTAGTGTTATATTTTGTGAGATCAACTAGTATAACATACATCGGCATTTGAATACTCGGGAGCAATTTTCTATCTAGGCTGTATTGTAATTAAGGCCAGGTGCAAAGGAGTTCGTGCCAGTATTCAATATTATGAAATATAATAGAACGTATAATACGTCAACTGATATTAATTATCGAGCATATTAAAATCCATTATCAATCATGTCTGACAATGTATACCTACATTATTAAGTTGTTATAACAGAACAACAAGGATGAGGTCAAAAGTATTCTGAATCGACGAGAATGCATGAAGAGGTTGATCAAAGTGGACGAAGCGAAAGTAATATGTCAGGATAGAGCAAAGTGGCGGTCTATAGTCTCTGCCTACCCCTATGGGATAACAAAAGTGCGTGGTGGCCTGTTGGTAAATTGACCAGACTAAGCTAACATATTCGCGGTGATCGCGGGTTCGAATTCCAGAGCATACCTCTGACTTTTCGGAGTCAAGTGAGTATTGATAGAATCGATCGCCACGCACTTTAACTGTGAATGAAAACATCGTGAGGTAACCTGCATGCCATAGCGATTTGTAAGAATTTCTATAGTGTGTAAGGTCCGCCAACCCGCACTAGGCCAGCGTGGTGGACTGTATTGTAAAGGCTCGTGCACTGCAGTGGAACGTATATGGGCTAATACAGTTACATATACTACTCCGTAAAGTCTGAGACCATCATTCTGGCATTTGCGTCAGTTTCGTTATCAATAATAATTAATTTTAAATATTATAATTGGCAATTATTCATAATTTCCCTCAGCTTATAAACTTAATTAGCCATAAATAAGACTCAGGCTTATCTAATCATGATTTTTGCATTGTAATATATCAACGTCGATAAACATAAAACAGTCATATAAATGGTAATGAGAACGTTTAAAAATAGCGTCAAGACATTTCCTATTATTTTGAAATTTAAATAAAGGAAGACCTTGTAAAGGTTTTCCAACGGCACGGCATGACTTTTATAATCGTGAAGGACGTTTTGGCTACAAATGGTGACATTCGATGACCTCAGATGGCAGATAATACGATATCAAGTAGACCATCATCATTTTCTGGTAAAATATGAGGAAAAATATTTTGGTTCTTGCCGAATATAGTATGCATTGTAGTTTTTGAGGTTAATGTCGATTGTAATTTTTATGCTATTTGAAGTAATTGATTGTGGGAAAATAAACATGTTCGTAAAATACAAGCTATGGAGCTGACGTGATCTGATTATTATCATTTGGCATTTACCTTAATTTCCGCCTTTCTCCAGCCAAACAGCAGTGTAAATGCAATGTTGTGTTCCGGTTTGAAGGACATTGTAGCTAGAGTAAAACATATTTAACATCTTATGTCTCAGTATGGCGAGAGCAGTGGAATGCCGAGCATTGCTTTGTAATTCATGGTGTTCTTTAGTTTTGCTATTGTCCATGAACTGTCGTATCGCTGACCATGGCGTATGGCATGCTCGTATCGCCATTCATTGCTATAAAAAGAAACAGATTTTAAAATTAAGATAATAAATTTATAGGTATTTTTTTTTAAAGTCTAAAGACGTTCCGTACTTTCGACTTTTTATATCAATTCTTCAAGCCTTTGAATCAAATAACGTGTTTAGTTAGCATTCAGTACATACAGAGCTAATTTCCCAAAAGAAGCGACAATTCTTTTTATATTTTTTATATCATCATTTTTGGGTGGTAAATCCATAGTTTTTGCTAGAATAATAGTGAATACCCTTATATTTTTAAAGAATCTAAGGTATAAAAGAGTTACAATGATTATTTTAGCAAAAACTATGGATTTACCACTCAAAAATGATGATATTTAAGAAATCATAAAAAAAATACTGACGCTTTTTTTTCTAAAATTTTAGTTGCATTGTGTTTGTAGTAACTAAAAATACCACCCAGCTTCGTTTTCGGTAGCAGTCTTGATAAACCCGGTATGTAGGTACAGATTACACGTATAAATAACTATTCATAATAATGAATTGTGCTGTTCCTTTTTTGAATTTTAATAAAACGATGACATTCGAGTAAATTCTTTGCGCAGTGACAGTGAATTATGCACTTTTTTATCAGCCAGTTATATAATTTGGCTGTATGAAGTTTTTATGTAGATTCCTTGGGGTCTTTTTGTTTATAGTTTTAAAACAAAAATATCGTAGTTTATTTGAATATCAATTTCTTTTTATGATATTCTGTTGATATATTCGGAGGTTGTCAAAACTCGTAATTTATTTCGTCTGTTATGATTATCATAGACATGTAAAAAATATAGGAATTCGATTTTTGTTTGTCTCTGAGCATCAGTTACTACAAAAAATCTGTCATAATGAGAAATGCTAGAATATGGCATGTTGGGTTAGTGCACGTACTTTTTATGGTAGTGTGTGAGAGAGAGAAAATAGAAAAATAATTCTTAATATCTTGTCGTTGGATACTCTATCTTAACCATATTGGTTTTTTTTCAAGAATAATGTCAATTTCGACATCCGATATTAATAAGAGACAAAAATTTCTGTAGCCACTTTTTATTACTTAGTTCTTATATTTGGTCCCATTATTTATTCAATTGTTCTTAAATATTTTTTATTTCGAAAATATTATATTTTTCGAAAACCTACAATAACGTTGATAGTTGTTAGTGTCATGCGACATACAATCGCTCGTCGTTGTCTTTGTTGCATTTTTTATTAGGTTAATTTGTAAGTATTGTGGGGTTTTTTCGATAGAAATTTTTTAATTATCATGAAAATATAGCAAATATTTGAACTATTTTTCATTGACTTTATCCGATGTAAATATTTTGGAATTTTATAATTGTATAATTTTTTTTGCATTTTATATTAATTTATATTGTGTATTTAGTTTTTGGTTTTAAACATTTTTGTGACTTTTATGGATAGGACAACGAAGTCTTGAATTATTAAAAAATATTTATAAACATATTTTTTTGAGTTTATTCAGAAGCGCACATAAATTTTTCAAAAGTGTTTTCTGCGTTCGTTGCTACAAAATAATAATCCCACATCGTCAAATAAAATTTATTTGTATACAAAAAACATGAGGATATAATTGCATTCTATTTATAGACGAAAGATTAATGTTAAATAGTCTCGTCGACCTTCACAAGG
Source organism: Hyles lineata (assembly GCA_030180105.1). Lineage (NCBI taxonomy): Eukaryota > Metazoa > Arthropoda > Insecta > Lepidoptera > Sphingidae > Hyles > Hyles lineata. Next base: position 3,203,378 of record JARJEE010000023.1, read on the forward strand.
TAATTCAATGTTGTTTATTGTCTTAACAAGTTAACTAAATTGTTATTAACGACATCTTTTGGAAGGTTATTGAGTTAGATAGTTATGATAATATGCAAGTAAGTAATTTTTTAAGATTAATAACGATTACTGATAAATTAGCAGTAATTTAATAAATTGAATCAAGAAAAAACCAATAATTATAATTTTAATAACAAACGAAATTTTTGGTCCTTTTGCCGGTGTAGTAATTTAGTAAGGCCTCGACTCAACGGTCGCCCGAATGGTAATATCTTTCCCGGGTGGCTTTACCATAGATAATACAATTTATAGGGCTCAAAATTAAATCATAAGACCAGTAAAACCAATATCACTGGACTGCCTCTTCCCAGGCAGCAAAATAAATCATTTTTCTCGCGAAAACAAAAAAATAGCATCGACAACGTCAAACTATTCCCGACGGGTTATTAAAATAGTCCCACTACTTAAAGTTGAGTATATCAAACTTATTACTCTTAAATACAATGATACGGGTCAACACCCCAGTACTGAAAGCAAATTCCCAGAGAGCTCTCGATATTTTTGAAAAACCTCGTACAAACTTAATTACTTACATGCCCTGTGATTTGTACCTTGAACCTCACGGTTCGTAACCCATAAATGTTACTACATGGGACCGAAATAAACTTAACCAGACTTTTGTTTCTTAGAAATATAAAGGCACTGTTGTGTTTCGATTTGAAGGATATTGTAGCCTAAGTAACTATTGGACATGATGAGACTTAACATCCTATGTCTCAGGATACCGAGTGCAGTGAAATCCCAAGCATGGCTTTGTAATTCATGGCGTTGGTTGGTTGTGCTACTGTCTAGGAGCGGTCGTTTCGTTAACCATCAGGTGAATGGCATGCTCATCTCGCCATTTATCGCAATAAAACAACAAAGTTTGTGTCTGCTTTTGGCACAGTACTTACCTCAAGACAAACGACATTTTATTTTAAGACATTTAATTTTAGACAAAACAAAAACAAAGGCTCAGTTAAAGTACGAAAATCGGTGTTATTAATGGATTGTCAAGCAAAATCCATTGTTCAGAGTCATAAGATTAATTTCACTTATTTATTGTCAGATTTAAGAAAGTATTTGTGACAAAAAATCGCCTTTCGTGTTTTATATTGGAAATAATTTGTTTCATTTAAAAACTGCTAGTAATTTCGATCGTTTAATGAACTTTACTGGTTATTGGAAAAATGATTTATTAATCATATTTTCTTTTTGCCATATTAGGTTTGGTCTTTTTATAAAATTTCGTCTAAATTACACCCACCACTCTGTTCTTGTCTCATGCAGGTCTCACCTTATCCGTCTCTTGCGGCCTGGCTCCACCCAGGTGCAGATAAACTTATTGAAAATATGATGTGTTTTATTAATCAGGAATTATGTAGAATTTTTCAAATAGGTCCAATAGTTTCAGAGCCTATTCAATACATACAAACAATCAAATCCTTCCTCTTTAATATTCAGACATTTCATACAATAATTGATTTAACTTCAATAGAGTTCTATCTTCTCGAGCTCTCGATTGTGCAGGGAATCGTTGGGCAGTGATAAGAAAATGAGCTGGAATATTATTTAATTAGTTATATAGCTGACCGCTCAATATTTGCCACCATTTGACAGCCTCCGTAGCGCAGTTGGTTAGACGCCGCCTGTGAAACGAGAGGCCGCGGGTTCGATTCCCGCACCGAGAGAAATGTTTGTGCGGCCCACAAATATTTCTTCCGGGTCTGGGTGTTTGTGAGACTGAAATGGCTCTCGTAGTTCCTGATACCCACGACACAAGATTCGATCTTAGTGTGAGGTCAGGACTGTTATTGACTGTGACTGTTGGGTGTTATTTATTTATTTATTTTTCTCTTCCTATTATTATCCCCAATTTTCTCAAATATTGGCAAACCACCAATAATGGCCTCAATATTTTAATGTTAATTGGTGGCGGTTATCAGTATTCACCTAATGAGGCCCAAAGCAGCTTTATAAATATAAAAATATATTTTAATCACAAATCATACGTTTTTATCGCAATCGATATACAGCTATAAATATTTTATTACTTCGAAATTTTATTTTAATTACTCTAATGTCGCGATATATACTATGAAGTTTATTGACCTCTGAATATATCGTATTCTAAATATAACCTCCGATATTTTACGGCATTATTCATAGTTCGTTTCTAATCCTATTTTAGGTATCGTATGTTTTGTCTCTTAAGTATGATTTTTGAATACAGTTTCAACGAAGAAGTCTTTAATGCACATCAGTCCTTAGATTTTAAGTCTACTTTATTATAGAGCGGTAATTAAACAATTTAAGATTGTTTTTATTCGATCGTAAATAAATGTATCATCACATTCAAATTTAAATACGCCTCTTTGATATCATGGTAGCGTAGATGGATAGCGTAGCGTGGATCAAGATATGCTGCCACTGAATTATTTAAGGTTTAATGACATTGGATTTATTCTGAAAAGTTCAAACGTCAGCCTAGTTTTATAACTACGCCACGAAGGCAGTCTAGTTTTATCTATTTTGTTATTGTATCGGAGCGAGGATCCATAAAAAAATCTTATTGCGAATTGATAGTACAGAAAATGAATGAAAGTTTGCATTTTTAATCCCCCCCCTCTCACCTATCACATCTTCGGACGGAACATAAAAGGCAATATGTGGGTGGTAGCACCTCTGGCTGCCGCTTCTGGGAAAAATGCGTGAATTTATGTATGTATGTAGTAATTATTTTTAATATATTGTTGTTTTCGGTGTCGGCTCTTGCAAAATATTTCAATTTATCCTTTGAAATAAAACTATTATTTACGGATTTTATCGCGGATTTTGTTTAATTTTTACATTCTTTGACTTCCCGACGTTTCGATCACTTTACAATTTTCAGGATCATGGGGCGGACATATAAATAACAGTTTTATTTCAATGTGTAACTTCCGCCTCTGTGGACTGACTGCCTCGGTGGCGTAGTTGTACTACGGTAGGTACGCTTACAAAGCTGAGGTCTCGGGTTCGAATTCTATTTATTATCAGCCCAAAGTCAGAAATTTGTGCCCGATATGGCGATAGGCTCGCCACCTATCACATAGTGGGACGGAACATACTGGCAAAATGTGGGTGTTCTGGCACCTCTGCCTACCCCTTCTGGGAAAAAGGCGTGAGTTTATGTATGTATGTATGTAATATCCGCGTAAATCTAAGAAACCATTAGTTTTATCCTTTTCTTTTCTATAAATGGACGCGTAAACATTCGCCCCTTACCACGTTCGACGAAAATCCAGTAAATGTATTCTATATTTCCCCAAGAGTATTTCGAGATGTATTTGTTTATTTCCATAGTGTAATGTTTCATAGACTGGTTATGACGATGGAAAAGCGGTGTGAAGTGCAATATGCATTTCATAATGTTCATGCTTCGTGTATTTTGGTTGTATGATAAATGAGCGTTTGATTTTAGATGTGAAATACGTAGAACAGAATATGAATGTGTTTGCACTTGATATATTGTTGAGTATTAAATGTTTGTTATTAGTTTTTGAATGCATTGAAAGGATGCTACTAGTGTAAATGCGTTTTAGTTAATTTAGCAAGAATCGTAAAAGAAAACAACACAATTTTCCTAGAAAACGAATTGGAAATATTTTTTTATAACTCGACAATAATTCTATTGATTTGCAGCCGCTGCCAATAAACAATCCCAATCCAAAATTTGCCGTTTGAGATTGACAGCTCAATATTTTTTCTGATACTATATTGCCAATAATCAATCTCAGTAGTGAAAAAAACTATGGCAGCATGGTAAGACACCAATCGATAAATAGAAAACAATCCAGATTGACTTTAATCTATTTTTTTCGATTGATTTTTGGCATCGGCCGTTAATTGATAAGTTGATTTACAAATCAGATTTGATAAAAAGTATTCATATCATAACCTTGTTTACGAGGATTGATTTAAGCTATAAGCTCATAGAAGCATAGCCATAATAAATAAAGTGATATAGGTAAAGTTTCTAGTCACATTTATTTTAAACCTTTCGTAAATTATTGGAATAAAGGAATAGCAATATTTCATTTTTGCTCTATAATGCCGGATAGTGCAGTCATCTCGTGTCAATTGTACGTTTATTTTGCACTCAATGGCGAGACGAGCAATCCAGTCGCCTGATTGTAACGATACAACCGCTCATGAACAATAGCAAAATCAAATAACACCATGAACTACAAAGCGATAGCATTCCGCTGCGCTCGCCATCCTAAGACAAGATGTTAAGTCTCAGTATGTCCAGTAGTTGTAAGTATGTAAGTGCGTGGAGGCCTGTTGGTATACGGACCAGATGCGGCTGCCAACATGTTCACGATGGTCGCGGGTTCAAATCGCAGGGCACACCTCTGAATTTTCGGAGTCATATGTGTATTAATAGTCAATCATCACGCACTAAAAACGGTGAAGGAAAACATCGTGAGGAAACCTGCATACCATAGTGATTTATAAAAAAATCTATGGTATGTAAGTCCGCCAACCCGTACTAGGCCAGCGTGGTGGACTATATGGCCTAACTACTTTCAATCGTACTCGATTGTAGAGTAGGCCCGTGCCTGCAGTGGGACGTATATGGGCTGATACTGATGTCCAGTAGTTACCCTGGCTACAATGTCCAACTGTTTAACGCAATTGAAATGAGAACCCAATGTAAAACATAAACTTTATCATGAAAATTTCCTCTTGCTACATTGAAAAGCGTTATTTTAATTAACTAAATTTGTCTAACGTCAACTAATACTGGCCAAAAGCCAAAACAAAAAAGCACCTTCCCACAATTTCAAATGTTTGTCAAATCACAAACCTATTTAATTATATGAATGATGTCGTGGGTATTTTTAGCTGTACTCTAGTGGTTATGTTGCATCAAACCGCCAAACGGCAGTGTTAATACGTACACATACATACATAAACTCACGCCTTTTTCCCCGAAGGGGTAGGCAGAGTTGCCAGAACACCCACATTTGGCCTTGTATATTCAGTCCCACGATGTGATAAGGGGCGAGCCTATCGCCATATCGGGCAGAAATTCCTGACTCCGGGATAGTAATGAATAGAAAAATCCACAATCACATTGGCCGACCCAGAATTTGAACCCGAGACCTTATCTTTGTAACCGTACCGTAATACAACTTCACCATCAAGGCAGTGTCAATACACTGCTGTATTTCAATTTGAAGGACATTGTAGCCAGAGTAACTATTGGACATATTGAGATTTAACATCTTATGTCTCAGGGTGGCGAGCGCAGAGAAACGCCAAGCATTGCTTTGTAATTCAAGGTATTGTTTGGTTTTGCTACTCTTCATAAGCGATACCATCAGGCGAGCGGCGTGCTCGTCTCGCTATACATGGCAAAAAAAGTAGTTGCCATCACGCACAAGGCCAACGTGGTAGACTATATGGCCTAACCTCTCGCAATTGTATTGCAGTGGGACATATATGAGTTGAAACAGTTTAGTACAAACGTGTTAGTAAACTGAGTGGTTTTTGTGGAAAATGTGGCTAAAGCTATGGGCAGATGTAGTATTTTACCATCATTTACCACTGTCAAAATTCCTTTCTATCTGAGACTTCTCCATGTCAAATTATTTTGAGATGATGCACAACATTCGGTCTTCAAATTATTTAGTGTACATTGCAGCTTTAATAAGGAGGCTATATTACTGGCCCTTATGGCACGCACAATGGAGCCGCTTTATTACAAGCGTACTTTCCACTCTGCTTTATGAATACCCAACAATGTACGAGGGCGGATTATTAATCGTAAACTAGGGGAAAATGCATTAAATGTGATTTTCCATTCGAGTTTTTCATACTATCGTTGTTTTTTTTTTTCATTTACTTAGTCTGGCCATAAATACTGTTACACTTAATTATAAAAAAATATTACATTTGAATTTCGAATCTGTCATTTTTATACGATTGTTCATTGTGTTTTCTCATTTTGGCGCCAATACATTGTAAAATATTTTGCGATATTAAAATGGTGTGGGGTGATAAAGAGAACCGAATCGCTGTGATAGCATTACACAAAGTAGGTATGGAGCCAAATGCAATTTTTAAAACTCTCCATACACTTGGTATTAGTAAAATGTTTGTGTACCGGGCTATTAATAGGTACAATGAGACCTCCTCTGTTTGTGACAGAAAAAGATCTGGCCGTCCACGTAGTGTTCGTACGAAAAAGGTGGTCAAAGCAGTAAGGGAAAGAATTCGAAGAAATCCTGTCCGAAAGCAAAAGATTTTATCTCGGGAAATGAAGATAGCACCTAGAACCATGTCGCGTATTTTAAAAGATGACTTAGGACTTGCAGCCTATAAGAGACGCGCTGGCCATTTCTTAACTGATAATTTAAAGAAGAATAGGGTGGTAAAATCGAAACAACTACTGAAGCGGTACGCAAAGGGAGGTCACAGAAAAATTTTGTTTACGGATGAGAAAATTTTTACAATTGAGCAACATTTTAACAAACAAAATGACCGTATTTATGCTCAAAGCTCTAAGGAAGCTTCCCAATTAGTCGACAGAGTGCAACGTGGACATTATCCGACTTCAGTGATGGTTTGGTGGGGTGTTAGCTATGAAGGAGTGACTGAGCCATATTTTTGTGAAAAAGGTATCAAAACATCGGCACAAGTGTATCAAGATACCATTCTTGAGAAGGTAGTTAAGCCCCTTAACATCACCATGTTCAATAACCAAGTATGGTCCTTCCAGCAAGACTCGGCGCCGGGTCATAAAGCTCGGTCCACGCAGTCTTGGTTGGAATCGAACGTTTCGGACTTCATCAGAGCTGAAGACTGGCCGTCGTCTAGTCCCGATCTTAATCCGCTGGATTATGATTTGTGGTCAGTTTTAGAGAGTACAGCTTGCTCTAAACGCCATGATAATTTGGAGTCCCTAAAACAATCTATACGATTGGCAGTGAAGAATTTTCCCATGGAAAGAGTGCGTGCTTCTATTGATAACTGGCCTCATCGTTTAAAGGACTGTATTGCAGCCAATGGAGACCACTTCGAATAAGCTTTTTATATTTTTAATTGTTTTATATTTATGTATTAAACTGACACACTGTAAAAGTAATAAATGTTATTTGCAGTTAACAATTTTCTTTTTTCTTTATTACAATATTTATGGCAAGACTAGGTATATTGCCAGTTCTGGTAGCTGAAATTAATGCTTCATGTGTTGGTGTGTTCTACAATTACATACAGCTAGGTTTAAATGTTCTCATTTGACAGCTTGCTCCTCGTTTCAAAGAGCATATAGTTACTATTAAAAGTATAGTCGAATAATGATAAGAGCAACGTTTGATATATTGAAAATTATTTTGTCTGAACAATAGATTCCGTTTGACAATCCATTAATAACTCGGATTTTCGTAGTTTAACTGAGCCTTTATATGAGCAGATATTAAATATCTTGAATATAATATCAATATATCTTGAGGCGAGTACTGTGTCATATACAAACTATGTTTTTTAAATATTGCAACAGATGGCGAGACGAGCATGTTGCACCCTAATGGTAAGCGATACGACCGCTCATGGACAGTAGCGACACCAAACAACACCATGAATTACAAAGCACTCCTTGGCATTCCAGTGCGCTTGCCACGCTGAGACATAAGATGTTGAGTATCAATAAATATTAACCTGGCTACAATGTCCTCCAGACCGGAACAATGCCTTTATACGGCTGTTTGTTGAGTAAAATAGAGCGGAGGTACCTACCCACAGATGGCCTCTCACATATTAGAGACTTACCACCAGTATATAATATATTTAGCGCCAATTTATTTTGTATTCGAGTGGCGTAGAGGCTCTTATCATAATGCATTAAAATGCAAATGCGGTTAAACCTGAACTCAAAATCTCGATGGGTTTACAACATATTGCATAACTGTGATACTATGGCTGTTATCGTAAGATTGATAACTTCCTACGCGTTGGTCTAATTATGTACTATTCCATAATAATAAACTAGACTTCATCATTAAGAATTTTACACCCATATTCTAAGACGTTCCTCGAAAATGTCCCGACTCCACTCGGCCTTAATGGAGGAAATCTGTATTCATAGTTGAAAAAAGTCTCCTCCACTCAACGTCACTAGTTTCTTTTTTAATATCCAAAAGTTATGTCGGAAAATGCAGTGTAATGCGAAGCATTGTTTTGTAAATCATGGTGTTGTTTGCTTTTGCTAATGTCCATGAGCGGTGGTATCGCTTACCATCAGGTGAATGACATGCTTGTCCCGCCATTAATTGCAATATTAAAGATAAAAAATATTGTGTATTCATATCGTAAGTTGTGAATTACGCCTAGTGGGTATATGACTAACTCGTAATATTAAAATAATTAACATATCTCTATTGTACTGTATCAGCCCATAAACCTCACACTGCAGGGTACGAACCTCCTCTACAATCGAGAATACGACTGCGACAGGCTAGGCCATAAACTCCACCACTCTGTCCTACTGCAGGTTGGCGGATACACATACCATAGAAGTTCTTCCAAATCACTATGGTATGCAGGTTTCCTTACATTTTCCTTCACCGTTACACTGAAATAAAAGTACATGTAGTCCTATTTTGGGGTGGCACGCGAAGTAGCGTCAGATATCTCGTCACTATTCCATTAGATCGAGTGCTATTGCATTTCGTGTTTGTAATTCTAATACGTATGTCGATGTCAGCTCCTACGCTTCACGTGAAATAATATATTTTACTTTATAATCACAATGTTTTGTCTTCGTTTGTGAAGGTTGTCATTTAGAATAGGAGATGGAATAATATGAGCAAAGTAATTGCCCGAAAGAAAAGATTCGAGTTGTCGTTTCGTTCCTTGAATTTAATTCATAGTGAATCTGTAGGTAGCAAATGCGACTCCAAAAGATTAAAGATTAAGCTCAATATATATATAATATAACTTATCTACATATCATAGCGAATAAGAAGAATTTCTATGGGATGAGAAAGTCCGCTAAGCAACAACCTGTCAGCACAATGGACTATATGGCCTTATCTCTCAATCATATTGTCGATTGTAGAGTAGGCCCGTGCCCTGCAGTGGGACATATATGGGCTGATATAGATACAGATTACAAATAAACTATGTGGAAAGCTGGTATGCATATTTACATACTAGCGGCCCGGCCCGGCTCCGCCCAGGTGCAGATACATTTTATTGAAAATATTCTATCGCCTATGTTCATCAGGGATAATGTAAAATTCTAATAGTGGATGAATTTTTGAAATCAGCCCAGTAGTTTCTGAGTCTATTCAATACAAACAATCAAATCCTTCCTCTTTATAATATTAATATAGTTTATTTAAGTATGTTGTAGGTTGCAAACGCACTTTGCTAAATCAGAATTTCACACCAGCTTTATTAATATCGATATGTAAATTAGTTCGCGTCCCCTGTGCATAAGATTGCATGCTCTCATCAAATCAATGTAGATAATACATTGAGTTATTTTATCATAATCAATATTGATCTAATTTATCATTAATGGCAGTCTTTATACATCAGATTTATACATAACTTACGTACATAAACTTACTCCTTTTATCCCAGAAGGGGTAAGTAGATGTGCCAGACCTGAGGACATCCACATTACGCTTTGTATGTTCCGTCCCACGATTTGATATCGGTCACTAATTTCTGACTTCGGGCTGATAATGAATAGAAAAATCCAATATTAGATTTATTTACCTATCGTTTCTAATCAAACTAAAAGTTTGGTGCTGGAATTAGATCATCGAATTGTACGTAAACGAATTTGTACATTAACATTCTTATTTTGAATTATCTACAAATTATATTAAATAGTAGGAACCTTCGATCAAATATACACTAGATACAACATGAGCGCTTAGAAAATGGCACCAAAAAAGAGTGCTTTAAGCACTCTTTCGCCTTCAGTCACGCACCGACCGTTGCTTCCAAAACATCGCAGAACATTAGACAATATTATGTGAAAAGCTACTTTAAGCTCCAGAAATAAGGTGGAATTTGTGTTAATATATTTGGAATATGTGATCTTTTTGTTTATTCCTTTTCATGTCATGCATCGGTGCCACTTTTTAACAGAACTTTTATCTAGGGAACTGTGTATCTAGTGTATATTTGATCGAAGGTAGGAACTGTCAAAAAGAAGCTCCCTTAGCAAAACTTTTTTTTTCTTTTTTTACTGCAATAAACATTTTATAAACACGTGGTCAAAGGACGAGATTGCCTATATTATCTCGGCTGAACACTCGCCGGGAAACTCGTAGGGTACGGTCCCCAAATATTTACATATACAGAGCCTTATAAGGGCCTTAATAACGATACCCTTCGCGAAGCTGTACAAATTGTTCGGGTTTTTTCGTTTCTTTTGTTATGCGACAATTTTCTTACAGTTTTCGTTATGTAAAATGGTATTTGGTGTCCCTTATATAAGGCTTATATAGTATCAATAAAGGTTATTGATATAATTGAAATCGTAGCCAGAGTAAATAGGTACTGGATATATTAAGACTTAACATCTTATGTCTCATGGCGAGCGCAGTCGAATGCCTAGCATTGCTTTGTAATTTAAGGTGTTGTTTGGTTTTGCTACTGTCTATGAGCGGGTGTATCGCTTACCATAAGGCGAATGGCATGCTCGTCTCGTCGCTATTAATTGCAAAAAAAATATATATACCAGATCTCACTCTAGCACACATCACTGTGATTATGCTGAGACGTAGAAACGTCATGATTCATCGGGTGTATGGTACATTCGTCTTGCAATTCAAAAAAAAGCGAAAAATTTAGACCTTGGATAACAAAAATAAAGTTTCAGCAAATAGGAACTGTTACCATTTTCATCTAGATCCAGTTTATCATTGGTACGTGTGTCGGTTCTAGCAATTTCCTGTCTCGCGCATTTGTATTCGAAAAGCGTGCGAGTTGCAGTGTTATTGAAATCTGATTCGACGCACTACGCCGCACCGTGGATAGATTTGTAATAAGTGGATTGGATATCGCCGTGTTATTTATCTACGGATTAGATCGAGCCGGTTTGAAAGGTTTTGGAAATTTGTAGATGTGTGAACTTTGCAATATTCGGTAGTCTGTTGATTTAATGGATTGTTAACGACGATTATTTACATATGTTTGTTCAGTCCCTATTACATCTATTGATATCGTCCCACCATCGTTTTCGGGGTCTGTCTCTTCACCCATACCCATGGATGTATGTACATATTCGGCGATAATTTTGACCCATCGCACAGGGTGAATCCTGCAGAAGTGCTTGGCTCAGTACCACTCGAGTCTAGCGTTCATATTGCCAACGTCTATTACTTTCGTCACACTCACCATTATTATTTAATTACTTAAATAAAGGATGAATTAAATTGTATTATTTGGATTCTACATCTTGAAAAAGATCTGCTTCGTCCGCATGGTAAATTGATTTGCGTAGACTGCGGTATACGTAGAGGTGTGTCCAAACGTAAAGATAATGGATATGTGCATGTAGTGTGAGTTTAATCCGAGCAACACCATGAATTACAAAGCAATGCTTTGCATTCCACTAGGCTTTGTATCATGAGACACGATTTTACGTCTCAATATGTCCAGTAGTTACTCTGGCTATAAAGTCTTTTAAACCGGAACACAATAGCACATTTACAGTTCTGTTTGGCGGAAAAAAAAACCAATATTAATAATATGTAAATATGGATATGCTTAATAAATATATTTGATCGGTTCGTTGTTTTTGTTTCTATACATTCGTCATAGTAAACCGATCGAACATTCAGCATGATGTTCCAATGAAAGTGATCGAATATAAATCTTCCCCAACAATGAGAGTTGAGTATGCGGTAATAAAAACGGAGCAACAAAACAGGTCGTAAAGTATCCTAGGCATTTTGCCAATGGTCAATGAACCGTGAAAGAAACGAAAATAAACACTATAGACCCATATTCATGCACGTTGTACACAGATTATAAAATATATTATTTTGTAAATTATATTTTTGCACTAGAAAAAACAAATGCTTTATTATTCGTTTACTGTATTTTTTATACATTTTATGTATGTATAAAAAATCACGCCTTTTTCCCAGAAGGAGTACGTAGAGGCGCCTGGACACCCACATTTCGCCTTGTATGTTCCGTCCTACGATGTGATAGATGGCGAGCCTATCGCCATATCGGGCACAAATTAATGACTCCGGGCTGATTATGAATAGAAAAATCCAATTCTCACTTTGCCCGACTCGGGAGTCGAACTCGAGATCTCAGCTTTGCAAGCGTACCTTATTACAATTACGCCACCGTGGCAGTCTTGCAGTGTATTTTTTATAAAGGTGGGAAATTATGAATATAATTTATCTGAAAATGTATTGTTTAATCAGCAATTATGTACACATAAAAAAAATATTTAAATGCCTCTTATATATAGCAAACCTACCACAGAATTTTCATTATAGACATTGACTTAAAAACTAAGGATAGGCGCGCACCACTTACTTCGGAACACTTTACCTACTTTCCATCCTGTCCATATTATATTTATGTCAATGATTCTAGAATTAATTTCCAAATTCATAGCTTGCTTTACAAAACACGCGCATTGAAACCTAATGCAGTGTGAAAATCATGTTTGTGGTTGGTTTATTCACAAATAACAATTTATTTGTATCCATTAATCCATCGCATTTCCTTTCAAACGATATTCACTTGTTTATACCAATTTCCACAAAGCCCGAACTTGGTTGGATATAGGTACATAATTTGTATACCACTGGTGGTAGGTCTCTCATATGTGCGAGGCCAGGGTGGGTACCACCGCAGTGTCTATTTCTCCCATCAAACAGCAGTGTAAATGCACTGTTGTGTTTCGGATTGAAGGGCATTGTAGCCAGAGTAATTACTGGACATATTGAGGCTTAACATCTTATGTCTCAAGATGGCGAGCGCAGTGGAATGCCAATGTTGCCCAATGTTGTTTGATTTTGCTACTGTTTATGAGCGGTTGTATCGCTTAACATCAGGTGAACGGCATGCTCGTCTCGCTATACATAGCAATATTAAAAAAAAAAAAACATATTTATTCGTATACTAAGGTATAACGATGAAGAGTATGGGTTTTTTGTTGGTTTTTTTTACGCGCTAGTCTCAGAAACATCTGATTCGAATTGAAAATTAATTTTAGTATTTGATAACCCATTTTTTTAGGAAAGCTTTATAAAATTACGCTGGACCCAATAGAATCTGAGCATCAACTAAAAATCCAAAACGTATTTTGAAAATATACTAGCGTATCGTAGTCACGTATATCACACAGGAAAATAATATTCATTAGAGCTGTAAGAATGCATTTTGTTATTACAAATGTAATGTTTGCATAGATGCGTTATCGGCTGTGGTTTAGTTATTTGCCGTTGGTATTCATAAGTTAGAATATTGTCGTGTATTATTACCTATTTCACAATCATATAATACTTATTCGTTTTTACATTATGGCATACAATTCAAATAAAGATGATTTAAAGCCTCAAGCTTCAAATATCTCATTTCATCGATCCATCCATTAGTAAAAGGAAGTCCAATGATTTCCAGTGACCTGAAAGACAATGCAGCCTGCATCCAGCAACGTCCCGCGACCTTTACCAGGTCGTCTATCCTCGTTGTGGGTGGACGCTGCGCTTTCAGTTACGTGGTCGAAATTTATGGCTTCACTGGCCATCAGTTCTCCGCGATATGTGCCCAGTCCATTGCCACTACCTACTTATTTATCCAGACAAAAAACAATCAAGCAGCTAAATGAACCCATAACCTTTGGTGAATTCGTGTTGCCGAGGGAGTTTCTTGCACCTTCTCTTCTTCATTATGTCTCAACATGGCGCGGAGTGGAATGCAAAGTATTGCTTTGTAATTTTGTTTAGGTTTCCTTCTTGTTTTTCTATGAGACCTAATAATGATAGCTGAACATCCGAATAAATAATATAAATTAATTCGAATGCAACATCGTAGTTGTAGGAAATGCGTCCCAGTGACCTATGCAAAGTATCGTTTTAAATTCAGTCTGTATTTTTACCAAATGTTGTCAAGTCAGTAAGTATTACACGTATAAGAAACTTATACCTTCCAATATGTCCAGTATGACTCAGAATGTTAGCTTAGTTACAATTACGGAGGTAAGGTGGCAGTGGTATCTTGGACTATAACTTAAGCAACTGCATTTCAACCAGATGCTTTGGCATATGTACTATAAGTTTCTCCAGTTTCTCCCCACGTGAACGTTGCGCTGACTCGAAGTTAACGTCTGTCGCGGCTGTCTACGGAAATTCCGACGAGAAATACTAATATGAACTTTGCCCCTTCGACGAAAATTAAGTGAAAGAAAAGGAAATTACGTAAAAGCATCATAATTTATATATTCTTGTATTAACATATCCTTTAACGAGGTCGCAGAGTCAACGCTTACCGGTAGACAACCGCGATATTTGTGACTTTAGACAAACGCCAACGCTTGTAAAACGTCAGTGAGATATAGGTATGCCTAAATAGTTACCAAGTACGCATACGTGTTTTAATAAAAATAGTCAGATCCTGAACGTGTCAGTTTTGCGAAAACAGCGTACATAAGTCTATAAGTGTGTAAGTGTTGCAAGTTCGTGTATAAGTCTAGTAGACTGATCTGGCCCTGGGATCTTGGTCTATAAATCAAGTAGGCCCTATAATTCTAATTTTCCAATAGAACAAAGGTTAACAGTAATATCAACCAATTGTTGGACATTTAAATCATCAAAGCTGTATTCTATTTACTGTTAGCACCGTTCATCTCTGCCACAGTGGAAACGCAGCCTAAAGCCTGTATAGATCGTTTTATAAAAAGCGAGGTGAAATGTTCTATTTCAATTAAAGCAACAGTCAAAGAGACATTTTTACTCTATTAAGCTCTCGGAGAATCCTTTTAGTTAGTTTTATTTTCTTTCAGTGCCATTTGTTCGCGCTCTATTCGTGTTGTAGGGCTGAAATACAAAAGATTTAAGTATCTTCATTTTCAATGTTATTTATCTTAATATACAGGCATAGGCGAACTTAATGCCATAGACATTCTTATAAATAGCTATGGTATGCAGGTTTCCTCACGAAGTTTTCCTTCACCGTTTTAGTAGCACTGGCCTGCACTAGGCCAGCGTAGTGGACTATATGGCCTAACCACTCTCAATCGTACTGTCGATTGTAGAGTAGGCCCGTGCCCTGCAGTGGGTCGTATATGGGCTGATACAGATACAGATTGTTAACGGTGCAGGAAAAGTAGTTAGAAAATCAAAGAAACTGAGAGTTAGAATCATAATTACGAAGATATTATGTGAAAAATCTACGCACCACATCTCGCAATCGTGGTGTATTAACTGGCTTACATCCCAAATAGATGTAGGAAAATACTTAGAATTTTGAACCAAAGCTTTTTGTAACGCCACTGAGGACTAAAATTTTGTTAACCTTATATAAGCCCACGCACCGAGACAAATATTTGTGTGATCCACAGCTATTTGTTTCGGATTTGGTGTTTGTGAGAGCGAAGTCTCTCGTAGTTTTTTATACCCACGACACAAAACTCGATCCTAGTGTGAGTCAGGACTATGTATGTGACTGTTTGGTGTACTTATTTATTATTATGAAAAATCAACAATGTAACGAAAAAATATCATAACACAAGTCATGACATACTGAACCCCTAACTATTGTATTTCTATACGTATAAAAAATGTTAAGACACCACTTCGTTTTCAATGAGATTGTAAAAACAGTAAGATTAATAGCATAGTAGGCAATATAAAATCAATGAGGCCACGTGTGCTGTAATTAATCCGTCCAGACACAGGGTTCACGAACCACGCCATCTGGTGTCGCCGAAATATAAGATGGTTTACTTGGAAAATGGCTACAAATTAAATTATATTGAGATTATGATGCTTGTGTCAGGCAAAAGCTGTTGCAATATTTTTTTGTGCAATTTACATTGGAATCTTTGGCTTTTATCATATTATCTTATTTAATTATACAAATTGGAAATAAGGTTAATAAATTACAACACGACTGTTATGATTTCAATAAAAAACAAATGAGACTCAATCTAAATACAAAAAAGTACTTACGGTATGTTTTATACAGAAAAAAATAAGTTTCCGATAGATAATGACTTATCAATGCGAAATAAACTGCTGTTTTCTGAAGAAAACCTGATTATTACACACATACATACATAAACTCACGCCTTTTTCCCATAAGGGGTAGGCAGAGGTGCCTGGACACCCACATTTCGCCTTGTATATTCCGTCTCACGATGTGATAGGTGGCGAGCCTATCGCCATATCGGGCACAAATTCCTGACTTCGGGCTGATAATGAATAGAAAAATCCAATATCACTTAGCCCGCCTCGGGATTCGAACC
The DNA here is from genome assembly GCA_030180105.1 of Hyles lineata. Classification (NCBI taxonomy): domain Eukaryota; kingdom Metazoa; phylum Arthropoda; class Insecta; order Lepidoptera; family Sphingidae; genus Hyles; species Hyles lineata. The sequence continues at coordinate 3,219,921 of JARJEE010000023.1, forward strand.
CGAGACCTCAGCTTTGCATGCGTACCTTAGTACAACTACGCTACCGAGGCAGTCTGATTATTAATTAAACTAATTTTCACGTAACTTGACCTTAAATATATTTTGTATTATGTAAGTCCGCCAACCCGCATTAGGCCAGCGACAGACTTATGGCCTAACCACTCTTAATCGCACTCTCAGTTCTGTATATTATCGGTCAGATATTGACAGCCTCCGTGCCGCAGTCGGTTAGACGCCGCCTGCGAAACGAGAGGCCGTGGGTTCGATCCTAGCACCGAGAAATGTTTGTGCGGTTCACAAATATTTCGGGTCTGGGTGTTTGTGAGACCGACAGACTCGATCTTAGTGTGGTTTCAGGGCTATGTATGTGACTTGTTATTTATTTAAATTATATGTAAGTACTTATCATTCATTGTTTTTTCACCCGCTCTGCACGGAGGGAAGTGGACAATAATTTATTTCCAACTCCTATTAATTTAACTTTCTGATTGATTTCGTTGCGGGTTAAAGACAAGTTAGACATTCCAGGAGACTCGCTGAGCCTCAATGCTCGGTGTCATTACATTGGGTACTGTTGATCCTGGCTTACAGGAGTTGCAGTGGTGGGTGTGAGGGCGGGACAGTCCAAAAAAAAAAGTAAATATCATGAAAATTATACAATAAACTAATGCGTTGACATATTTATGTAATTATGATTAAGATACAAGCAATAAAAAATATACATTGCAAGAGATATCTATCGTAAGATATGTGTTAATTATGAAATATATAAACATCTCGTGCCTTACATAATGATTTGATTTATGCGCATTAATGGCATACCATACGCGTGTACAGCATTGTATTCATTGCAATCTAGTATCAATTATAATTTTATATCATAACTTAATTGCTACGTGTCTTGTGAAATATGTATGGATTCCAAGTGACATATTTCTATAGAGAACTAATTGACCACGATAAATCTGCTGTTTTCAATGGAATTCCAATAGATAAATTTACACAATAAACAATAAACCAACGAAACACGACACATTGCGGGGTAACTTTAACAGGATAAAAAATATGTTACTCTCATATGTAAGAAGCCACCTGGGTAGGTACCACCGCAGTGTCTATTTCTCCCACCCAAACAGCAGTGTTAATGCACTGTTGTGTTTCGCTTTGAAGGGCATTGTAGCCAGAGTAACTACTGGACATATTGAGACTTTACATCTTATGTCTCAGGATGGCGAGCGCAGTGGAATGCCAGGCAATTGCTTTGTAATTCAGTGTTGTTTGGTTTTGCTAGTGTTTATGGAGAGTAACTATAGAAATAGCGCCTGAGCGAAGCCGAACACCGCTAGTGAATGTAAATTGGTAAACTATCTATGAAATTCAAATATGATTTTTCAATAAAATCCTTGTGTAATTCTTATAGGTACTGAAAAAAGCTTTTTTTTTTATTGCTATGAATGGCGAGACGAGCGTGCCGTTCGCCTGATTGTAAGCGGTACGACTGCTTATTAACAGTAGCAAAATCAAACAACACCTTGAATTACAAAGCAATGCTTGGCATTCCACTGCGCTCGCCATCCTGAGACATAAGATGTTAAGTCTCAATATGTCCAGTAGTTACTCTGGCTACAATGCCCTTCAACCCGAAACACAACAGTGCGTTTACACTGCTGTTTGATGGGAGAAATAGACACTGCGGTGGTACCCACCTAGAAGGCCTCTCACATATGAGAGACCTACCACCAGTACAGCTTCATAAAAACCCAGCCTTATTAACTCAAAGGCGTATTTTATTTTCCGAGTACAATTTTGCGGAAATCTACCAGAGTTCATATGTAGGTCTTAAACCAAGATTCAGTGACAAAATAAATATGGCATCTTTAGACGATCTCTGGTGGTGCAATAAAGGCGACGGATAAACAACCTCAGGGCTTTATACAGATAAGGTTTATTTAGTTCAGTCGTCTCATTGATTTAGTCGCAGAAGTGGGCTTTGAGCCGTGAAGTTTTAGTTTTGGTTTTCGGATCGAGAAATCTACTGTCTTTGTGGTATTCGGTTTAAAAAATATTGTATGAGTTGTTAAACAATATAATTTTTGTCCGGCATTGCAATTACAGTCTTCTAAATTGAAATACAATATAACAGAAAAAATACATCAAATGTAAATTAAAGATGTACTTTAGTCACCATTAAATAGCACCAAATCGACTGTCCCTACGTAAATTATCGACACTGTAAATTCGCTAGTTTACACCAATAACATTTAAAGTAGCAAATTCAATATTCTATTATGTTAATTACATACACTTTCAATTTTATTTTATTGATAATACTCATAGATAATACTCAGCACTCGTGCCCTAGTGGGCACGAGTGCTGAGTAGTCTCAGCTCTTGTCACCTATACACTCAGATTGTCAACCTGATATGTAAGTACTTGTATAAACGCCTTGCCTCGACTTGTACATAGATTACCATAATGGACACACTTTTGTGGTTTACAAATGCTAAAACACCTACTGAATCTGTAACTTTATTTTTTGTAATAATCACTTCATAGTATAAAACAAAGTCGCTTTCTCTGTCCCTATGTCCCTTTGTATGCTTAAATCTTCAAAACTACGCAACGGATTTTGATGCGGTTTTTTTTTAATAGATAGAGTGATTCAAGAGGAAGGTTTATATGTATAATACGTATATATTATTGTACAGAAATCTATTTGTACCCAGGCGAAGCGGGGTCGGGCCGCTAGTGATAAATAAAAGAAAAACAAAATTAATGTCAGTGTATGTAAAACACGCAATGTAAAAAACCAGCATGTAATCGCAGACAATCCAAACAATTTTTTTATCGCCAGAATCTTTGCACAAATTGTTTACTTACTTTTATTATAAAAAATTGGGCTCAATTCTTAACATATCTTGAGAAGAAAATACTTCTTCGCTGATACATGCATAATTGAGTAAACAAAGCTAATAATATCAAAGGTATATTTCTACTATTGAAATATGATTATTCTTTACGGATTTCATCGCAGATTTTGTCCAATTTTTACGCAGGAAAGTAATTTTTTTTTTGTCTAAACCCCAATAAAATTCGCAGAAAATAGTTTTAGATTAGTAACATCCACGTAAATCTAACAAACCATTATGTTTATACAAAGCACTTATAAAACTTCCTCTCGTGAAATGTACACACTATTGATACAAAATATTTTATACTAGGAACACCTATATGGCAATATGAGAATAGGAAATACTGAATATTAAATTCATACGGCTCGCATTTAAATGCAACGGTCGCGTTGCATGAAAAGGGATCATCGAGGCAGGCTGTAGTAAGTCATAGTTACCACCTTTGTGGAAAACTTAGGTCGGTGTGATATTTGCTTGATATTCTCAATAACATTTGTAGAATTATGTGGAACATCACCATGATCTGTTTTTGATTAGCTATTAACGTTATGCAAATTTGTTTTTCGAGAATTTTTTTTTTAAATTATTTTTCACTGGTGGTAGGTCTCTCATATGTGAAAGGTCGCGTGGGTAGATAGTACCACCGCAATGTCTATTTTTCCACCAAACAGCAGTGTAAATTCACTGTTGTGTTTCGGATTGAAGTATATTATAGCCAGATAACTACTGGACATATTGAGACGTAACAACTTGTGTCTCAGGATGGCGAGCATAGTAGAATGCCAAGCATTGCTTTATAATTCAAGGCGTTGTTTGGTTTTGCTACTGTTCATGAGTGGTCATACCACTAAACATCAGAAAAACGGCAAACATAGCACAAAAAAATTACTTTAGCAATGAGTACATGACTTTTTAACGAGAACAAAAATATTAAGCACCTCTTGCGCAGTTCTGAGTGAGACCGGAAAATGTCGATTTCACAGGCCTTCAAAACCAACACGTTTCCGGATTTTGCGGCCGGATTGAGTCCATAAAAATGCTAATTGAGCATACTGGTTAAAACCTGGGTCTGTAACACGCATTATAAGGAGCATTGAACAACTTAAAGAAGCGCCGTGACTCTCTTACACGGCATTCACAGGATCATTGGTATTACAAAATTGTTAATTAATTTTAACATATTGTTTCGAAAAATGTTTGTAACCTAATAAAATAATTAAATGTATTTCTGAATCTGACGTGCATGATGGCCTGTTGGTAGACTAGACGCTGCCAACATGTTGACGGTGGTTGCGGGTTCAAATACCAGGGCATACCTCTGACTCTTTAAAGCTATGTGTCTATTGATAGTCAATCATCACGCACTATAATCGTTAAAAGAATCGCAGTGAGGAAACCTGTATATTATAGCAATTTGTAAATAAATCCAGGGCATGTAAAGTCTGCCAACCTGCACTAAGTCAGCGTGGTAGACTCTAAATTGTAGAGGAGGCCTGTGCCCTGTAGTCGGCTTTATAGAGCTATTACATATACACGTAATGATTCCTGAATCTAATCTTTATTTATGGAAGTGCGTCGTGGCCTGTTGGTAAACGGACCAGACGCGGCTGCCAACATGTTCACAGTGGTTGCGGGTTCAAATCCCAGGGCACACCTCTGACTTTTCTGAAGTAAGTAAGTCCGCCAACCCGCACTAGGCCAGCGTGGTGCACTATATGGCCTAACTACTCTCAATCGTACTGTCAATTGTAGAGTAGGCCCGTGCCCTGCAGTGGGACGTGTATGGGTTTATACAGAGAATCTTTATTATTTAATGATTGTTACGGGTTCGGAAGAAAAATAGACACATTACAAACAATCCGTTTAATGATTACACAAGAACTACACTAATCCTTAAACCTATTCTAATTCTAATTAAAAACTAAAGTTGAGCGCCAGGAGAATTTTTGTTCGCTGCCTTTGGGAACGGAACTCTGCCAAAACCAAACCACGGCTAACCCAATCTCAGGAATGCTTTGTAATTATGCCAATTCATGAACCTCGTTCACCAAAAAGGGCATGTCTTTAGGCTACGACAATTAAATGCAACGTCATTAAAAACTTTTGCTACTTAACACTAATCTTGCTGACACTTAAAAACACTCACCCCTTTTGTCCACAACCAAAACTTAATTACACGGGAACTATATTATAATTTCAGCAAAATATTTGAATAACTAATAATTTTTACAAAAAGTACTTTTGCTCGTCACACGTCACGCTCGTGTCACTTTTCCATTGCCTTTGTCCTTCCCCTCCCGAGGTGTACATAAATTCTCAATGAATTTAAAAAAATGCAAAAATGACAAATGTGAAGCGGGGTTCGAACCTACATGTCGTAGCGACCAACGGACATCAAGCGGGCTGTTAGACCTCCGAGCCAGCAATGCTTACGTCATTGTGACGAAATTATCAATCACTTGATATATGAGTGCCTATTTGTGTGCTTTAATGATACCCACAATTTAAAATATGATTAGAACATAACATGATGTTAGGAAACATTTCTGAAAATTCGAGAATAAACGATACAATGGAATGGCTATTTTTAGCAGTCAAATCCGGTTTTATTTATACACCAACTTATTTATATTTAAGTCCCGTCTGTGGTGAGAATTAATTACAATAATTTAAATATTTGAAATTCTATTTATAGAGTCGATAAGAATCGTGTGATTACGCAAGTATTTTTTATATTTAAAATAGTATGGGCAACAAAAACGAAATGTATGTGTAGTTGGTAAAAATGTGCATTAATTTAAATGGAGATGGTTATTTATGTACATATCTATGGAATCTATAGAATACATTATAATTTGAAGGAACCGTTTCCTATATTGGTTTCTTTTTCTGGACTTTGATAAAATAGCTCTGAAGATTCGCAGGCAGTTGCTTGTAATAAAAGCCTTTTTTATAACATAGTGATAGTTAGAAATAAAAAAATATGTTTCTAAAAAATTTGAATTAAAATCAGAATTGAAATTCTCAAGAAATGTAAATAAAACATTTTTTTAGCCCTAGGCTCAAAAACATAACATTAACACATGTTCCATTCTTTATTACAAATTCAAACATAAAAATATAAAATTTCATATAAGTTTCTATTTGTCCCATAAATACCGTAAACGAACATAGTGTGCTATGCACCACAGTGTCTGAATTCGAAGGCAATATCCGCTCAGCGTACACAAGTCAATAAACAGAACTTCTTGGTTTCACTGAACATTTGAGTTTCATAGCCTTGCATGTGGACATATATGCTATTGCAGTTTATGTACTATCTGCTAGCAACTAATAGTTTTACTGTCACTATTTTAGTTTCGTTTCAAGGTTTTAGCTGTGAGTAGTGTTTATTATTATGTGGATATCTGGGTTATATTACGTATTGAATACATACATAAACACGCCTTTTTCCCAGGAGGGGTAAGCAGAGGTGCAACCAGAACACCCACGTTTCACTTTGTTTTTCCGTCCCATATAGTAATTGAATTATTAACAATAATATTTTTGTGTATGCTAACTTGAATCATATGTGGAAATACTTTTATTGATTGATTTTGTTAAGAGTAAAAAGCAAGCTAGTGTGCCTAAAAACGCAGACAAGAGCTCAGCGAATTAATCTTGCATTCAATTCTTGCGTTTTAGATTTTCAAAAATCTTGGCGGGGGCTGAAGTGGTACCACCCACAAAATAACTTTATAAGCCACCACAACAAATATGTTGCGTAACTATTAATTTTGCTTTGCACACTTGTTTTGTTTATGTATAACTCAATTGTGGAAACTTCACTGGATCATTTACTAGTAACTGTATCTTGCTCATATGTTTTATTGTTGTGTATGTGCCCCAAATACATATAAAATAAACAAATAAATAACTAACCAACACTGGCTCTGGTGGGAAAGTTCCAATAAGATATTAACCAGAATAACACCCTCCAAAGCATTTCAAGATTTTCATGCTCTAAAGATACGTCCTCCCGTAATAAAATATAAGTCTCGGTGACGTAAAGCATTTCTTTGAATTTATGACTTAATGCACTTCGGCCCCCGTTGTACAGAAAGTGGGTTTTATCGCTGCACTGCACGCGTCGATAAAATTTAATTGTGCGCCCTTCGGAAGCGTTTGAGTCTTCTAGAAAGCTTATAGTTTATGTCAGTAATAATGACAGACGTGAAATAAGAAAAATACTGAAAATCTAAATTATTTATTTATACTTTACACAATATGTACAGGCAGACTTATCTACCAGTCAACCTTTAATTGCGACTTTACAACAAGTTATTGTATTAGTAATATTTAATTAAAACAACGCTGTATACTCAATCGGAAAGCATGATAGATTTCGTGGCGCAGTCGGTTAGACGCCATTTGTAAAACGAGAGATCGCGGGTCCGATCCTCGCACCTAGATAAATGTTTGTGCGGCACACAAATATTTCTTTCGGGTCTGGGTGTTTGTGAGACCGAAAAGTCTCTCGTAGTTCCCGATATCCACGACACAAGACTCGATCTTAGTGTGGGGTCAGGACTATGTATGTGACTGTTGGGTGTTTATTTAATTAGTAGACAGGGATGACTGTCATCCACAATTCTTCAAACTCATTTCCAATATTACGGCGTTCATTTTTCAAAAAAAAACAATAAAGTTAATACATCTGGGAATCGAACGTAGGACATCAACATTTTATTATGCCACTAGATCACAAACGCGACATTATGCAACCGCATAAAAAAACAATTAAAGCGTGTTCATTACGCACCACGATTTAAATAATATGCTGAGTGACTCATAATCTAGTATTAACACTTGAGTACTAGATTACAAAGTAAATACTAGGTAATAAACGCACGTACCGCGAACACGTAATAAACTGATCTTATGATTTATGAACTAAGATGTTATTTTAAACCCGAGGAGTGGAATATATTGAATAATATTGTACAACAATGATTACAACTCTTTAATCTTTAAAGAGGTCAGGACTATGTATGTGACTGTTGGGTGTTATTTATTTATTTATAATGTATAGGGATCCTGGTACTGCAAAGTGACAGTATTTTTTTATTATTGACAGCCTCCGTGGTGCAGTTGGTAAGATGCTGGTTTTGAAATGTAAGGTCGCAGGTTCGATCCCCGCACCAAGACAAATATTTTTGTGATCCATAGGTATTTGTTTCGGGTCTGGGTGTTTGTAAGGTCAAAAAGTCTCACGTAGTTTCTGATACCCACGACACTAGACTTGAACTTACTGTGGGGTCAGGACTATGTATATGACTGTTGGGTCTATTTATTTGGGTTTATAACCAGCCTGAAGTCAGGAATTTGTGCCCGATATGGCGATAAACTCTACCCATTACATCATGGGACGAAACACACAAGGCGAAACGAGTGTGTTTTGGTAGCATCTCTGCCTAACCCTTCTGAAAAAAGGCGTGGGTTTATGTGTGTATGTATGATTTATGAAGTCAACGGTTTTATTTTAGGCTCGAGGAATGGAATATATTGAATATATTGGGATGACTTTGCTGGGTTCAAGGAAATTTAGAGGTTAGGTGAAGGATAATATTCGCGCTAGTTTAAGGTAGTAAAGATCCAGACTGGAGCCTGGAACCTTTGAACTTTTCGTACTAAAGAAGTGATTATTGACTGAAAAATAAATAATATTACTGACTCGGAGTGGCTGTTTTGGTACTATTAAATATCGATGATCGATTAAACTTTTATGGAAAAAACTTTAAAAAGCTCGTAGGGCTGGAATTAATAGAAATAGTTCATCACGGAAAAAATGATTTCATATAATTTATCTTATTTAGTAAATAACAATTACAATGTAATAAATTATAGTTAACTATATCAAAATAATTGATTCATTTATAAACTCACGCATTTTTCTAATGTTATAGAAAAATCCAATGTCACTTTGCCCGACCCGGGATTCGAACCCAATTGTAATGAGGGGACGTTCCATAAGTCGTCTGCTAATACATCTAATTAAAATTTGTCAGGCCTTGGAATCGCAGAACTTGATACGCAGTTTATAGTAGTTACAAAACTATTTATATGTTTAAAGATTGAGTAATAGCCTTCAAGGTCATGGCTAAGGCGGTGTAGAAGCCAAAGGTCAACAGATTGTTTGGCAATTTTTTTATTTGATTTTCTTTTATTATTTTAGAAGCCTTACAGACTAATTACATTATATTTGTTTGCTTAATTAATTTGTCTAATTGCTTATGACAAACCACCACATATATATTACAACTATGTCGACATTAGTTTAAGAAAAAATAAACAAACAAAACTGAGGACTAAAAAAAAATAGAACAAGTATAAGTAAGTAAGTCAATATTTGTTAGATATGTTTATGTTACCAAACCCTGTTTTAAAATAAACTAGTTTCAAATAGGCCACACCATTTTTTTCATACACGCGATAGGATAACCAGTATAGCCCAAACCAGTGTAACATGGGAGAACTAGTTCGGCTTAGGCGAAAGTAGTTCATCCTAAAATCGGGTTTGGCCGGTAACATATTATACATTAAGGCTGTATTTATGATTGTGATTTTTAGTGAATAGAAAGTTTATAATAGTAAACTAACAGTTTAGTAGCTAAAAGTCAGAAGAGAGTTAGAGTAGTATAAGAAGAAAACGAATGTTGTGAAACCACCCACAATTCTTTTGAGTGCGAGAATAGATCCCATGGCATCTAGTTTCAAAGCTATTCTTTTAACCAGTCGGTTCCTAAAGCTCAACTTGGCCTTTTGCCTTTTTACTGGTGGTAGGTCTCTCATATGTGATAGGCTCTCTGAGTAGGTACCACCGCAATGTCTATTTCTCCCGTCAAACAGCAATGTAAATACACTGTTGTGTTATGGATTGAAGGGCATTGTAGCTAGAGTTTTTGTTTGATTTTTCTACTGTTTATGAGCGGTCGTATCGCTTACCATCAGGCTAACGGCAAGCTCGTCTCGCTATTCATTGCAATAAAAAAAAGCTTGAGGAGTAAAGAAAAGAAATGCATTTCAATAGAGCATATAGATAAGCCTATCGCCTCACATTGACCTTTCATCTTCGCAGACACCAAGGGCGTTGGCCCTTCTTAATAGATCGGTTTGGTTTCATGCGAGGGCGACATTAAGCTGAGTTGTGCGTATTCTTGGTGTGTGGGTTGGAATGAAACTCGCTGGAATTGGAATTAAACGATGGTTACAAAAAATAAATTGAATGAATGAAGCTATGTGAAGTGATAAAATCTATATTTAAACTTTAAATATTTCTAGTGACGTTGAGAACAGTGAAGCGAGACGTAACGAATTCAATTCCTGGAGGCTTGTAGGGCGATTCACGTATTAAAATAAGTTCAGCTGCAGTGCAGTTGCGGTTAAGTTTCGAACAAAACAGCCCTTTTCGTATTCACGTAATTTTGACAACCGCTGTCAAATACGCTCGCGTCAAGTTCGCGTCACGCAAACGTTTTAGCGTATTCTACTGCTGCGCGTATATGTCAATCTCAAACAAATTTCATACATCTGACGTACAGTAGACGCGCAGTTCACGCGCAGCTAAACACTTACAAGAATACCATTTTGTACCAAAGCGTAAACTTAATTGTAACCGCACCGCAACTTGATCGGCGCGTCAAAAAGTTACGTGAATCGCACTATTGATCAATTTTCCGACACGAAATTCGATTGTTCGAAAGTTCCACGACCACGTATAAGATAAAAGCTTTCCACTTCTAAAAAACGTTACTATTCTCTGTGATACTCATCATTCACCCCAAACTTAGTCCTTGGTTACGACATACGATGGAATACGAACATTTTGTGAAGTACCTAGGCACATTCCAACAGTTTTACGTACACCGTAACGTTAAAACTTCGAGTAACACCCATGGCCCTTATAAATCTGCGCCAGTATACTTAATAACTACACAGACTAAAACCCAAAGGCTTGGTGCGAATTGTTATCTATCGACTTTTATGTAAAGACCCCAACCCAATTAAAAATCTCGTACAAAAAAATATATTTTTAAAACTAAATTTTTTCAACCTATAAAACTTTACTTTCACACCCGTTTGTTTACCGTATTTTTAAACTCGAAGTTACCAAGGCCATACAACTACACCGGCTAAACGCTTCGCTGAATTCTTGCATAATTTTATGTATCCGAAAACTTGAAACAATTCTATTTATAGAGCCCGACGTGACCAAATTCACGGCCGAACAGCGATTTAATTACGACCGTGTTGTTCCAAAGTGCACACGTCAGAGATTTGATGAAGCTCTGTTAATTGGTTGAAAAAACTGGTTTGATCGCGCAGTAAATATTTTTTTTGGATAAAATTTAAATGGATAATAAATCAAAAATTGTGGGGCACAGGCTTCCTCTATGTTAGAGCTGGCTTAGGCCATAGGCCATTACGTTAGCCTAACCTGACTTGATACCAAGCAGCATTTATAGTAATTATTTGTACGCTGATTTCTTTACCGCTATAGCGTGTGACAATAATGAAATAAAATGGAAATGATTTATTGAATCAATTAAAATATTGAACATCAGTAATTTTTTATGTACCATCCGGTTCGAAAAGCTGTTTTCACTAAAGAAGAACGGGCAAGAAACTCTAGTTACTCTTTTCTAAATCAGTTTACAATATAGTGAATATTACAAAAGTTACAAGTGGTTTAAATCGATGAAGAAGAAAACAACTCCCATGATTCAAAAATTATAAGTGTGTACCCTGAAATTTTAAACTCTCGACTACTGCATAAATATGACATGATTTTGCTCTTAATTCTAAATCTGAAATGAAATCGAGTGTCACTGTGTTTGTGTGTTTTCCTATGCACGCAAATCGAGCCGACCCATTTATGCTATATCGACTATATTTCCACTTTCCAAAGCCAATATCAGACTCGTTAATGCGTTCTGGGCATTACGCTCACCTTTCTCATTTCCCCTGTCCATTTGAAGTGGGTAGCGCGAAGGCACGTTCGGAATTTTTATTTTTAGATTTGGCAACTGTTTGTCGAACCATTTTGGTCGTGATTTTTTCCGCATAAAATTGGGCTATTTTTGGATCGTAATGGCATGAGGATGCAAAGTTTATTTGAGTGTTATTTTTAAATTTTATAGCGTTCTTGTTTAAGGTCGTGTATCTATAGCGCAGTATCGGACATTCTTCAAGGTGGTCAGACAACATAATAAATTGTAGGAAGTCGATGAATGCAGGCTGATTCTAACAGGTCGGTGTTGAGAACCTTGGGAGAAGCAGCGGTCTTCCTATAGCTGAATTAATATGGTGTTCTCGTGTCAGGGTTTATGGGTTATGTTGTGTTGTATCGTGAGATTGTAGGCTCAATTTCCAGATGGGCTAGAGACTTTTTTTTTAAATTTCGTTTAAAATATCTAGGATGGGATTAGTAATGATTATATTCGTGCAAAAATAATCTGACCATTTGGATTTTTTTATTATATTTGTTCAGGTAATAAGTAGTAGTAATTATAAGTACTTGTGATAGTTTATTGTGATTGTTTATTACAACTTATTGCCTATACTATTTATTTCTTCCTATTTACGATGTCTTTGTTAATATTGTAATTGTTGATGGGCTAGCTTAGCTTCTGTACGTCGCATCGCCTAAGGTTACATCTGAAAACCAGCGCTGTGTGGTTGCTTCTGTTATCACACAGCATCATGCTGAGATGTTGACCTGTTATCGCGAGTGAGCTGCGCAACATACATACCTGTTATTTTTTTCTCCTTATTTTTTATATTTAGTCTCTTTTTGTATAATTTATTGTATTGTTACATTTTTATAATTATTGTACTGTGTTGTATGCGGCTTATTTGCGCGATAATAAAGCATTTTTCTTTCTTTTCTTTCTTAGGTAATAACTATTGTGATTTTGGTTTCAGAACTTTTATCTTTTCATATAAATGCGTGGTTTTCCAAGTATTTCCCAATGCATAAATTACTTACATAGAAGTATACTTAAACAATATTTGTAACCTATTATTGTATTGTAAGTCCATTGAGATGTTAAGTGATACGTACATAATAATTAATTCATTATTATGAATTGCAAATCGGAATCGCATGGAACTAGTAACTTGTACGTAAAGTAATTGTTTTTAATGAGTAGCAACGTTTACAATAAATATTAAAACGGCACTTATGATTCAAGTAGCGCCGTATTCATTGCAAAGGGATTTTTAGAGGTACATAAATTCTCACTATTTGCACTACCCTATATTTCAATTTCACAATAATCCAGTCCATCCAAAGGTTGCCTGGAAGAGATCGCAGCTAGCGATAAGGCCCCCTATTGTAACCATGTCTTTAGTTTTTAAGTATTTTGTATGCGTCTTTCATTTTGGTGTACAATAAAGCATATATAAATAAATAAATAAATTCTTAAGGACATGAATCATGGATAAATAAATACACCCAACAGTCCGAACATAGTCCTGACCCCACACTAAGATCGAGTCTTGTGTCGTGGGTATCATAAGCTACATCTTTTTCCCAGAAGGGGTAGGCTGAGGTGGAACCTTGATTTCACCTTGTATTCTCATTTCCACGATGCAATGTGAAAGGGGGCGAGCCTAGGCGAGAGCTAATAACGAATAGAAAAATCCAATATCAATTTGCCGGACCCGGGACTTGAACCCGAGGCCACAGCTTTAGAATCATACCGTAGTACAACTGAGGCACCGAGGCAGGCAGACTCATCAGTGACGAGACATAATAATTGCCTGGAACACTTTACAACCCTGAGAAACTTGGATGTGATTTTTACTCCGAAAAAACTCATACAATGTAGATTACCCGAGATTATTTGAATTGAAAACTTTTGCCGATTTACAGTCTAAACACGTTACTACTGAACCAAGGAAGAGTGACATAATTATACATAATCGGTATAAAACCCTGGGATTGCTCACCCGTCGTCTTTATTGCACCACCAGAGGTCGTCTGAAGAGGCCATATTTATTTTGTTACTAAATAAATCTTGGTAAAGATAAAAATACCTAAGTATGAACTCTTTGCGAGATTGCCGCAAAATCTTATTTACTCGGAAAATTAAATACGCTTTTGAGTTGCTTAGATTGGAGTTTTGATGAAATGAATTACTGGTAGGTCTCATATATTATCGCCACATTGGGCGCAAATTACTGACACCGGGCTTATAATTCTGAATAGAAGAACCAATATCACTTTATAGGACCCAGAATTCGAAGTAGTACTAGTGCAATAGCGTCGCCGAGGTAGTCTATATATTGCATTCATCTCTGGTCTTGTGATTAGAATGCACAATCCAGCGTCATAAATATCTTTCGCCGCTGACGCATACGACGGAACAAAACATTGTTCTTGACGTTTCCCGAAACTGCATCCAAAATCGTAACGTGTAATTACTCGTATCAAAGATTATGTTTTCTATTCTGAAGAATGTTTTTCATTTGATATGGAAAATAAGATGTGAAATTATGTCGTAAGTCACTCTGATAAATTTTTGCTAAATGAAATGTACTTTTAAAATGTTAAGTGGTTTACACCATAAAAGCGGTATGAGTTTCCAATGTCAATAAAAAAATATTTATTTTACTAAAGAGATTCCATCTAGAGAAATTATTTGCTTCAGTAACTAAAGCAGTAGCGATAAAGAAAAACTTAATATTTGAACTCGCTACTGAAGTAAAAGAAAAATATTTCAATGTTTATTTAGGCAACATCGATAGCGATATTGCTATTCGATCTTTACGGAATATCTACTCGTAGATGTATTCAGCTTCATTTGTTTTGTTGAATAATTTTTAATACTCTTATTCTGAACGAAAAGCGCTGAACTCAACAGAATAGTGCTGAATATTTTGTCACTTGTCGTAGTTAAATAAATAAATATATAAATAATACCCAACAGTCACATACATAGTCCTCACCCCACACTACGATCGGGTCTTGTGTCGAGGTATCAGGAACTTCGAGTTTTTGTTAGTCCTGAAAGACCGTCTGAATAGGCAAAAAATCTGATCAGATGCATGCGCGTCTCAATACAAATCTTGTATATTCTACAGACAATAGCAGAATCGGGCTGAATAAATGTGCTCATTCCCTTATAACCCAAAATGGCATTGTCGGGTGCCCAATACCCCTTTCCTCCTCCCATATTCCTCATCCTTATTATTTTTTGCTCCCCTCCCGATTCCATGGGCAAGTTAAACACCCATAACCAAATCGGCAAGCTTTGTTTATGTTCACGGGCGGCAGTGATCACTTACCATCAGGTGACCAGCTTGTTCATTTGCTGGATCTATTGCATATAAATACCCATTATAGTAAATATTGCTTACATATATGGCTAATTGAATACCGTAAATAAATAATAAATATGGAACGTTGAAATCATAAATAATAACAAGTTATGACTCTCGTAAAGTATAAAGAAAAACAAGGAAATTCTGTGTTCCTAGTTAGCGATGATTTATAAGTGCGCTTTATGGTTTACGAGCTAATTTCTTAGGAAAACATTAATTGAATTAACATTTGTTGACATTTTTTATACGGCACGATTATGTGAATACAATTCACTTGATCATTAGTACTGTGTACAAGAATGATAGATTACAAAACTGTTATAAAAACATATTAAGTACAAATATTATAAAGAGGAAATATTGGATTGTTTGTTTGCATTGAATATACATTTCTCCCGTCAAACAGCAGTGTAAACGCACTGTTGTGTTTCGGGTTGAAGGGCATTGTAGCCAGAGTAACTACTGGACATATTGACACTTAACATCTTATGTCTCAGGATGGCAAGCGCAGTGGAATGCCAAGCATTGCTTTGTAATTCAAGGTGATGTTTGGTTTTGCTTCTGTTCATGAGCGGTCGTATCGCTTACCATCAGGCGAACGGCATGCTCGTCTCGCCATTCATAGCAAAAAAAAAATTAAATAGACTGACACTTTTCGACCGATTTGAAAAATAAATCACCTTTGAAATCCTACATTACCCTGATGAACATAGACGATAAAATATTTTCATATAAGTGTATCTGCACCCAGACGGATCTGAGCTGGACCGCTAGTTGTAAATAATAAATAAATAATAAATAACACCCAACAGTCATACATAGGCCCGACCCCATACTAAGATCGAGTCTTGTGTCGTAGGTATCAGGTACTACGAGAGACTTTTCGGTCTCACAAACACCCAGACTCGAAAGAAATATTTGTGGGCCTGACAAACATTTCTCTCGGTGCGGGGATCGTACCCGCGGCCTCTCGTTTCACAGGCGGCGTCTAACCAACAGCGCCACGGAGGCTGTCAAATTTAAATTTAAGGTTATAAAATATAAGCAATTTCATTTATTATATTATTCGTTAATAGCGTAGAATGTTCGATGATAATTGTTAGCGTTCCACGCTTTTTTCAATGCAGGTGAATGTAATAAAACAACCTTAAAATAGACACCAGTTCTCGGTTGAAACGATGTCAGTGGTAGCTATTCGAGCAGATACGGTTTATTTCTATCAGCAAACTATCTACAAAGGATAAAAATTCTATAACAATAAAACAGCTATCTGTATCAGCCCATATACGTCCCACTGCAGGGCACGGGTCCACTCTACAATCGACAGTACGATTGAGAGTGGTTAGGCCATATAGTCCACCACGCTGGCCTAGTGCGGGTTGGCGGACTTACATACCATAAAATTTATAAACAGCTATACCATTAAAGAATAATTTAATTTTCGAATATATTTCCTTTTATAAACATTTTTATTAAATTCATAACTTTACAATCAAAACTCACATAGAAAGAAAGATAACCGGTTAAACTGATTTACGGCCTTTTTCTATAACATATCTATCTTTAACAAGAGGTTAAAATAGTTACCATTACTATCTAGGTATATTCCTACGCTTCTTTAAACAGAGATAGTCGTATGCATTTATCTTACCTAGCTATCTATAAATATTTGCACCAAATTCATACCTCTCTATCTTTGTTAACTGAAACATAACATGCATCGGAATATGTAATGAAATCTCTTGTTAGAGATACATAGATAGATTACAGAGAACGGCTGTTAAAGCAATCAATTAAAGTCGCAGGAAGTCGCTGAATGCAGGCCCCTTTCTACAGGTATCGACATCGATATCGACGGCAGAAAGCAATCTTGTGGTATCTCGAAAAATACACAAGAAACAAAAAAAAAAAGATTAAAAAATTAATAACTTCTAAACTAGAAGACTAAGGAATACCATTTTTTTAATAATAACATTTTAAAATAAAACCATTTACACGATACCATTCAATGCGGTATTTTTTTTTTCTAAATTAAATGATGAAAAAAGTCGTATTCGCATTTTTCAAGATACGACAATATAGCTTTTCTGCGTCGATATGGAGATCCTTAGGGGCCTATGTAATGTAGTGGACTTTTTGTAACTGATTTACTGGTGGTAGGTCTCTCATATGTGAGAGGCCATCTGGGTGGGTACCACCGCAGTGTCTATTTCTCCCGTCAAACAGCAGTGTAAACGCACTGTTGTGTTTCGGGTTGAAGGGCATTGTAGCCAGAGTAACTACTGGACATATTGAGACTTAACATCTTATGTCTCAGGATGGCGAGCGCAGTGACTTGCCAAGCATTGCTTTGTAATTCAAGGTGTTGTTTGGTTTTGCTACTGTTCATGAGCGGTCGTATCGCTTACCATCAGGCGAACGGCATGCTCGTCTCGCCATTCATAGCAAAAAAAAAAAACTGAATAAAAGTATACAAACCGACCATTAAACAAAGTTATGTTTAGTTCATTTACACGTAGTTAGTGTAACGTTGCAACTAGTCGCGTATTAATTATAAACAAACAATTCATTTCCTTTTTAGATTAGAGTGGTATGTTGATTACTATATTTAGACTTCGTGTTTATGCCGAGTTGACTAGGTTCGAAATAGGTAATAAATACTGTAAAATATAATGCTCGAATACCAGCATTCTATTTTATGGATTCGAACACACCAAAATACTTATAAGTACATCAATATTATATATCATATTATGACTGCTAATGAAAACGAAACCGGGTGGTAGTTTAAGTGACTTAAGACACAACGCAACAATTTTTTTTGCAAAAAAGCGTCGATTTTTTTACTATTTTTTTCCTATCGTCGTATTTGGGTCGTAAATACTTAGTTTTCTAAATAATAGTATACCTTTTTGTTTTTAAAGACACTATGGCACGCAAGGGTTATTATTTACGTCGATATTTTAAGAAATGCCAAAAAATATTGTTGCGTTTTTTTGCGAATTTTTAGTTGCATTGTGTTTGTATTCACCAAAAGTACCATCCGGCTTTATTTCCGGTAGCAGTCTTGATATACCCTGTATGTAAGATGGAAAGCTCAGCGCAGTGACCTGACTGATCTCAGAGTGAAGTATTTCGGGTTTAGTGTGTGCTTATCCGGTTTCTATCAAGTAGCTATAATAGGCTAGTTACCTCAATTTAAATTATTGTTCATAACGAAACAAATACCTATTAAATATCAGACAGAACTTGTTTCGGTGCAGGAGAACCCGCGGCTTCTCGTTTCTCGGTTGTCTATTCGGTGAATGCTGGTGACTTGCCATCAAGTCTATAATATGTTTTGCTAATAACGTGAAGAAATAAATATATCAATCTTCAATTTCGTAATATAAAGCTTTATTAAATTCTTAATGGAATGTTTCTTAAAATATTTACGCATTCAAGAAACAATTTTATTAAATTCCAACCCTAAAGGAATGAAATATGTACCGAGAATTTGTTTAAAATTGTTGTTATTTTATCCGCTTTTAGTCGAGATCTTTGCAGGAATTTCTATCGTGGGTAAAGCCCGTCAATCTCATGATTACAGAAGAGACCTGTGGTCATCAGTAGCCAATTATTGGCTACCATAGTACCTACTACACATATACTTAAACTCACATCTTTTTCCTAGAAGGGGTAGGCAGAGGTACAACCAAGATACCCTCGTTTCACCTTATGGGATCCGTTCCACGATGTGATATTATTGTGGCACTAATTCCTTACTCCGGGTAAATGAATACAATAATTCAATATCACTTTACCCGTTCCGGGATTTGAACCCGAGATCTCGTTGTAATCGTACCACAGTATAAACCGTACCGTAGTACAACAACCGAGGGAGTATATATAGATACAAATAGATAGACATATAGATACATTAATATGGTTTTTCGTAATATATTTGTACGTATTGTACCGACCGTTCAATTTGTAATGTACCTACTACATTTGATTTGCTTTATACTTCGTAGTGTTTGAAACAATTTGTGTTCTAAAATTCATTGTAGACTCGTATTTAAATTTTGATGAATATTAATTGTTTGCATTCGCATTTACTGACGTAATTTCATTGTTTAATTGCACATTGCGGAATTATTTATTTATTTTAAAATTTGACTACAGAATTTGTATTTAAATCAACTACTTTTGTTCCACTTCGATCAAGGTCCCCAGTTTCTAACATTTAATACAAGATATTATCGTTCACGGTCTTTTGGCGTGCAAATGTTGTCAAAATATTAGGAACAGGAAATGTTAATTATCCATATCAAGTGTAAGGTTGCATAACTTAGAGATGGCCACTTTTAAAAAATATATATGGCTGGAAAAAAAAAAGAGAGCGCGGGGGGCTTTTGACAGACGGATTTGCACGGTTGAAGAAAAAGGAATATAATTTTTGAAATAGATATGTTATTGTAATTTGTTATAAATATAATCTGAAACGGTGTTCGAAGTTTATTTGGGGAGTTTTTACACAATGTAACACTAGATAAGACGTTCTTTATTAAAAATATCCCACCTAGGTGCGGTGTGTGCACTGCATGCGAATCAGTCAAAAACGGATAAGCGCCATGAAATTCATGGCGCTTTCTACCTTTTCGTGGGGCGAAAACTACTTTCTGTAAAACGCTGCATGGTTATACCGTTTGGTTACATGACTAATCATTTGTCCCACGCTGCAGCGATTTAATTTTAACTTTTACCAAAATCGAACCAGGGGCCCCACTATTAAACGAAACGAAGTTCGAAACTTCGGATGATCGAAATTTATATACGATACGAATGTACCTACATATACTTTTGGTCGTTATTGACTTATGATCGTAACCATAGACTTATGGTTACGATATCTGTATCAGCCCATATACGTACCACTGCAGGGCACAGGCCTACTCTACAATCGACAGAACGATTGAGAGTGGTTGGGCCATATAGTCCAACCCGCACTACTTATACAAATTCGAACTTTTACAGAGTAGATACATTCGTATCTAATATAAACTTCGATCGTCCGAAGTTTCGAACTTCGTTTCGGATTAATATAGTAGGGACCGAGACTGTATGGACAGTTTCTCTATTATACGTAGAAGTATATCGCACTCTGTTCACACCTATGCAAACAGCTTTGCATAGGTTATTTTTGTATTTTTATTAGTTATCACTAACGATCAAGAAAAACATCGTGATAAATAATATCTGAGCGTCTTCTTAAGAATTTCTGTGGTATGACAAGTCTGCCAGCACATTATATATCGTATATAAATTAATGAACTATGTCTTATTTCGCTATATTCGTTTACGAATTTATAGATTTAATAAGTGTATTTTTCTAACTACTGGACGTATTGAGACTTAACATCTTATGTCTCAGGATAGCCAGCGCAGTGGAATACCAAGCATTACTTTGTAATTCAAGGAGTTTGATTTTGCTACTGTCCAAGAGCTGTCGTATCGCTTACCATCACGGGAACGGCATGCTCGTCTTGCCATGCATTACAATAACAACCATAAAAACAGTTATCACTAATAAACTAAAATCACTAATATTTGCTATACGATATCCTTCTTACCCTGAATATGCCTATCATCATCATCAGCCTATAGCTGTCCACTTTCCATCTTGTCTTCTACTTGTCGTATCCAGTATCTGCCAAAGATCTTTCGAAAATTGTCTAACATGTAAAAACTATTTTTCTTTCTTCTTTCTTTAACATGGGTTGAAGGGCATTGTAGCCAGAGTAACTACTGGACATATTGAGACTTAACGTCTTGTGTCTCAGGGTGGCGAGCGCAGTGGAATGCCAAGCATTGCTTTGTAATTCAAGGTGTTGTTTGGTTTTGCTACTGTTCATGAGCGGTCGTATCGCTTACCATCAGGCGAACGGCATGCTCGTCTCGCCATTCATAGCAATAAAAAAAAAAAAACATGTCAAATCAAATACGTCTATATTTCCCGCATAATAATTGCTTTAACATCAATGTTTCCAAAAGCAACGACCTTTAGCGATTTTATCACAAGAATCTTATTTCAAGATTTAAAACACTGGAATTATACTAAAAATATTTAAAAACAATATTTAAATTATAATGACTTCATACGTATAAAACTACTGCTAAATTGTTAATTTTAACATATGAATGTGAAATGATGTATTCAAATGATATTTTTGCAGTGAACTATATGAATAAATTACTAAAGCGTCAACTAATTAATGCTTAATGCAGTCCACATACGTCCTTTTAAAGAGCAAGGTCCTCCTCTACAATTGAGAGCGCTTAGGAAATAGTCTACTCATTGATTTAAAACTAAAATAAAAAGCTTTAGACTTAAAACATTTTAATTTGTGATTCAATTATAACAAGACGATCTAAATCTAAATTAAATAGTCAGTATAACTATACTGACTATATATATATATTAAGTAACTACTTAATTTAATATGTACAGGAGTATTGTTAAGGGTCGACCTCATTAAACTATTGCGAACCAATTTGGTGATTGATGTAATCGACTTGACTCCCAAACAAGTCGGGTCAAGATTAGTCAGAGCCAATGAGAATGCAATAATAATATTGAATAAAGCGAAATATACCTATATATGTCAGGATCGAGCAAAATAAATATCCATAGTATCTGCCTACCTTCTAATAATATGGAGATAACATGCAAGTATGCATTTAAAAAATGGTTCCAGCGATTTGAGAACCTCCTCCTTTTTCATGCCGTTCAAATTCAAATATCACTTTGCCTGACCCGGGATTCGAACCTGAGACCTCAGCTTTGTAACTGAATCGTAGTACAACTACGCCACCGAGCCAGATTATAAATACAATTATTATATTAATAAAATGTTTTTTTAAGTCCACTATTTTTGAACCTATTTTACACAGATGTTCTATATTACATGCGTCATTTCACGTATGATATAAGTTTGTTCAGCCGGTCTAGCTATTTCAATACAATTGTTTGCAATTATATATATTTAGTACTGTATTTTGCCTTTGTTTTTCAATTTCAAATAAGCCATTATAGTCCGTCTGAATGCCGATAAGTGTCACTATTTTTATCGCTAATTGGTATATTTTGACTACTCAAAACTGGTCCTGGCATTAATTGTAAATCTTTTATATGGTATTTTGATACACGACTCACATATTATTATAACTATTCGTCATTACCATCAAGCAAGAAAAATGCTCTTTTCATATCTTTAATAAAATGTAAATAGATAAAATCTAACAAAGAATTAAATTATTATCATAATCGACGGCATAATATTCAAATATTATAATAACATAATAAAAATCTATGAATGGATAATTTTCAGCTCGGTTTTTAGGGTTCCATACCTAAAAGGTAAAAACAGGACCCTACTAAGAAAGTGCGTGGTGGCCTGTTGGTAAACGGACCGGATGCGGCTGCCACTGTTCACGGTGGTCGCGGGTTCAAATCCCAGGGCACACCTCTGACTTTTCGGAGTCATGTGTGTATTGATAGTCAATCACCACGCACTAAAACGGTGAAGGAAAACATCGTGAGGAAACCTGCATACCATAGATATTCATAAGAATTTTTATGGTATGTAAGTCCGCCAACCCGCACTAGGCCAGCATGGTGGACTATATGGCCTAACCACTTTCACTCGTACTCTCGATTGAAGAGTAGGCCCGTGCCCTGCAGTGGGACGTATATGGGCTGATACTACTAATAAGCTTCCGCTGTCTGTCTGTCTGTCCGTCGGTCTATCTGTCACCAGGCTGTATCTTATGAACCGTGATGGCTAGAAAGCTGAAATTTCACAAATTATGTATTTCAGTTGCCGCTATAAGAACAATTATTAAAAATAAAAAAAAAACATATTAAAAGGGGTCCCCATACAACAAACGTATTTTTTAACACGATCTTAATAAACAGGAATATACGTGATTTTTGGTGTTTCTTATATAGATGATGGTACGGAACCCATTGTGGGCGAGTCCTACTCGCACATTGCCGGTTTTTTTAAATTCTAACGATTTTTGTCGAAATGTCTAAAATTAATACGAAAATTCAATACTTATCTCATTTATCTAATGATATGATCTAGAAATAAATATACTAGTATGTCATTTTTAAATGTTAGCTCACTATTCAAAATACATAATGCAAAACATGAATTTATAATTTTTTAAATGAATAATTTCATTCGCCTCTGTGCGAATACTATTTCTTTCGACTGCCTCGGTGGCGTAGTTGTACTAAGGTACGCTTGCAAAGCTGAGGTCTCGGGTTCAAATCCCGAGTCGGACAAAGTGATACTGGATTTTTCTATTCATTATCAGCCCGGAGTCAGGAATTTGTGCCCGATATGGCGATAGGCTCGCCACCTATCACATCGTGGGACGGAACATACTGGCGAAATGTGGGTGTCCAGGCACCTCTGCCTACCCCTTCTGGGAAAAAGGCGTGAGTTTATATATGTATGTTCATTCGCATTGAAAACAGGATTGCTGACTTTATCAAAATTTATGCATAATTTATTAAAACTTCGTTGTTTTTGTTGATTTATTTAAGAATAATATTCGCTTCGTGCAGTGTGTAAGAAATAGGGGAAATGGGCCATAATAAATACACCCAACAGTCACATACATAGTCCTGACCCCACACTAAGATCGAGTCTTGTGTCGTGGGTATCAGAAACTACGAGAGATTTTTCGGTCTCACATACACCCAGATCGGAAACAAATACCTGTGGTTCACACAAATATTTATTTCGTGCGGGGTCGAACCCGCGGCTTCTCGTTTCTCAGCCGAATGCTTGACAGCCTCCGTGGCGCATATAATGCCTTAATATTATTATCAATTTTTGGCTTAGACCTACCTCATAGACCGAACGCGACAATATCGCTGCTTATTTGGCGTATATTTTGATAAGTTTATAAGAAGAGCACGTAGTTTGGCTGATATTAAGTATCACGCCTGTCAATAAACAGAGGCAACACCGCTCATAACTTTCTTACGTCATGTAAGACCTGTTCCATAGATACTTTTTGTACAGACTATTATACTTTCGTATAATATATGATGATACATCAATATCATCTGATAGTATCTGTATCTGTATCAGCCCATATACGTCCCACGTGCAGGGCACGGGCCTACTCTACAATCGAAAATATGATTGAGAGTGGTTAGGCTATATAGTCCACCACGCTGGCCTAGTGCAGGTTGGCGGACTTCACATACCATAGAAATCGCTATGGTATGCAGGTTTCCTCACGATGTTTTCCTTCACCGTTATAGTGCGTGGTGATTGACTATCAATACACACATGACTCCGAAAAGTCAGAGGTGCGCCCTGGGATTCGAACCCGCGACCACCGTGAACATATTAGCAGCCGCGTCTGGTCCGTTTACCAACAGGCCACCACGCACTTATCTGATAGTAAATCAAACAAAAGTTCTCCTTTAAACAAAGATTTATATCAATTTGACTATTATTTTTAATATTTGATACATCAATTTATCATACAGTTTATCAGACAATAGTTATCTTTTAAACCAAAGATGTATATCAATTTGACTATTACTTTTAATTTACTGTAGACTGGCTGCTTCCGACAAGTCGCTGTGGAAATCCTTGGTTCAAGTGCAGCAATATACTTGTTTTGGTTGAATAATTGATTAAGGTCACTTCTTACTTATTTTTTGCTGGTAAGATAGTGTCTGCCATGTACCGACGACAGTGGCAGAGCTGTTGAATACAGTATCCAATATCTCTCACAGGTTGATACTAACAACCCAAAATCAAATTAGTTTTGGTAGAGCCATACTATCAGTCACGACTCAGCATGAATGGGCAGACTCGTCCGGGGCGGTTATACTGTCTCACAGGATATCTACGTATAGCAACAGCTTCACTGTCGCGTTTCGTTCAGTAAGTGAGATTGCGGGATACCCAATACCTCTTTTCCCTTTCGTACTTTTTTATTTACACTCCCCTTCCGATTTGATGTGATGGCATTTATGAACCAAACGTGGTGGACTTTCATGAGCGATAGGGTTCACTTACCATCAGGTGACCTGTTTGCCTGTTCGCTGGTCTTTTTTTTAAATTGAACTTATGTAGGTAACAATAGCGAGTTCAGAACCTCGTACCATATTTGTTATACGGATGCGAATATTCTACCATTAGCAATTTTTCTAACACATTTTTTCGATATTTCAAATAATTTTATTCAATCCGTTATAATGGAAAATACATAATGCTTCAGCAGGCGCGATGTATGGAAATTGCTTATCAAACGCGTTGTCTCATGCGTAACGAAATGTACAAGGAATTCCGTATAAATATTACCTTGCGAGGGTAGAAATGTGGGCGTCTGAGATTGTCGCTTTGACAATATTAATATTGTATTGTGTTATATGTTCCTTTATAATATGTGGTATTACCGAAATACCCTTGCCGTTGTTATAATTACGACTGAGTTGTATTTTGGTAGTCGAAATCATGACGGACTGATTTTTGGCGAGGCAGAACTTCAAAAATATCTGGTATTATTTCTTAATGCTATGTTATTAACTATATCACAAAGTTTATCTCGTATAAAGCACGAAAACTGTATAACCGAAACACCGTCAGCTCTTATATTTAAATAAACATAATAAAACTGCATTAACCGTATGTCGAAGTGCAACAAAATGGTTCTCTTCACAAAAGTTTACGCTTAAATTTAGCTCCGAGTGCAATCCACATTATATTTATTGCTCACAAACATTTTAAACTCGAGGGTACTAAACGAGTTTTCTGCGATACGCTCGCAAAATGCAACATTATCGAACAAACGCGAACGTTATTTATGAAATATTTGGCTAAACACGCTCCATTTTATATCAACGATCATCGCTTTCGCGTTACGTTACACATAAAAATGATAAAAATCTGATTCATCGATGCGACAGATGGCGTTCGCAGTGAGAAATGTAATCTAATAAAATGACATAAATCAAAGATAAAATGTTAAAGGAGATCGTGAGTACGATACTCCCTCGTAATGTGAAGACTTTGAGGTGCAAAAAGAGACCTTACGCTAACCGTGCAGACTTTAGAAAGAGACGAACATCCCACGATGATTGCCAAGTCTTGGACAATGCTCAAGCACACGAGATTAAAAGGAAACCATTAAACATTAAAAAATCTTTACTATTCTCATTCCTCGTTTTCTACGTGTGTGTTTTGAATGTGATAATCACGTGTGATGCTAGTGTTAGTGATGTAAATATAAGCGGTATTAAGGAACGGAGAGGATTGCACGACGGCGCCCCGGCCAAAGAGAAATACTGGCATGGGCACAAACATGAAAGCAGAGCATACGGAAAGAACACACGAAAAGGACGAGTATCCATCAAAAGGCATACGGAAGACGATAAAAACGACAAATATGGCCCAGATGATCAGGATCTCGATAAATATTACGATTACTATAAAAACAAAGATGATATTGTACCAGTTAATGCTACGGAGTATCCTATATACTTTGATATGCCCCGATACGTATCCGATGACACCAGAGCGATAGGATACCCTCACGATTTGGTATCTCAGCCGTACTATGTCAAAAATATCAATTTCAATCTAAGGCCTGAAAGACATGAGTTCCACAAGAAAATAGTGAAGCTTGGTGTCCTTCTACCAGCCGATCCTCACCAAGTTTTCTCCCTGGTCAAAGTTTTACCCATTCTGGAAATGGCGATACCAGCTGTGACAAGACCTGATGGACCTTTACCTGGGTGGCAAATCCTTGTGGATTACAGAGACACTAGATGCTCCTCGGTTGAAGGACCATTAGCCGCCTTCGAGTTTTACGTCAACGGATCTGCTGGTAAGTGTCTGTAGTAACCTGAACATATATCAGCCTTATTAAAACTTCTTAAATCAATTGCTTGTAAGAATGGTTCGAAGGAATGTATTCTATACGTGATTAATCTTTCAGATGCATTCATCGGACCTGGTTGCGAATACGTGATAGCACCAGTTGCAAGATACGCTGGTCCTTGGGGTATCCCAGTTTTAACTGCGGGTGCGCAAGCCGAAGCCTTCTTCTACAAAGACCCAAGTTACATTACCCTTACAAGAATGATGGGGAGCTACACGCAAGCAGGCGGTGCCATCCGAAAGATTTGCGAGGTAATATTCCGCGCTCCTACTAAATGTTGTCTTGTATAAACGTTGTATTCTCTATTGTGATGTTTTATTTTTTGTTTTGTGAATTTGTCCGTGTTATTGCGTACTTTTGTTCCATTGCTTCGCTTTTGTCCTTTAGAAAATGTATCGAAACGATGTGCTCCTTTTATATGATTTGTTTTGCTTTGTCTTATTGTGTACTTTGTTTTACAAATACGTGATGACTCACACACAAGGTAATGAAAACCAAGTTTCGCTTTCTTTGATGTAAAGAAAATGCATATAAACGTAATTTGAAAAGAAAAGTCATTTGTAAGCAAGCATGCAAGCACACTATGCGAGATAATCGGTGTATGTGATACGAATGTATAATTATTTTTCTACGAAGATTTCGAATGAAATAAAAATTCCAAAGGCGAACACAGTTGGAATTAGATATGAGTATCAAAAGATCTTAGAGACTTGGATTGTCATACAGCAAAATTGAGTTAACGATGTATTATATTAAGTACGTCTGTAATATAAAAATAAATTTTAAAATTTACTTCAAATTCTAATCGTCAAACAAAAAGAAATATTTTGATCCATAATTCATACAACTTTACTTCCAACTCCTAGGCTTCTAAAATATTTATCTAAACATTATTCTTCGAATGTACTTATTATGGAGAGCACGCAATCTGTGCCACGTAAAACACAAAAGTCTGCCAAAGTCCCTGGGTGAACTATCATTAGGCGTTGATCATTTATTTTGCTTTTCATTGCCGTTTGTTTAGCTAAGACTTTAGTAATTAACTGTCTAAATTATGTGATGCATGTCATACCGATTTACATATATATGAATTGCAAGTTTTATTTTAATAATTTGGTTACCTTTAACGTCATCTATTTTCGGATTTAATTGGACAGTATTTTTAATAATTCTTCTTTAATTTAGCACAAGACTTCTAAAATCGGAAAGATTAATACAACAATATTATTCCTTCGTTCATTTTAACCATATTGGAGCGTAGTTAGCTCACAGTTGACTGCAAACGATAATTATTATGCTTTAATTTGAATATTAATAGCGTTTCTTCGTATATTGAAAGTTCAGGAAATAGTATAAATGTTTTCTTTTTAAATTATTAATACCGAAGAAATTCTATCCAACATTAACTGGATACCTTAATTTAATGATTGAGTTATTTAGGTCAGAGGATCTAAGTCTTAAGGGGATTTAGGTAACGACGACTATCCTTACTTCCAAATTAATTAGATCTCCGAATCACTTAAACCTTTTTATGGTCTAAATAATGTTCATGTCCTATATTTACATGATTCTTATCTTATCTTTCAAGACAACAATACTGTGATATTACTAACGCACTGATCGAAGAATACACCAATACGATTGTACACAGAAGCAATTCCAATTATGGTGGGCGAATTCCCATTGCTTCAATCCTATTTTGATGTATTTCCTTGAGAATATAAACACAGTCGACCCAAATAGATCTCCGGTACGTGATTCGACTAAGCTTTTTATTACTTCGCACCATGATTTCGGCCTGCAACTCATTACATCCAGGATCAGGCGCGATAAAATCTCTAATACGCCACGCAATTTGTCCGCAGTAATTCCGGATTGGGAGTTTATTACGTATCCAACGACGCCTTTGTTGGGGTTTTTTTAATTATTTCTATTAGTAAGACGAACATACTGAGTAGTGAATTGTAAATATAGATTATTGTAATCAAGATCATGGTCAAATAGTGTCAAAATGTCAGCAATTATACAGATTAAGAAAAATATAAAAGTTAAACTAATTGATTGATGCGTATCCTGATATAAATTATTACGTACTTATTAAATAATTAGCTATTCATAATGGAAAACTAAAGAATAACAATGAATTTGCTCATAGTATAAAAAACGAACCACCAAAATAACCTGACTCCAGTTTAACGGATTTTATGTAGTAGAACTATACTAAATAATAGCAACACATTTTTACTAATAAAACTGATTTAGATGAAAAATAAAACAAGAATTAACAGTTGTTATTGAATTACGAACGAGTCTTGGAAAAATAATACCGATTGTGCAACTTTCGAGCAGGCTCCATATTTTTGGAATTTTAATTTTAGTGCGATTTACATTTATGTTGTTGAATCTAGACATTTCTGCATTTATTTTTGCATTGGAATCGTTAATGTTAGTCATCTAAATATGTTTATAGTACTATCTGGTATTTATGGTTCAATAAGCTTAAATGATAAACCCATACACGTCCCACAGCAATTGAGATTTTAATAATAAATACACCAAATATAAGGTAATTATGTTATGTATCGTGGGTAACAGAAACTACGAGAGTCTTTTCAGTCTCTCAAACCCGACACAATTACTTGTTGGCCTCATAAACTTTTGTCTCGGTGCAGGGATTGAGCCTACAGCCTCTAGTTTGGCGCTGACGGACTTTAGCTAACGTACAAATTCTTATAAATATTCAGAAGCTATATATAATGCCTGCACTTACCTTATTCGAAATAAAAAAACTATTGATTTATCTGTCATAAAGGATAGATATGTGTTTTGCTACAATGCATTGGTGTAAAATAAACACGTGATTACTGTCGTATATTTTACCTAATGCTTATTCTTGGAATCATAGACGATCTACCAATTTAATGGGTTTTATAACCCGGACGAAATACTTATACTAAACTATGAAAATTTATTAAGAAAGATGAGATAACGAAATTACTAATATTGGCTTAATGAGTCTATCGCGAAAGAATTGCTTGTTTTTTTTTTCTTTTTGGTTTATGTGTGCTTTCAAGTTTCTTATAAAAGGTTTTTTATTAATTAGTAACGCATTATTTTTGTACCAGTTTTATTTATCACAAATAAAGCGCTTTTACGGCATGTGTTTTTTTGTATTCACAATTCTTATCGGTTTCCTTACACGCCGTTCTACTGCACTTAAGCTGTTTTTATTACTCATAAATTTTATTTATGGGAAACAATACAGAATTCTAAACATTTTGCAAGCAATTTAAGCATTATAAAAATATTACGTAAATCTACCTATATTGCGAACTGTAAGTCACAGACAGAGCCAAATCGAGTTTCGCCTGGCTTTAATATCTCATTCCTTACGTTTTATTGTCTTAAATAAATTTAAGTAATTTAGGAAACCCGACCTCTATTTACTTGAATAAATACGGTGTCGAGATTTTGCTTAAAATAATTTCCTATTTATTCGTTATTACTTTCTTCATTTTGGTTTGTTACAACTGGAGCGCTTACACCTAAATCATTGTTTTTAACATCTGGCATTTGTTTCAGGAGTTCAACTGGCGTCGGCTTGGCATGCTGTACCATAACAACGATCTGGCCACTGGCAAGGGCAACAGTCCCTGCTATTTGACACTCAGTGCTGTCTTTACTGTGCTGAACAAGAAGACAGCAGGATCTGATAACATAGTGACAGTGCCGTTTGACGAGACAAACACGACCAGCACGAAATTAAAGGAGTTACTGCAAAGATTGTCCTTGAACACGAGAAGTAAGTACTGGATGATGCAATAAAACATTTGGAAATGGATTTGATGCTATTTATTTATATATTTATTATAATTGAAAACTGACATTTATTGATGACAATATCTCTCGTCTTTATAGCTGAATATTTAGTCGATAAATAAATGCAAAAAAATCCACATAATACTCGTGAAATCCGCATTCTTTACTATGATTTATGACATATAACCCACATAAAATCTATGCAAAACTGTAACAACACGATACAATTTTAACAAACAAAACCCGTTGCTAAACAGCAATAATTTCTTCACCACACTATCGTCCCTTATAAATAATGCAATCTTCATTAAGATTCTTCAAGGATCTGTTCCCTATCTAAACATTAGGACCATGTTTGCGGCGTGACCTTTATTTTAGGCCTAACCGACCGATTGATTAAGCTGTGGTAGCCTGGAGGCATAATCGGGGATCAGATCTGAAACGTTCAGTATATTACGAGTATTACCGATGGAACCAGTGTCCAATTTAACAATAGAACAATTCCGCTCAGCGTATTTGCATTTCATTTTGGAAATGGATATAGTGTCTTTGTTCGTATTAGAGAGGTTATCTTTTTGGAATTGGGTTGTTATTGGAATAAGTGTATTGCGACCAAAATATCAGCCGGGTTTTTAAAAAATAACTTTCGTCATTTATTTAAGTAATATTTTATAGAGAATTTGTTTTAAAAATGCAAAAATGTTGTCTACTTATGAAATTATATTGCTTCATCAAGGTTATCTCCTAATCGCTTTAGTCATAATGTTTTAAATTAGTATTTTAATGATTGCATAAAACTTTCTTCACTTATTTTGTTTTTTGTCAGTCACGTTTTTAATTCTACTCCGTTAAAGTTTTCTAATCTATCTCGTTAATTTATGTATTATAATAATTATTACGAACATTTCTGAGTTAAAAAGACCTAACAAACTTTCAAAATTACTTAATAACTTAATTAGTGAATAAAAGAACAGGTCGTAAAGCTGTTTATATATATTTAAATGATTCATATTATAATATTATATTTTCATTCACAGCCGTAATTATTCTGAAGATTTAATGTATATAAATTATTTGCGTTCATGTTTAATTACCGGATACAGATAGATAATTATTTTGATAATTTTGATATACAGGGTATATCAAGATGTGACTAAAAACGAAGCCGGGTGATAGTTTTAGTGACTAAAAGTACAATGCACTAAATATTCCGCGAAGAAACAAAATATTTTTTAGTGTTTTTTTAAATATCGTCGTGTTTGGATGGTAAATACATAGTTTTTGCTAAAAATCCACTAAAAACCAAAAAATAATAAAATAATAACTACTTACCACTCCAAAGCAAAAAAAATAATATTTATTTCATGGAACTCGTGCATGTGCATTAATTTGCTTAATGACTTGACTAGCCAACAAATCAAAATATATGCGTAACATATTGAAGGCGGGTCGCCCAGTACCAAACATGTAGATATTTAAATTAATATAAGGCAAGGCAGGGAGGCCTTTGCCCAGCAGTGGGAATTGAAGGGCTCATAATAATAATAATAAAACATAGTTCCTACATGTTACTAGTCGTCGGTCTACAAGTCGGTTAAAAATATGATTTTAAACCTTTGTGTAAAATAGTGTCTCTAAAACTAAAAAGATGCATACTATTAGTTTAGAAAAAAAAAAACGATGTTTATACCGCCCAAATACGACGGTAGGGAAAAATAACTGGGTTCTGGGTTCAGGGTGTTTGAGAGACCGAAAAATCTCTCATAGTTCCTGATACAAGACTTAATTGATCTTGATGTTGGGGTCAGGACAATGTACGTGACTGTTGGGTGTATTTATTATTACTATTATTTTAATAATACCTTTATCGATATAATACGACACAGTTGCGATGCAAATTAGGTCTTAAATTAAAATTGATTGCATTACCACTGGTCACAATGTCTTTACTAATAATATAGCATTGAATGCGGAAATACCAGTAATTAATAACACGTAATTAATCGATGTGATTATATTATCTGCCGCCATTTAGGTCAGTTAAATTTTGTTCTACGATGCTGACGTAATTTTGAAACAATTTTAAAAGCTTCTGGTGGAAATGACTTTAAAATCACTATGATGGCAAGCATACATAAAATATACAAAGTGTCGACGATATTATGACTTTTTTGGAACCACTTAAAGGGCATCGCATTAGAAGTTTTCCCTCCTTCCTATAATCCTGGGTTCTTCCGGCGTAGTGTGAAGGCATCTTAGCAGGCCAGAATAATTGTATCGAATGGCATGGGACTGTCATTCGATGCCATCCGATACTCTGCCTAAACGGCATTTGCGCTTACCATCAGATGCAATGTTGTCATTATGCCGGGCCAGTAAAAAAAGTCCCTTCACCAAATATGGTTAATTTACCATCAAAATGGTCATGGAAGGAAGATGACTAATAAAGTGAAAGGAGACTAACAAAACAAATATACAAGGTGAGAGTGGATGGAAAAGTCGCTGGAGGTTGACCTACACCATACAAATCGGTGATACCCACAACAAGGGTCAGGTCAAAAGTACCCTGAACCGACGAGAATGCATGAAGAGGTTGATCAAGTAGATGAAGCGAAAATAATATGTCAGGATCCAGCTAAGTGGCGATCTATAGACTCTGCCTACCCCTATGGGATACTGCTGTGACAATTTTTGGATGTGTTTTTGTTTGTACGATATTGTAGACAGAGTAACTGCTGAACATAATGAGAATTAACAACTTAATAGTTCCTTCGATTTACTTAACATCTTATTTATGTCTCAGGATGGCGAGTACAGTGGAATGCAAAGCATTGCAATTCATGGTGTTGTTTGGTTGTGATACTATCCATGAACGGTCGTATCGCTTACCATCAGGCAAATGGCACGACAATCTCGCCATTCATTACTATAAAAAAAATTGATAGAAAAATAAACTATCAAGTGACTAAATAAATAATATTTTGTAATGATAAATTAATAATATTTGCATAAGATACTTATGATTCAATAACCGTTAAAAATTCCAAAAAAGTCATCATACTATCATTATTAATAGTCATAATATTACCATTGGCCGTTAAATTATTTTAGGAACTATTTGAATACCCTTTGAGCTTAGTGAGCCAAACCGAAACAAACGGGCCACAGACTATATGTAACATTCCTGTGTATAAATGAATTGTATTTATAGCTTCTTCGACATGAAAGTCAACTTTCTGAGTTTCGTCCTATTTCCATACTTCCTTTCCTTTCCAAAGTCCTAGAACGTTTGATCCATACCCAACTCAATGATTTCCTTTCCAGGCATAACCTTCTAAATCCTCTCCAATCTGGGTTTCGTCCTGGACATAGTACGACTACCACTTTGACCCACATCACGGATGGCATCAGATCAGGCATGGAAGGAGGCAAGCTGACTGTGCTCGCTCTGCTGGACTTCAGCAATGCCTTTAATACTGTCGACTATGACGTATTACTTACCATGCTCCGTTCTCTTAACATATCTCCAATGGCAGTTGATTGGTTTCGTAGTTACCTGTATGGACGCCGGCAACGCATCCGTGTGGAGGAAAACTTTTCCTCCTGGTGCCCCGTATCTGCTGGCGTACCACAGGGCGGCGTGCTATCTCCTCTTCTCTTCGCTATCTTTATTAACTCCATAACCAATCTCATTCGTTCTTCCTACCACCTCTACGCTGATGATCTCCAGATCTATACTCAAGCTCCGTTAGACAAGATGACTGATGCAATTGCTAAAATCAATACAGACATTCAACACATCTGTAATTGGAGTATAGCTCATGGTCTAAAGATTAACCCCGCTAAAACCCAAGTCATTGTTGTCGGCAGCCCCAGGATGATCTCGAGGCTTGACTTGTCCCAATTACCTGGTGTCTATTGTGAAGGTGTCAAAATTCCTTTTAGTGACTCCGTTCGCAATCTGGGCATACACATAGACAAATCTTTCACCTGGGGTCCACAGCTCTCGGATATTAGCCGGAAGGTGTTTGCTTCCGCTAGGTCCTTGCGAAGGCTACGCAACTTTTTACCCGTTACCACGAAGATTACGCTTGCGCAAACCCTCCTTCTCCCCATCCTTGATTATGCCGATGTCAGCTATCTAGATCTCACCGAGGACCAACTAAATAAACTTGAGCGTCTTCAAAATTTCTGCATAAGGTTCATATTTGGTCTTCGCAAATATGACCATGTTTCTGAGTTTCGTGCTAAGCTCAAGTGGTTACCTATTCGGCTTCGTCGGAATACTCACATTCTCTCTCTTCTTTATAATATTTTGTTTAATCCTCTCACCCCATCTTATCTTAAAGAACGATTCATTTTTCTTCATGACTCCCATTCGAGATCCTTGAGGTCGTCTGAGAATCTTAAGCTGAGAATGCCTGTGCATACCACGACAGCAATGGATAATTCTTTTACTGTCAAAGCAGTTCGGTTGTGGAACGCGCTTCCTGTTGTGGTGAGGCAGGCGCAAACGCTGTCGTCATTTAAAAAACAGATTAAAGAGCACTACCTTTCCCTTTAAAGCAGTCTTCACTATTACTTATTTTCATTCAATCATTTGGAAACTGTAGTATATTATAATTTATATATGATTTTGTATTATTTATTTTTATGTATGTATATA
The DNA here is from genome assembly GCA_030180105.1 of Hyles lineata. NCBI lineage: Eukaryota > Metazoa > Arthropoda > Insecta > Lepidoptera > Sphingidae > Hyles > Hyles lineata. The sequence continues at coordinate 3,255,643 of JARJEE010000023.1, forward strand.
TATATATATATATATATATTTATGGATATGTATATGTATATTAGTAGTTATGTTTAATTTATATTATTTAGCTTTAAGTAATTCTTTATTTGTTATACTGCCCTCTCTCCCTCTCCTTCATTTAAATCCATCCCATGGTTGTCTGTAAGATATTGCTGTTGAGCGATAAGACCGCCATTTGTACTCTTTGTTATAATTATTTCTGTTTGTTTGTATTGTTAAGTTTGTGTGCAATAAAGATTTAAATAAATAAATAAATTTAAATAAATAAAGTCTAATGACCTTTATTGCGATGAATAGCGAGACGAGCATGCCGTTCGTCTGATGGTAAGCGATACGACCGCTCATGAATAGTAGCAATACCAAACAACACCTTGAATCACAAAGCAATGCTTGGCATTCCATTGCGCTCGCCATCCTGAGAAATAGTTTTACAAAATGCCTATAAATAAATGTTATAGTCTGATGGAGATTGATAGCCTAATTATTAAGCTGGTGGCTCCACAAATCATTACTAAATTATTATACGTACCATTTTCAGTTATTATCAATTCTGTTTGGGCTCATTCATCCTCATTCATAATTCATTACGCATTGCTCATCTTTGATGCGATCTCTTTGTCTTTGTCTTAATGATTTCCTAGAAATTATGCCTGTTTTATTTGTTCTCTTTAGATATCTTTGCAAATTAATATTATCATATCTGAGTGTACATTTTGTGGAGCTTTTTGATTTTCTAACTAACTACATCGAATTGATTTTGTCTGAGTGTAAATAAATAGACGTAAAACACAATTAATGACCCGATAGTACATATCTTACTGCGTGGTCATGAGAAAATTGTAGAAACAAATTGTAATTGATTATGAAGAGGGTTGTATCCAAATATATTTTAATAAATCCAAGAAAAACCTTAAGAACACTTTTCATTACACATTTTCTTTGAAACCTCGTATAAAATAAAATAAATCATCCAAATATTAAAAAGGTATTAACATTTCCCAAAATAAATAATTAGCGAAAAGAATCTGAACCTTCTGAACCTGAAAAAAAATGTTCCGAGCGAATTCTAATTTGTTTTACTCTTCACTATGTTTTTCATATCTAGCGAAGAAACGAAATAATACGTAATTTATAATCTGCTCATTTTATTTCTTTTATTTGCCGCTTAACTACTATCCAACTAAACTAATAGGTACCGTTTGACGTTTCATACTTTTCAACTTTGTACAGGCGTAACTTACACAATTTGAATAACATTCCGTCTAAAACCATGGAATTGTGGCTTTACGGCAAGCGAAATCAAAATTGTGTGAGTTACGCCTGTCCAAATATGTTTAAAATTGAAAAATATGAAACGTCAAACGGTACCTATTAGTTAAGTTGGACTTTACCTCATGCCTTCTTTCACCCACGTTTTCACACTGCATCGTGTTTTCACCCTACATCATTTAAGAGTGGCCCTTCTGCTTATGTGTATTAGTAGCTAGGAGGGGCGGTTATCTAGTCTAGAGGCAGATTTGTTATGTGTGTGAAGTTTTAAATATTTACGACCTTAATCATGAACGATCTGTAAAACTATTTTAGCTATCCAATGTTTTGTCTTCTTCACTCAAATTGTATTCAAAAGTCGATCGAAAGGGACAAGACATTCGATAAGTAAAATAGGTTTATTAACTATTCATAGATAAGGCCGTGTGTCATTAAATAACAGAATACATTTTCTGTATCAGCCAATATACATCCCACGGCAGGGCACGGGCCTACTCTACAATCGACACTACGATTGAGAGTGGTTAGGCCATATAGTCCACCACGCTGGCCTAGGGCGGGTTGGCGGACTTACATATCATAGAAATTCTTATAAACCGCTATGGTATGCAGGTTTCCTTACTCTGTAAAACGGTGTACAACGGTGAAGGAGAATACATTTTATATTCATTAAATATAATAGTCGTGACAATTATTATTTAGTAGATGTAAATGCAATTGAAACTTTTTTTTAGATTTTACACAGTTGATTATCTTATATATTTTAATTCTATTTGAACTGTCACAAAAAAGACTAAAGAGAAAGTCTTTTAACAAAATATATATTTTAAAATAAAAAAAGCTAAATTAACAGCTCTATGTGATGTCTCCGTCTTCGCGTGTCACAAAGTGTAGTAATGAGTTTCCTCCATTGAGCTGCGACTTGCATAAGGAATATGTGTCCAGTATGCATTGGCTGACACTCTCTATGAGTCAAATGACAATTAGGGCCGAAACATACTACTTCCAAAACATATATATTTATATGGCGGGAACCAAACTACACACACGCCACGCAACGTAGCATCGCATGTCATATAGATAGATAAAACTACGATTTGATTTGATTCAACACGTGCCGCGTCAGGTCGGGTGGCGTGGCCTTTCAGTAATATATTTCCGCCTTTATAGTTTGTCTACGACCTTTTGGCAAATGAGTTATTGTTGTGATGTGGTAAAAATATAAGGATATTTTTCTCTCTTCACATTTTATTAAGGAAATGTTAATACTATTAGATTACGAATATAAATGATTGTTGTTTAATATCTCACACAATAGCTAAAATTTATTTATTATTTTTAAAATTTTATTTTATTTCTAAATGTCACAACTCACTAGTTGAATTTAGATGACTAATAAATATTAAATTATATAATTATCATTAGAACATTGTATTTTTTAAATCAATCCTTATTTTTCCTTATTTTATGTATTTCGTTTTTAAACTTTTCCCAGAAAGGGCAGGATAATGTTTTCAAAAGTATTTTTCTAACTATAAAATAAAATAAAATAAAATAAATTAACAACTCTATGTGATGTCCCGTCACAAAGTGCAGTAATGAGTTTTCTCCATTGAGCTACGCTTTGCACACCGAATACGTGCCGCATATCCATTGCCTGACATCCTCTACGTGTTAAATGACTTCTGAATATTATCATTAGAAAATTGATATAATTGGAAAACTTTATGATTTTTTAAGAGAGCTTATTATATTAATCCACTCTATATATTTTAATTTTAACCGTGCCAATGACAAAGGTTTTACGTGTCTTTCTAAAAAAGAGGCTACATTAACAGCTCTATGTGATGTCCCTTCACAAAGTGCAATAATGAGTTTCCTCTATTGAGCTGCGACTGGCATGTCGAACACGTGCCATGTATGCATTGGGTGACACCCGCTACGTGTCAAATGACATTTGAATTTTAAATTTTGTTAAGCATGTACTACCATATTGATGAAGTTTCTAGTTTTAAAGATCAGGTGATAATATCGGCGGATTTTGATTGTAGGTGTTTCAAGATATTTATGACTGAATGCTAATCAGATCTGGTGACCATAGTTTTTATCACACTAATGTATTATGTAATGTGTATGAGGACTATCAGAAACTGTGGGAGCATTTTTAAGTCCACGACATCTAGACCCTTAATTAATATCTGTAAGTTACTTATATTTTTAGGCTCCAATTTTAAAATTTCATACACTTTCGAAGATATTCGATATTATATTTACATAAACTCACGCCTATTTCCCAGAAGGGGTAGGCAGAAGCGCTGGTAGCAACCAGTACACCCATGTTTCGCCTTGTGTATTCCGTGCCACAAATTTGATAGGAGACGAGCCTATCGTCGTATCGGGCACAAATTGCTGACTCCGGGCTGATAAGTAATTGCAACATCGACTATCACTTTGCCCGACTCGGGATTCGAACCCGGGACCTCAGCTTTGTCATCATACCGTAGTACAACTACGCCACCGAGGCATTTGCCAAATAATATAGGTAGATTACTGGCAAAGTCGATAGTAAACGTCCGAGAGGCAGATGTCCCATCAGATCGGACCAAGTCAGCTCGACCCTTAACATCAAATTTCATGTTGCGCTCCACTATGCCAAGGATAGGAAAAAGTGGCGCAGCATAATCCGGTCAAAGATTACTCCATGTTCAGGGGATCATGATCCTCAACAATGAGGAAAACGATGCGTTAGGTAGATTATTTTTGAAAAAAAATGTTTTTTTTTTTCATTGCATTCCTAATAGTTTCTATTACGAATGTTGCATATATTATGTAATATTTCTGTGTTTACGTTAGATTCTAATTTGCCATAGGTGTGTCAAAATTTGAATGAAATGTCAAAATTAAATACACAATGACCGATGCTTTTTTCAATAGTATGTTTTATTATATGTATTAATTTATTTGCCATGTCTAGTCTAGACAAATAAATTTTTCTAGTCACACCCACGCTTTTTTAAGGCCAATCTATAGTCATAAATGACATGCATTGTTTTATGATTCAATGTCTGGACCACAGAATAGTTCAATATTGTTAGAAAGATTGAGGACTGCCTCGGTGGCGTAGTTGTACTACGGTACGCTTACAAAGCTGAGGTCTCGGGATCGAATCCCGGGTTGGGCAAAGTGATATTGGATTTTTCTATTCATTATCAGCCCAGAGTCAGGAATTTGTGCCCGATATGGCGATAGGTTCGCCACCTATCACATTGTGGGACGGAACATACAAGGCGAAATGTGGGTGCCCTGGCACCTCTGCCTACTCCTTCTGGGAAAAAGGCGTGAGTTTATGTATGTATGTATGTTAGAAAGATATAAAAGATATAAATGCACCAAATCCAGCGTCTTCGTTCCAATCCCCATTCAAAACACAAAACTCCAACTAAACGGATACTGTAAAGCTTAGTTAATAGTCGATTTAAAATATCGATAAAATTACGGAAATGTGTCTTTGTTTAAAGACGACATTTATTTTATCGATATACCGAATGATTTTTGATAAGCTTATTTAAATATTATTATGCCGTTTAATTGAAAATAAATAAAAGTGCGGGATCTAATATTGGAAATTAATTTTAATTTACACAGTTATGTACTATTTTACACAAATAGGGATTTTCAATAAAGGCGGGTAGATATTGAAATGAAATGTAACAAGATATACATATGTGGGGCGTTATTTATTTCATTTGAAAGTATAATGTCCTTCAATCCGAAATTTAGAAAGAGAGTTAGAAACTTCACACTGTGATGAAATAATAAATAACACCCGAGAGTCACATACATAGTCCTGACCCCACACTAAGATCGAGTGTTGTGTCGTGGGTACCTCTGCGAGATAAAGACTACTATGAAATCGCTTAAGCAGAATATCAATCGTGGCTTTCCTTGTGTGGTATGTAGCTGTACTGCTGAAACTAAATTTCGTATAGGTCCTTATTATGCGTCAGTTTGGGTCATTAGTTTTAGATTTGTTATTATTGTTCTGTAGCGTTCGCCGTCGACGGTAACCAACTCACTAGCGTCCCATTCGATATAGTACGGACCTATGACGCCATTGTCCAAAAATCGACACCAAACGTTAACTTTTTTAGAATGTGGAATACCACCTGGGGAACCTATTGGTTTGAAATTAAATATGTTTCATCCTATATATATATAACTTACGGTATATTAATATAATATTGTATACACTATTGGAATTAACTTCTATTCCAGGTAATGAACATCGAATAACAATAGCATGATATTAGGTGGAATTCCGGTAATTCAAAGATCAAAGCTTTAGCTTACGGCTAACAAATAACAATATTATCGGAAATTTGAGAAACCAATATGCTTATAATTTTATCTAAAATACAATATTATTAAAGACAGTTCTTGCTTTTAGCAAAATAATGTGAATTGGAAAATATTGAAAATATTTAACACATTCTGACATTTAGCTGTATCAAACAAAAGAGTTGGTTTAAAATAGTCATCAGAGAATTAAATTTTTATTTAAAAGAAAATTCGAATTCGTGGTGGACCATATAGCCTAACCACTCTCAATCGAATTCTCGATTGTAAATTAGACCTGTGCCCTGATATGGGACGTATATAGGTTGATACTAAATACATACTATTTCCCAACTCTGACAAAGGTAAAAATGTTGAAATAAAATACATCCTAGATGTTTCCCATGATCCAGGCTATCTTCTTGCCATATTTCATTTCGATATACTTAGAATTTAAATCACAAAAAGATAACAAACAAATTTTCTTTCACATTTCATGTTGGTATAACTAAACAAACAGAGCAAAGATGTCTCAGATCAGAATCCCACAGATTAAAACCACTCAGACACTTTTATTGCCTCCTCAGACGTTATTAGAAGGCTGTATAACTTCTAATAACTCGGTGCTTCTGTAATCTGTATGTTTAGTATTCCAGCGACATCGACCGTGTGTGAAACCGGGTAATTAAAGTTTGTTATGAAAGTTTGTCTGTCTGTAACAACATTAATACGCCTGTTGTTGTATAAACCTCATTTTGTGTAGGGTTTTGAGTATTCGACTAAAGTCTAATGTTTGATTGTTTACTGGCAATCTGGATAAGACGCCGGCTGTGATTGACAAGCAGCGGGTTCAATTATCCACCGAGAAATAAGCTTGTGATTAACTCATTTCTATCAGATGTTGGTGAAACAGAGTGGTGTAGTTTCTGCTACCCAAGACAGCATAGTATGGCTATTGGGTGTTTTAAAATTGTACATATTTGGACGAATTTTACGGGTATCTAAAGTCCATCAAACTACAAGAATCATGTAAATCAATAATTCTTTTTTTGTCATTATTATCACTACCCCATTATTCAATATTACATTAATCCAGTCTATCCAAAGTTTGCCTGGAAGATATCGCATCTAGCGATAAGGTCGCCTATTGTAGCCGTGCCTTTAGTTTTTAAGTGTTTTGTAAGCGTCTTTCATTTTGGTGTGCAATAAAGCATATTGATAAATAAACAGAAGTCCACTGTGGAAAACCTACGATTGGACCCTAAATATTGGACTTTTTATTATACGTAGAGGACATTCCCTGTTGTTCTGTATTCCATAGACCTAAGTGAGGCGTTTCGAAGTAAGTACAAATCACAGTTCCTGGCATAATTATAATATCAATGCAAAATCTATTTGTGTACTGTCGCTTTAAGATGAATTGTAATCTTAATTGTACCATACATATATAAATTCACGTCTTTTTCCCAGAAGGGGTAGGCAGAGTGCTACCAGGACACCCACATTTCGCCTCGTATCTTCCGTCCAACTATGTGATAGGGAAGAGCCTGCTACCATATCGGCACAAACTCCTTACTCCGTTCTGATAATGAAAAGAAAAATCCAAAATCTTTGCCCGCCATTGCATTGAATCCGAGACCTCAGCTAATCATAACGAAGTATGACTACGCCACCAAGGCAGTCAATTGTGCTAGTACAGAAAAACTTTCATCGCATGCGTTCAGTTCCAATTAATGCAATGTTTCCAACTTTTCTGATTGTGTGGGACATCCATTGTCCCGTCCCGTCACAAAGCGTCTGTACCTCTATCAGATGTAATGAGATCTCCTTTGAGGGAATTTGTTACAATTCTACCTGTGCCAGAATTCTGTGATTTTCGAGGAGATTCCAAGACTTTTAGCAATTTGGTAAGGAAATTGCGTATTCTAATGAAGTGCAAGGTTTTTAAAATCAATTTTCTTTAATTCTTAGCCACCGTAAAAGTTATAACTTGTTTTTGAATAATATTCCACATAAAGGTGATCAGAGTGACTCATTTTTTCTGTTTTACTAGGTAGTAATAATCATAATATTATTTATAATAGATATATTGTAAACTTTGGCATCTCTGTTGCAATAATTTATTATATATTTTTAATATGAGCACAGAAACGTAATCACTGAAACATAAATCTTTTTCTTTCCTAGAATGTTCAAGGTAATCATAAAATCATCATAAAAAATGTAGTAGTATTTTACTGGTGGTAGGTCTCTCATATGTGAGAGGCCGCCTGGGTAATCACAATGTACACATATATTTCTCTTTTTCTGTTGTGTTTCCGATTGAAGGACATTGTAGCCAGATTAACTACTGGATACATTGAGACGTAACATCTTATGTCTCAGAATGGCGAGCGCAGGGGAATGCCGAACATTGCTTTGCAATTCAAGGTGTTGTTTGGTTTTGCTACTGTTTATGAGCAGTCGTATCGCTTACCATCAGGCGAACGGCATGCTCGTCTCGCCATTCAGTGCAATTTAAAAAAAAGTACTTAGATGACTAAAGGTTTACTTTATAAAAGTTTACCACTACGTAGTAATTGCGTTTAAAGCGCGTAGTTCTCCATGTCCTAAAAAAAAAAAACATCATCATCAAATAAAAATCCATCCTGTGCATAGGTTCTTATCCGGGCCGTGGCATTAATAAAAACTTTTTCATTTGTAATAATTTAAACTGGCACGTGTATACTAACAATACTAGTTAATTTGAATAAATAAATAAATTATAAAATTTATTTATTAACAAAGAATACATTTTTCTTGAAAACATATTTTACATCTGTTTTATTTAAGAGAAATATTTGGTGTCATTGCCCCGTTTCGTATTTAAGTGCTACACGTGCAAGATGTTGACATAATAAATATAAGTATTAATCCGGAATCAATTGAATTTAATAAAGTGGTAATATTATTTATTTATTTTGTTTGAGTTATGCGAGACAAAAATAGACCTAAAATAATCTAAATATCATTAAAATTTTGGGAAATAATACACAATAAGAGTGTAATTTATGAATATATCCTCTTTATGCATATAATCATAGGTTTACGATAATAGGGGTGAGGTCCGTGAATGAGTTATCCGAAATAACACAATAAAAAATCTTATGCGTTCATTAAAACACTATAATATAAATGTAAACACATTAATGTCTTACCTTTTATAATAAATTATATTTTTGCATTATTATGGTATGCGATCTCGATTGGTAGCTTCATTAATACTTCAGTGAAGCAGGAAATAAAACACATTTCTCGATATTTAAATGATCTATATTAGCATTATTATCGGACATGGAAATTTCGTTCAAGAATGTTATGATAATTTATCTATCTGTATTTGCCATAAAAGCGACTATTTAAAAGAAATGGTGGAAAGACTGGTGGTAGGTCTCTCATATGTGAGAGGCCATCTGGGTGGGTACCACCGCAGTGTCTATTTCTCCCGTCAAACAGCAGTGTAAACGCACTGTTGTGTTTCGGGTTGAAGGGCATTGTAGCCAGAGTAACTACTGGACATATTGAGACTTAACATCTTATGTCTCAGAATGGCGAGCGCAGTGTAATACCAAGCATTGCTTTGTAATTCAAGGTGTTGTTTGGTTTTGCTACTATTCATGAGCGGTCGTATCGCTTACCATCAGGTGAACGGCGTGCTCGTCTCGCCATTCATAGCAATTAAAAAAAAAAAATAGTTGTAGCAATTCTGACTATTAATTCATAATATTAATAAGGAACCTTAGATATCGACATCGAGACCACTCGGATCTTCATATAATAAAAAGGTTCAAAATGGCGCCCATTATTTCCAATTCTGACTCTGAATTTAGATTATCGAAGCAAAGGGTCTCTCTTAAATCGACTTCGAGACCAATCGAATCAATAAATAAAAAGTTCAAAAGGCAGATTGGACTGGACTCAAAAACCCCGGTTAGTTATTTTTAGGTACATCGACTGTCTGACTTAGAAATAAAATCTAAAAAAAGCAATTTTATTTAAATCCTTGTATGTCACGGCACTATTAAATCGAAAGAGCGGGGGATGCGACCGAGAGATTCTAATTAGGTGCCTGGAAAGCGGCACTTGGGCAAACAAATGTCGATCTAATAGAGTTTGCGTTTTCGTATTAAAACTTTGAATGTTCGCTTAAAGGAAATCTAGGTAATTTTAAACATGTGTCTAGGTATAATATACTGGGTATATCAAGACTGCTACCGAAAACGAAGCCGGGTGGCAGTTTTAGTGACTATAAACACAATGCAACTAAAAATTTCGCAAAGAAACGCGACAATTTTTTTTACGATTTTTTAAATATCATCATTTTTCGGTGGTAAATTCATATGTTTTGCTTAAATAATAATTTAAACTCTTTTATACCATAGATTCTTTATAAATAAAAGGGTATACACTATTATTTTAGGAAAATAAATGTATTTCCATCGAAATACAACCGTAGGAAAAAAATACTAAAAAACATTTTGTGTTGCAATGTGTTTGAAGTCGCTTAAACTACCGCCCGGCTTGGTTTTCGGTAGCAGTCTTGATACACCCTGTATATTATATGATACTATTATTTATTAATTTGTTTTATTCTTTTTTTACACCAATGAATCGTTACAAATAAGACAACTTAAACTACATCAGGGGTGTTGCTCTATAAAAACGATACGATCTATGAATGTTCGGATGTTCGACGTTCGGAGTAAGATATCAGTTTTCCACTTGTAATAATCAATAATATTCTCTATTATACTTATCATTTTCTCCGAACTTAGTCTATGGTTACGCCGTACGGTTTAGGATTTCAACATTTTGTGGGGTATCTAGACTCATTAGTGAAGTTTTACGTACGGCGTCCGAACATAACGAAAATATAATTAATTAAAATAGTCAAACTTGCAACATTTGATTTGAATTATTATTAGTATAAAAATGTAGTAAATAGCTACTACGTATTATTATAATTATTTAAAGTGACATAACATGTAAAATTATATTATTGTAAAACTTATGTTAAATTTGACTGGCAGCATGACAAAGATTTAAAAATAAAGAAAAAAACCCTCATTAATCATTCATATATGTACGTTTTATTACTATTACCACAATGTTATATCACAAAACAAAATATTTCCATGTCAAAATTTGACAAAAGTTGCTCTTTGCCAATTTGTATTAAGATCTATCCTGTACCAACTTTTAAGCAAATAAAAATTCTTATTCTTATTCTATTCTTCATTTGAAGTTCGTATCGTTTTTATAGAGTGACCCCCCAGAGTATAAATGGTGTCCGTATCGCTCTAGGCAATCTTTTATCGACTATCATGGGATGGAGGTAATAAAAGAAAGAAGAAAGGGCAGTCTAGTGTACCAGTAGTACAAAGTTTAAATGATATTTTTAAGTAATAAAACATTTTTGCCTGTCCATATCAGACACTAGTATAGAGTCTGCTATCTTTCAGAATGATTAGGAATATAATTTTACCAACGGCTGCTTTTTGTATTCAACAAGTTCAACAAACATATTGTTTTATGATAACCATTAAAAATAAACTTAATCTTAAATAAATAAATAACACCCAGCAGTCACATACATAGTCCTGACCCCACACTAAGATCGAGTCTTGTGTCGTGGGTATCAGGAACTACGAGAGACTTTTCGGTCTCACAAACACCCAGACCCGGAAGAAATATTTGTGGGCCGCACAAACATTTCTCTCGGTGCGGGGATCAAACCCGCGACCTCTCGTTTCAGGCGGCGTCTAACCAACTGCGCCACGGAGGCTGTCAATCTTGTAAACTAACCTTTTTTTTTCAGGATCATACAGCAGAGAATTGTAAATTACTTTAATAAAAATACTATAACTAAAATTACGTCTCTTTCTTACATATTGTCCTATACATTAAGTTTCCTCATATCTAGAAAATTTTGTGTTTGGTTTTTGTTTTTCTTAATCTCGTTCTTGGTACAAGAGTAAGGGGCAATATGTAACCAATTCATTTTGTTTCAGTTGTAGTGGTCTGCGCGAACCCAAGTACCGTGAGGGAGATAATGCTGGCAGCTGATGACCTAAACATGGTGTCCTCAGGAGAATACGTGTTCTTTAACATCGAACTGTTTTCCAAGTAAGTGTATTATATTATTATTATTAATTATATTTGTGAGGCGACTTGTAGTCCAGGGAAAGGTTGAGGGTACTGGGCCACGAGAAAGTCCGGCTATGAGGACTGACCAGATAAAAGTAGCAATAAATGGCTCATAATCACAACATACGAGACGAGCACGAGAAAGGCAGCCAATAGAGAAGAGTGGTGGCGTGTTATAAAGCTTACCACCAACAGCTAAAATGATGACCACGATCTCTCTGTCAAGAGTGGTACCGACAAAGAAGAAGATATATATTGGCCTACACTTTAGTATTAGAGTGTTGAAGAGGCAGGAGCCTGGTATAGAGTGAAAAACTGATTATGGATGCGGCAGCAAGGCATTTGAATGGCAGTCACGTTACAGCAAGCGCAGCGTCGAAAGCCCACATATTATAAAGTTCATGGATCTATTGTAGATTGCAGAAAGTCGCTGGATGCATGCCTTTATGAAAAACTTTGGAATAGGCCTATATTTAACAATTATCTTAGATCTCAAGATGATGCGAGCAGCGAAATGCCAAGTATTAATATTTCGGTTTTGCTAATGTTCATGAGCGTTCCTTTAGCCTATCATCACACGAATGGCTTGCATAGTATCGATTTCAATACAAAAAAAAAAAATATCTCGTGAACAAAGACCAGTTAAATAACCAAGGAGTACTGTCCTAGTATTTTATGTCTTTCCAAGCGAACCTTTAACTAAGTTCACAGCTCATTGAACCAATAAGACAAGTGAATTATCTAACTCCCGACATTACCGAATTACCTTCAGGAATTCAACATTTCATCACCACTATCTCTAGAGTATTCCTATAAATATTCAGCAAGGATGTATCGATTGTGAAATACATCAAAATTGGTTTTGTAACGTTTGCATTCCCTAAGAAGGTAACACAAAAATATAGATATATGGCACGTGTCAAAATATGATTGATAAGTTTTACCCTTTATGCGAATGGGTGTTCATTTTTCACTATTGCAATTTGTATGAGGAACTAAAAGAGACTTTACACGTCCTTTATAACTAACCTTGTATGTGTAGGTTATTTTAGTAATAATCCATATTCATATATCTCTGATTTTTTATACATACTCGTATGGTTAGTTCCGTGGAAGAGATCGCCTCGAGCGATCAGACCGCCATTGTACTCTTTACCTTTTTATTAAAATTTGTTTATATTGTATTTTTTGTCACTGCCGTATAATAAATTTGTTTATCTATTATTATATTTGTTTATCTATTCCGTTATAAGAGCTTGTCTTCTTAAATTCTATACTGCCCTTTATTCTTATCCTTTTCTTATATCCATCCAAAGGTTGTCTGTAAGAAATCGCCTAGGGCGATAAGACCGCCAACTGTACTCTTCAATTTTATTTGTAAAATATTGTATGTCTTATGTTTTTTGTGTGTGCAGTAAAGAATAAAAATAAATAATTAAAATAAAATAAATAAAGCTTTTAAATAAATGTATCAGCCCATATACGTCCCACTGCAGGGCACGGGCCTACTCTACAATCGACAGTACGATTAAGAGTGGTGAGGCCATATATTTAAATAAATACATAACAAAATATCATAGGCAGAGCAAACGAGCTAGTTTTACACAAGACGAGAGCAATCACGACTCAAGTTGCCGTTCTTTGATCAAGTATGTTATTGTGCTTCCAGTCACATCATTACGGAATGAAATGCAACAGCGACCCACTTACTGCACGTCGCTTTCCTTTAAGATTGTTGGAGTGTTTCAAATGATTCAGCGCATTCAGTTAAGACTGGGTACATAACATAAAGTCAGGCATTTTTCTCAGAAGGGGTAGGGGGTCAAGTTCGAATCCCGGGTCGGGCGAAGTGATATTGGATTTTAGAATTTTTAATCAGCTCGTAGTTAGAAATTTGTGCCCGATATGGCGATAGGCTCGCCCCCGATCACATCATGGGACACGGAACAGACAAGGCAAAACGTTGGTGTACTGGTTGCCACCAGCACCTCTGCCTACCCCTTCTGTGAAAAGGCGTGAGTTTATGTATGTGAAGTAGTCTTATTCCACCACGATATCCTAGCTGAGGTAGTTTGGGCCATATAATATTATGATGTTATCACAGTATTGCTACAGATTGGTCCAGCATTCGCAAGCTTACGATCCTATCGCATAAGGTATAAACATAGGTATCAATAATGCTACCGACATTTTGCTACCTTATTTCCTGCCCGAATATGATAGATAGCCAACCTATCGTCATTATAAGTATAAAATTCAATTTCTGGAACCTCATACGAGAATTGCATCAGCGAAATAATCATAAGGATACGTAATAATACTATTTATCTCTTGCAGCCTCGCATCAGCTTCCTCAAAAGAACCGTGGAAGGTGGAGAATGACACAGATGAGCGCAATGAGAAAGCAAGACGGGCGTATAGCGCTGTCCTTACTGTTACAAGTCCAGCTCCCGAGAAGGAAGAATATTTAAAATTTTCTGATCAGGTAAGTACGTTAAATGTCGTAAGCTCAAGTATTTATCTTCAAAGAGTCTAAAGTCCTAATAATGCAATGAAAAAAAAAAAAAACGATTTTTTTACTGTCCGAAGATGTGTATGGACAAGGAAATGAGCATAATTCCATCATCATCATCATCATCATCATCAGCCTATTCGAGTCCACTGCTGGACATAGGCCTCTCCTGTGGCATGCTACTGGGCTCGATCTTCAGTCTAACGTCTCCAACCGCTACCAGCCATCCTTCAGATATCATCACTCCACCTCGTTGGAGGGCGTCCTACACTACGCTTGCCGAGGCGCGGTCTCCACTCGAGAACACGTCTACCCCAACGGTTGTCGGTTCTCCGACAAATGTGACCAGCCCTCTGCCACTTCAACAATAATTCCATGCTGCATACATGTTTTTATTTTCGCGGTTCTGATTTTAAAAATTCAAATATATACTCAGGATTCGCAAATCAACAGTATAATAGATGCTGTCACTAGGAAAATATGATTATTCCAAAGAAAAACCATAGAGCAGGCATTATCTATACTAATATTATAATATAAAGCTGCAGAGTTTGTTTATTTGTTTGTTTGTTTGTTTGAACGCGCTAATCTCTGGAACTACTGGTCCGATTTGAATGATTCTTTCAGTGTTGGGTAGTCCATTTATCGAGGAAGGCTATAGGCTATATATCATCACGCTATGACTTATAGGAGGAAAGCAGTAGTGATATTTCTAGCAAATACGAGGAAATTTTGTTCGTTTTTCGTGGTGCGATTGGTCGATATTCTAAACTGATAGAATTAAACATTTTAACTGCCATTTTAAAACGTGTATGCACCCGGGCGGAGCCGGGCCCGACCGCTAGTTATTTTATATGATGTAGAAATTTGTTGCTATTATAATGTGTGTATCGAAAATTCAAATACTCCCCAGGGGTTGTCAATGCAAATATACGGTTGAATGTTACGAATATGTCGAGAAAGGGTTCAATCAATAGATATCAATAGGGACACATCCACTGTTTGAGGAAATTCAGATTGTCTTCATTTTCAAAGCAAATAGCACCGGTTAGGTCACTCGTATTTGGTTCATTTATATCAGTTTTTTAGTCGCTGGATGCAAGCCGCTTCCAACAGGTCACTGTGGAGATTCTTGGGGGAGGCTTATGTTCAGCAGTGGACTTCCTGTGGCTAATATGATGATGATGATGATATCAGTGTATTTAATCGTACATGCATATATGATTTAGTAACAAACACAATGTATATAGTATACACTGGTGGTTACAATTCGTAAAAATCTTGGAAGCGTATAAAAGTCCTAATGTAAGCGTATTTTAATTATTCAAGATTGATTCTATCGCTTACCATCAGGCGAACGGCATGCTCATCCCGCCATTCATTGCAAAAAAAAAATGTTTTCAATGAAATTATATTACTTAATCCCGACTTTAATAAAACAATATTTCAAATCAACTAAATTTTCAGATCATATCAGATCTCTTAATATTGGGAATACAGCCCGAGGCCCACTTTATTGTGTAAGCGAAGATATAGCGTCTAATAAACTTAAGGCTTGGAGAATTTAATTACCTTTGTTCAATAACAATGTAAAATTAAGTTTCCAACATTATAGGGCTGCCTTTGGAAATATAAGTTCCTGCTTATATTACGCAAGACGATACTAAATATATTTATAATAAATAATATGAATGATAGTGATTCATAATCAGAATCAGAAATTATTTATTTGCATAAAATGTAAATAACTTATGTGTAATAGGAGATTGGATTTTTAAGTCGGAAATCTTAGCTTTGTGTTGACGGTTTTTGATAAGTAGCTGTATATAGGGTGTTCTGAAATAATTATGGCATAAGAAAAGGTTGGTTTAATTAACGCTTTGATACTGAATGTTTATAAACTCTCGTATATTGTTTAGTCATTGAGATTTCCAACTAATCAATAACCAAACTGATACATAAAAATCGAACAAAATAATCTTCTCTTTTTTTTGAAACATCCATCCTTAATGTATTGGTATTTTATATTGAAATTCACCGTACTTACTAACTTTGATTTAGGTAATATTTTATTCAGCTTTGTTTTAAATTTCGGGGAAGGGTTCTTAGGCCGACTTTATTTGGCTTAGAAACTTTAACAAAGTTTATAATTCTATATAATTATTTTTAAGTAATTTTACTCCTTAAAATTTTAAACACCCTTTAGGTAAAAGACCTAGCAGAGAGGAAATACAACTACACATTCGGCAAGGGCGAGGTGGTGTCTACGTTCGTAGCAGCGTTCTACGACGCGGTGCTCCTCTACGCGCTGGCTCTGAACGACACGCTACGCCAGGCGCCCGACCCGAGGGGACAGTTGGATGGCTCTGCTGTTATCAGGAATATGTGGAATAGGACTTTTCAAGGTAATTGTTTTCTTTGATATAGAAAAAATATTATTAAAATACTCATATACACGCGAAAGAAAACTTAGCCAGGGTGTTAGTTAAACATCCGTTCTCTATAGTCTGTCTATCTTTAACTAGAGATTTCCATAGATATTTGGATTTATTTTATGTGATAGTGAACAAAGATGGTGCATATACGAGTATTTATAAATAGTTAGGCAAGATAAATTTATATATGTCGATCTTTGTTTAAAAAAGCGAAGAATTTAACCGACATTGTAATGGTAGCTAGTTTGAACTCTTGTTAAAGATAGATAGAATATAGAGAATGGCTGTAGGCAACTTCGGGTAGAAATATCCCTACTTTTCAATGTAAAAATTTCAGAATATTCTATTCTTTATTAGCTAATCCTCTAGTACTATCCATACTAATATGTATTACAAAAAGAAAATATTTGATTGTTTGCTTAAATATGCTTGGAAACTACTGCACAGAAATGAAAAAGAAAATCGCCATTAAAATCCTACATTATCGAATGAACATAGGCAATAGAATACCAGTATTTTCATTTTATTTTATTTGGGTGGCTCACAGCTATCAATAGCAAACAAACATATATTATACAAATTGTATACAAAAGATAGCCAATTACGAGCTACCGCAGATAGGATATTTTCATAGAAGTATATTTGAACCTGAGTGGAGCCGGGTTGGGCTGCTATCTGTAATAAGTATATCTTTGCAGGAATTACTGGAGAAGTGATCATCAATAGCAATGGAGATCGAGTCTCGTCCTATTCGCTGCTGGATATGAACCCTAATACCAGCAAGTTTGAGGTATGTATTCCATTTTATACATATTTAATTCTCTTTTGCACTACATTAAAAATAATTAAATTAAATAAATGACAGAAAAAGACACTGGAGAAATAAATTACATTAAATTTCCTTTTATATTTTATTCAAATATTTTGTTTTTGTATTTGTTCGATTCTGTTTCTTATAATTTATGTAAGCTGTATCCTCCTGTAATTTAAGGTACACAATGTTTATAATTTTATGTATTATACTATATGTATCTTAGTTGGTGACCTATAAAAAATATAAGAAATTACAATAGTCATAATAGAACAAAAGGCGGCTTCTTCACGCTAGGCAATTTCATCCAAACAACTTTATATTTACTTAAATACTGTTCATAAATTTCACAATATTGTGCATTCAAAAATATAAGGCTTTCTCTAACCACATAAAACAGTGTAAAAAAAGTTCTCTCTTATTCCTATTAAAAATGCTGATAAGAAATAAGTCGTAGAATTAAACTAAAATTAAATTAACTCATAGGAACAGTCCATGGCACAGTTTTGGTATTTTTTATATTTTTTCATATTATCTACACAAGAAATAAATATCACCATAAAAGTCTAAAAGAGTAAACACATATTTTGTCCTCAAGTTAACGCAAAATTTTACCAAACCATTAAATTTTCCGGACCTAGACAAATTACTTTCGAGTTGCGAACTTGGAATTTTGGGCGTGGGGCTTACGAACGGAAATAACTCGCTTTAACTTCTTACAGGTACTTAGGGATTTAAAGGGTAAGCTTTCGAATACCCGAAGCTTATTTTTTTGGTTAGAGATTAGAGTATTTTTATATAAGAAAAACACATTGCATTACGTTACGTGGTAGTCTCTCATATGTGAGGAGCCGCCTGGGTAGGTACCACAGCAATGTCTATGTCTCCCGCCAAACAGCAGTGTAAATGCACTGTTGTATTTTAGTTTGAAGGATATTGTAGCCAGAGTAACTACTGGACACATTGAGACGTAACATCTTATGCCTCATGATGGTGAGCGCAGTGGATTTTCAAACATTGCTTTGTAATTCAAGGAGTTGTTTAGTTTTGCTACTGTTCATGAGCGGTCTTATCGCTTACCATCAGACAAACGGCATGCTCGTTTCCCCATTCGTTACCAGACATCCTATCGGTTATGGACGTACATTAAAATCGAATTTAACATCTCTCTTTGTTGTTTTTTTTTTTTGTTAAATAGAGACGAAAAATATTTTTCACAGAACAATGGTTATATTGTTATTTTAAAAATACAAAAAAAAACATATAATTATGAAATGTTTCTTTATTTTGGCACCACTACCTAAGTCTATTCAACTCCATTAATAGGTCCTTCGCTGACGTCTAAATTTCATTTCATAGCTATCTGAGGAACATGATTTTTCTTTATAGACCAAACGAATATAATCTATAATATCTTCCAACTTTATATTCCGCTTACGTAGATTTGATATGCATAATTATTATTTCACGCAAACCCGTCTTTAATGAACCACATAGGAAGATATCCTACGAAAATCATGAGATTCTAATGATAACTCATATAGTTTATTTCTCAACTCGTGATTCGATCTCAATTTCTCGCGATTAACAACCCTTGTATATAGGCACACTAACAGCTCAATCATCAATGACTCTGCCAAGAATCTTTAACAAATATAGGAAATAATATTCCTTACTAACAAAAGCAACTCGTCTCGATCCGTAATTGGACCCAACGATAAAATGGATGATATTTTCTGAGAGCGAAATTCATAATAAAATACAGGGTATATCAAGACTGCTACCGAAAACGAAGCCGGATGGTAGTTTAAGCGACTTCAGACATAATGTAATAGAAAATTTTGGAAAAAAAACGCGACATTTTTTTTTGTTATTTTTTTTTATATGGTCGTATTTGGGCGGTAAATACATTTTTTCCTAAAATAATAGTATATACCCTTTTATTTATAAAGATTCTAAGGTATAAAAGAGTTTAAATTATTATTTTAGCAAAAACTGTGGATTTACCACCCAAAAATGACGATATTTAAAAAATGATAAAAAAAAATAGTCGCGTTTCTTAGCAAAATTTTTAGTCGCATTGTGTTTGTAATCACTAAAACTACCACCTGGCTTCGTTTTCGGTAGCAGTCTTGAGATACCCGGTATATTGAATAACAATATAATTTAATTGTTCTTATAAACAACTGAAAGTGGTAAGCTACTTTTAGGTCGAGGTCGAAAAGTTTTACACGTGTAACGTTTCCGAGTTGTTTTGCTTTTATTTATAACCAGTGGCCCAGTCTGGCTTTATCCGGGTTCAGGTACATTTTGAGTCCAGTCCATATTGGAACATAATTATTATTTTGATGGTTTACAAAAGTCTTCGTTAGTTGGATTCTGATTGTGAATACTTTTAATCTATATCTGTATCTTTTGATAAATACGATAAAATAATGCCTCAAAAATACACTTTGAAGGAATTAACGTCATTTATTTTGGTCGTGTGTGCTTTAATCCAAGTTCATCGGGCTTCAAAAAATAGGGCATGTTGTTTTTATCTTACATCAACTCGTAGCTACATGACCTTTAAACACAATTAAAAATAAATTAATAAAAATATACCTTTTGGAAATCATACTAGTTTGAGTTTAACTCTAGTTTTTCTCTAATTTTAATTGTTTACGTTTGAACTGTATGTTTCCTTTACGTCAATAAATAATAATAAATAAAACCACAAATCCCCGCCATTTAAATAAATAAGCTAATCAGAATTCTGAGTGGTTTCAACTGCAGTGGTTTAATAACAAGATTCAAATGCAGTCGCCGAGAATAAGAAAATGATTGCGCATATAAAAATCTAGTTTCCTCGATGCTCACTGGATAAATATATTTTTAATTAATAGAGCAATAATTAATAGAGAGTTTGAGGGACATCCTCCGTGGCGCAGTTGGTTAGACGCCGCCTGTGAAACGAGAGGCCGCGGGTTCGATCCCCGCACCGAGAGAAATGTTTGTGCGGACCACAAATGTTTCTTCCAGGTCTGGGTGTTTGTGAGACCGAAAAGTCTCTCGTAGTTCTTGATACCCACGACACAAGACTCGATCTTAGTGTGGGGTTGGGACTATGTATGTGACTGTTGGTTGTTATTTATATAGAGCTACTGCTGTACATATTGTGACTTAGCATCTTATGTCATTTTGTCTTGATTTGACGATCATTGTTCGTGAATAAATATAAATAGCTTTTTACATATTATATCTCAGTCAATCGGTCCTGTCCAAACACAATGTTTGCTTTCATTTTCTCTGTTAAATATTGTTTCTTTTTATGTTTTGGGACCGCGCTCTTTAATATTTGTGGTATCATATGTGACAAGCCGCCTGCGTGGGTACCATCGTAATGTCTATTTATTCCGCTATACAGTTTCACATTGCTGTATAGCGGTTCTGTCCCGGATTGAAACACACTGTTCTATGCCAGTTTGAAGAACACTAATGGACATAATGAGGCTTAACATCTTATGTCACAGGATAGCGAGGGCAGTGGAATGCCATGTGTTACTTTAGAATTCATAGGGCTGTTTGGTTTTGCTACTGTGCATGAGCGATCGTAACGCTTACGATCAGGCGAACGGCATGCTCGTCTCGACATTGATAAGAATTAAAAAAAAGTCACTGAAATTTTCTCACATAACAGTTTCGCATGCCCAAGGAAATAATATTCTATGAGCCGGGTAAATATATTTGGAAATCGTTGGGTGAGACCTGGTGTAAGTTATATAAATTGACTTCATTTAGCTAAGAATAATCATAATAATAGTGTATCTATCCACTAATAAATTAAAACCTATTTTGTTGAGATTACATTGAAAGAAAGAAATAAATAAATAATACGAGTACACCCAACAGTCACATACATTCTAAGGCCGGGTCTTGTGCCGTGGGAATCAGGAACTACGAGAGACTGTTCGGTCTCACAAACACCCACACCCGAAACAAATAAAAAATTATAATACAATGAAATAACAATAAATAAATAAATGATTCATTCCTTACTTTTGTTTTATACCTAACTGAAAAAGATCCACGATTGTCTAAAAGGCGTTTCTTAGATAAGAGCACCATTTTCACTTTTTCTCTATATAATGCTTAATTAATATCCCACTAGTTACAAATAAATAAACATAAATACAAAATAAAACGCTCAATACAACGTCACTTAAAGTTACGGAGAGTAATGTTCAGTAGAGATACGTCGAACATTCCGAAACATCGCAGCTATTGTTTGTGTTCGCTCACAATAGGGAAGCAATTTTTCAGCGACCTCTCCATTCAAATACGGTACGGTCGTTGACTCACGTCAATCACGATAGGCTGGTTGCACGCTTTCAGTTATTTTGGATGTAAAACAAATTTAGAAGTTGTCACTGGTGGTAGGTCATATGTGAGAGGGCCGCCTGGGTTGGTACCACCACCATGTCTATTTCTCCCGTCGAACAGTTTAAATGCACTGTTGTGTTTCGGTTTGAAGGACATGTGAACCGCAGGCTCGTTTGCTCCCCATAATAGAAGATATTGTAATGCTATGGGATTCATGGTGTTTTGCATGTGTTTGGTATTGCTACTGTCCATGAGCAGGCACATCGCTTATAAACTGGCGGGAGACATGCTCGTCTCGCCATTCATTGCAACAAAAAAAAAAGAAAAATAAAAGTAACAATAAAATAATAGTAGTGAGCGCGGGAAAGTTAATATAAACCTTGACCCATGTTTATGACTAGAGTTATTGTCTCTGTTTAGTATTGTTGACTTTGGCTAGTTATATGTTTTTTGGAAAAGAATAGTGAATTGCTTAAGTTTCGCTTTTTAATATTGCCAAAGGGATTGTTATGTACTGTAACCAGCAGAGTACCCCTTAAGAACTACTATTACGGTGTTACTCCGACGCCTCTTCTATGATATAACGTCTGAATAACTACAAAGTCATGTTTTCGAGAAGCTGTATTTCATAAAAAATGGAACAAGGTTGTAGACAAAATAAAATAAGTTAATATGAAAAATTTGTACAGAACATGCTTTCTCCATTTAAGGCATAATATTCCAGGTCTTGACTAAAATAATTTTGCATCCCTTTATGTATTGTTATAATATTTAATATCGTCGTTATTTTGTTGTTAGAAGCATTTAATTTTACATTGATTTTTGTTTGATGTACGAGAATATTAATATACGGATACAGACAGCTACTTATAATGTATATTATTTATTACTATATCAGCCCATATACTTCCCACAGCAGGACACGGGCCTACTCTACAATCGAGAGTACGATTGAGAGTGGTTAGGCCACATAGTCCACCACGCTGGCCTAGTAGATATTATTTATTTAGGAAGCTCTTTTTTGCCAGGCGTGGCAAGACGAGCATGCCTTTCACCAGATGGTCAGTGATGCTCATGGGCAGTAGCAAAACCAAAAATCTCAAAAAATCCACAACACTCGCGATCCTGTAACATAAGATGTTTGGTAACTATGTCCTCCGAACCGGAATACAACAGTTCATTTACACTCCTGTTTGGCGGAGAAAATAGAAATTTCGGTGGTTGCCTTTTACACAGATATAATTTCATCAATTATTCAATTACCACTGAAAACACCAGGCACTAACTTAAATGTATATGGATATACCTATGTAATACAAAAAGTTTTTCGTTAATAAAACACACAATTATATAGATCTATTTTGTATATTAAGAATAGTTTTATCGCCTGTGACGTTGCGCCTGCGGGAATAAAAGGCTCTTACAACTCGATTAAACACGGCTTAAAAGATTTTCTTGACTCCCTTCTTGGGCCGGAAAAGTTGCATTATTCTTGTTACGTAAATATGTTTTTTTTTTTATATTTTCTAATTCCGTTCAGCTTTTTAACATAGTTGATATTTTTCGTTTTTTGTCATGTTTACGAGTATGTCTTTTTTTAATATTTTCTAATTCCATTCAGTTTTTTAACATCACTGATATTTTTCATTTTTTGCTTGCCTTAATGGTGTGGATAATTACGAGATCAGCTGCGAAACGAGACATGGGTTCTTAACTTCGAATCTAGCATAGATTCAAATTTTGGTGAGATTATTTTATATTATATTGGTAAGAAAGCCAAAAAATCCTCTTAGTTTATGATCCTCATTCCTAGGTCTTTTTCCATGGGGTAAGGACTCAAGACGAAGGTCATATTTTTTGTTTCTAGAATTATATCAGAATTATATTTGGTCGATTCGTTGGCTGAAATCTAAATCCGTTTTATTATCCGCAGTTTTAAATCTTATATTAAGGTGTTATGAATAATTTCATCGTATTAATCAAGCAATCACTCCCCAGAGCTTTTACGAGTCCAATTTATCTTGTTGTAATACTAAAAGGAGTATTTTTTATTATTTTTAATAAACATCATGCCTGCAGTCCTCTTTTTGTAGTGGAAAATCGAGTCTTACAAACTTCATGTTCAATAGTGTTTGAGTTTCAACTAGATCAGTTAGTAACTCGACGCTTTCTTTCCTGATGTTATAAATACTCAAAGGTGTTTTGTTCTATACGAAAGCTAGAACAATTTCCAGTTTCTTTAAGTTGTTCTTTTGTTATTTGTTGTTCGAGCCACTTTCAGTTATTTAGTGTTGTATTCGGCTTGACACTATTAGGTATCTAGACAGTACTGTATTATTCAAGACTTAGTTGTCACTTACCTGAGCAAATTAAATGAGAATATAATTGTTGACGTCCGTTAATTATGAGGAAATCGACACAAGGAGGATAATTTTTGACGTCTGCATACCTTTTTTGTATTAACACGTAAATCCTCTCGGATCCCGTTTACCCCGGGGTTGGTGGATAGGGTATGCTGAAATTCTACCGGCTAAAACCCCATGATCTTCAGCGCAAATGAGAGGTATCGGTATCTTACGAGGAATACACCAAATCCCCTTTACCACTTTGCTAACGTTACGCCAGATGAGAATATATCTCCAGCCTTCAGGCCTACCGTGTAATTTAATTTCATGCTTCAGTTGAACTAACAAATTATTTGGTTAGTGATGACCCTTTGTCCTCTCATCCTTTTTATTTCTTTACACCTCCCAATTTAAGAGGTCGCCAGCGCACTTACTGTCCCAACGTTGTGTATGCAGAGGTGATCACTTACCATCAATTCAGGGGTTTGCTTATTTTCTGGGCCTATAAAATACAGCTAATTTCATAGTAAATAAATAAATAAATAACACTCAACAGTCACATACATAGTCCTGACCCCACACTAAGATCGAGTCTTGTGTCGTGGCTATCAGGAACTATGAGAGACTTTTCGGTCTCACAAACACTCAGACCCGGAAGAAATATCTGTGGGCCGTACAAACATTTCTCTCAATGCGGGGATCGAAGCCGCGGCCTTTCGTATCACAGGCGGCGTCTAACCAACTGCGCCACGGAGGCTGTTAAAGGTACTCAATAGGTTTACAAATTATCTTTAGTACGAACTAATAAATTACGAATCAGGCGTAATTTGTGACAGTAACAAATATTTGTGTCCCAAAAAGGGAGAATTACAACTATTTTTATATATCATCTCCGCAAGCCCTAATAAAGCCTAGCAAAAACTAGTCTAGACTTGCCCCAATTTATGTTTCCTTATCTTATTAAAGCAGAGAATACAAGTTCTGCACGCGGGTTTACGACGATTGACTGAGAACATGTGATAACAACGCAACAGACTTGTTTCGGATCTGGGTGTTTGTGAGACCGAAAAGTCTCTCATAGTTCCTGATACCCACGACACAAGACTCAATCTTAGTGTAGGGTCAGGACCAATGACGTTTTACAAATAGACACGTCATACACTAATATAAAAGCACAAAAAAATGGCGCGACGCGTATTGTTATTTCCTTAGTAATTTCAAATTGGTTCGAAGACTGAGTCTAAAAGCAAGATACATAAGTTAGAAGAAGATGAATAGACATCGCTAGTTAGTTAGAGTAAAAGTCGAAAAGGAACTTTTTTGCTTTGACAAGAATATCGAAATCAACGTGGGGGCTATCTTTCAATACACTAAAAATCATCTATGGAGCAACTTACTTAGGATGTATTTGTTATGGATCTCCCGTATGGGCTGATAGGGCTACTATCGGTGCTGTGCGAAGAAAACTGCTCCAGAGCCAACGTTTGGCGTTGATATTCTTGTGCAAGGCATATAGAACTGTTAGTACCGAAGCTTTGCCTGTCCTGGCGGGTGTACTTCCAGTCGATCTGGAGGTGCAACGTCGCGCCGCCATGTATTATTCAACTAGGGAGAATATGGATAAAAGATTTTTAACTGCTCGTGAACTCTTAAAAGTCGACAGATTATTTAAACCACTTCCTGTGGTATATAGCGAATTATTAGATGAATGGCAAAATAGATGGGAGGTATCTTTGAAGGGACGGCATTTATACCAATATTTTCCTTGCGTGCGTGATCGTTTGACGAAGACTTGGCTAGATGTCGATTATTGCGTGTCACAGTTCCTCACGGGCCATGGTAACTTTAAGTCTAAACTATACTCTTTTAAGCTTGTGGAATCGCCTGCGTGCCCATGTTCAACACCTAACTGCGAGTATGAGCAGTCCGCGCATCATATACTTTGGGAGTGTAGTCTTTGGCATAATGAGCGTAAAACCATGCTAGATAGTATGCAAATATCATCTGGAGTTGTATACTACATGGACCTTGTAGAGACTAGAAAGAACTTCCGTGCTTTCCGGCGTTTTTGCCATACCTATTACTGGAATCAAGCATAACAGTTCACATAATAGGTCCCATTTAAATGTAATAATAATTTGATCCGTGGTGCTTTACAGCTGGCTTCTCCGGCTGTAAAAGTCTTTTTGCGAGGTTATTTACCTCTTTATTTCATTGTTTTGTCACCCGCTATGCACGGAGGGAAGTGGACAATAATTTATTTCCAACTCCTCCTATTAATTTAACTTTCTGATTGATTTCGTTGCGGGTTAAAGACAAATTAGACATTCCCGGAGACTCGCCGAGCTTCAATGCTCGGTGTCATTACATTGCGTGCCACTGTTGATCCTGGCTTACAGGAGTTGCAGTGGTGGGTGTGAGGGCGGGACAGTCTCCATAAGACATCGCTAGTTACGTAACAATAAGTGCTGCACTGTTATTGGCCAAAGCGCGTGTGACGTAGCACCAAGCATCAAGTACGGGATGACGTGGCGAGAGTTGTCAAACGTCGCCATGAGAGCGAATTTAATAATTTTATATTATAAAAAATTAAATTAGTGTGTACTTGCGCACTAAATAAAATATTTATTTTGTTTTACAGTTTCAAAATAATTTGTACGTTATTTTAAATCACTCTAATCTATTTTTCCGCATTTGGTTTTGAGAATACAAATAGTCAGAGAAACGTGTATCCGCAACACTGGTTGAAGCGTGACTGATTGCACGTGGGGCAATTACCTTCCAAACGTCTTGCCAGTATAAAGCTCGGACAACGCATCTATGCTTTATAAATCTTAGGTCAGGACTACGTTTGTGACTGTTGGGTGCATTTATTAGTATATAGCAAAAATACTCGTGGCGAATGCTCGGTGCAAACCAATCGACCCACTGAGAATCAGTTTTTTGCCAGTATTCATATTTATGGTTTAGAACGGATTATACATCGCACTTGACGTCACTCCTATATTTTAAGTTTCCAAATGAGGATAGCGAAAAAGCCTTGCAAATAAAGATATTCTTGCTTTCAGAGGGTATTTGAGATAATATTTATGGCAAAATTATGTGGCTTGGTTATGAAAACTAGGTTGTAATTTTGTTGATTATATTGGTATAAGTAACTGAAGCGTAAATAGTATGTAAAGCTGGGGTCTGATTTATGTTATCGCTTATTTGTATCGGCAATAATTTTAGGATTAATTTTTATCTGTTGAAAACAGTTATTATGTATGAAAATGCGGAGGTATATTAAAATGAAAACTAATCTGAATAAAAACGGCATGAAGGTCTATTGGATCCGGACTGGTGGTCGGTCTATATGTAAAAGGGCGCCTGGGAAGGTACCACCGCAATATCTATTTCCCCCGCTAACCAATTGTGTAAATGAACTGTTGTGTTCCAGTTGGAAGGACATTGTAGCCAGAGTAACTACCCATTGGGCATAATAAGACTCAGAAGGTGGACCGACGACCTGGCTAAAGTTGCAGAAAGTCGCTGGATGCAGGCCGCTTCTAACAGGTCGATGTGGGGGAGGCCTATGTTCAGCAGTGGACTTCCTGTGGCTGTGATGATGATAATTATGATGATAATAAGATATCTCATCTCTCAGGATGGCAAGCGCAGTTGAATGCCTTTACCTTGTAATTCATGGTTTTGTTTGCTCTTGCTTCTGTCCATAAGCGGTCGTGTCGCTTACCGTCAGGCAAATGACATGCTAGTCTCGCGATTTATCGCAATAAAAACATAACATATCATCACGCATAGGCCAGCGTGGTGAACTATGTCCTACCACATCTTGATTGTTGAGGCCCATGCCCAGCTGTGAGACGTATATGAGCTGCCTCATTCTAAACCATAATCTGATCATGTGTATATAAGGTATAAAGAAGACAGATTTGATATTTTTCTGAAACTATCAACTAAATTGAATTCTTCCACCATCAGAATACTATATTATATCCCTGATGAACATAAGCTACAGAATATTAAAAATAATGTATCTCCACCCGGGCGGAGTAGTTATCTATACAACTCAGACCCAACAGTAAATAAAATAAAGGGATGACCTGACTAAGTTTGCAAGAAATGGATGCAGGCTACTTCCGATACGTCGATGTGGAGATGCTTGGGACCTGTGTCCAGCAGTGGACTTTCTAAGGCTAAAGAGAGAGAGATTACATACAAACAAACCAAATCCATATTATCCAAACGAAACCCCAGAACATATGCAAGCTAATTATCTCCATTCACAGGTGGTGGCGACATACGTGGCGGCGAACTCATCCCTTCAGTTCATCGAGGGCCGGCCGATCCACTGGGCCGGGGGGCGCACGACCCCCCCGCCAGACACCCCCGAGTGCGGCTTCGATGGTTCCCGGTGCCCCGACAATTGTGAGCATTTTAATTAACTACTTGTGTTCCAAACTTGAATTTTGTGACTGGCTGAATTTTATTTTTACCACGATAAGTGGAGCTTGATGGTTATCTGTGTTTATTTGAAAATAGAACTTGATATATTGACATATAATTTGAGGTTAGATTCATAATTTAAATATGCGTTTTATAAGCTTAATGGATTTCAATGAATAACCCATCCATAGTAAACATCTTATACCAAACTAAAGCAATATTTTGTTATTGCAAAAGTTTAGTGAATAAAATATTCAACAACGTATAAAAACCTCAATGAAGGTTAAAGTTGTCTGCATTTAAAAATCGAAGAATGAGGTAATCATAAATTTTATTTTAATTCGAAACTATACTTTTTTTTACAACTTTTCCTTTAGAGTTTTTAATTTTACCAACGCTCGTCACTCTCATTATAATTTTCCTCTAACAGCCGTTCTCAATAATCAATCTGTCTTTAACTAGGGATTTCATTAGATATTGCGATGCATTTTACTTTTCAGTTAACAAATATACAAAAATATAGATATGGTGCATATGTTTATACATAGCTAGACAAGATAAATATATATGTTTATCTTTGTTTAATAAAGTGTAGCATTGAACCGACATAATAATGACAACCAGTTTAACCTCCAGTTAAAGATAGATAGGATATAGAGAACGGCCGTAAAACAACCAGAGAAACAGGTAATTTAACAAAGTATTTATTGGAACGCAGAGTGTCCTTGATCCTTTAGAATTACGCAAAGGTTGGCCAAACTTATAGTATTAATTAAACGATCAAAGCTTACAAAACTACCGACAGATTTGCGTCTCCTTAATATAAAATATATAACTAACAACCCAACCCGACTTTACATTCAAACCAATGATTCAAACACTAACGTCAGGTACGTACATGTATGGCGTTTACTGTTGAAAATTATTTGGTAGACAACGACATCCAGCGATTTTTCAAATAATTATTAGCTAATATTTGTACCTTAACTGTTTATTTAAATATATATTTTTACTTTTTAATGTCCCTAGAAATAAAATGTAACCATCACACAGGCAAACCTTTTGTACTGTATCTGTATCAGTCCATATACGTCCCACTGCTACACAATTTCCTGTTTTTATAGAAGAGTGTTGAATGTATGTATATAAATTTAAAAACAAATGTTGTGTTCGCCTGTTATAGGCACGTAGACTAGTAATAAACCAATAGTTACCTTTACTTTAAGAATATTGTGTATGTGCAGTTAGTATACCAAACACAATTAAAAAAAAAAGATTTCTCTGACTGGTTGACACTCTTAATGAATTTGTCGATATATAAGTAAGAATAATAGTTTAAAAGACAAAAAATATTTTAAATAATTTTAAACACAAAAACATTAGAAAATGCAAATTCTGAAGGTGCTAGAAATGATAAAGAGACTAACTCGTTATATTATTGTATTGTTATCGGTCCTTGACGTGCAAATTTCAAATCAATGCTCGGAAATGTAAACATTTCCTGGTAATTGTGTGGAATTCTTAGTTTTCACACATTTCCGGTAAAACATATTAATTCATTTATATATCCACTTTATGGCACAAAAAAAATACAAATAAAAAGGAAATCTCAAACATAACAAGTAAAATTTGCGCTCTTATCGCTCAAAGACAATGTCTTACAGAAAACATTGGATAGATTCAAGAAATGGATAAACAGAGGACAGTCAAATATATTTATATTATAGACAAACACATACAAGCGAAGTGAATATAAGCGTGTTAAAATGTACCTATATGTCTCTTTTTTTCTAATTTAATTTCTGTTCAGAGAATGATTAATGACGTCCAAACAGCAACAGTTACATTATTAACTATGAATTATAAAAATAAAAATTCGATTCTATATTTGAAAACTTACCTTTAATATTTGTTAAGGTCGTTTTAAAGTTGTTTAGACCTGTTTTTGTCTCGTCTGAGTTTATTTTTAGACGGACGGAACGCTGTCAATGTCAAATTACACGTTGGTTGTTTTAATAATTTCGCTTCTAATTTCGGTGATTCCGGCATGTTGTTAACTTTTCCTCGAACGTTCGACCTTTTGTGTTTTACAATTTGGCTTGTTTTTGGGATGATTATTTTGGGATAGCGTTCTGTTTTTATTTATTCTGTTTTGTACACCAAATAATTCTTAAACTAGAACTTTAACATAAGAGTACAAATGGCAGTCGTATCGCTCAAGGCAATCACTTACCGACTTCCATGGGATAGACATAAGTGAAGGAAAATGAAGATAGGGCAGTCTAAAGTGTACTTTTAGAATATAGCTTGAATGATGATGAATTAATGAAAATAAGAAACAATGAAAATATTTAATTTGATAGATAAAGGGATACAAATATATAAAATTATACAATATACCTACATGGATTTTATTTTTATTTTATAAACGAGCAAGCCTCATGGTAATTAGTAATCGGTCAAATGTAATGAAATAGACCATCTACTGACATAATTATATATTGATCAATGCTGAGTATGTAGTTGGTAACAGACCCGACGCGGCTACCAACATATGGGCTGGTACAAATTTACTAATAATGCTTATACGATTCTTTTTTATATCATTGCGATAGTCGCACTGTCAAGGCGAGAAACTCTACTCTAAATAGAACTTTACGTAATACATTGCGAGAGAAAGTTCAAGATATTATTACCCCGATTCGGTTAAATGATAGGATTTGATTAGAATTTCAACTGTTCTATATTAGAATTTTCAGCAAATTAAAGTGCTCTTTGAGGCTGGAAGGGATTCAGGATTTTAATTACGAAATGTAGTTACTGTTTATTTTTGAGAGCGCATATTGTTGGCATATAGCACGCTAATCTACAGTATAATTAGGTACAATGTTTTGAGTGTGACTATCGGTGAAGTAAATAAATAATAATAAAATAAATAATAACAATAAATAACACCCAACAGTCACATACATAATCCTGACCCCACACTAATATCGAGTCTCGTGTCGTGGGTATCAGAACTACGAGAGACTTTTCGACCCAGACCCGAAATAAATATTTCTGGTCCTCACAAACATTGTTCTCGGTGCGGGGATCGAACCCACTCGTTTCACAGGCGGCGTCTAACCGACTGTGCCACGGAGGCTGTGAAGTAGTTACACAAACTACGGTATGATTGCAAGACTGAAGACTTGGGTTCGAATCTTTCGGACCAAGTGATTTTGGGTATTCAATATCAACCCGGAGTCTGAAATTTTCGCCCGATATGGCGGTAGGCTCACCCCATATCATATCGTGAGATGGAACACACAAGGCAAAACGTGGGTGTTCTGGTAGCACGTCTGCCTACCCTTCTACGGAAAAAGGCGTGAGTTAATGTATCTTACATATCGATGTACATATGTCTATTTGTCAAACCTCACCAAAAAAAGATTGTTATAAATTTGATTTATTTAATTAACATTGAAAACATACATCATATACATAATCTATATATTTGTATATAATTATGTATATATGTATATATGTCTCTAAGTAACAACACCTAAATGGATAAACGGATTTAGACTTCGTTTTGTGTTTGTTTATTGAAGTGTCCTTAACTTTAATTTATGAATACCTGTTCAGCCATTTGAAGATCATCTGCTTATCTTCCAAATGTTGATTACTCCTAGACATTAAATGGACAAAGACATTTTGATTTGAATCATCAGTCCGACATTCGATTGCGATACAACTGATGTTAGGTAAATTTTAAAGAGACAGAAAATCCTATATAGTATCTAACTTCATCCTATTATTAATATTAAAAATTAGCTGTACCTGCGACTTCGTCCGCGTGGAATTTAACAAAAACTTTATTTTTGTAAAATAAACGATTTTTTCTAAAACAAATGTAGCCTACGTTACTCCTTATTATATCAGCTACCTGACAATAAAAGTCCCGTCAAAATCGGTCCAGCCATTTCAGAGATTAGCCGGAACAGACAAACAGACAGACTGACAGACAGACAGATAGACAAAAAAAAATCTAAGGTCATTTTCGTTATAGGTATCGTGTATATAAGTAGTTGGACATCTTTTTTTATTTTCACTTTACAAACAGACACTTCAATTTTATTTATATGTATAGATGCGAAAGTTTGTGTATTTGTTACCTCTCATTCAAACCACTAGACTGATTTCGATGAAATTTGGTATAAAGGTAGCTGACACCCCGGATTAAAACATAAGCAACTTTTTATTCAGTAAGTGGGTGGTGTGCAAGGAATTAAAATATATTTGATACTCTTTCGAACTCAAAGGAAAGGACTGGGAAGTATAAAGAACAGTAACGTTCAGTTTAAATATTTAAAACAAGTATCACGCGAAATTGTTCCTTTATTTTTAAAGTGGAATGGACTCAAAAAGTGTCTGCACCGGGGTAAAGCCGGGCCGGACCGCTGATTTAAAAATAAAATGTATATAACTTAATCAAACTACTCTCCTAAAGAAAATCTTAAGTAAACTTCTACCGTCCAATTTAATTGCTAGTTGAAATAAGATTTTAAAAATAGATCTACAGTAGAACTCCAATTATCCGAACTCCGACTATCCGAATCGCCGATTATCCGAATCACAAAAAATTGTCCAAAAAAAGTCTAAGTGCGCTATTATTCTTCCCCCCGCGAAGCCAGTGTTTGCGAAATTCTCAATGACGATGAAATTGTTATAAGTGTGAGAGAAGATGTTGAAGTGGAAGTGGAAGAAGAACTTTCTGCTGATGTTGAAGTAGACGCTGGACCATCAGCTAGTGAAGCATTTGCCGGCCTCGAGACTGCTTTGAAGTGGATGGAGCGTCAGCCCGAGTGTGACCACTTGCAACTGCTCACCGTCAAGCGAATGCGTGACCTGGCTGCCCGAAAACGGTTGAAGACCGCAAAACAGCTTACATTAACGGAGATGTTTAAAAAACAATGATTTTTATTTCTAAACTTGTACATAAGTACATTTTATTTATATTTAAAACATGTGAAAATTTCATGTTTCTTTCATTTAATTCAATAAAAAAATAGTGCAATATCAAAACGTAGCTTTTATTCTCTCCAATGGCAATTTTTTAAAAAAAAATCCGATTATCCGAATATTTGATTATCCGAATGGGTCCCGGTCCCCATTAATTCGGATAATTGGAGTTCTACTGTATAAAAGAAAAGCTTAAGTACACAGCCCGTGGGAATGTTCGTGGGAAACAATATTAAAATAATCTTATTCATTTGGTTCTCAGAATTAAGATACTTTGTTACGTACTTCGCCAATTGGCGCTGCAGTCTTTATCGAACTCGCCGCCTCAGAACAAAGACTGCATCGAAGTTTGGTAAAATATTCTAATATTAAAACGATGAATTTATTGCAAGTTATTGAGGTTTAAAGATTTAATTTTCAGTTGAGAAAAATGAATGCCCGAAAGGTTGTATTAATAATCAATAATTATTCCAATATAAATATATAGGTATAAACAAAATAATAAAACAAACCCACTGAGTCTTATTCGCTGGATATACTCAGAACTAGTTCCATTGGTAACGTAAGCCCACTGAGTTTGTTTCACCGGGTCTACTCAGGCAGGGCTGAGTTGAATCCAGTAGCAACATTAAAACGCTGCGCGTCGTTTAATTAAAACTCTTTCTCCTCTCAAATATTGATTAACGTAAATAATGTACAACATTTGTCTTACCATAAATATTTTTAAATAATAAATTAGATTACTGAAAACCAAACAAATTTAATTTATATAATAATATATTGTATATATTTTACTGTAAATATTGTGAGTATAGATATCTATTGAACTGTTATGAGAGCTATTTAATTACGTACATGAGCAAGAAACAAAATTAATAACAAGTCATTTCAATACATTACTTAGCTCAAGTCTTTTAATATTTCAAAGAAATACCATGAAACATTTTGCGAGATTGTTGCTACAATTTATCTTAATTAACTCCGTGTGTGCGAGAATTTGTATATTTGCGGTACCATAACGCAAATTATTATTATGGTGCACTTTGATGAACACTATATTTTCCAAAACGTATTATTGCTTCGCTCAATGTTTCTTATAAATTAAAATCTATCGAATATAATATCATGCCAAAATAACTTTCTTGGGATGGAAAATGGGTTACTATACTCTCCTAAACTACGCAAAGAAAAAAAATCATCATTGCTTTGTGAAAGAAAGACAAACCAATGAAAAGACAAAAGAATCTTATTTCTCAGTAAGACGAGCGCAGTGGAATGCCAGGCATTGCTTTGAAATTCATGGTGTTGTTTGGTTTTGGGTTATCGCTTATCAGGTGAATGGTATGCTCGTCTCGTTATAGTTATTTTATTTGGCCCGTGTGATTAATAGGCCGTCAGAGAATCTTTATTCATGTTTCAGAATGGTTTGTTATTTTACAGCCCGCCCGCCTTAAATTTACTTTCACCATTCAGTATTTTTGCCGTGTTAGTAAACAATACATACATAAATAAACTCACGCCTTTTTCCCAGAAGGGTTAGGCAGAGGTGCCTGGACACCTACATTTCGCCTTGTATGTTCCGTCCCACGATGTGATAGGTGGCGAGCCTATCGCCATATCAGGCACAAATTTCTGACTCCGGACTGATAATGAATAGAAAAATCCAATATCACTTTGTCCGACTTGGGATTCGAACCCGAGACCTCAGCTTTGCAAGCGTACCTTAGTACAACTACGCCACCGAGGCTAGTAAACAAAACAGTACAAAAAGCCAGTCACAATCATAACATACCCTTTTAACACAAAACCTCTTCCTATAAGGACATGGAGTAAAGGTTATTATGATGAAAAGTTATATTTAGTATACCAAATGAGGGTTGTACGCAAATTGCACCGACCGTCAGTAAATCACAAAGTTAAGGTACAGTTTGGGTCTATAGTACCCCGATCCATACAAAAACGGTGAGTTATTGGGCTTCATAATTAGGAATGTAAGGGTTGAACTATTGTTATGTTTGTTAGTTTTCAAAGCTGTATATTGTAGGGTTCAGCATATATTGCAATTTGCAGGCTATAAGTAACGTGTTTCGCGTAAAAAAAATTTAATAGCTACTTTGGCTAAAAACATTCTTGAAATAATTTTCTATAATAAGGGGATTTATAATGGTTTCTAAGATTTACGCGAAGTTTACCCATTGAAATAAAACTATTTACGGATTTTATCGCAGATTTGGTTAAGATTTTATATTTTATTTTACTTCCCGACGCTTCGATCATTTTTCAGTTTTCAAGGTCACGAGGCAGACTGAGGATATTTTAAGGGGATTATCTATTCTAAAATACATTTTATAGCATCAATGTTTTAAGGTATTACCAGACGGCAAGAGGTGAATCAACTATGTCCATTGTAAAAGTTTATAAGGGGCAGAGATTGATATTTATTTTATATATATGTGTCTTATCAACTTAAAAGTGCGTGGTGGCCTGTTGGTAAACGGACCAGACGCGGCTGCCAATATGTTAACGATGGTCGCGGGTTCGAATCCCAGGGCACACCTCTGGCTTTTCGTAGTCATGTGTGTATTGATAGTCAATGACCACGCACTATAACGGTAAAGGAAAACATAGTGAGGAAACCTGCATACCATAGCGATTTCTATGGTATGAAAAGTCAATTGAAAAGTAATATTTAATACATCTTTAAAAACCGGCTGCTTTCCCACAAAATGGAAAGAAGCCAGAATTGTCCCAATATTTAAATCTGGTACTAGAGAAAATATCAAAAACTACAGACCTATCTCAATTTTGTCTGTATTTTCTAAAACATTTGAATTTTTAGTTTATCCTTTTATCAGTCAACATGTGAAACAGCAGCTTTCGATTTTGCAACACGGGTTCATGCAGGGTAGATCCACGAACACTAATTTGGTGTCATACGTAGAAACCTTAGTGAATAAGATGGATAATGGTGTTCAAACTGATGCAATTTACACCGATTTCAGCAAAGCCTTCGATAAAGTTAATCACAAGATACTTATACAGAAACTGTCCCACTTTGGTATAGGAGGTGAATTGCTTAATTGGTTTAATTCATATCTAATTGATCGTAAGTCTCGCGTTGTGGTAAAAGGAGCACAATCGAACACTTTTGTAGCAAACTCAGGGGTGCCGCAAGGATCCCACTTAGGTCCACTATTATTTCTCATCTTCATAAACGACATCATTGATTGTTTTCAAAATTCCGAAGCATTCTTGTTTGCTGACGACTTAAAAATAATTAGACCAATATATGATTCTACAGATATATGTTTACTGCAGGATGATATAAACAGACTTCTTGCTTGGTGCACTGATAACGATATGATTTTGAATGCAGAAAAATGCTCTCATATAACTTTCACGCGCAAAAAATCGCCCATTAGTTCCTCATATCATATCAACGGTACTGATCTTGAACAGGTAGAACATATTAGAGATCTCGGAGTTATAGTGGACAAGAAGTTGAATTTTAACGTACACATAGATAATATTTTACACAAGTCCTTCAAAATGTTGGGATTTCTATTTAGAAATTGTAAACAGTTCCGTAAACCTGAAACGAAAATTCTCCTCTATAATAGCCTGGTAAGAAGCACTCTCGAATATTGCTCGCAAGTGTGGTCCCCCTGTTATGATGTACATAAAAATAGGATAGAGCGAGTCCAAAAAAGATTTGTATCTTATCTTATATACAACTATAAAAACCGTAAAAAATACACATCATACACAGGGAGACTATCTTCTATTAAAATGACATCTCTAAACAGTAGGCGTAAAATAAATGACCTTATATTCTTTTACAAGATATTAAACAATAAAATTGATTGTCCGCAATTACTAAGCATGATAAATATGTCTGTCCCAAGAACCCTTCCGCGTCCGAACGTCTTTAAGCTGTTCAAGAGTCGTTTCCACAAAACAAATTTGGGTGCAAATTCACCTATTGCACGCATGATAAAACTTTATAACTACCTACCACGAACATTGGATCTGGATATTTTCTATAATAATTTATATTCTTTTAAAAATAAAATTAAGTCACACTGGTTGTAATTTTTTTTTTTTTAATATTGTATGTAGGAGTCGCAATTTTTTTTTAATTATATTTTTTTTATGCTTTTTACTTTTTGATTCTTCTTTTAATTATAATTATTTGTTGTCTGTATTCTACTGGTTATATAACTTATTACTGTTGTTGTAACATTACTATAGGTTTAAGTATTTTTTAAATACCATAATGAATATGTAAGTCATTCATTGTATGCTGTAGTTGCCTGTTTACGGTGGAACATTTAACTTTGTTTTATTATTTGTTCGTTAGATATATTTGTAATGAATAATGTATCTTCTTTTGGTAACTCTAAAATAAATAAAATAAAATAAAAATAAAATAAAATAAAAGTCCGCACTAGGCCAGCGTGGTGGACTATATGGCCTAACCACTCTCAATCATATTCTCGATTGTAGAGTAGGCCCGTGCCCTGCAGTGGGACGTATATGGGCTGATACAGTATAAAGTTACAGTCTTATCAACGGTGGAACTGAATCTTTCTTTTTTCCTGGCCATAAAATATTAGACGAATTCAGGAATTATTTCCATGAAAAAAAGTCACTTTAAAATTTAGGTGTAACATATTTCTACGATTATTCCATTCAAGTAATTACTAATACTAATTATTTCACCGGAAAATATAAAAAATACCTAAAACTTGCTTATTTTAATATTCACGGCGATGATTCTATGAATTAAGCTATTACCATTGTTTTTATATATTATATAAAATGTTAATTACATTAGACTGACGAAAACTGTAAATGAGTAGTGGTTAGTCTGGTTTAAAAATAATCTCGTATGTTAATCGAGTTTCCTTTAATAGCGAGTAGTTTAATTTTTTTGCTCATACCATTAAGGTTTTTCTTTACATCAAACAGGTTTTAACAGGTCTCTGTGGAAATCATTGGGGGGGGCCTTTGTTCAGCAGTGGACTTCCTTTGGCTGATGGATGGGTGGATGATTAAGGTTTTTTTTTTATTTCAATGAATGGCGTGACGAGCATGCCATTCGCCTGATGGTAAGCGAAACGACCGCTCATAAACAGTAGCAAAACCGAACATCACCTTGAATTACAAAGCAAGGCTTGGCATTCCACTGCGCTCGCCATCCTGGACACATAAGATGTTAAGTCTCAATATGTCAAGTAGTTACTCTGGCTACAATGTCCTTAAATCCGAAACACAACATTTACACTGCTGTTTGACGGAAGAAATAGACATTGCGGTGGTACCTACACAGAATACCTCTCACATATGAGAGACCTACCACCATCATATCGTGAATTCATTTCGTAATCGAATAAAAACCAGCGGGCAACTGGTTTTCCGCAGTTTTAACCCGGCGAGGCATTATCATAGACATTCTTTCAGAACGATCCGGCTAAAACCATTTCAAATTCTTTACCAAATAAAATAGCCCGTTCATTTATTGATATTCATTTTTATGTTTTTATTTTTAGACTGCCTCGGTGGCGTAGTTGTACTACGGTACGCTTACAAAGCTGAGGTCTCGGGTTCGAATCCCGGGTTGGGCAAAGTGATATTGGATTTTTCTATTCAATATCAGCCCAGAGTCAGGAATTTGTGCCCGATATGGCGATAGGCTCGCCACCTATCACATTGTGGGACGGAACATACTGGCGAAATGTGGGCGCCCTGGCACCTCTGCCTACCCCTTCTGGGAAAAAGGCGTGAGTTTATGTATGCTTTTGTATGTTTAGGTTACAATTGTCGATTATGCGTATTGGTACGAACTGAAACGCAGATAGTTCCATGGATAATATTCTTTTATAGCTAAAGAGCCCTCGTTTATGGGTCAACGCGTTATGCTGCAATTGATTGGAAAAATATTATGTTATTTATCTTTGAATTAAAATAGTTTGCACTTACGTTTTCTGTAGCTAAGTGTATGTGTTGTTGAAATACAAAACGACGAACTTTAATTATTCAATATAATACAGAAATTATTTGCCATTGATGGATATGTTGGACATTTGGTTTTTAAAAGATAATTATTTTTACGTATTAAGGTAAAAATCTTGATACAAAACTTTCTCTTGGAATGAAAATCACTTATTTCATTCATTTTACTACATTTATTATTTTGACAGCCTCCGTGGCGCAGTTGGTTAGACGCCGCCTGTGAAACGAGATGTCGCGGGTTCGATCCCCGCACCGAGAGAAATGTTTGTGCGGCCCATAAATATTTCTTCCGGGTCTGGGTGTTTGTGACACCAAAAAGTCTCTCGTAGTCCTGATACCCTCGACACAAGACTCGATCTTAGTGTGAGGTCAGGACTATGTATGTTAATAAACAGAACCTACTAGCATAATCTAATGGCGGAAAATCATTTTGTGACGACTGTGTGTATTATATGATAAGAGAGAGCATAATAAACGACATCGAATTAAAAAAAAAAAAAACGAAATATAGCGAATTAGAAACACTTGAAAACTTCGGAATAAAGTTAATCCTAAAATTTCATTCGTCGATACCGAACAATTTGAAGCATTCCGTTTATTTCTACCCCAATATTTATAAGAATCACAGAACGGGTTAGCTGTTTATTCTACCGTGAAATTATCTTTTTCATTGCGTAGTTTGATT
The DNA here is from genome assembly GCA_030180105.1 of Hyles lineata. NCBI lineage: Eukaryota > Metazoa > Arthropoda > Insecta > Lepidoptera > Sphingidae > Hyles > Hyles lineata. Next base: position 3,296,051 of record JARJEE010000023.1, read on the forward strand.
CTTTGGGTTTCTCGCCTCCCAGTGGCTATAAGCCAATGGAATAGGCTCTATTCAATAGAGCCTTCTAATTGTCTAATCTATTTATTATATTTTATAAACTTTATTGCTTCGTAATTATACACATAAATTTAAATTGTGAATCGATATGGACTATGATATAAGATTGTTTCCAAAAATACAGTAATAATATTATTCTCTGTTGCTGTCCTAAAATATAAAGTGTTTTGACTTTCCTGTTATCCTAAATTGGTTAGTAATGTAATGAATTACTAATTAATAAATTATTATTTGAGGCAAAATAAAGTGAACCAGATATCATATACCATAACCAGATAAAAATGGTTTATACCCAGCGGGTAAAAGCTGAAAGTGTTTTTGACGAACGCCATATGTCAAAAGTAAAATTATCAAAGAAAATCCATCAAAACCATTTTCAGTAAAATGTTGTCAAGATGAGATCAAATGACTCGCACTGTCGTAAAGTTATCTGATCTCATGTAATTTGAAGCCAGATGTTTGTTTTAGTTGCTTCAGATATAATCCAATTCTAAATATCACAACAAAAATAACATTGACAGCCTCCGTGGCGCAGTTGGTTAGACACCAGCTGTGAAACGAGAAGCCGCGGGTTCGATCCCCGCACCGAAACAAATGTTTGTGTGAACCACAGGTATTTGTTTCGGGTCTGGGTATTTGTGAGACCGTAAAGTCTCATAGTTCCCGACACCCACGACACAAGACTTAATTGATCTTAATGTGGGGTCAGGACTATATATGTGACTGATGTATTTTTTTATTTATTATTTTTAGAATGTTTTACTTATCGTCGTATTTGGGTAATACATAGTTTTTGCCACAACAATAATGCAAATCCTTTATTCTTTGAATACGCAATGGTACGCAAGGATTGAATTATTATTTTAGCAAACAGCCGTATATGGTCTGATACAGTACAGTACACACTAGACGGTCTAATGAACGTTGCAACTGTATTGTGGTATTGTTTCAGCGCTTCCTGTGTACGCCATCCTGAGTATCATTCTCAGCTCTGTCGTCGTTGTCTTGGCTATACTCTCCGTCTTCATATACAGGTTTGTGTGTTTCATTTATCTTTTATAAGGTTAAAACCATGTTCGATGACATGATCATTTATTTATTTATTAGAATGTCCAAAGAAATTATATTTATAGTTATATTTAAGTACATTATGTATATTATGTATGTTAAGTCAAGCCGAAAAAATTGCAAGTCAAATAATGTGGTACCACAGCCCATAAAAGCCGCCAATCAACAACAAATGAAAATGAATAGTGATGGTACACAATAGATTATTAATTCTATATTGTGCAAAGGTATTTAAAACCTTTTCTACAAATAATGAAATATAATTGCCTCAAACAACCGTATGGCTTATAAAAACAATGAGATTTTATATTTACCGGCAAATGCTTTTGTCGTAAACTTGATGATAATATAAATTAATTGGGTTCCAAGAAATTGGGGCAAAACCAATTCGCAGAAATGGGAAGCGCGTTCTATTGTGGGAACAATGTGGCTTCGTGTTTGGTACGAATAGAAAATACCTAATTATGAGGGCGAGAGTTATTTGGGAGTATCATGTTCGTGCTTATTTATACTACGGGGATTTACGCGTCATATTTTTATGAATGTACCTCGACTTTTTATAACCTAAATACGTAACCGTGACTCCGCAGTGAGATTAAGTTTTGAGTCATAGGTCAGAAACTAGCAGATTTCTTAATTTCACAAAACCAACCTGAAACAAATATGTGTGGTAGACAGAAAAATTAAGTCCATACAACGATGTTAACGGACTGTTAATACCTATTTCTTAATTTATTTATGCCCATTATACAGAATTTAAACTGTAAAGATAACCTTAATGCCTGATATATTCTCTTTTAGTCAATCATTCTTGATTTTCAGACAATATTGATTAAGCTACTCCCATTATCTGCTACTTAGTTTTCATGGTTAGGTTACAATCTTCCACACAAATATTTATAAGTATTGTTTCCATAGGCATTACAAGTTGGAAGCGGAGATAGCTATGATGACCTGGCGTGTTAGTTGGAGCGATGTTCTACAGCCAGGAGGTCGGCTTCGCGGCAGCCTGCACTCCATCACTCGAAGGTACAGCACTGGGGTAAGTATCTCTAACATACATATATAAACTCACGCCTTTTTCCCAGAAGAGGTAGGCAGAGATGACTGGACACCCACATTTCGGCTTGTATGTTCCGTCCCAAAATATTATATTATTATATTCTCGCCACCTATCATTGGCGAGAATATCGCTATATCGGGCACAAATTCCTGACTCTGTGCTAACAATAATGAATAGAAAAATCCAATATCACTTCGTCCAACCCGGGATTCGAACCCGAGACCTCAGCTTTATAACCGTACCCTGGTACAACTACGCCACCGAGGCAGTCTAGTCAGTATCTCTAACAATATCGTCTAATCCCCCATATTTTAACCTCATGTTTTTTTCTTAAATTTCAAGCTATTTAGCGATTCTGATACCCCTGATAGTATTATTCACTTGTAATGAAGGAAGAATGTTGATTTTGTCAATCCAGCCAAAATATCAATAGCATAGGATTCCTGGCTGCCTAAATATATTTAAATAAAAAGGTGCTGTCGGTACTGAAGTATTCAGTCAGTTCCAAAACTGAACAAAAAAGAATTGTGACTCTTCTCGGTGAGTTTACGAGAAAGACAGTGAATAAGAATTGGTTTCTAACGACTACAGTTTTCATGAATTTTACCAGCCTGTGGAATTATTCATTCGAGCAATTCCATTCATACTAAATTCTTTTCAACATCTTTGATTTTGGCAAAGATAATAATATTGCAAATTATGTACAGACATGCCATGACACACATATTGCAAATTATGCAAGTAAGGTCATTCATAACGACACAAATTGCATTCCAATAATTATATGTATCCTCTTAATCAAAGTTTATTACAAATTCTGATCCAATCTAAACTGGATACAGTGAATAGAAATGAATGAAATGATAATGGTTGTATGCTGATAACGAACAATGGAGCATCAAATATCGCTCCATACGAATGATGTGTATAGCAATCATGCAATCATCTAGATTGCAAATGCTCCAATACTGATTTCGTAACCAGCAGAGCATACTAACAAATTGATAAGGTCGATAGATAAGTGAGTACGATCTAAGTAAAACGGGAAAACGAGCCACAGATGTCGGATAAAGATTTGTGCCTCGTACGCTATATCTTAATAGAAAAAAGTATTCCAATTTTGTGATTTTGTACCTTATATACGTCTGTTAGAAAGGGTGAAATTCGATTGAGATTCAATTCGATTTTCTAGGTATGAGACATATCAGGTGCTCCCATTTTTGGAAATTGGATCCGGCCGTAATAGAGAATGTAAAGGAACTTGTTAAATGCGTGTGTTTATTGACATTTCATTATTCAAATTTCTATTTGTAGTTAATTAGATTTTATCTGTGACTGCGTGCTCTGACACAGGTTTTGTCAATTAATTTAGATTGATGTAAAAACAAGAAGAGTGGAGGCCACGTACAGGCAAGCGCAGTGTCGGACGCCCGCCTACAAGGTAGACGGACGACCTGGTTAAGGCTGCGGGAAATCAATGGATGTAGGCTACATCTAGCAGGTGGAGATCCTTAGGGAAGGTATATGTTTAGCAGTGGACTCCCTGTGGTTGAAGAGAAGAGAAAACTAAAAAAATTCTTTCATTTGGCAACAGTTTTTTATCAAACTAAATGTACCTTATGACGTTTTCTGTATCCTCGACAGTATCTACGAATGCATATAATATCATGACAGGTCGAGTAGTTAACGGCCGTTCTCTATATCCTATCTATCTGTAACTAGAGGTTAAACTGGCTACCATTATTATGTCGGTTCAATGCTACAATTTATTAAACAAAGATAGACATATATATTTATCATGCCTAGCTATCTATAAACATATGCACCATATCTATATTTTTGTATATTTGTTCATGAAATGTAAAATGCATCGAAATATCAAATGAAATCCCTAGTTAAAAGACAGATTGATTATTGAGAACGGCTGTAAGACGTCAAAGAGTTTCAAACAAACAACTTTACTTTCTCATTCATAATATTGGTAAGAATTACAACATGAGTTATTTTAAAGATATCTTCGTGACCATATAATAGGTATGTTTTGTGGCTGGTTATGTAGCGAAATTCTTCTGAGAAATAAAATGGTGAACATAATTTATCCGCTGATATAATATCAATACATCACACGTAAGCTTGTCACGTTTCGGGTTCATCGAGTTTATGTCCGGAATCTAGACGCAGTCATATGTTCCGATCTGTAAGAGATAGCATTTTCCACCAGTGGATACTACATCTGGACTGCACTTTAATTATCTTGAGGCTAAAATTCCGTATAACAAAATACGTATTTGTGAGATACATCCGTTAGATTAAAAATGACATGTGACGTATAGTTGTTTTTTAACAGTGCATTTACACTGCTGTTTGACGGGAGAAATAGACATTACCTACCCAGGCGTCTCACATATGACAGACCTACCACCAGTATGGTTTCATGTTTATCGTGGATTTTCTGATGAAAACCTGTAAGTAAAGGTTAATAAGATATCGTCATCAATCATAAATATTTTTAATCTTTTATTTCTAGATAACTTTAGCCATTCAGGTTGTATCTTAAGGTTATTGTAAATGTCAATTTATTGTCTGCTAGATTTATGACTGTATCAATTTTTCACCAAACTCAAACATGTTGGAATAATAAGTAGTTAATGTTTATTATAGATCCGTTTTGTTTTTCTTTTATTACAATGTTGAAGTCGGTTGATTTATTAAATGTTTTTTTGCATATATATATATATATATATATTGGAATTGCTTTAAAATATATTGAGTAATAAACTATTAGTGACAACGTGACAGAATGTATGTTAGAAAGAATATAACCCTACTTGGTTATATTTTCAGTATTCGGGCGTAAGAAAGTATAATATTTTTAAATTTTTTTTTATTATTATGAATGGCGAGACGAGCATGCCGTTCGCCTGATGGTAAGCGATACGACCGCTCATGAACAGTAGCAAAACCATACAACACCTTGAATTACAAAGCAATGCTTGGCATCCCACTGCGCTCGCCATCCTGAGACATAAGATGTTAGGTCTCCGTATGTCCAGTAGTCACTCTGGCTACAATGCCCTTCACTCCGAAACACAATAGTTTACACTGCTGTTTGACGGGGGAAATAGACATTGCGGTGGTATCCACCCAGATGGCCTCTCACATACGAGAGGCCTACCACCAGTATAATAAATATTATTTATAATATTATTATAGACTAAAAAACATGCAGCATTCTCATCATATTTTTACCAAACTCAAACGCAATCCCAAAACATAAAATGAAACAATATTTACCAGAGAAAATGAAAGCAAACATTGTGTTTTGAGAGGAGCGCTTACAAAGTGATACGTGAAAAAGCAATTTATATTTATTCACGAACAATGAGCGTCAAATGAAGCGGAAGTAGACGAAATAAATGTTATTATAGTGATAAGATTTCTGAAAGATTTTCGTTTATTTAATATTCCAATTGGTTACATCTTGGAATTTGATTTGTTTACTGTTGAAGTCATTTGTATTGGAGGGTAGTTGGCGAAATAGTGGCTCGAAACATTGTGCTCTAATTAATGTTGTTTTTAATAAATCAAATGGTTTTACTGTGCCGGTCTAGTTGTTAATTTTTCCAATATTATTTATTTAGGCCAAAATTTGAGTTTTTAGAAATCGAATCCAGAGGAAGTTCCGTATGTATTTTGAACAGTTATTTAGACATTATGTATTGTTATCACAGAAGTCTTTGTTTGTTGTATATTGTTTTGACAGATTTGATTTAATGAGCTGTTCCGGAAATCTTCTTAGACAGGTTTAGTTAAAGCAATTCACATTCACTCTGATGTAGAACGTGTGTTATTTTAAATTAAAATTTATATCGATAATAACAAAAACATAGATTATGCAGATATATTATATGTGACAAATAAAAATTAATCATCTTTCTAAAAGACGACTATTTATCAAAATTAAGTGGATCTTACCAAAAAAGGTAAAAGAAGTTAAGCGTTGTATTTTAATATCAGCGTCATTAATATTGCAAGCGCAGTTGTCGCGCGGTGGACTACGTTGACCAAATTTTGCACAAATGTGTATTTAGTGGTGTGCATCCCATGCATGTTCAGACATTGACAAATGGTGTTTAGAAAAATCCCACTCAAGTTTATACTGTGCCAAAAGCAAAGCCGAATGAAGATTTACTAAGGTCCGAATTGCATTTTGATTAAAAATTACTCTTTGACTTTAGCACTGCTAATTAACTTAGCAACTAGGAAAACGCCACTTTGAATAAAATTATAATATTTTACTTTAAAGTGGTATGACACGCTGTATTGTAGAAACGCCTCTAGTAATAATTAGAGTTTAGGTAGGTAGGTAGGCTCAGACACCCGAGCACCTATCTCTCTCTCTATTATGCCTATGTCTTACGGGAATCCGACGGGAACTGATAATTTTGGTGTAATGTTTCTAACAATCTACCTTTGTAAATCCTACCACAGAATATTAAACTTGCTTGGACAGTAGGTACCGATTTATAAAAAAAAATAAAGTCAAAGACAGTGAGAAGAGATAGGTTTGCTATCATATTTGAACCGATTAAAAAGACAGGCGGATTTCACAATTTTTATAATTATATGTAAATTACTCTAGCTACAATGCCCTTCAAACCGAATCATAACAATGCATTTACACTGTTTCGCGGGAGATATAGACATTGCAGTGGTACCTACCCAAGCGGCCTCTCAGATATGGGAGACCTACCACCAGTAAATCGTTGTACTAAAACAACCTGTTTTGTTACAGACTACATTCTCCGATGAAGCGACATCACTTGCGGGCGACCGACAAGTCTACACTCCATGTGGCTTCTACAAAGGCTGTCGTGTAGCCCTCAAGAATGTTGACAAGCAACGAATTGACCTTACTAGGCCCTTACTCCTCGAGTTGAAGAAGATGAAAGATCTAGAACATGATCATTTAGCAAGATTCTATGGAGCCTGTGTAGATCCACCTCATTGCTGCTTGTTGACTGAGTACTGCCCTAAAGGATCACTTCAGGATATCTTGGAGAATGAGTCTATCAAGCTGGATTGGATGTTTAAAGTCAGCCTCATGCATGACATTGTGAAGGTATGTTCCTTATTTCTTTTATGGAGAAATAACAGTTATAATTTTACAGTCAGTCATTAGGAACACATTAGGAATGTTCACCTCCTCATTACCTATATTATGAGGACATAAGACTTTGGCAATAATATCCCCTGCTCTTCATCAGAAGCGTTTTAAGAGGGTCATCGGTTCTTTTGGACAGCCCTAACTAATTAGAACGAAAGCTAGCAAGAAGGTTTTAATAACAACTGTAATAAATCTTTCATAAGGTTTTAAAAAGTATTTTTATCTAAGCATCCTTCTGAGGCAACTTTATTAATGTACAAAATAGCAAATAAGATTTGTTTTAGTTTGTACCTTCCTATAATTAGGTTATCACGAGGTGACACGAATCTAATATGTCTTGGGGCCATTAAATTTAAATCGGCTGGAGAAAGTGTAACTATAATTACATTAAAAGAACATGCCCGTTGTTAGGCTCTCAGATATTTAACTATTTTTAAATTTACATTTCAAATAATACTTTAAGACCAGTAAGCCATTTTAGATAATCTTCAAAGCTGTTTTAGAAAACCTTCACAAGAAACTTTTGTTATAAATTACTTCAAAATGGATTTGCAATCAGGATTGGGGCTTATAAAATTGAATTCCACAGGGTATGCATTATCTACACAGTTCGGATATCAGGTCCCACGGCGCTTTGAAGTCTAGCAACTGTGTTGTGGATTCCCGTTTCGTGCTCAAGATCACTGATTTTGGACTCCACGCCCTGAGGACTTCGGAGAAAGACTCGAGGGCACATAGTTATTGGACTCGTGAGTATTTTATAAAAAAATAGGTACTATTTTTATGTTAATGATGGTAAAAACGTTTTAGAGTGGAAGCCTCGTGCCGGTAAGAGCAAAGTCTACTCGCAAGATGAATGGACGATCTAATGAATGTTCCAATTAGAAGTTGTTAGATTCAGGCAGCTTCCAACAGGTAGATAATTCTTTGGGGGATGCCTATATTCAACTATGACTGAAACTGAAGGCGATGTTTATAATTGATTCTTATTTACATGTAAAATTTATTATAGTTGTCACAAAATAAATACTCGTAGTAAAAATAAATAATAAAATGAAAAAATGTTTTTATTTCATCGATGTTGATGTTAAACATCAGTCTTTCCTTTCATTGAAGACAGTGTAGCAAAATGTTTATCTAATTTTGTTAGTAATTTCAAAAAAAAGTATATTTTTTATGGTAATTTACCCAAAGATTTAAAATTACGCATAGCTTGAATAACTAAGCCCACCATCACTTGTAATTTCATTCAAAAAACATCGTAAATAAAACGACGAATAAACGTAGTGCAATCAAACATAACACCCTTGGAAAGTTTTAATTCTGTTCCTCTCTTGTAATTGACTTTGGGAGTTCTGACATTCTTAACAAGTTATAAAGAAAAGTAAATAAACGAAGGCCGGGCAAAAAAAATAAATTGGCCTGTATTAAGCGCGGGGATGTGGTGTTGGTTGGGGTAATTGAGATATTTCAGTGCTTCATTTTGGTTTAAATCGGTTTTTGTTTAATGTTGATTCTTAGGGATTTTGTAGAGGTTGCTTTAAGCATCTTATTCCTTATACGTGGCAAGTTAATGAATATTTTAGTCTTTATTGACCAGAAGATTTTTATGTTATTCAAAAGGAAGTAATAATGTATCCAAATAAGAACAATTTGCTGAATAAAATTTACCACGTGACTAATCGGGCTACATATACCATGCAGCATAATTTTTCACACAGGTCCTTAAGCAACTTGTTCTTAAATATATTATATAAGATTTAAAGGACTTTACCGAGTACAAATAATATTCGCTAACATGCTAAAATGGGAGTAAAGTTCGTACTGACTTTTTACGTGTGGTGGCCAACATCGTCGGGGCGCAGTTGGCTAGAAGCTGGCTGTGAAACGAGAGGTCGCGGGTTCAATCCTCGCAACAAAACAAATATTAGTGTGATCCATAGGTATTTGTTTCGGATCGAAAAGACCGGTTGTTTCTGATACTTAAGACATAAGGCTCATTTTTAGTATGGGATCAGGACTATGTATGTAACTATAGGGTGTATGTATGTATATATGTATCATCTACTTATGATTTTCCGGTTTTTCTTTGTAAACTTCTAAAATGTTGCTGATACGAAATCCTCTTACCGCTTTTACAAAAACCCCTAACGATTCTAAAACTGAAACCTTCAACATTTTCTTACCAGGACTGCTGTGGACGTCTCCGGAACTTCTAAGAATGCAAGAACCACCACCAGAAGGAACTCAGAAAGGAGACGTCTACTCCTTCGGGATCATCATGCATGAGATAGTGAACAGGCAGGGGGCGTTTTGGCTAGGACCTGGTGTGGATATGTCTCCTAAAGGTATGTGATTTTGAAATACTTTGATCAGATAAATCAAGTAACGGGAGATGTTGTTATAAGAAGATCTGATGGAAACAGATGGTGACCTTTTTTATTGCCATGAATGGTGAGACCAGCATGCCGTTCGCCTGATGGTAAGCGATACGACCGCTCATGGACAGTAGCAAAACCAAACAACGGCTTGAATTACAAAGCAATACTTGGTATTGCACTGCGCCATCCTTACCTGCCGATAACAAATATTATACTTAAAGTCATGGTACTTTGCGTCATCATCATCAGCATATACTGTTGTGTACTGCTGCACATTGGCCTCTGGACAGAGAAAATATTATATAATTTAAAAAAAGATAACATATAAAACTTAAAAAATGCTGTATAACATTTTACAGCGATAAAATAAAAGATTAAACCCAATTATTAGCTCATAAACTTTTTGCTTACAAACTGGATTCAGATAGTCCATGGGAAATTTAAGCGATATAATTTGCCCCTTTTAAGTTTCGCCATTCCCGGCAATAAAACTTAATGTCCACGCGATATATTTGTCATCTCAAATATAACACAGAGTTTAATTAGTCAAAGTTATGGTCTATTTGTTGAAACTCTGCCTTTCCTTCTTTGTGACCTTAAACAGCCAAGCAATAAAGCTTTAATGATTAACAAAAGGCAACAGTAAAATAAACTGAATGAAAATGTTTTTTCATTTAGTGTCTATTAGAATTTTATGGGTATAGTTAATTGAACGAAGTCAGGCAGTATGGCGGCGGTTAACAGCTGGCTGTGAATCGAAAGGCCGCGGGTTTAATCCCAGCACTGAGACAATGTTTTTCCGTGTGTTTATTGGTGTATGTGATACCAAAATCTCTAGACTGATTTCCATGGCACTAGATTTGTATCTCAGTTCAGTCAGAAGTGTGCGGTACTGTCCTGTGTATTTATTCACGCATCTTGTTTTTATCTTAATGATAAATTACTAACTGATAATTATCTTTATTCATTTGTTTTCTTTCTGTTTGATAAATTCATGGCGGATTAATAACATATTGGAAATTTCTAGAGAATCGATTAACTCTTCGGTATATAAAATAACCAGTTGACACTGGCTTAAAGTAGCAATACTGGCTTAAAGTAGGAAATTACTGAATGTCTGATTTGTTTCACCCCTAGAAATCATAGAGATGGTGATATCCAGCGGAATACGTCCGAATACCTCCCACCACCGGTCCTGCGAGGTAGACGAGGCTACGGAGCTGATGTCTCGATGCTGGGCCGAAGAGCCCACGGATCGTCCGGACTTCGCCCACCTCAAGGGCACTATCAGACGCCTCAACAAGTAATGTTTATGTACATACAACCTCATCTACTGGTTTGGGACTTCTTTCCTTTGCTTTTTTGTTTTGTTTTGAAAAATCTAGACTTGGACTTAACGGTAAAAATTAGATTTTATCTCATCAGTTTTTAATACATAGTAATTCTTGGTAAATTTTACTCGTAAAAGAAAAATACGCAGCGAAAGAGGAAAGACAATCCCACTCATCAGCTGCTTAAATTAACAATTTCATATTATATATAATTAGAAAAGCCATATAAAGAAATAATTATTTTTCTACCTAACAATTCTTATAAGCTTCAATAATACCTCTTTCTTTACTAACACCTCATTATCTTACAATATTTGTAACATAAAAGTGGAAAGCTTGTACCTTCATTATACTAGAATATGCTCAGAATTTCTCAAAATTGTGTGACATCGTAAAAGACGTTGGAGACAGCCCAAGGCTCTTATTAATAACTTGTATACAGAAATTCCATGTTTCGTTGCTTTCATTGTGTGCTTGTTAAATATTTGCTACTGTGACTTTCATGTGAAATTCTTCGTGAGCGTAACTCTAATTTTAATTTTTCTTCAACAGAAGTCAAGAAAGTAGCAACATTTTAGACAATTTGCTTTCACGTATGGAGCAATATGCGAATAATTTGGAATCTTTAGTTAGTGAGAGGACTCAGGATTATTTAGAGGAAAAGAAGAAATGTGAAGAGCTGCTGTACCAATTGTTGCCCAAGTAAGTGTGAATTAATTACTATTTTCTTTTAAGAAATTAATAAAAGAAATTCATCTCTTTTATGAAAATCAAATCAAATTGAACGATAAAATAAGTGAGGTTTTGTAATTTAATATAAGATATGTGCTGCATATTGTGTATACGTGTACTTTTCTTTGTGTAAAATAAAATGTTTCTCCAGAGACATTTGAGCGCCACTTGTGATCTATTCACACTTAGATCATTACTTATTCAAAATTCTTCTAATGTGTATTTTTGGCCGTCTTTATCATTTCAAGTATACGCTTTATTATCGTTTAGTATACTATTACATCTTTCTACTTCTCAATGACTCTGAAGTAGCTATACTATCGTCCGGTACCAATAACAATTTCCACAAAATTTGATACCTAACACATCAGAATTTAACTAGACTCCATTCAAATATCGCCAATTAGCGAACCACACGCAATCGATCATAACAAAACTGAAACCGGCGTACAACAAACTGGTATGCTTTATACAAACAACAATTAATATCCCGCCGTCAATTAAGAAGTGCGGAGGCCTCATTACTACGAGCCGCGCTCACATATCCACTCTATTGATTAAAGGCTGATAATGAACCTATATTTAAAGCAAATTTGCATTTTACTATTACGCAACGTAGGAGAGAATTCACCAATGTGTCAATAGTGCTGAATTTGCTAATGGATTATAGGATGAAGTATACAGATTTGATTTTTCGTTTCGTGAATGCGATTGAAAGAAATCTAAAGCATGATGATTATAAGAGTAGCGACCACCACAACCAATGGTGGAAAGAATACGATATAATTTCACGTCATGTGTAACTTTTTGGATTCAGCTTTTGTTTATCCTCTATAACAGAATGCCATAATTATATTGACCCTGGAGAGGCGAAAATCTATCAAAAATGCTTTCATAACTATTGGGTGGTCAAATGAAAATTCAGAGATAAGCGCTCTTTGACAAACTCTTTAATATTATAGTACAGAATACTAATATGTGATCACTTATCAGATGCTCCAATTTCATATTTGCAATTGTTAATTTTGTAGATAATTACAATAGCTAATTTACTATCTATGCTTTTGACATATCTAGTAAAGACCACAGCTCCAGGGACCATGCTGTTAAACTAGTTCGATAGCTCGACAAGCTAGTTCAAAGTACTCTCAGTGGCGCTAAAGGCATCGAAACTTTTGTCACTAAGCGCGTTCATCAAAGCCATTATAAACAAGAGTGTTAGCCGTTCCACCAGGACTAATAACTTCAGCGAAGTTATATTCAAGCTTCTGGCTGCGGCGAGAGTAGCTTGAAAGGGTTTTGTGCATTCATTTGGAAAGGTCGATGTCTGTCTTAGTGAACTAATCTTTTTAACACTGGGGATTATCTGAATTCATGCATGGACTAATGGAAATATCTGTGGCTGAATTGTAATGTGCACTAGGTTGAAATCTTTTTTCAAATAAAAGGGAACAATTTAATGTTATAAGCTTTATGTTATGTACCTATACTGTGTATACTCGTATTGTTATTAAGATTTTCAAATTTTAAATAAGTAAACAATTTAGTTAAATGTTGGTTGAATATAAGAGGCAACACAACTTATAAGAATTTTTAGTCTTGTAATACAATTGTCACACTTATTAGCTAACTAATATCAACTTGTCTGACAACCACGTACTGGATGAATATCGCCATAATAACCTACTTTGGTTCAGACTTCATAAGTGTGTCGTGGTCTGGAGTATTGTGTCAGTGAGCATTCTAGTTTGAATAGTTTGTTGTTTGTGTAGATGGACAAGAAATATTAATCCCTATAGTCTATATGACTGTTACTACTCTCTATACTTTATATGATTTACGATCAAGTATAATTTATTTTGCATTGGTTAATAAACGGGGACATTTGTGTGTTCCTCTCAATAGAGACAATAAGAAATGTGTAATTGGACATATTCTTAGTAACTTTCTCAAAAACGTCTATCTACGGCTATCTTATCAAAGGAAGACAGCTGCGTGAAAGTTACCCGCTTAATTATTTCTTTTCAAAGTATTTTTTTTTTCTGAATTTCTTGACAAGATTATATCACATTTTTTTTAAATTATTGTATTTTCTGCAGTCCTGGATCAGTGTGCAAAATTTGAAAGCATTTAGGCTTTAGAAGTGCTAGAAAATCGGCTTTAAAGAATCCGTTATATACATTAATACATACATAAAACCATACAGGCGAAGCTAATTAAAGCGTGTTAATGATGTATTACTGCCGTCCTCAAGCTAAAATGCTGTTAAGTACAAAAACCGCTTTTTGAGTTATGCACAAAAAAAAGTGATATTACAGTTCTAAATTGAAAGTTTTTTTTTTATTGCTATGAATGGTGAGACGAGCATGCCGTTCGCCTGATGGTAAGCGATACGACCGCTCATGAACAGTAGCAAAACCAAACAATACCTTGAATTACAAAGCAATGCTTGGCATTCCACTGCGTTCGCCACCCTGAGACATAAGATGTTAAGTCTCAATATTCGCTATATTATAGTTTCGCTATTTGATAGTGCCTCCTGCGATCTATTATGCAGTACTCTAAGGTCTTAAAGATGACCAATTGTTAAGAAGTAACACATTAAAAAAAAACACGCTTTTTTGTGCATAACTAAAAACGTGGCAAAAAATACTTAACGGCATTTAAGCTTGACAAGATGGTCCGACGACCTGGTAAAGGTCGCGGGACGTCGCTGGATGCAGGCTGCCACCAACAGGTCTCCGTGGATATCGTTGGGGGAGGCCTATGTTCAGCAGTGGAATTCCTTTGGCTGATGGATGGATGGATGGATTTAAGCCTAAGGACGACAGATTACACATTAGTACCTACATCATAATAATTATAAAAAAGTTAATTTTATTAATTTGTCTACAGATCAGTCGCTTCTCAATTAATCAACGGCCAGTCGGTAGTAGCAGAAACCTTTGAACAAGTGACAATCTACTTCTCCGATATAGTCGGCTTCACTGCCCTCTCAGCGTCCTCCACACCGATGCAAGTCGTGGACCTTCTCAACGATCTTTACACTTGCTTCGACTCCATCGTTGAAAACTACGATGTTTACAAGGTATGGTTTATCATCAATATGATTTGTTATGTCCATATGCGCCCCATAGCACATTTGGGCCTGAAAAAAAAAAATACGGATTTTATCATTGACTTGGTTATTTTCTGTATTCAATTTCCCGACGTTTAACACGTGATAACTACAAAAGTTGTAAAAAAATGCAACTTCGTGACGACGGGATGTTAGATTTAGTAAAAAGTTAGTTTGTTTTATTTGAATGTGAAAATAATCTAAATGTTGCGTCATCAAGTAGTTAAATTTAGTGAAGGTGTTAGAAATAAGTTTTAATTAAATAATTATTTAACATTTGCGTAAATCTAAGAAACCATTTCAGTCCATCACGCTGGCTGAGTGTGGATTTCCGGACGTCGCAAACTAAATAAATACTAGTAAATCACTTTGCTATGAAGAATTCCTTACATTGTTTTCCTTTACCTATATGCATGGTGAAAATGAATTGGGTGATTCGCTCACGGTAGTCGTGGTTTAAATCCTAGTGCACACTTCTGACTTTTCGGAGTCAGCGTGTATTGATAATTAATCAATCACCACTCACTATAATGGTGAAGGAAAACATCGTGAGCAATCCATACGACTTATATAGCAATTATATAGCAATAATAATTTCTATGATACGTAAAGTCAATCAACCCGCACTATGCCAGCCTGGTGGACTATATGCTCTAATCACTCTCAACGATCATACAATCGAACTCTCGATTGTAGAGGAGGCATGTGCCCTGCATTGGGACGTATATGGGCTAATACAGATACACACATGACTCCGTAACGGCAGAGATGTGGTGTGAAAGTTGAACCTATGTCCACCATATTGACAGTTGCATATACTCAAATAACAGCCCAACTAATGTTTAATTTATTGATATCTTCCTTGAGAATAATAAGTCAATATTTGGCCCGGAAAAGAAAGGTTATGTTTCCATGATGTGTAAGTTATGTAGCTGAACAGTATATATTTTGTAACGTGCCTAGAATTCATGAAGCTGAAATCCTTTGTATGTTTGTTTGTCAACGAGCTATGGAGAGGGCTATGCTCGTGGTTTCCCTACGAGATCGAATCAGGAATGAGGAGATCCGTAGGAGAACTAAAATAACCGACATAGCCCACCGGATTAGCAAGTTGAAGTGGCAATGGGCAGGGCACATAGCGCGGAGATCTGATGACCGATGGGGTCGGAAAGTGCTCGAATGGAGGCCACGTAGCGGAAAGCGCAGCATGGGACGTCCACCCACAAGATGGTCCGACGACCTGGTAAAGGTCGCGGGACGTCGCTGGATGCAGGCTGCCTCCAACAGGTCTCTGTGGAAATCATTGGGGGAGGCCTATGTTCAGCAGTGGACTTCCTCTGGCTGATGGATGGATGGATGGATGGATGAAATCCTTTGTAACATTGTTTCGTTTACTGACGAAATATATCAACATTAATTTTAAAATTATTAGTAGAATTAAATCAATTAACACAATTGTTGCAATTGTGACTAACAAAACGATATTGCCGAAATAGATGCACTACATTGTCTGACGTATATTTGGCAACTGATTCAAATGTTTGAAATAGATAACGGATCTAATTATACGTCGTTTTGGCAGACAGCATGTCGGCGACATTTGAAATACAAAGTGTCGTCAACACGTTGTCGTCTTTCGAGAAACAATACTTCAAATCTTTCGGATATATCTGTTTGACAAACTTGATATGTCTACTATTAGCATGACAATACCGTATGTTATCTATGATCGCTCGAATTTGTCGCCCGAAAACGTTGTTCTGCAAAGTAATTAAATAGTTTCTCTGTCTTCATATTTTATTACATAGAACATTTTATTACTATTATATTACGAGTATAAATGCTTATTGTTTATAATAATAATTAAAACTCTTTCTTAAAACACCATGTTCTAAATTACTAAAAGAAAAATAAGATAATAGAAAAAAAAAACATACAGTAATCACAAAATAAACACATAACATTGGTGATATAACTGGCAGACTTGTTAAAGCGATCTCTTCCAGACAACTCGTTGGTAGAGGATCCAATAGTAATGGACGGTGCTTATTATTAACAATAAACTAACATGCAATATACGTATATAAGTACTAGTAAATGCAACAATAAAATAATAAATACAAGGTAATGAACACAAGGTATTATAAACTTTATTATGAAAAAAACTCGAATTGCCTTGAGTAGATAGTTTTTATTTTATTTATAGTTTGGAAATATACCACGCACAAACATGAGGTAGATGACATTATATCAAACAATACCATCAATTACAAAGCAATTCTTGGTATTCCACTGCGCTCGCCATTCTGAGATATAAAGTGTTATTTATAATTATGTCCATTAGTTATTGTGGCTACAACGACCCCTAAACCGGAACACAACAGTGCATTTACACTGCTGTTTGACAAGAGACATTGTGGTGGTAACTACCCAGACCGCCTCTCAGAAATAAGTCAATTACTAGTAAAATGTGGTAAATGCTCAAAATGTTTTACCTTCGCCTTCATTTTCTTTTTTTCTCTACGTTTCTTACTTCTATTTGATCGTCCCCTCTCGATTCCTAAACAGGACTACGCCTGCTTACTTGCGAAGCCATAGCTTGATAGTCCAAACCATCTCGGCTTGAAACACTGGAACTGCCATATGATGCCATTCGATATTCTGCCTGAACGGCATTCGTGCTTACCATCAGGTACAGTGCAGTCATTATGCCGTCCCAGCATTCAAAAAAAAAAAAAACAACACATCTAAAATCTCTAAGCAGTTGTATAGCAGGATTAATAACCAGTAAAAGTGCGGGTAGGAAGTGCTCGCTTTAAAATTTATGAAGTCAAAACAACTAGTAAAGCAATCCTTTGTGATTTTGAAGACTCCTGCTCTTTTGTGTCTATGATAGATGATTCAAAATACGTACACAAATAGATTCTCACATAACAACATTTTCTCGACTGGCATTCTGCCATCTCTGTCACGCCAGCGTGAGTAATAACTATAGTCACACGTGCTCCAACTCCGGCGTGAATACATATGCGTGTTTAATGAAAAGTAGATCTAAAATATTCCTTTATGTATGGGCTGAGCACAATATTAGTTCCGTGGAAAGATACACATATTTGAGTGTGACTGAATATTTGCATACAACTAGTGTTGCCAGGTGTCCCGCTTTAGGCGGGACGTCCCGCTTTTCAGGGGTTTGGTGACGCGTCCCGATTCAACCTTCGGCGGGACGCCAAATGTCCCGCGTTTTGACCACCCCTCGCAGAACGAATAAAACACTAAATATTAAACACTTTTATTTATAATCCGTACTGTATTTCGCGTTTTCCTACAATTATTAACCTACCTAGTATGTAATTTGATTCTAAAGTTGTTTCCATAGGCTGATTCCAAAAAAATACAGGACTTTGAATAAGTTCTCGCGGTTTGTTCACGAATTCCTAGCTGTCTTATTTTAGATGGTAGCACATGTGCAAGGAAATACTGTTAGTGAACTTATGTCTTCGTGAATATTAGCTAGCTCCAATGAAAATTCCTTCGTAATAATTTCAAGTTTCATACCGCTTAGAGAGTATTACTGGTGAATTTTACTTAACGACATGTACATATAGATGTAATTTAAAAGAAAAACGCATCTTAACTTCACTTAATTCTCTACGAGCATAATAGCGAGCATAATTTGTCAGAATTCATGTGCTAAGGCGTGTCGGAAAATATCAATTTTCATCTTGGAAATAAAGATAGCTCTGGTATATCGAAGAAGTTGTTGTCTGAGAATTTAAGGAATAACTCGATGAAAACCCATAGGAAACGCTAGAAGAAAATGCAAAATTTTTGAAATATTTGGAGTAAGATAAGAAACCTCTGACTATCCCTTCTGGAAATAAAGGCATCAATTTATGTATGAAACCATGGCGCTTCATGAATTGAAGCCTCGAGAGATATGGTACTTGGTCTGGTTGAGCTATGCTTCCATTATTATAATAATAACCAAAAACGGCTATTCTCTTTGAGAGCCTCCAGAGACGTGTGAAATGTGTGAAAGCAAAAAAATATATAATTCCCTCTTCTTTAATAGGCGTCCCGCCGAAGAACTCATAATCCCGCTTATTTTAATGTCCTGTCCCGAATTTTCAAATACTAAACCTGGCAACACTACATACAACTGATGTTTATTCAGCTTTTGTTTTAAGTTATTGCATAAGTCTATGACAGAAATTACGATATAGGCTAGCCTCATATATCCGGAATGGCTTTCTGGATTCATCATCTAAAATTAATTGTTTAAATTCAGGCATCTTGCCTCATACATATCTTAAAAAATTATCAGATTGATCAGTCTCTAGATTCCCGGCACATACAACCGTCATGCATTTTGTTTTGGGATAAGTTCTGTAAACAAATATAACGAACACCTCATGTGATGGTGAGCTGTCACCGTCTTTCTAAACATTAATTTAATGATTATTATTTATAATACTTGAGTGTCACAGGTGTATCATCTGGTATTGAAAATATATTCCTGTAAGTGAGTTCATAGGTCGGAGAATAAATTTATTTTCCATCTACGATCGAGTCATTAATGATTCGCACATTAAAATATTAAGCATCTAAAATTGACTGGCTGACTGAAACGATGTTTTTTTTTTTATTGCTATAAATGACGAGACGAGCATGCCGTTCACCTGATGGTAAGCGATACGGCTGCTCATGAACAGTAGCAAAACCAAACTACGCCCTGAATTGGAAAGCAATGCTTGGCATTCCACTGCGCTCGCCATCGTGAGACATAAGATGCTAAGTCTCAAACGTCCAGTAGTTACTCTGGCTACAATGCCCTTCAATCCGAAACAAAACAGGCATTTTACTGCTATTTGGCGGGAGAAATAGACATTGCGGTGGTACCCACCCAGGCGGTCTTTCACATATGAGAGAACTACCACCAGGAATGTATTCCCGATGTATTCCCTAGATGAAGACAATCCGTTGAGTCATCAATAATTAGTACAACAAAAAATTAGGCATCTAAAACTGTCTGGCTAACTAAAATGATATATTCCCTAGGTGGAGACAATCGGAGACGCGTACATGGTGGTGTCAGGTCTTCCGGAGCGGAACGGTACTCGTCACGCGTGCGAAGTGGCACGAATGGCGCTGGCTTTGCTGGACGCTGTTAGGAAATTCAGGATCCGGCATCGACCAATGGATCAGCTGAAACTGAGGATTGGATTGCATTCTGGTAAGTGATTTCAATATTACTTGTTTTGCAGCTTCGTTGTTGTAGTTAGCTGATTCGATCTAAGTAGTTTGATAGTTTATATCTCAGCCCCTTCATTTCTTTTTTTTTAACGTATTTGAATAATTCAATTACATATAAAATAAAATAAATAATAAACAAAAAGTTAACAAAATTTAACATTAAACGCAAACAAGAGATGAGATCATTAATGGCGATAAAAAATTAACTCAAAAATGACACAATAAAAATGAATTACTCTTACTACGTATTTACAGCATTATGAAAAATATCTGATATAAGAAATACAATAATTTCAACTGACGTAATCTTGACGTAATTTCGTAATTTGGTTCTGACTTCTAACTGTAGACTGATATATATAATTCAAATTTATGGCAACAAATCCTTTTTTTTAATTTTTTATTTCCATGAATAGCGAGACGAGCATGCCATTCGCCTGATGGTAAGCGATACGATCGCTCATGAACAGTAGCAAAACCAAACAACACCTTGAATTACAAAGCAATGCTTGGCATACCACTGCGCTCGCCATCCTGAGACATAAGATGTTAAGTCTCAATATGTCCAGTAGTTACTCTGGCTACAATGCCCTTCAATCCGAAACACAACAGTACATTTAAACTGCTGTTTGACGGGAGAAATAGACACTGCGGTGGTACCCACCCAGATGGCCTCTCAAATATGAGAGACCTACCAACTTACTCTACCTTCTTATTTGAACTAACACCGTCTCAACGTATTTAACTCTTATAAAACTTTCTTTCATAACCCTGAAGTACCGATCGGTAACTGAGAATTGGTAATGCAATAATATCCGCAACACCCACACTCCAAAAAATCTTTTGGTATTCTTATCGGAGCCGTTTATGCAAATCATTCCCAATAAATAAATACTCCCAACAGTCACGTAGTCCTGACCCCACACTAAGATCGAGTCTTGTGTCGTGGGTATAAGAGACTTTCGGTCTCACAAACACCCAGACCCGAGACAAATATTTGTGGGCCTCACAAACATTTGTCTTTCTGCGGGGATCGAACCCCCAGCTTCTCGTTTCATAGCCGGTGTCTAACCAACTGCGCCACGGAGGCTGTCAATACAGAATCTTTTGGTATTCCTATCGGAGGCGTTTATGCAAATCCCTTGGAATAGTAAGTGGGGACACACTTCCAGCACATACACGCGTGACGCGACTAAGAACTTTGAACACATGATTCGTGCGATCATGTTTATATAGCGGGATTGAGATCGCTTTTTGATTTACATCGCTTTTGATGTTCCGAATATTGGTGTTCGATACTCTTATGGTAGAGGAATGGAAATTGTTTGGCGTTTGTTATTTGTCGCTTCTTATGTGTTATCAATAAAAATGTAATAAAAATGTACTAATGTTAAGGCATGTAGTTAGGTGACTTGCCATGCGCTGTAATTTTTTACCAAAAAACTTACAATATTATAACCAAATACATGTTATTTTAGTATCGCTCAGTCATCAAGACTGTAAGGTTAATAATACCTATAGTTTCCTCTCATACATCTTCTATAATCAATCGTATACCCTCAAAGAATATAAATATTCCTGAGTAATAATCAGTTTTATGACATAATTTGTTCATCTTTCAGGATCTAACAAAAAGAAAAGAATATAAGAACAACCAAATACAAAATTGAAATATGTACGTAATTCAATACTTATTCAATATTCACAAACTACCTTAAATTACCCACGACAACTTTAGTCTTTAAATTTCAGAGCAGCCGTCCCTTAATTATATTACATAGACATTTTTCATTCAGACCGTTTAAAATTCGCAAGGCATTCGTCTATCCGCGGAGGGCCTTTAATCTTCCATTCCAATACCGTAGGCGAACTATTATTTGACATCAAGACCGCCAGCCTGTCAAAACTTTGCCCTACGTATTGGAATATCGACGCGGCATTTCCCCCGAATATTGTACTTTGTGTTGCTTAGTGGACGCTTGGGTATTTTATTCTTTGATAGCTTTTGATATTTTGCCTGATTTTTGTACATGTATTTTTTTTTATTGCAATGAATGGCGAGACGAGCATGCCGTTCGCCTGATGGTAAGCGATACGACCGCTCATAAACAGTAGCAAAACCAAACAACACCTTGAATTCAATTCCACTGCTCTCGCCATCCTGAGACATAAGATGTTAAGTCTCGATATGACCAGTAGTTACTTTGGCTACAATGCCCTTCAATCCGAAACACAACAGTGCATTAACACTGCTGTTTGACACGAGATAATAGACATTGCGGTGGTACCTACCCAGATGGCCTCTCACATATGAGCGACCGCCCACCAGTTATATTAAGATATTAATGTAATATGATATGTATATTAAAATTATCATCCTTCACAAGTACACATTGGCTACTTTTTTGAGGAATGTTTATTCCCGTGGCGTAGTCGGTTAGACGCCGCCTGTGAAACGTGAGGCCGCGGGTTCGATCCCCGCACCGACAGAAATGGGCGGCATATTATAATTTACCATCAAGTAACTTGTCCACTCGTTTTTCGGACCTGTGGTGTAAAAAAAGTCTAGTGTATATTTGGCCATCTCCGAGAGTTCATGAGATATCGTCTGTGAATGCTTTACCTGTATATACTGCATTATCTGCTGTGTTTTCTATTGAATCAACATAAAATGAGGTTGCTATATTAAATTTTATACCGCATCAAAAATAGTCGCTATAACCTACCCAGCTAAGTTACAAGTCTCCATGATATAATAAAAGAGTGCATTTGCTCAACTGTTCCTACTACATCAATTCAATAAAGTCTGCATTACTTCCAGTGTTTCTCCAACCCTCGGTACCAGGTAGTACATATTCAATTACTTTGTACGTCGACGTACAGATCGAAATTCATGAGTGCCTCTCAACCCTAATTGGTTTATGTCGGGATACGTATAAAATGTTTTCCTAGTGCTCATACCTGGCCTTTAAGCTTGAAAAGTTCAAGTTAATTTAGGCAGCATTATGTTATGATAATACAATCAAGTCACACACATAGTATTGGCTCTACTGATAGCGCGCGAGTTGAATGCAGTCGGGGCCTGAGGTAATGAGCGGGAGCATCTCCCTCCGCCGTCCGCACGTGTCCCCTCCCGGGCCTGCAGCTTAGTGCAGTGCTTCCCGAGCTATCGTACGCTTATTACGATACTCAACATATTATAGTCCGTATTATTATTTGTTTGTTAAATAATTCATTATAACTGATCGTCCATCAAATTTTGTTAAAAATAACGAGTATTTTTTCGTGGCCAAGTACGAGAAATAGCGAAAATTGTGAATAAATAATTTGTTTTATTTGATGTTGGTGTGTAAAATAATTACTTATTGAAAATGTGTGATATTTACTATCTTGTTTATTTTTTAAATTATGTTTATCTAGTGATAAGTGACAAACTTAAAAACAATGTAAAAAATTATCGATATACCCACTATGGCCATCAATAATTAGATCACCGCACTACCGCATTCCTAAGCTCTGCATTCAACTCGCGCGCTATCAGTACAATAAGATTGCATGCATACATATACTCACGCCTTCTCCCCAGAAGGGGTAGGCAGAAGTGCAAGGACAGCCACATTTCGTGTTGTATGTTCCATGGTTCCATCTCATGATGTGATAGGGGGCGAGCCTATCGCCATATCGGACACAAGTTCCTGACTCCGGGCTGATAATGAGTAGAAAAATTCAATATAACTTTGCCCAATCTGGGATAAGATTCCATAATCAGAAATATCAGAAACTACTAAAGATTTTTCGATTTCGTAACGATTTGACAAGAAATAAATATTGATGGGTAATACAAATAATTACATGAACCGGATCAAACTCGTCGCCGCTTGTTACACAGCCGATTTAATACTTTTCTAAAATTTAATTTCTTTAGTACCCTTTTGTTCCTCATATCAAAAAATTACCTCTGCCTACCTTTTTAAAATACAAGCGCAATTTTACGTAACATTTAAAGCAACGTAAGCTTTGTAATTAACGCCAAACCAAATAGCAGAGATTAACTGTTCCTATAGTAATTGCAGCGTAACCACAGCGTTACTATGTGGCAGCCGCAAATCCATCTGAGTTGTATCCCAAGCGTTTCGGTGCGTTATTTGGGGTATTAAGGAGCTATTAAATATTTCATTTGATTATTCTTGCTTGTTACTAGCAGGTTAATAAGTCTGATTATACATATGTGTGCTCAAAGTTCCATCTCGGGTCAAATAAAACGAAGATTGCTTAGTTATTCCTCAATATATTTTCATATCATTTATTTCGTCTCTAGACTGCGTCTTCATTCGTCGTTCTCAACGTCCTCCAACGCCTTCCATAAATTTCTCTCAGTTCCATTCCTCCGTACTTAACATCTTAATCATTCATACTCTTACTCTTCCCATCATCAGTATTTCTATTCGTCATCTCTTTCACAAAAACTATATTCAATACCAGTTACTCATCTTACGTTCCATTCTACTCATCTTTCATATTAATATTCAAATCCTACTTATCTACTGCAGTATAGAAGGTAAAAAACACAGAAGTAGTATAGGGATGTTAAAGTGTATTTTAAAGGCTAACCAGTCGCAATCATACTTTAGATTGGAGAGGAGACCCGTGACCTGCAGTAGGACTAATGGGCTGATACAGTATGCGTTCCATTCATAATGAGTGCCGATTGGCATCAGAAATCACTAATTCAAAATCTCTTGCTAGTCGATATGGCAATGTCAGGTTTTAGTATTCAATTTTTTTTGAAATAATTAAAAAACTAATTTAGAATTGACTTGATAACACAATGCATTAAGTCAACGTATTGGAGTAAAGAAATGAGCTGTTGCTGACTTTTAAATACTAGCTTTTTTGCTACCATCGTTGATAAAATTTGAATACAGATTTGAAATAGTTCGAATACCGTTTTAAAACAATAACAAAAATTATACCGTGAAATTTTTTTAGAAATTCTATGAAAGTTACACAGTCAAATTTCACTATTGGAACTCCGTCCATTTAATTTTTGCGTGAAGCAAAAGTTAGTTAAAAACTTTTTCGAAATTTCCGAATAACATTTTTTAGTACTTGATTATCACAATAGTCGCTGCTGTTCATGCTTATCGCTTCTTTATGTTCCTGCTTTAAACTAATTATATCCTTTATTTTTATTTTATTTTATTCTTTACTGCACACACAAAAAATACAAAAGTCATAAAATATTTTACAAATAAAATTAAAGAGTCCAGTTGGCGGTCTTATCGCCCTAGACGATTTCTTGATCCTTTATTTTTGTTCTGTTTTTAATACAATTTGGGCGACAACCTTATATGTGGTAATATTGACATTTTGGTAGTTAATTTAATCTACACGTTCCTTACCGATCTAGGTAACATTGCACCATGTTAGAAGAACAAACTTTATTGTCAAAAAATTGAGATTATTGGTCAGCCCTCTGCCGCTCAGACAAATTCCCCAACCAAACAGAAGTTCAGCTAAGAGGTAAAAATTACAATATTTGTCCAAAAATCGTAAAAACAAAATTCACTATAGAATCGAACTTATTGCTACTAATAGGGTTATTTTTTACATTTCCTCAATATTTTAATGCAGAAATATTAATATTAATCACTCAGAATGTAAAACCCGGTTTATGGATCATTTACACAAACAAGCCGTTCCCGCATTAATATTTTAGGAGTGTACAGAGCCGTGCCAAATAGGCCTTTTAAACATTTACCGCCTTTGGACTTTCAGGATCCGAATTCCGTAAAGGTCTTAGTGTCCTTTTGTTTTGAATTATTCATGTTATGGTATAGATTAAATGGCAACTTAGGCGTTTTAAGAGTGGTACTTAGACCAAGCACATATAGAAGACTAGCGGTCGGGCCCGGCTCCGCCCGGGTGCATACACGTTTTAAAATGGCGGTCAAAATGTTTAATTCTGACTATTAGTTTAGAATATCGACCAATCGGACCACGAAAAACGAACAAAATTTCCTCGTATTTGCTAGAAATATCACTACTGCTTTCCTCCTATAGGTCATAGCGTGATGATATAGCCTTCCTCAATAAATGGACTACCCAACACTGAAAGAATCATTCAAATCGAACCAGTAGTTCCAGAGATTAAAGCGTTCAAACAAACAAACTCTGCAACTTTATAATATTAGTATAGATATAGTTTTTAAAGGATTGAAGTATTAAAACCAAATTCTGTATCAGCCCATATACGTCCCACTGCAAGGCACGGGCCTACTCTACAATCGACAGTACGATTGAGAGTGGTTAGGCCATATAGTCCACCACGCTGGCCTAGTGCGGGTGGGCCATAAAGAAGATATAGCTTAAAAGGTTAGAGGAACACAAAAACAAATTAATAATCATTGCTAATTAATTTGGAATTTAAACATACGTGTAGTATTGGAAAGTGCGGAATTGGAAGCGCCATTAAATACGAATAAATTATGTTAAAGGTCACCACATCAATCTTTATTTACTGGTGGTAGGTCTCTCATATGTAAGAGGCTATCTGGGTAGATACCACCTTAATGTCTCGTGTCAAACAGCAGTATAAATGCATTGTTGTGTTTCGGATTGAAGGACATTGTAGCCAGAGTAACTACTGGACATATTGAGACTTAACCTTCTTATGTCTCAGGTTTGCGAGCGCAGTG
This sequence comes from Hyles lineata, assembly GCA_030180105.1. Taxonomy (NCBI): domain Eukaryota; kingdom Metazoa; phylum Arthropoda; class Insecta; order Lepidoptera; family Sphingidae; genus Hyles; species Hyles lineata. The sequence goes on from JARJEE010000023.1 coordinate 3,322,922, forward strand.
GAATGCCAAGCATTGCTTTGTAATTCAAGGTATTGTTTGGTTTTACTACTATTAGAGCGGTCGTATCTCTTACCATCAGACGAACGGCATGCTCGTCTCGCCATTCATTGGAATAAAAAAAAACATTGTTCGAATTGACCCGAGACGGAACTATTCCCACATACATATTAATTAATATCGGGCCATACTTTATTACTAAGGGCAATCCTAATTTCGGACTATCCGGGCGTTTGTATAATACTAACGGGTGCAGATACACTTTTTTTAATATTCTATCGCCTATATTCATTAGGAATAATATAGAATTCTAATAGTGAAATAATTTTTCAAGTCGGTTCAGTAGTTTTGGAGCCAAAATGCAAACAAACTATAATTTTTTCCTTTTTATTATGTTTGATTTTGATGTTGACATAATTCTAGCCAAGATTACATACTAATGAAATTATTGTTGTGAGTATTTAGCTATGTAACTCTCCTTTTTATTTAAGCGGGATATAGTTAACTTCATCGTTTACACATTACTTTAAAAAGTCGATAGTACTAAACAAAAATTGAAACACAAAATATTTATTTAATTCATGAACAACTATTTTATACAATTACGAAACTAATTAGTTTATATTAAAACATTAAATTCCTATCTGAAAATCCAACCATAAATTTACAATTGACAGAGTCATTCGACCAAATTAATAACGATTACATAACGGACTTAATTAAAAACGATACCGGAGAATAATTAATGTTATAATTGAAAAAGTCTTTCCTTTAAGAAATCTAATATGATAACAGCTTACATGGTGCAGTTAGTTCGACGTCGCGTCGGCTGTTAAACGAAGCGTCGCGGATTTGATCCCCGGACCAAAACGAATATTTGCGTCATCCACAGATATTTGTATCGGGTGTTTGCGATTGAAAAGTCTCTTGTAGTTTTTAATACTCACGACACAAGACTTGATCTTAGTGTGTGGTCAGAAGTATGTGACTTTTGGGTGTCTTTATTATCGAGATACGGTTATACCGAAGATTTATATTTGAGTGAGTACCACAAAAAAACGTGAACACACATTTCAGCCACGCGAGAAAACAATCGAAAGCGAGGAGAAATTACTATAAGTACCTAAGAGTGACAAAGACAGACAGAATCATTAAACCATCAGTAGCATTTTCGGTAATTTACGGAGTCAGTGTAAAAAATTTAATATAAATAAATTTGTCCTTCTTTAAATGGATTTAATAAAACAGGGTATTTGACTCAATTTTTATTATTTAAAATTATAGTATTCCAAATTCAACAAACAAAGACTATTGTTAATCCATTCATAATTACACAAATTAGAAACTTTTTAATCTTGTAATTGGAGTAATAGAAAAGGGACGCAAAACAAAACTAGTGACGTCACTGGGCTTAACATAAATTACAGTGTGCGCGTGTGAAAGAGACGGTATGATGTCCCCACTACACTCGCACTCTTGCAGAGTGTTTTAAAATACTAATATTATTATCATGTTATAAGCTACTTTAATACTGTTTTGATAGTGTTTTATTTAATTTGTGGTTGTACGCAAATTAATACAAAAAAGATCATACTCATATACGCTATTTGAATTTAAACAGAGAATTATGTAATGGACTATATCCACGGGCAGATTGCTATTTTTCATTAAGAACTATTCTCAACAATAATTTATGTTCATTGGTTGAATAACCTCGCGATATTACACTTACAAATGAATAGCTTTTAAACATCTGTTTACACAATAGCTTTGCAGACAATGAAATGTACTACTTTCAGCTTTATTGTGCTCTGCAGACAAATTATTGAATAAGTTTTCATTTTTTTCTTTTTCTTTCGATGTTATAGTGGGAAATTGTCTTGTGCATAGTCTTTTTCGTTTAGACTAATAACTTGCCTCAATATTTATATGTTGTTCCATGTTAATAAAGCAATGAAAAGTTATTCCGTAAAAAAAGAAAAATAATAACTCTATATTTCATTTTCTTGAGAATTGCACTTGGCGTGAAATTTTCGCAGCGACAATATTTATTGTTTGGATGTAATAAGGTCTTAACAGCCGCCGACATTTCATTAAAATTAAGCTTTCCATATTGGACAAATACATATATCTAAATAAAAAAAAGGTAATTAAATCTGTCAGACCCATTCAGAATAAATTAAATCACAGTTTTAAAAATTGTATGCCGCCATTAAATCCAAAAGATAATTTGGTATGAAAAAATACATATCTAGAACTTTTACCAAACTAATAACTCCGCGTCGTACCTACAACTTCTTAACAATGCTCTATTTCCGTAGCCAAAGTTCTACTAAGGAGGCCTTATTATTTTTTAATTAATTTAAGGCCAACTTTCACCAACTAATTTAGAAGTTCGGTACTGCGTTACTCTGTTAACTTATTTATGACTGCTGTATTGAACGTACATACATACATAAACTCACGCCTTTTTCCCAGAAGGGGTAGGCAGAGGTGTCAGGACACCCACACTTCGACTTGTATGTTCCGTCCCACAATGTGATAGATAGCCTATCGCCATATCGGGCACAAATTCCTGACTCTGGGCTGATAATGAATAGAAAAATCCAACATCACTTTGCCCAACCCGGGATTCGAACCCGAGACCTCAGTTTTGTGACCGTACCGTAGTACAACTACGCCACCGAGGCATTTTTGCTGTATTGAAGTATCCATTTAAGTTGAAGTACTTTTTCGAGTATAGAGCGAAAGTGTAATGGATATGTATTTAAATAAAAGAATGCCAATTTTACTATGAAACTTAATATCGGTGCGAAGATCTTTGTGCGTCGATGAGACCTACTTTTTTGTGTAGGGAAAACTGTATTTTTTCAATAAATATAAATTTAATTGCTACCCAGGCGCGGAGTTCTTGGACAAATAAACTTGAAGTCCAATATTTTTTTTTGCTTTGATTAATAAATAAACACACCCAACTGTACGATTCTGTGAACATATTATAAAATGTGATAATTATTATTTTACAAAATCGCCCGGGATAAAACAGGGAAACGTTTTACGAAAAACCATAAAAAATGCTAAAATTAATTTTAAGCAGTATCGGTATTGGGATCAACGATATTTCTACCTATACTAGATATGAATGGGCATTCTCCTTTACAAGTATCTTAAAAATAACAATTTAATAAATAATATAAATTAATGTTAAAGAAAACTTATTTATTGTGGCCTGTTAAAGGACCAGACGCGGCCGCTAACATGTTTACAGTGGTCGCAGGTTCGAATCCTAGGGCACACCTCTGACTTTTCGGAGTCATGTGTGTATTGAAAGTCAAAATTAAAGTGCGTGTACTTTAACGATGAAATAAAACATCGTGAAACCTCGCATACTATAGCGAATTCGTCAGAATTTCTATGGCATGTAAAGTTCGCCAACCCGCACTAGGTCAGCGTGGTGGACTATATGACATAACACTGTCAATCGAACTCTCGATTGTAGAGGAGGCCCGTGCCATGCAGTGGGACGTATGTATATGGGCTGATATAAAATATTTATATAGAGATGGAATTGTTTTTCAATAATTGATCGCGTTTTTTTTGCATTTTTTTCCATTGGTCATATTTAGGTGCTAAATTCATTTTTTTACTAAAATAATAGTGTGTACCCTTTTATTTATAAATAATCTAAGTAATAAAAGAGTTTAAATCATTATTTTAACAAAAGCTGTGGATTTACCACCCAAAAATGATGATATTTAAAAAATCATTTTAAAAAAATGTCGCGTTTGTTTGCGAAATTTTTAAATACATATAGAAATACAAAAAAATGGCTCTTAGTTGCGAGGCTCAGGACCCAAGACACCGGTGGTTAGCATCTCAAAGTGAGGAACCTCCTCTATACGTGCCGTATCAAGCAATACTGCCTTCTGAATCTGGCTTTTGACCCAACGGCCCATTGAAAGCCTTTGGAGATCTTGTTCGACGCTCTTATACTATTAATATTATTAATGTTAATTGTTCCGGCAGCAGAAACTGTACACGACGTTATAGCAGGATACTGAGTCTCAATAGTTAATACTTTAAGTAAACGTATGTTGCGCCATATTGCTACGGTGTTCGGAACAATATTGTATGTCATATAGGCAAATATTCTAATGGTAATAGGAATTTGCTGAGCAATTGTGGAATAAAATTGAGATTTTTTGAACAAGAAAGGGCTTTGTGTAATTGTAGGTTTAAGACATAAGAATATGGGCAAAATAACTTTTGAAGTTTATTCGAAGTATGTTATTCCTTTTCAGAATTTGATAATTACTGATGACACTATTCAATTGGATTTTTCTATTCATTATCAGCCCGGAGTCAGGATTTTTTGTCATTCATCATAAATCATTTTATGACCTAAATATACCTAAGTATAACCCTTGTGTTCTTGAACTGTATGAACCCAGAGCGCTTTAGTTCATTGACCGCGACTTTACATCTCAAGGGTAATAATAATTAGGCTATTATAATGATAACTTTTACAACCCTATTCCTTACGTAATATCCCTAACCGATCGTAATATCTACCGAAACGGCCATTAAGGGTAATGATCGCATCAAATTTCACACAAATATTGGGTAAATTGCTTAATTTTGAATCTTTGTTACTAACAGCGTTCTATTAAGATTGTAATTGACCACAGAATAATTTTTCGGAAAGAAATAGAATTTCCTTTCCAGGTTTTGCTTACCAGATCTAGATATATTTTCAATCACTTGTTTTTTATCATATACGAAAATGTTTTTGAGACCCGTTGATTTAAACACGACATTAATTGTACAAACAAGGATGGAATGTAAATATATAGGTACATTAATAATTGTTTTAAACTATATTTGATGTTGTACGACATTGTTTTTGAGACCCATTGATTTAAAACCGAATTGTAAGTCACAAAATGCTAGATCTGAATGAAGAGATATTTTGAACGTAGAAAACAGTCTGAATCAATGCCCAAATCGTTCGCGAAAATTCGCTGTAAATCCGAAACTACTATTCAAAGGAAAAAACAAAAAGATACCACTGTCAGACCCATGTGAAGCACTGAGCCGTGTCTTGCAGTAGGAACGAACCACTCAAGCGTTGTCTAAGTGGCGCGAACTAAAGGAAAGTACGTCCGCATGACGACAGGAGTTGCAAGCTCTTGACACTTTGCCTCTATTTGTAATTCGTTTTAGAGGACTTTTACTACACCAGCGGTTTTTAATGAAATATATGAACTTGTACGATATTTTTTAATGGGTAGACAGAGGAAAAATTCAGTTCTGATCCGCACAATTTTTTATTAAAACTGATAAAAATTAAACAACTAGTCCAACCAACCCGCATTAGGCCAGCGTTGGCCTTACCACTCTCAACTTTTGATTGTAGAGGAGGCCCGTGCCCTGCATTGGGGCCTATATGGGCTAATACAGATGCAGATATAGAGAACTGATCAAAAATAGATTTTCCAACCTACAACTTGAAACAAAACAGCAGTAAGATAATTATTTTTTTAACATTCAAATTTAATAATGGCGTATTTTTGCAGCTTTTCTGGTTTCATTTTTTTTTTAATCAACACGTTTCCGTTATACTGTACAAATAGCACGTCATTCCTATCAAGTTCGAATACAGTGAAGGGTAAACAAGCTCTAAACACTAGAGATAGATAATAATAGTATTGGATCTAACATAGATTAAGTACAATACTCAAAGCAAGATTAATGGACACGTCCTCAATTACTTAATCAATCAATTAGGTGTTGAAGGGACAACCGAAATAGTATAACCTAATTACTTATTTAGTCTACTTGGAAGAAGCGGGAGATGGATAGATCCTAACTTTTATTTAGAAGAAAGCCAATTATTGTTCTTCAGTACTTCGATGGAGTAATGCTTTTATCAATGGCCTCCTAGCAACAGATCTTACTCGAGAAATATTTGTATACAAGTACCCAAGCCATTATTTCATCAAGATTCACCCCCGCGTCCTCAAATAAGTAGTCAATGAGACTCTGGTATCTGTCAAAAGGCGATATAACCATGACAAATATGGCATGGTTGAACACTAGGCAACACCAAAATTACAACGAAATACTTCAGATACCCTCTGACTTCGGCAACGCAAGTTGGTAATAATGTTGAACATCCACTTCCAAGTAAAAATAAAGATAAAAAAAAAATTAAGAAAGGAAGGAAAGACAGGAAAGAAAGGAAAGATAGGAAAAATAGGAAAGATAGGAAAGATAGGAAAGATAGGAAAGATAGGAAAGATAGGAAAGATAGGAAAGATAGGAAAGATAGGAAAGATAGGAAAGATAGGAAAGATAGGAAAGATAGGAAAGATAGGAAAGATAGGAAAGATAGGAAAGATAGGAAAGATAGGAAAGATAGGAAAGATAGGAAAGATAGGAAAGATAGGAAAGATAGGAAAGATAGGAAAGATAGGAAAGATAGGAAAGATAGGAAAGATAGGAAAGATAGGAAAGATAGGAAAGATAGGAAAGATAGGAAAGATAGGAAAGATAGGAAAGATAGGAAAGATAGGAAAGATAGGAAAGATAGGAAAGATAGGAAAGATAGGAAAGATAGGAAAGATAGGAAAGATAGGAAAGATAGGAAAGATAGGAAAGATAGGAAAGATAGGAAAGATAGGAAAGATAGGAAAGATAGGAAAGATAGGAAAGATAGGAAAGATAGGAAAGATAGGAAAGATAGGAAAGATAGGAAAGATAGGAAAGATAGGAAAGATAGGAAAGATAGGAAAGATAGGAAAGATAGGAAAGATAGGAAAGATAGGAAAGATAGGAAAGATAGGAAAGATAGGAAAGATAGGAAAGATAGGAAAGATAGGAAAGATAGGAAAGATAGGAAAGATAGGAAAGATAGGAAAGATAGGAAAGATAGGAAAGATAGGAAAGATAGGAAAGATAGGAAAGATAGGAAAGATAGGAAAGATAGGAAAGATAGGAAAGATAGGAAAGATAGGAAAGATTTCAGCTAATATGCTGCAGAACCACCGGAGCAGCACTGCAACGCTGTTTTGCGATGAATAAATATTAAAGGAAAATAACTAGTGCCAGAACCTGATATATAATATTACTTTTTGTTCTCAGGTCCATGTGTAGCCGGCGTGGTCGGTCTGAAGATGCCTCGGTATTGTCTATTCGGGGATACAGTGAACACAGCATCGCGGATGGAGTCCAATGGCGAGGCTCTGAAGATCCACGTGTCTCCTGACACCAAGGCACTGCTCGACAGCTTTGGAACGTTCCATCTGGAGTGCAGGGGAGAGGTCGCTATGAAGGTCAGTTAAACTCAATTGTAAAGAAAATATCGAATGTGAATGAAATAGCTGAAGTAGAACTTTAAATAGGGCTGCGGTATGGTATTTGTCCAAGAGAAGGATTGACCGAATTTGAGATAGTTTTCTCAAATTGTATTTAGCCATGACGAACATTTTGTTAAATAAAAGCTTTTTAATTGATATTCTATCGAAGCTAAGTAAATGAACATTTTCAACGCGCGCAAAATGTATTTCTTTTTATTTCATTAAAACCTAAAAGAACTTAAAAGTTTGGCTTACAGGAATCCAAAATTTTCACCACTTAATGGACATTATTCAACGTATTTCGTGAATAGAAATAAATAAATAATTCTTCAACATAAATGAGTGGAAGATATTATACAAGTACAATTTTTAACTTCAATATTCTTTACAGGGCAAAGGAATTCTAGTCACATACTGGTTGTTAGGAGAGAAAAACGATCCTAACATCCAGAAAGAGAAACACCCGCTAGTTAAGGCACAAACACAGTCAGCGGAAAGCGGGTCCTTGTCCCACCTAACGCCATTCCGGCAGAGGCTGGACCAGGGATCCCGGTCTTCTAGCAGACGAGGATCTGGAATCATTCAGCAGAAAACCACCGACGTCACCAAATTGGAGAAAGACGCACAACCGCTATTACAGAACCTAGTTATACAAAGACAGCTCTCTGACCCAACAGAACCGGCATTAAACGGAATAGACAATGAAGAATTAGACAAACTCTCAGTATCCAATTCAATATCACTTAACGTTAAATCACTGAACCACAATTCGGTGAGTCAGGGGGGACAGCCGAAGGTTAAATTGAAGGAGGCAAATTCGATTAACCACAAATCGAATAAAGTAGGCAACAATAACTGGATATCCAAGTTACCTACAGCTAGCTCGTTCGACAACGGAACTAAGAAAGGTAGTGAAAGATTGAAGGATTATAGCAGTGTACCCTTACTGTCTAAGGTGGAAACACCAAACGATTCTATAGTTTAAGATATTGTACTTAATATTAATGAGAGTAATCTACAGTGCACGGCTGAGCCGATTTCGTCCGTTCTATTTTGAGAGAGGATTTCATTAAAATATATAGGACTTACTTCAAAAGCATCTTATGTAAGATTGGAAGCATTCCACAAAACGTTTGTTTGAATTTCAGGCATTTTTAATGTAGTAATGTAAGTCGACAATGGAGCTCTTATATTCTTTAATTCAGGTGTAAGTATTTAGATTCGTTAAATTGTATATAGTGTAGTTGTAGAAGTAGATTTTTGAAATATCTCTGTGTATATGTAGGTATAATTAATATATCTTTAGACTGGAAAGAAATCGGCTCAGAAATGTACAAGTTACTTTATTCAATTTAAATATTGCATTTTATACTTTTTAATTCGACATGACATTTGAGTCTTATCACTTTTTGTATTCTAAAATCTGATCGAGTTATAGTTAGATAAAATTGACAGAGAAAGCCAAAAATATTGCAGAATATTAATATATTAATATTATTCTTTCAGCAAAAAATACCTTTGATTTAAAAAATGTATAATATGATTATTTAAAATATTTTGTAAAATTATGCTTAATTTTTCGGAATGCCATTTTAGTAAGAAGACTTCGCAATAAAATAATTCATTTCTTCACAAGTATTTTAGGTTCAAAATTATTACTTATTGACTGATTTAATACGTACTGATAGTTATTTCATAAATATGGCATCAAAGTTTCACGGTAGGGTATATTTTGTATGTTTATGTCTGTAGTTACGTGTCTCATCTAGATTATTTATAATATAAAAAGAGCGTTTGCGTCTTCAAATACGTAGATGCTTTCTTGTTCGTAATGTTGGTAGCGATTCTATATGAGTGAAATATTTAACAACAAATTATAAATAAATTCCTGTGTAAAAGTATAATATATTTAGCTATCATCTTTATAAAATGAATTTGAGTGGAATTAAATATCCCTGAACTATTTATTTATTTATTTTTTTGTAAGAAATTCGTGCATATTGGACAACCTGTCAAATTTCAGCCAATAGGAGGGCAGAAAAGGGCGGCCCGGCACCACCATTTTTATCTACAAATTTCGAAGTACCAGCGCTCCCTCTATATTATAAAAATCTAAGACTGGGTTTAAAATGTATTCAACTATGTGTATTGACGAAAAATCTCGAAGAGAATAGTAATACTTCAAGAATATTTGCTTTGTATATTATCTTGTCAACAACTTTCGCTCTCAATTATCAACTGTTTTTAATTGGTTATATACTAAAAATTTACGACCAGATGTTTAATACAAGCTGGCTTAAGACAAATAGACACTGGTTGGACTAAAATGTGTAGCAAGAAGTTAAAAAATACGGAGGTTTTATTTGCATAAAACAGGTGTACAATTTTATAGAACAATATAATATACTTTTAAATTTTCTACTCTGTTAATATTTAATGTAATGTAAAAACGTTCCTTCTGTTTTTAATATAAATAATATATCTTTTCACGAAGTAGGAAAATGTATAAGGTATAATAAATTTATTGTAGTGCTATTTAAATAAGTTACAACGTTGTTTTTGCGTAGATGGCCGATTTTTAAACCTTTATCAAACTGATATAACCGAGGGACTAACTTTAGACCAAGGCTTTACACTTGACTTAATTATATTGAATTGCGAAGTATTAACGACTTTGTTAATAAAAAAATACACTTCGCCTAACACGACAATCCTGTTATGACAATCCACTGATTTTAAAAGTAAAAATAATGTACAAATTAATCAAGCCAATTCCAAAGGCTTGGGCTAAAGTTACTCCCTCACTGATCCGCGTTTAAATAAGGACCTAGGAATATATTCTACGCTTCATTTACGGGTGTAGTTAATTTGCTAATGGTTATTACATGCGTCACTCTGGCGTCCACTGCTTGTTAATTTAAGGTGAATATATTTGTCTATGGTCTGACACAACTTCATGGAATTATTATTATTACAATTTAAAAATGATCTATTAACTCATTGTTTGAGATATGTTTTATAATAAAATAAGCATTTAAACTCGTGACCTAATAATATTAACATGTCCAATATAATAATATGTGAATTGAGAAAATTGTTGATAATATTTTGACAACAGCATGACAACGCATTCCGATGCAAAAAGGTTGTAGACGATCTACACTTACCATCGGAACCCATGATGTTTTGTCATTGTATTTAAAATTCTAAATACTAAGCAATAAGATCTACATTTCTATAGCTGTAACAATCGGTTTTAGACGTTTGTAGGTGAGTCGTTTCTGTATCAATATTATCTTTGTAACTTATTTCAATAGTACACCTAGATGTTACCTTTATACCTAAGATTATTACTGTAGAACACTTAAAGCCCATTTACACGGGAGAGTTTCTCGCCTCAAATATAAGAATATAGTAAGAATATAAAAAAATTGTTTGAACATTTTTCAGAACACGATAGTCAATGGCGGTTCTGTCATGCGATACTCGCATACGATTCTCGCCACGATAAACTCTCCTCGTTTAGTTAGGGCATTAAAATCTGTACATTTCTCATGTTTCATACCTGACTTCGTTATAATATATTTGCTATTTCTGTAAGTATGCTTAATATCCAACATTCCGGGTGCGAGCTTGTTGTCTGTCCTGCCATTGTGTGATAATTTAACTAATATGTGCAGTGTTTTTATCTTTCTATACAATTTGGCAATATAGTAAAGTCGATTTATACGTCTCAATTATCTGAGAATTTTGTTGTCGAAATCATATACTTGGAATAAAAAAATGTAAGACACAATCTGTGTAATAATCTGTGTAATAATGTAGGTTTCTCAAAACGATGGTAAAGTACGACAAGAATAAATACATTATTACTTAATTTATCTATCATTTGTATTTAAAATGCATGTAAACTTACTACTAAACTGAAAGCATTGTTCGTTAACAAAATAAAAAACCGCTGAAATTACCACTTTAAAAAAATATATGAAAATCAAATTCTGAAGTTAAAGTAGTATGCCATTACAATTTCATCTACCGAGCGCGGCTCTCAGCTCTCACTAACATAATGATTTAAGCCGTATTCATATAATGAAGTTGAAAAGTTTGTTCGAACGCGCTAATATCTAAAACTACCCGACGAAGTTGAAAAAAATTCTATGCATTCGATTAATCTGTTCTTTACAAAGGTCCTAGTAATTTAATTATTTTAATACAAATCTTAGAAGCAGTGGAAGAGGAGGAAATTATTTGTATAACGTGCTTCTGGTCAGATTTATTTTAAATTTGGAGTCAATCAGTGTTATAAGAAATATACAAAAGTGTGCAGACATAGCAAAACATGATTAATGGTATTCAATATCTTGGTATTTGTGTGTTTTGTCAGAAATGTCATCAATTTAAAAATAAATAAATTTTATCAACTTGTTTATTGCATTCAATTTGCATATTATAATTTATGAGACGTATAAATCAGCTCAAACGAACATTACCTAGTACAGTGATGAGACTAGTATGTAAATAATGTACTTAAGTTTATTTATTGTAAATATTAAATGTAACTTTGTTGTGATCTTAGAGCGGTATAAAATGTATTTATAAGAGCGGGGCGCGATTACGCCAATGTTTCTTCGAACATTATAGAGAATTAAAATGAGTGAGAATTATGACGATGTTTCATTTGAGATATTTAAGGAGAAAACCCTTTTACCTATCCTATTTCTAATATTTAAATATGTCTTTATAGTAAAGTAAAAATATAATTTGAAATTTTACGGATAGACCTAATATAATTATCATATTATGGCAGCTTCTTTGCCGTATCGACTAAAATTAAAATTTAAATTTCAAGTATCTTAATTCTAATTATCTAATTATGCGTACCCCGATGGCGTAATAAATTAGGCAAAGTGATATTGATTTTTTCCAATCATTGAATCAAGAATTTGTGTCCGATATATTGTTAGCATCACACAGTGGTACGAAACACACAAGGTTCAATGTTGGTGTCCTGATAGTACCACAGCCTATCCCTTCGGAGAAAAAGTCGTAAGTTAATTATTATTAATTTAGTATCTAATTATAAATTTTAATAATTAATATACTCTAAAGTAATTACTGTAAATAATATATAAATAGTACAACCATTAAATAAGATCACAAAATCCCACGCGCCTGATACTTCAAATTAACACGTATATGTGTATTTGATAATATAAAAATTGTAGGAGCTTTAATAATTTTATTTTCTTAGAAATTGAAATAGGAATCCATATTTATTTTTAAATAAGGAATAAATAATTCTACCGCGCCCTTTCCTTCTTCAAAACATTAGACAGGCTCATGAAAATTAACGTTACTATTGAATAATTTATTACTTTTACAAACTCTTAATTCCTAAGCCTATAACTCTTATTTAAAGAGCTTAAACATTAAAGTATGGATGAGAAAATAATATTCTATTAGGCACGGAAATATGAACTTGGAAGGCGGCCATTTTTATTCTCTCTCTGTCTCTCTCTATCCATTCTTCTTTAGCCTAAGGAAGTCGACTGCTGAAAATAGGTCTCTTCGAAGAATTAGCTTTGCAGGATGTCGCTGGATGCAGGCCGCTACCAACTACCAACAGGTCGATGTCAAGAGTGCAATATAAAAGTGCTAGAGAAATCCTAGCTCAATTAAGATTATTTTTCATAGTAGTTCAACTGCAGTGATATACTAATTACGAACAAGAAGCGACTGCGTTTTACGACGAAAACATTTTCATTAATTTTGAATGATTCGACATAAAAAACGGTACAACATAAATAGAAAATTTGGGTAGGTAGTTTCATCTACTCGCCAAGCTAAACAAGCTAATTCAAAATTACTAACATAGTTTAGGAAACCCCTAATGGTGACTCATATTAAATGTGGTTAGGTTAATGTAACGTTACAAGCTGTTGAGTCAAACTAACATAAGCTGTTCGACAAGCTAAACAAGCTAATATGAAATCACTAACACATGGGTCACTGATCCCTAGTAGTGACTCATACAAAATGTGGTTAGGTTAGTGTAACGTTACAAGCTGTTGAGTCAAACTAACATAAGCTGTTCGCCAAGCTGAACAAGCTAATACAAAATTACTAACATAGGTTAAGGAGACCCTAATGGTGACTCATACAAAATGTGGTTAGGTTAATGTAACGTTACAAGCTGTTGAGTCAAACTAACGTAAGCTGTCTGACAAGCTGAACAAGCTAATTTAAAATTACTAACATAGGTTAGGAAACCCTTAATGGTGACTCATATTAAATGTGGTTAGGTTAATGTAACGTTACAAGCTGTTGAGTCAAACTAACATAAGCTGTTCGCCAAGCTGAACAAGCTAATTCAAAATTACTAACATAGGTTAAGGAAACCCTAATGGTGACTTATACAAAATTTGGTTAGGTTAATGTAACGTTACAAGCTGTTGAGTCAAACTAACATAAGCTGTTCGCCAAGCTGAACAAGCTAATTCAAAATTACTAACATAGGTTAAAGAGACCCTAATGGTGACTCATACAAAATGTGGTTAGGTTAATGTAACGTTACAAGCTGTTGAGTCAAACTAACATAAGCTGTTCGCCAAGCTGAACAAGCTAATTCAAAATTACTAACATAGGTTGAAGAGACCCTAATGGTGACTCATATTAAATGTGGTTAGGTTAATGTAACGTTACAAGCTGTTGAGTCAAACTAACATAAGCTGTTCGACAAGCTGAACAAGCTAATTCAAAATTACTAACGTAGGTTAAAGAGACGCTAATGGTGACTCATATTAAATGTGGTTAGGTTAATGTAACGTTACAAGCTGTTGAGTCAAACTAACATAAGCTGTTCGCCAAGCTGAACAAGCTAATTCAAAATTACTAACATAGGTTAAAGAGACCCTAATGGTGACTCATATTAAATGTGGTTAGGTTAATGTAACGTTACAAGCTGTTGAGTCAAACTAACATAAGCTGTTCGCCAAGCTGAACAAGCTAATTCAAAATTACTAACATAGGTTAAAGATACCCTAATGGTGACTCATATTAAATGTGGTTAGGTTAATGTAACGTTACAAGCTGTTGAGTCAAACTAACATAAGCTGTTCGCCAAGCTGAACAAGCTAATTCAAAATTACTAACATAGGTTAAAGAGACCCTAATGGTGACTCATATTAAATGTGGTTAGGTTAATGTAACGTTACAAGCTGTTGAGTCAAACTAACATAAGCTGTTCGCCAAGCTGAACAAGCTAATTCAAAATTACTAACATAGGTTAAAGAGACCCTAATGGTGACTCATATTAAATGTGGTTAGGTTAATGTAACGTTATAAGCTGTTGAAACAAACTAACATAAGCTGTTTGCCAAGCTGAACAAGCTTATACGAAATTACTAACCTATGGGTCACTGATCCTTAGTAGTGACTCATACTAAATGTGGTTAGGTTAATGAAAAGTTACAAGCTGTTGAGTCAAAGTAACATAAGCTGTTCGCCAAGCTGAACAAGCTAATTCAAAATTGCTAACATAGGTTCAGGATCCCCAATAGTGACTCATATAAAATGTAGTTTGGTTAATGTAACGTTACAAGCTGTTGAGTCAAACTAACACAAGCTGTTTGACAAGCTGAACAAGCTAATTTGTAGTTACTAACACATGAAGGAAACCTTCAGGTGACTCATACGAAATGTGGGCAGGTCGTTTTTTTCTTCTAGAAGTGATTCACTGCTGGGCAAAGCCCCCCTCCTTTCTTTTAAAATGTAGTTACAATAATGTAAATGTAAAATGTGTCTATCGACGAGAGACAGCCGTTTTTCGTCGGTGGTTAGCTAGTTGGTCGGTAGTTGGCTCTTTCTGGAATGTTCTGCATTTACCATCAGGTGCAATATGATCACTATGTAGTGCCATTATAAAAATAAACTATTGATGGAACCAAAGTGTCCAACAATCTGAAGTATACAAGCTTACAAAACTTGAGCATCATCGTAATTAATAGTCTCACGTCAGTTCGTTGGAAAAGTGCTCCTTAGGAGATAATTAATAAGAAAGACTACCTCCGACTATCTGAGATGAAATATTTTCATCTCAGCTGTCTACCTTTTCTTTTCAAAGTAACGTGACAGTAAAATAGAAGCGCGGCGTACTACAAAAGCTTTTTAACATTAAAATATCTTGGGAATATTTTAACTTCAGAAATATCTCGACATTTAATGTGACACATTGTTATTCATTCTTAAGAGAAATCCATCGTATATCATGTGTTTCTTGCAGGGGCTTCGCTACACAGGTTTAGCTCGTACTCTGATTTCGAAGAGGCCGGCATAATAATGTAAACATGATGGAGAAAATCACCTTCCTTTTAATAGATATTCTATGTGGACTGCATCGCACTTACCATATTATGCATGTATAGTATTTATCGCGCCAGTGTCTTAAAAAAACTGCCAAATACGTTTGATTTTTATCGCAAGTAATTTTGTAGTCTTTAAAAATTTATAAGAAACGGGAGAAGGAAAGCAAAAATCATTAAAGGTCCAACAAGCGTGTATACTAAGCAAAGAGAAACCTACACTAGATTTTTCTTAAACATCGATTAACCGAAACCAATTATTGTGGTCTCAACAAACTTCAAGTACCTACCTACTATTTTTCTTCCATTTTGAATTAAATTTCAGTTTATACCAAATAGAAAAGTTTTAACGTCATAATAAGTACGAAATATGTTGTTTACCGATCTCAAATTTTCATTAGCTGCTAACTTTATACTGAGTATGAGCAAGTTCGGTTCACTACGTGGCGTCACCTCGACATATTATGGATGTCTCAAGGACATTTTAAAGTGATGTATTTACAACATTCCAACTCTTTGACAGTATCTTAAAGTGTATCGTTGTGCCAATAGAGGTTCTCTGGAATATCTAGGGCAGTTTGATCAAGACGGGTATTGCACTATTCAACTTGATTATTATTGCTTGTTACTTATTACTGTCTTGCAGAAAGCTGGTGTAAAGTAAGTTTTGTATTTCAAAAGTTACACTTTCGTTTTGTTTCCTCGTCTTTTATATCATAGACATTGAACAGGTTTGACTAATACAATTGCCTTTTCTTTTTTGTTTTAATCTAAGCAGTAATGAAAAACTGTTCGAAATATTGCTAGATCTGGAAATTGACAAAATAAACCGTAGTTTCTACAATTAATCACTAATTACTCAACTTTCAAAGTATCTAGAGAAACAGAGTTCTGACTTATATCATAAAAAATTAGACTCACAATTTTTCAATAAATAAAAAACAAAATAAAAACTGAATCCCATCAATTTATTCCAGTAAGCATGAGGCCTCCGTCGACCTCGATACAACAGCCAGTGACGAGCCTAGCATTATCACTCGCAATGAAAATGACCATCTTCGCAATATCTTCGCCTTTGCAGAACTCTCCTAAAGGGATCTTGCTGATGAACTTCTTGTAGGTCTTATCAGATAGTTCAGGTTTCCCGGTCATCCTTTCGAAGAAACTGGTCAACTGGAAAGAAAAATGAATAAATAATACATATAGGTACATAAACTCACGCCTTTTTCTCAAACGGAATAGGCATAGGTGCAACCCACGTTTCGACTTTTATTTCCGTCTTACGATTTGATAGGGGGCAAGCCAAAATCCTGCCTCCGGGCTGATAATGAACAGAAATATCCAATATCACTTTACCCGACCCGGGATTGGAACCCGACACCACCAGCTTTACAATCATACCGTAGTATAACTGCGCCACCAAGGCAGTCACTAACCGCCTACTTCATGAAATCATGTACACACACAGATAAGCTGACGTTTATGTCGCCCATCGGGAAGACAGAGGTGACACGAATGGCTTCAACGGTTTGGTGAACTTATTTCCATAAGAAAATTTGATGTGCCTATGCATACGTTAGCAAAAGTTCCAGTTCTAGGCAACACGTGTTTTTTTTTAAAATGGAGCCTTTTAATATTTGATTTCGTACCCTTATAGTAATTTCACATTCCTAGCCCATAATATTACAGATTGTATGGTGAGACCTAATGGTATGTATATTGTATGATGAGAGCAAATGGTAGACCATTAGATCAGTAAGCTAACTACTTTTAAAACATCCACCCACATTAAAATGCTTACTTATTGAATAAGTTAAACGATAGAATTCACAAAATAACTTACAGTAGCTCCGGGAAGAATTGCGTTGCATCTGACGCCTTTAGGTGCAAGCTCCAAAGCAACCAACCGTGTGAAGTGATTAAGAGCAGCCTGAAAAAAAAAAAGCCTCGGTAATAAAGAAATACATTCATTCAGGCAAATACTATGCCCCTTTCAAAAACAGTAAAAAGTGAGACAGACAAAAGTCTACAGGTCACAAGATAAAATCCATATTATTAGCTGGTTTCTTGCAGAATCAATGCCAATACACAAACAGCAATAAGTCCACCTGTATACTGATTGCTTTATAGAGATAATAAAATAAAAATAAACAAAATATGTTCGCCAAATAAGTCCGTGTCCAGAATGGGTATCATAAATTAAATTGCTTTGGTTTTGATGGAAATTTCAATGACTGGCTTACATAATAAAAGTCGTTGCGAATGTGAAAATAATTTACATTATAACCATTTACCTTAGTCATGGAATATTGTATGTTCCCCGAAAATACGGTGTTTCCAGCAATGCTTGATATGTTAATTATATTTCCTTTAGATTCAATGAGAGCTGGTGTAAGAAGTCTAGTGAGATCGTAAATAGCTCGAAGATTTACGTTGAATACTCGGTCATATTCCTTCATATCTGTATTCTGTATAGTGCCCCAGACTCCGATACCAGCGTTGTTGACCAGGATGTCTACTCTGAAAATACATTCATAAAATTTAATGTTATGGTAAAATAGATACTATGCTGTGGTAATAGAATTCACAACCACTGTGTATACTTGTAGCTTAAGCTATCGATTTTTTTTTATTGTTAAGGTAGTAACGCGTTTTTTTTTAATTGTCGCCAGGTCAATTTTATCCGGATATACTGCTGTTGGTAATTGCTTCCAGAGTTTTACAGTGTGTGAAAGAAAATGTCGGGAGAAATGGCCGAATTGGAAAATTGTTTAAAGTAAAAAAAAAGTTTCAAGAGAGATTTCAATAGCGTTGTGTACAAAGGGTATCTAAGAATCTAGAATGTTATAAATAGAAATGTCCGATAAATAACGGACAGCTATGTTCAACGTTTTAATAAAGCCTTGGGATCTGAGATATACAAAGATGTCATCGCTCTGGAGATAGCTTTGTAATAGATTTTATGAAATGTAACAGCATAGAAAGCAAGTGATAGTTGGATTAGTTCAGTTATATTTCTTTACTGGCAATTTGATTAATAAACTATTAAATTAATGAATGCCCGTGAGAATATATTTTATTATCTTGTTGTTTGTTTTTTGTTTGACTTAGATTATTTTATTTTTTGTATTGTATTGCTAAACTTATTAATTTTAAACCTTTTTATGTTATAACTTTATTTTAAGAGACTTTAAATGTAGCATTTTTATACCTTATATTGTTAATAAAATTCTTATTATTTGAAAATCACTGTTGGGTTGTGGTACATGCCACAGCCCAAGATTATGTTGAATAGTCACCTACATATCACAGCCACGATGTGCTATGTATATGTACGTAATATCCGTTCTTTCTTATTAATTTGTTTTTGCTAGCTAATGAGATGTGCGTCATTTTTCTAAGCTTTATGACTAATTCGCTTATTTTTCTTTCTTTGTTTCTCTATTATGTTCGGTGTAATTGACAGATCGATGGATGTAAGATCTTCGTGATTCCAATCAAATCTGTTACTTCAGTTTCCTTTTACGATCATATCAATTTCCTGTAATTTAGTTACTATTGGTTTTATGCTACACTAACACTGCAATAGATCTGGTATAATATTTATCGCTTCAGCGACCATCATATATCTAAGTTTTACGATTCACCGGACGAACGTAATGGGCTGAGATTAGATTTGTGGTGTCTCGATCTAATTACTCAAACACAAAGTTCGGTAAAATATGGCTTCAGCCTTTGTTTAGGCAATTACTCTACATCTCTCGTTTAGGGGAACAGACGTATCGTAAAGTGGTTACTAATTGAATAAAATGGTAAAGCCTTGATGTAGCCCTAAAGTTACAGTTCAAATGGTTCTACTCGTTCGGAACAATACCACTGTCTCATAGGATACGAAGGCGTTATAGATGCAAGGTATGAAGTGAAAGGAAAGTTAGGGAAGATGGTGGAAAAATATACCAAATAGACTTTCCTTTTTAAGTTTTAAGAATATCTCATTTGTATAATATATAAGGAAATTACATTTCTTTAATTATCTTTGAATTTACGCATTGCTCGATTATTATCGGTAAAACAGGAATAGTTTGCATTAAATATTAGAGAAACGGCGTTGTGTAAGTACGGACGTCATCGCAGTTCTAGCAAAATTGTGTATCAATTTCAAAGATGGAAACATCCAAATATTAGTGACAAATAAAGAACTCAGGTAGAAAAGAATCGACAAATTAATTATTATACTTTAAATGTCGTTTCATAAGAAAATCCAGCAACTTACTAACTCTCTACAAATGTTTAAGATGTCGACAACCCACAACAAGTGACAAACAAATTATGTAGCTATCTTTATAAAAGGGATTTGAAATAAATTAAAACCAGAGACCATGGAAGAGATAATTTTGAATTTATATGAGTTTTTCAGAAACGAAAACTGTACTTAAAGCCTTATGCAACACTAACACAAAACAGCTTTAATCTAAATTCTTGAATAGCGTGTTGTTTCTTCATTTCCCTACGGTCGCATTCCAGCACAAGCTTTAGACAACAGTACCGCAATTATTTCTTGTGGAAATATCTCTCATAAATACAACAGAAGCTATTGGAGTTTTCTCTACAACTGGGGCAGTTAAGCTATGATTAACTATTGCACTTAATATCCCACTAGAGGATGAAATACTAAGGAGCTAGCTGAACAAAGCTAAATATGTAAAAGAAATTTTAGTAAAAGTGATTTTGTTTAATTTCTATGAATGGCGAGACAAGTATTACATTCGCCTGATGGTAAGCGATACGATCGCTCATGGACAGTAGCCATGGACACCAATGAATTAGCAAGCAATGCTTCTCATTTCATTTCACTCGCCATCCTGAGACATAAGACAACAATATTACGGCTCAATAGTCCAATAGTTACTCTAGCTACAACGTCCTTTAAACCAGAACACAACAGTGTATTTATACTACTGTTTGCAGTGGGATCTAGCCAGGCGGCTTCTCACATATGAGAGACCTCTCACCAGTAAATACTTAATTATTTTAAATGTAGATCCAGTCCTCCAATAAACACGTGTAACCGTGTCTAATGAAACAACAATAAAATATAATTAATAATAATTTAAAATTACCATGAATGATAGAAAATAATAAATAGCTGATGTATGTACGTAGAAGAAGCAAAAAGGACATTCAATTCCTTAATCCCGTGAGATAAAGGTGTAAATGTATGAATACAAAAAATTAATAATACTTACTTTCCAAAGCAATCCAAGGTCTTCTTAACAATCTCCTCGCCCGCTCCTTCCTTAGCCAAATCGGCAATGATGGCCAGGGGTTTTATCCCTTTTTCCTCCTGGCATCGGTTGGCAACTTTCTGCAAGTTGTCCTCGTTTCTGCCAACAATGGCAAGTTTAGCTCCACACTTGGCAAAACATATGGCAATGGCTTCACCGATCCCAGCGCTCGCTCCCGTAATCAGCACAACTTTTTCACAGAAATTCACTTCCATTTTAAAAATTTAGTTGGAAAATTTTATTCTATTTGAAGGATAGTTTTTCGAAAAATATTTTTGTTTACACAAGTAATCATTTAATTTTATGTAAAATAAGATATGTTTATGTGACTGAACGTTGGGGCGTAATGTGTGATAAATGTTAGCCAGGGTCATACATTCTGCCTTATATGTGCTAAAATTTGTGACGTCACTATAAAAATGCACATAAAATTAAATAGGTAAATATTTATGTAGTTAGTTTTATTGACTGCTGTGTCTGCTTTAGTATAATCATGTACTTAGACTAAGTATTTTTCTGTTTTCTTTTTTACTTAAATGTATTGGTATGTGATTTATAATAGACCTAATAAATAAAAAAACCTTGATATTGTGATTTCGAGTAACTCTCAGTTCAATGTAACTAATATAAGCGAAAACGGCTTTCATATTTCTTTGTAATTGTTTTTCTGATACACTGAAATGAGAAAATTAAATGTAAAACAGATTAATGTCATTTTAATAAATACAAACATTTCAAAGAAACAGGAAAATTGAGAAATTGAAAATATGCTCATTACATTTTAATTATTTATATCAAAGGGAATAAATGCACCGAATATTTACATACATACATAAACTCACGCCTCTTTCACAGAAGGGGTAGGCAGAGGTGCCTCGACAGCCACATTTCGCCTTGCATGTTCCGTCCCACGATGTGATAGGTGGCGAGCCCACCGCCACATCGGGCACAAATTCCCGACTCTGGGCTGATGATGAATAGAAAAATCCAATATCAGTTCACCTCTGAATTTTTGGAATCATGTGTGTTTTGCTAGGCAATCACCATGTACTATAATGGCGAGAGAAAACATCGTGAGAAAACATACATACCATAGCTGTATTAGCCCATTATATACGTCCCACTGCAGGGTACGGGTCTCCTCTACAATCGAGTGTACGATTGAGAATGGTTAGGCTTTATTATAGTCCACAACGCTGGCCTAATACCATAGAAAACGAAGCCAGGTGGTAGTTTTAGTGACTATAGACAAAAAGTAAAAAAAAAAAAACGCAACGATTCTATTTTTGTAATTTTTTCCTACCATGGTGTCATAAAGTGAACCATCGAATATAAATAAGAAAGTCAAATTATCTTGATGGGAAGATTCTACCGGCGAACTTTCGTTAAAGCTTATTCCCACTAACAAAAAAAAGTCGAACTGCCTTTCCTATAGAGGTTTCCCTAAAGCCTTATCATGTTGACAGCCCCTGTGGCGCAGTTGGTTAGACGCCGGCTATGAAACGAGAGGTTGCGGGTTCGATCCCCACACCGAGGTAAATGAACCAGAAGTACTTTTGTTGTAGTAGCTTGAGTGTTTGTGAGACCGAAAAATCTCTCGTAGTTTTTAATACCCACGGCAAAAGACTTAAACTTAGTGACTGTTATGTGACTATTGGGTGCATTTATGTATGTATGTAAATGAAGCTCTTTGAACCCTTCATACAATTAAGTATTATCAGTGGTGACAGCAATTTGCTTTAGGGTCTATGATACATGCTTTGTAGAATAAAACCATAAAACGTTAGCAGGGTATAAGAAATATTTAATATTATACTCGGGAAAATATAAATTGAAGCAATAGGCGTAAATTTCCTTTTACAGGTTTGTTATTCAATATTGTATTCAAGTGTAAATTGTAGTTCATTTAAAGTAATTGAAAAAAAAATCTTTACAAAAAAAAAAATATTTTTACAGAAATTTTAAATTGACGTTAAATGTCTCCGAAGGAGGCAGTTTTTCAAAAACAACTTATTAAGGCCTTATTAGTAAAATGTATGTTGATATGAAATTCGCATACAAATATACATTTTCCATAATCTTGGTCCATTACTTGGGTAGGTCAGACGGTATAAATTTAACCAACCATTAAGGCATATTTTTTCTTATTCTTCAAAAAAATTAATTTATGAAGTAAATATACCGTTTTCTAAGTTTAGTAGTTTAGGAAGCTCTGTGGATAAGCAATAAATCTGGCCTTGAACAACTTGTCTCTTCCTAAGATTCGAATATAGAACAATCTAGCAAGGGACACCGTTTTACCTATGGGGGCGTCCATTAATTA
Source organism: Hyles lineata (assembly GCA_030180105.1). Classification (NCBI taxonomy): domain Eukaryota; kingdom Metazoa; phylum Arthropoda; class Insecta; order Lepidoptera; family Sphingidae; genus Hyles; species Hyles lineata. Next base: position 3,346,245 of record JARJEE010000023.1, read on the forward strand.
CGTGAATTACACTTAGGGGGAGGGGTCTTAGCAAATATCAAAACAAATAAATATCTTACTGGTGGTAGGTCTCTCATATGTGAGAGGCCATCTGGGTGGGTACCACTGCAGTGTCTATTTCTCCCGTCAAACAGCAGTGTAAACGCACTGTTGTGTTTCGGGTTGAAGGGCATTGTAGCTAGAGTAACTACTGGACATATTGAGACTTAACATCTTATGTCTCAGGATGGCGAGCGCAGTGGAATGCCAAGCATTGCTATGTAATTCAAGGTGTTGTTTGGTTTTGCTACTGTTCATGAGCGGTCGTATCGCTTACCATAAGGCGAACGGCATGCTCGTCTCGCCATTCATAGCAATAAAAAAAAGTCTAATTTAGGGTTGTGAAGAAATTAAGCACAAGGAAGTGTAAAAATAGATTATAATACATATACTAAAATGATAATAATATACATAAACATAGATATGCTACATAATATGGATTAGAAAAATAAGTATGAAACTATATAATCTATATAATATATAAACTAACTATAATTTAAATAGACCATAAAAAATGAGTATAATTAATATACCGGGAATCTCAAGACTGCTACCGAAAATGAAGCCGGGTGGCAGTTTTAGTGACTACAAACACAATGCAAATAAAAATTTGTCTAAGAAAGGCGACAATGTTTTATTATCATTTTCTAAATATCGTCATTTTTGGGTGGTAAATCCGTAGTTTTTGCTAAAATAATAATTTAAACTCTTGTATACCTAAGAGTCTTTAGAAATAAAAGGGTATACACTATTATTTTAGGAAAAAAATGTATTAACTACCCAAATACGACCATATAAAAAAAATACCAAAAAAATTTGTCGCTTTTTTACAACATTTTCTGTTGCAATGTGTTTGAAGTCACTAAAACTACCACTCAGCTTCGTTTTCGGTAGCAGTCTTGAGATACCCTGTATACATAGAGTAGGTATAGTAAGACCTAAAAGAAAAAATGTAGATATAAAAAACGAAAGCAATTTTGTTATTATTTGCAATGTTACAAGCAACCCTAGGGGTAAGCTGATTGTAACATATTCCACAATTTTGAATTGGGCATAATTCTCAAAATCTGTAATAGCATTTGCAATGCAATTAGTGGCGAACAGACCAATATTTCATGTATATTAATTACTATTTTGTAATCTAATAAGGTTCTCCAGTTACACTAGGTATATCAAGACTGCTACCGAAAACGAAACCGGGTGGTAGTTTTAGTGACTACAAACACAATGCAACTAACAATTTCGCAAAGAAACGCGACAATTTTTTTTTTAATAATTTTTAAATATCCTCATTTTTAGGTCGTAAATCCATAGTTTTTGGTCAAAAAATAATTTAGGAATTTTTTGTAATGTATTTACTACCTAATATATTTACCACCCAACGAACATATGAAAAAAAATAAAAAAAAAAGTCGTCACTTTTTTTTAAACATTTTCTATTGCATTGTGTCTGAAGTCGCTTCAACTACCACCCGGCTTCGTTTTCGGTAGCAGTCTTGATATACCCTGTATATATTTGTATCAAAGGATGATACCTCTTAGCTCAATATTTTGTCACCCGCTTAGCTGCGGAAGGAAGTGGACAATTATTTGTTTCCAACTCCTCCTATTTGTTTTTTTTTCTGAGTAATTTCGGTGCGGGTTAAAGACAAGCTACTGGTAGGTCTCTCATATGTGTGAGGTCGCCAGTGTAGTTACCACCGTAATATCCATTTCTCCCGCCAAACATCAGTGTAAATGCACTGTTGTGTTTCGGATTGAAGGACATTGTAGCCAGAGTAACTACTGGACATGATGAAACAACTTCATGTAGGAATTCAATGTTATAAATAAAGATGAGTAGAATGAAATGTTAGACGAATGACCGATATGGAACGTGGTTTGTGTGAAAGAGATGACGCATAAAAGTACTTAAGATGGAAAGAGTTAGAGGATGAATGATTCAGATTTTGAAGTACGGAAGGTTGGAATAAAGGACTGATGAAGACCCTTTTTAAGATGAAATAAAAAAAACTACCGAACATTATCTGAACAATCTTTGTTTGATTTGACCCGAAACAGAACTTTTCCCACATTCATAGTATTTCACACTTATAATATTATTTTTTTTAGTAATACTCTTGTTTCACTAAACTATTGATTAACGTACATAGGTACATAATGTAATTTCTTGAATAGCATTTTACTTACTATAAATTGCTATAAATAATAAGACTACCAAAAACATACATACATAATCGTCACGCCTGTATCCATAGGGGTAGGCAGAGACTATAGACCGCCACTTGGCTCGATCCTGACATACTACTTTCACTTCATCCACTTTCATCAACCTTTTCATGCATTCTCATCGGTTCAGGGTACTTTTGACCTGACCCTTGTTGAGGATATCACCGATTTTGATGGTGTATGTTCGGTGAGGTCGACCCCTACCGACTCTTCCATCCACACAATGAAACAACAACAAAACGAAATCAACATATAATTTGTAAATATAAATTAAGTACTGTGTATTGACTTGTCATAAAAGCCATTTAATTGCCTACATGATCAATAAACTAATCTCATTTCATTTCAATAGGATAGTGGGGTTTGCAGTCATGATATTTAATCATTAAACAATATGTAAATACACCTTAGACTGTCCTTTCTTTCCCCTATTAGTATATCCATTGCCTGTAAGAAATTACCTTGTGTGATAAATCTATTACTTTTACTGTTATAATTAAGAAATGTCTTTATTGTATTTCTGTATAGTGCAAAAAAGTAAAGGATATTTTTAGTTACGGATAAAAAAATGCGCCAAATTAGTTCATTGTCCACATTTATTTGTTTGTAAAATTGTAAATTATTCTGTCATATTTTTATCTTAATATCATCGTCTTGTAAATCACAGCAATTGTATGTATGATAAGAATTTTCAAGATCGTATACACATCTGTGTTAATTTGAGGTAAACATACTGGGTATCTCAAGACTGCTACCGAAAACGAAGCCGGGTGGTAGTTTTAGTGACTACAAACACAATGCAACTAAAAATTTTGCTAAAAATGCGACAACTTTTTTTTATCATTTTGAAATATCGTCATTTTTGGGTGGTAAATCCATAGTTTTTGGTAAAATAATAATTTAAACTCTTTTATACCTTAGAGTCTTTATAAATAAAAGAGTAAACACTATTATTTTACGAAAAAATGTATTTACCACCCAAATATTACCATATAAAAAAATAACAAAAAAAATGACGCTTTTTTTCCGACATTTTCTGTTGCATTGTGTCTGAAGTCGCTTAAACTACCACCCGGCTTCGTTTTCGGTAGCAGTCTTGATATACCCTGTATATTTTAGATTTAACGTGATTCTCTCCACTATACCACAACTACACTGTACCTTAAAAACGGCAACATAAAAACTTTTGTTGAACCGAAATTTTAGTTTTCTGTGTCGTTCAAAGAGATAAATTGCCGAAAACATATTCTATTCCTCTTACCATCGTTTCTTATGACCTAAACCCGTGAATTTTAATAAATTAATTTGTTGAAGTGTATGCTCGTTTGCCAGAACTATATTGTATCGAACCAAATTGAAATAAGTAAAGGGCACTATCCCATAGTAATTCATATTACGAATAATTGTCTTTTATGTTTATAACAGGATCATGACAAGGTGTAGTGATCTTTAGACTCAAACACAACTTCTTTTAGACAAAATTCTGTATCAGCCCATCTGCGTCCCACTGCAGGGCACCGACCTCTTCTACAATCGAGAATACGATTAAGAGTGGTTAGGCCATAAAGTCCACCACGCTGGCCTAGTGCGGATTGGCGGACTTTACATTCCATAGAAAATACTATAGTATGCAGGTTTTCTCACGATGTTTTTCTTCACCGTCATAGTGTATGGTGGTTTCGGAGTCATGTGTGTATTGATAGTCAATCAATATACACAAGACTCTGAAAAGTCAGAGGTGTGCCCTGGGATTCGAACTCGCGACCACAGTCAATTTGTTGGCAACTGCGTCTGGTCCGTTTACAAATAGGCCACCGCGCACTTAATTATGAAAATGTAAATTGTGGCATACCGTAGCGATTTATAAGAATTTCTATGGTATGTAAGTCCGCCAACCCGCACTAGGCCAGCGTGGTGGACTATACGGCCTAACCACTCTGAATCGTACCCTCGATTGTAAAGTAGGCCCGTCCACTGCAGGAGTGGGACGTATACGGGCTGATACAAATACAGAAATTGTGGCGATTTTACATGGCCTTGCTGACAAGAGGATATAATATAATAAAACATAATCACCCATCGTGCAATACAATACGATTTATTTATTAACTTACCGGTCATCAATCCTGAAGATCTGACCCGACAAAAATGGTCAATTAGCACACTCTTGTGAAACACTTGTACCAAATTATCCTCAATAAAAAACAAAATCTATTGAATCGATAACAATATATTTTCCACGCGAACGAATGCCGTTTATAATTAGGTTTATGATACTAAAATTGACAAAACCACAAGAACGCTATTCTTTAAACTACCTACTTTAATACGATAAAAATATAAGTGTAAAGGAGATAGCCCATTAGTATAATATTGATAAAAAATATCGTTGATTCCGATACCAACACCGTTTAAAATTCCTTACTGCATTTTTATAGTTTGTCCTTTAAAGTTTTCCTGTTTATCCTGGGCAACAGCATTTTATAAAATAAAATAATTATCATCATATTTTACATTTTGTTCACAGAACCAAAGACACAAAAAATTATAATATTGGACTTCAATTTAATTTCTCCAAGAACTTCGAGCCGGGGTCACAATTATGTTTATATTTATGGAAAACATATATTTTTTCCTACAAAAAAAAGGAGGCAGTAAAATCTTCGCACCGATCCTAAATTTCATGGTAAAATGGGAAGTCTCCTTTACTAGCTTGCTAAATTCATGCATGCAAGTCGATATTGGGGATTCCTATTAAATATCACCCCGGCGCCTGAAATTTGTGCCCGATATGGCGATAGGCTAGCCCTCTATCAAATCGTACGACTGAAAATCACTACATAGTATAAAACATAGTCGCTTTCTCTGTCCCTATGTCCCTTTCTATGCTTAAATCTTTAAAACTACGCAACGGATTTCGATGCGGTTTTTTTAATAGAGTAATTCAAGAGGAAGGTTTATATGTATAATACGTACATATTATTGTAAAGAAATCTATATGCACCCGGGCGAAGCTGAGTCGGGCCGCTAGTATACGATAAAACGCGGATGTACTGTTGACTAACCTACCCATTTTGGGAAAAAGGCGAGAGATTTTGTATGTATGGAATACTCATCAGTCAAAGTAAAGGACAGTAAAATAAATTATTAACCTAAAACATATATGTAGCTGAACATAAAATCATGTATTACATAATACAGACACAAAGTAAAACCTTTTCTCTCGCATCTCTCAGTTAGTAAGATTATCGAAGCCATGTAGGAGGGATTCATCATACTCATCCTCTTTGTATGCTAATCCTTAAAGGTAATCAAGTTCGTGGTTTCAAAGATGCTTTGGTTGTAATGTAAAAATTAATTATTTATTCTTTACTACGCAGGTAAAACTTTATTTCTTTATCTCTTCATAGTAACACAATACTGGTATAATGGTGGTAGGTCTCTCATATGTGTGAGGCCACCTGGGTAAGTACCACTGCAATATCTATTTCTCACGCCAAAGTTCAGTGTTAGAGCACTGTTGTGTTTCGTTCTGAAGGACACTGTAGCCAGAATAAGAGCAATTACTGGACATATTGGGACTTAACATCTTATGTCTCAGGAAGGCGAGCAGTGTATTGTCAAGCATAACTTTGTAATTCCAAGAGTTGTTTGGTTATGCTACTGTTCATGAGCGGTCGTATCGCTCACCATCAGGCGAACTACTGTTTGGCGGGAGAAATAGACATTGCGGCGGTACCTTTCCAGGCGGCCTCTCACATATAAGAGACCTAGCACCAGTGATTTTACCAATAGTTACCAATAGATATTACCAATAGTTCCCACATAACAAAGCTTTGTACCAAGAAGTCAATCAATCAGTCAATAATAAAATAGAATTTAATATAAAAGCGGACATAATTAAATTATTGAAACAGCGTTGACAACAAACAACCGCTTAAACCAATAATTTTATTTCTTAGCTCAAGTTGAAACCGCCGTCGATTTCGATTTTGGTGCCAGTCACAAGCCTGCAATGATCACTTGCAACGAAGAGAACCATCTTGGCAATGTCTTCACCGTTACACGCTTGACCCATCGGAATACTGGGTTCGAATTTTTTCATCTCTTCTAGGCTCTTGTCATACGGAACACCAGTCATTCGTTGGAAGAACTCAGTGTACTGAAATAAAATCACATTATAAACAAATACACCCAACAGTCACATACATAGTTCCGACCCCACACTAAAATCAATTAAGTCTTGTATCGTAGAAACTATGAAAGAGTTTTCCCCTTGTCCATAAACACCCAGACCCGAAACAAATACTTGCGGGGCTCAAAAACATTTGTCTCGGTGTGGGGATGGGACCCGCGGCCTCTCGTTTCACAGCGAGTGTCTAACCAACTGCACCACGGAGGCTGTCATTATTATGCAAATATTTTCAAAGTAGTAGAGCCACGCTGTTGTCAGTCATGACTTAGTATGAATGTGCAGGCTCGTCCGGGGCGGTACCACTATCTCACAGGAGATCGAGGTGCAGCAACAGCTATACTGTCGCGTATAGATCGGTGTGTGGGATTGGCAGATACCCAATACCCTTTCCCTCTTCCCATTCTTTTTCCTCCCCACTCACCTCTCTATTTGATGGCCGGCGTTATGGATGATCCTAGGTGGCACTTATCACCTACCATCAGGTGACCTGTTCGCTCGTTTGCCGGATCTGTGCATTGAAATGCAAAATTAATCATACTACAATTATGATGGGACATTATAAAATATTCACAGAGTTGGATTCAAACAATACTAATTTCATAGTGATGAAATATTTTCTTCTAATTTTAAAGTAAGAGCGCATACAATTGACATAAATTTATACTGGAATGAAGATAGATTCGCCATTTAGTAATAAAAAGAGATGAGAAAGCAGTGATAAAATTCCTCAACTCAGCAATAAGCACAGCGAATTTTAAATTACAGGTATGAAAGGATTAATTTTTTCTTAGTTTTGAAATGTCTACTTTTGTGCCAAATTAAGTGTATTCGCGGGGAATTTTATTACACTACTTTATGCAAAAAAAATCTGCGGCTGAAGCACATAGAATTCTTGTCGAAACTTATGGTGACAATGTTTGTCGGATACGACATGCAGAAACTGGTTTTGACGCTTAAAAAATATTTATTTTGAACTTGAGGATAAAGAAAGTTCTGGTGGCACCTCGGAAAAATTGAAGACTTAAAGTTGGAGTAATTACTCGATCAAGGCCGATGTCAGACGCTAGCAAGAACTTGGAAAAAAATTACAAGTAGATGAGTCAACTGTTTCGAGAAGTTTAAAACTTTTAGGAATGATCTAGAAGCAAGGACACTGGGTACCGTATGAATTGAATCTTTTAAGTTGTAAAAGAAACAGCGAGAACTTATTCAAAGTCCTAATAGTTTTCAATTAAATCACTATTTTACTCATAAAACTTACTGTCGCTCCGGGGCTGATTGTATTAACTCGGACTCCCTTAGACGCTAGTTCCAGAGCGGTCAGTCTTGTAAAGTGGTTAATTGCTGCCTGAAACATTAAACTGAATTAAGCTGTCCCATAAAAATAGGTACAAAAAAATATCTTGCAAAGCGATACAGAAATAATAATTCTGTATCAGGATGAAATGTCTTATGAAATATGAGCCCAAAATTATATTCCTATTTCACTTATATATTAACATAATTTTATTAGCTTAATTCTGTCTTATCCATCTTTCCTTTTTATATTTTTTATCTGTATAGAAATTGATACATTGCAACCATTGGACCGGTCTCACACATCCGGAATAGATATCTGAATTCATTCCGAATGTGTGTCGTTTATTGATATTGTTTGGTATTCCGAGCTGTCTGAATTAATAATATGAATTCAGATAGCTATTCCGTATGAGGCCGGGCTTAGTCGATAATAATCAGTTTTATCTAGTCTGAATAATCTTAGTCGCGTGAAAGATGAAATATTCGCGCTTCTCATGATGACTCAGGATAATATATATATTATGTCATTGTGACTTTCTGCTTTGGCTATCATTACAATACCATTTAATAACACACATCATTTAATAAGGCTTTTAAAGCAATTTAAGTAATTCCTATAAATCGCTGTGAATAATGGTTTCTTAGATTTAAATGTCGCTTTTTCTCAGATTGTTTTTTCATCGTAATAATGCGTGGTGATTGACTAGCTACCAATCAAGAACAACACGTACTTCATATATTATGTAGCTGATATCAACATAAAGAAATAAATACAACCAACCACATATATAGTCCTGACCCCACATTAAGATTTCGGTCTCACAAACACCCGGACTCGATACAAATATCAGTGCTTTGCACAAACATTTGTCTCGGTGCAGGGATCGAACCCGCAGCCTCTCTTTCAAAATTAGCGTCTAACCAATTGCACCACGGATGCTGTCACACAATCACAACCAAAATAATCACTAATTTAAGAACTTACTTTAGCCATAGAGTAAGGTACAGTACCGAGCTCGATTTTAGTTGCAGCAACACTAGAAATGTTGATGACATTGCCTTTACTCTCAACGAGAGCGTTCACCAAAAGCCGAGTAAGGTCGTAAACAGCTCTCACATTAAGATCAAATTGGTAGTCGTATTGCTTCATATCTGTGTCCTGGATACTGTTTACATAAGCCATCCCGGCGTTGTTTATTAGGATGTCCAACCTGAAAATACATAGGCAATTGTAATAATACTAATATATACAGGGTATATCAAGACTGCTACCGAAAACGAAGCCGGGTGGTAGTTTTAGTGACCACAAACACAATGCAACTAAAAATTTTGCAAACAAAGGCGACAATTTTTTATACGACTTTTTAAATATCATCTTTTTTGGGTGGTAAATCCATAGGTTTTGCTAAAATAATAATTTAAACTCTTTTATACCTTAGAGTCTTTATAAACAAAAATACAAACATTATTATTTTAGATAGTAAAATGTAGTTCCCACCCAAATACGACCATAGGAAAAAAAAAAGAACACAAAAAAAAAAGTTGCTTTTTTTCCAACATTTTCTGTTGCAATGTGTCTGAAGTCGCTTAAACTACTACCCGATTTCGTTTTCGGTAGCAGTCTTGATATATCCATTATGTTTTATTGTAAACCATGGCAACATATAGTTTTAAGTATACACACTTTAACGGTTATGTACAATGGGCGGCCTTATCACTACTAGCGATTTCTACCAGGCAATTGTCTATTGTATTACCGAATACGTCCCATTTGTGGGCACGGGTAAATTGACAATCGAAAGGTCAATTGAGAAGGGTTATGCCATATTCTGTCCCCCTCAGAAGCTTTTACAAATTATTTAATTACATAGTATTATCAACTAGGGTAAATAAAAATTTACAATTATGTTGCAACAATCGCTTTTACAAGGAACCATAATGACTTAGTTCCTCGGTCGGTGCCAATAAACATAAATATAATCGACATACAGTAAAGTAAAATTACTCATGTACGAAACAGCTATTTTTCAGAAGAGCGCTGGCTGCAATGTCCTTCAAGCTGAAACGCTACAATACATTTACACTGCTGATTGGCGGGAAAAATAGACTTTGTGGCGGTACCTACCCAGGCGACCTCTCACATATCAGAGACCTACCACCAGTAGGAATTTAATTAAATTAATATGAACCTAGAATACAGAAGCCATTATATTCATTTGTTTTGTCCAATTTGTTACATGGTTTATATTTACTAAATATTTTTTCAGACCGGCCAATAGAATAAGCTATTATTTGAATGGCTAAAATAAGATTCACGTATATATTTCTCCTCTCTCTTTTATAATTAAGGACTTTTGTTACATTTCAAAAAATCAAAGACATTTTCTGAACATGATTCCGTTCCCACTACTCACTTTCCATAATGATCCAGAGTTCGCTTAGCAATTTTAGCGCACTCTCCGTCCATAGCAGTCCAGATCAGCTATAACAATCAATGGCTTCAAACCTTTCTCCTTCTCACATTCACTGGCCACATCCTGCAATTTCTTCTCATTTCTTCCAACCAGCACTAACTTGGCTCCATATTTCGCGAAGTATATGGAAATCACTTCGCCGATGCCCGCGCTTGCGCCCGTCACAAGGACAACTTTGTTCGAGAAATCTATTTCCATTTTGGCTAACTGCTTTAATAATTTTAGTGAACTGATGGCTCGTGACTGTGCGTGGGTATTTATTGAACTGACTGAGATTAGAATCTTATCATAATATATCGAAGACGAAATGTTTGTTCATTTATTTATTTATTTTTGATATTAGGAGATAGGGCTTCTCTATATTTATATTTTAACTTCATATGACGCTGCAGAATCTTATCATAATATGGTAGCTTATGAAATTGTATTTTTGAATCTTGAATAATTATAAATATTAAAAAATATTTATTTCTATCTTTATCCTACACAATAGAAATAACTGTATATAGGGATAATATAAAAATAACAAAGTACAGATGGTGGTCTTTTTGTCTGGTATAAATTAAATTTACATTGAATATTGCAAATCAGTACGAATCATGTTTTTTCCAAAAAGATATATCGGGTCGATAACAAAATTACCAGTCACTGTGAATTAACTTATATTACAATATTTAAATAGATACATGGAATCATAGCTCTAATAACAATAATTACCTTGCAAAACATGAAATACTATTGATATAAGTGCAACGTATGTTCTGACTGCGTCGGTGGCTTAGTTGTACTAAGGTGCGCTTGCAAAGCTGAGGTCTCGGGTTCGAATCGATTTTTCTATTCATTATCAGCCCGAAGTAAGGAATTTGTGCCCGATATGGCGATAGGCTAGCCACCTATCACATCGTGGGACGGAACATACAAGGCGAAATTTGGATGTCCATGCACCTCTGCCTACCCCGTGCGTACTTGTAGGTATATAAGGTAAAGTTCACCCATTACGACAATCGAGTCACAGTTATGGTATTTTTATTTTTTATAATTATTCAAACATCTACTTACTAGATGCCGTTATGCCGGGATATCATAAAAAAAAAAGATCTCGTTCAAGCCAGTTTTCGGTGCAAGTTTGCATGGTAATGTAAATTTTAGTTTTGACATTCCCTTATTTTAGAAGTTCCGGGGGGGGGGGGGGGGGGGAGACACATTTTACCACTTTGGAAGTGTCTCTTGTGCAAACTATACAGTTTAGGAAAAAATGATATTAAAAACCTCAATATCATTTTTCAAGAACTATCCATAGATACCCCACAATGATGATTTGATGAAAAATTTAATTTTTTATTTTTAAATGTATTGTTTTTTTTTTATGTCAAAATATTAATACGGTACACAGAATACGTCTACCTACTAATAGAAGGTATAGTTCTTATAATGGCGGTGTAACTTCGTACATGAAAAATATTGTAAACGATTATTTTGATCCTAGCGCCACACTCCGGTGAGAACGAGAAATTATCGTGTAAGTAGTTTAAATGGAATTGTTAATGTGCCACTAAACCGAGAAATATGTTTTGTATGTTGATATTATAAACTTTCTTGATATTAAAAACAATTTCAACCTGATATTTGTTAAAATTACAAGAGGTTACGAAAGATACACATTTTTAAATATTTACATAACAAATATGAGATTTGCGCGGTTACCTAGCGCGCCCTCTGATGGCGAAATCAGGTCGAAAATTAAAAAAAATGTGGAGTTGCGTATATATCTCTGTATGCTTATAGTGTTGGCAGAAAGTGGCTGTGACATACGGACGGATAGACATGACGAAACCATAACGGTTCCGTTCTCCCTTAGAAAAAAGTATTTAGATCTCTCTCTGCGTATGTCTTGAACTCTCTCTTTTTCCCTTTCACAGTCTTTAGTCAGCCTTCCTTAAGGGTTTCCATTCCAATCTGACGATACACTCTACATATTCATAAAATGTCTGGCGATGGAACATTAGTATCCTACTGTTTGTTTACATTCTGAATTATTTTGTTGCAAATTACAATTAATTAGCTACTTCATTATGACAGTAGCTGAGCTTCGGTACCCTGTGTGATTTTTTGTGTATCAATGTCGCACAAAGGGTAAAAAAACCTCGAATTTAGAATGTTGATCAACCATTCCAGTGAGGCTATAACATAAGCATAGCATAAGGGCAAGCAAGCGAAGAATAATACTTATTTGTATTTATAATTTTTTATTAATCTATTAGAATTCGACCAAAGTAGCAAGTCCTTTTGTGCGGTAGTTAATATAGACTCTAAGATTGTAAAATCTCTGTTAACTGCAGTTGCAACGACATCTGTAAACAACTTCAGTGTAAGTGTAAATTACTTTTCAACTTCATCAAGATACTCGGCTTGAAACGATGTTTTGTTTGTTTTAACAGTTTCAAAACATAAAACGGTGTAAGCCCGGGATTTGTAACTATTTACACACAGCAATTGACAATTCCTCTGCACACTGCACACGGAATACCAGGCTTTCTGGATAGTTTACTGGTGGTATATCTCTCATATGTGAGAGGTCGCCTGGATAGGTACCACCGTAATGTCTATTTCTCCCACCAAACCTGTTGTGTTTCGGATTGAAGGATATTGTAGCCAAAGTAACTACTGGACATATTGAGACTTGACATCTTATGTCTCAGGATGGCGAGCGCGGTGGAATGCCAAGCATTACTTTGTAATTCAAGGCGTTGTTTGGTTTTGCTTCTGTTCATGAGCGGTCGTATCGCTTTACCATCAGGCGGATGGCATGCTAGTCTCGCCATTCATTGCAATAAAAAAAAAAATGTTGGGTTGCTATAATTGCATGTTATTATGATTTCTTTTAAGAAAACTATATTATAGGTCTGAAATTACGAAGACCTAGTTATGGTTTCAGGATGTCACTAGATTCAGCATTCAAGAGGTAGATGTTTGGCAAAAACTTTTATTCAGCAGTAGACTTCCCATACCTGTAGAGAGAGACATTGGAAATAAATAACTGATAAGCAAATTACCCCTAAATTGCCAATAACAGCTATCTGACAATTATATGCACATTTCAACAAGAGAAACGACCGTCATAGACAGCAAGATTGATAATGGTCTTATTCTTCTCAATTTGTCACAAAAATCGATGTTCAGGTTTGAGGTAATACTTTTATTAAATATATACAGAAACAATCAGAAAAAAAGGACAACAAACTAAAATTAGAGTTATTTATTAAAACCCAACAGGATGTATCTGTATCTGTATCAGCCCATATACGTCCCACTGCAGGGCACGGGCCTACTCTACAATCGAAAGTACGATTGAGAGTGGTTAGGCCATATTATAGTCCACCACGCTGGCCTAGTGCGGGTTGGCGGACTTACATACCATAGAAATTCTTATGAACCGCTATGGTATGCAGGTTTCCTCACGATGTTTTCCTTCACCGTTTTAGTGCGTGGTGATTGACTATCAATACACACATGACTCCGAAAAGTCAGAGGTGTGCCCTGGGATTTGAACCCGCGACCACCATGAACATGTTGGCAGCCGCGTCTGGTCCGTTTACCAACAGGCCACCACGCACTTGAGGATACTTGCACTTGAAGAGGATAGTAAATTCAAAATAGTTTTAGCCGCTGTGTCCAGCCTAAAGACGATTGTATAACACTTATTTAATGTGCTTCTAAACACTGCATCTCAATATCGTAACACATGTGAAATAAAACAGTAAATTTTAGCTACAAGGAAGTAAATAAACTGATAAAAAGATAGCCAAGCACTGCAACTCCGAGTTTCTTGCAGAAAAGGTGCAAACCAAAGGAAGCGTGGGGTCTAAACAAACAAAGCAATGTTTCTAAAGCAAAACAGGTTTCAAGTTAGAAAGTAGTTTAAACTCACGCCCAAGTTCTTTACAAATGCGGTTTCAGATAACGTAGATCTTACAACTTCAGAATATAAATTAAATGTTCGATAAGATTTGCTAGATTTTTTACTTGCTTTAAGGAGGGAAGTCGACAGTAATTTCCAATTATTTCCAACTCCTTCTAATTCAACTCTGATTGATTTCGTAGCAGGTTAAAAACAAGTTAGATATTCTCGAAGACTTGCCGAGATTCAATGTTCTTTGTAATTACAATGCGTGCCAATGTTGATCTTGGCTTACAGGAGTTGCAGTGGTTGGGATGAAGGCGGGACAATCACCTAAAAAGACTTGCTAGAAAAAGGAATCAAAAAGCATGTATACAGAATTAACTGAAAGTTGATGATCCAAAGAGTTTTTTTTTTATTGCTATGAATGGCGAGACGAGCATGCCGTTCACCTGAATTACAAAGCAATGCTTGGCATTCCACTGCGCTCGCCATCCTGAGACATAAGATGTTAAGTCTCAATATGTCCAGTAGTTACAATGCCCTTCAACCCGAAACACAACAGTGCGTTTACACTGTTGTTTGACGGGAGAAATAGACATTGTGGTGGTACCCACCCAGATGGCCTCTCACATATGAGAGACCTACCACCAGTAGTATGTATGGTCCGCTGCACTTGGCGCCCTAGTCTTAGCCCCAGCCTCTGCCTACCCTGATTGGACAAAGGCGTGTGTTTATCAATGTATATTTGGAAGAACTAAGTAATGCTAATATATCATATTTATTTAAATAACATTAACTCCGTCACAGCTATTTTTACTTTATTTATATATCGACCGCCTCTGTGGCATAGTTGGTTAGACGTCGACTGTGAAACGAGAGGCCGCGGGCTCGAACTCCGCACTGAGACAAATATTTGTGTGGTCTACAAGTGTTTGTCTAATGTCTAGGTGTTTGTGGGATTTGTGACAAAATTCTCTTGTAGTTTCAGTTACCCACGACCACAAGACTTAGTTTTATTTTGGCGTCAGAATTACGTATTGGACTGTTGTTAGAATTAAAAAATAAAATATTTATGAAAGATTTTTTAATTCGATAATCGCACACAACATGGGACTCCTCTACAATAGTAAATTCGATTAAGACGATAGTTCATAGTCCACTACGCTGGTTTAGTGTAGATCGGCGGACTTCATCACTACATAGTATATAACAAAGACGCTTTCTCTGTCCCTATGTCCCTTTGTATGCTTAAATCTTTAAAACTACGCAACGGATTTTAATAGATAGAGTGATTCAAGAAGAAGGTTTATGTGTATAATACGTGCATATTATTGTAGAGAAATCTATATGCACCCGGGCGAAGCTGGGCCGGGCCGCTAGTAAATCATAAATTATCTTGTGAAGATCTACAAGGCGTCCCACAGCTATGTCACATGTCACATAGAATTACAATAAAGTCGTAGAAAAGTTTAATTATTTATTTTCTCAAGTATTATAATATTAAATGTAATTCCCGCATGGTCTTTTATTTAACAAGCTATGTTATATGGAGAAAAATAATCCTTAAAATCGACCATTGGTATCGTAAAATTATGGGGTGATTTTTTATCGCATGATGGGTTGGCTTCCCGCGTCAGACATGCAATTATATATTTCACATAAGTCATATAAATCTTTAAATGCAGTTTCAATTGTTATTAAAATCAAAATGATATTACTTTCAGCAAAATTAACTATCAATAATATTGAAGATGTCCATGTCGCAAATCTGTGGGACACTCTGTATAAGGCTAAATGCGACGCGTGTTAACAGTCAGTGCTTCAACTTTAACAACATTGAATAATATTATTAATATTATTCCGTTATATTATATTTAATTTTCATGTTGATCTAAATTGTAATTCTGTGGATTTAACGACCATCCTTAGTAGCTGTATGATGCCCTACTCCCTTAGACAAAATAACAAAATGTAAAATCCAATTTTGACTGACTTGACTGCCTCGGTGGCGTAGTTGTACTAAGGTACGCTTGCAAAGCTGAGGTCTCGGGTTCGAATCCCGAGTCGGGCAAAGTGATAATTGGATTTTTCTATTTATTATCAGCCCGGAGTCAGGAATTTGTGCCCGATAACCTATCACATCGTGGGACGGAACCTACAAGGCGAAATGTGGGTGTCCAGGCACCTCTGCCTACCCCTTCTGGGAAAAAGGCGTGAGTTTATGTATGTAAAAACCAATTTTACTGAATAAAATTTTATTCATAATTTAATTAATTGAATTTTAGGAGAAGTCCATTGCGAATAAAAAACCAAAGTAACAACCACGATAAACAAAAACTTTATTACCAAATAATATTCGAAGATCATCAATTTACACTGAGAGAGGCTCCGCTGTCGACGGTAAACAAAACCCCGGTCACCAAGCGACTATTATCACTAGCAATATGAACTACAGCTTGGGCCATATCAGTTCCAGTACATATCTTGCCCATTGGTAGTCTCAGTTCGAATTGTTTCTGTATCTCATCACATTTACTTGCTGGTAGTCCTGACATTCTTTCAAAGAATTGACTTTTCTGTAATGAAAGGATAACATTTAATTATACGCTTAAAATAGCATAGTGAATCTTCATCTATTTCTCGATGTATGCCATTGCTTTTAGGTGTCAAACAATTAAGTCTTAAGCAGGTTATAACCAACAGCTATTCGCTATACTTTTCGGATCGTTTTCTTTAGCAATCATGATAACAATATTATTATTTATTTATTATTAAATTTATTTAGTGTATTGTATCAGCCCGTATACGTCCCACTGCAGGGCACAGGCCTCCTTTACAATCGAAAGCACGATTGAGAGTGGTTAGACCATCGCTGGCGTAGAGCGGGTTAGTGGACTTTACAAACCATAGAAATGGCTATGGTATGTAGATTTTCTCACTATATTTTCATTTTACTTCATCGTTATAATACCTGGTGATTGACGAATAATACACACGTGACTCCGAAACGTCAGAGGTGTGTCCTAGGGTTCGAACCCGCGACGCCAGTGAACATTGTTGGCAGCCGTGTTTGGTCCGTTTGCCAACAGACCACCACGCAATTATCCATTTTATCTGAATGAAATAATCTAAATCGTGAAATGGATGCTCATAATATTTCTATGTGGAATCATTAAACACATTTCTAATGCTGTTCTACAAATAATTACACTAATACAATTCCCAGTTCTGCTTTCACAACTTTACAGCAATAGAAAATACAATATTACTTACAGTAGCTCCCGGGGCGACAGCATTAACCCTTACTCCTCGGGGAGCCAGTTCCAAGGCGATCAATTTCGTAAAGTGGTTTACTGCTGCCTGAAATAGAAACAATATAGGTATTTGTTACATAATCAATCAAACAAAATTAATTTGAAATGCTTTGTAAAGTTTATGCGTCTGAAGAGGATGATAATAAATCAACTAGAAAAAAAATCATCGTCATTAGCAACTTCGTGAATAATTTTCTATATTACAGTTTTCACGTTGTTCATTTGTTCGATCAGCTTCTAATATTATTGACAAATGTGCTATACAGATTCCTCCATAAATTAAACAATCTTTGATATTAAACGTTGAAATAAACTGTTCAACATCGGTATCTTGCACAAATCTACACAAAGAATTGTTTCAAGCGACGTGCAATTTTTATTACGTCTTCCGTCCAATATACACGCTTAGTACTAAGCGTATTTCTAATATAGAGGGAGCGCTATCATACAATTGCGTCTTGAAAAATGTAGAAATTTTCTTGTTCGTAATATTGGCGCTCCTATATTAGTAAAAATTAAATTAATTATTTAGCAATAAACTGCTATAAATTCTTTTGCTTACCGAAATGATATTTAGCTATTATCTGTTTAAAACAAGTTTGAGTGGAATTAAATAGCCCCGAACTATTTATTTGTACTTTTTTTTCCAAGCAATTCATGTATGTTGGCCCTGTCAAATATCAGCCAATAGGAGGGCAGAAAAAGATGGCCCGACACCATAATTTTATCTTCCTCTACATTATAGATACTCTAAAGTATTTAGTTAGGTTGATGGAAACGACTCACCTTCGTCATAGCGTACGGTATGTGTCCTCCAAAGACTATACTACCCACAACACTAGATATATTGACAATATTTCCTTTAGTTTTTATTAGTTCTGGCACCAGCAACCTCGTAAGATCGTAGACGGCACGCACGTTCACATTGAAGACGTGATCGTATTTTTCCATATCTGTGTCTTGTATTGTGCCATCGACGCCGATACCCGCATTATTTACTAGTACATCTAATCTAAAGGATGAAGATATAAGAATAAGTTAGAAAAATATCAAAATCAAGAATTTTTAATGAAAAATTTATACACAGTGCGTATATTCTACTGTACAGAGCTACAGAGCTTACTTTTAAACACCTTTAATTGATAAATTTGTTAATTTTGCGGGAGAAAAATACATTGCAATGGTACCTACCCAGGCAGCTTCTCACATTTTTTTTTATTGCTATGAATGACGAGACGGTCATGCCGTTCGCCTGATGATAAGAGATACGACCGCTCATGAAAAGTAGCAAAACCAAACAACACCATGAATTACAAAGCAATGCTTGGCATTCCACTGCGCTCGCCATCCTGAGACATAAGATGTTAAGTCTCAATATGTCCAGTAGTTACTCTGGCTACAATGCCCTTCAACCCGAAACACAACAGTGCGTTTACACTGCTGTTTGACGGGAGAAATAGACACTGCGGTGATACCCACCCAGATGGCCTCTCACATATGAGAGACCTACCACCAGTAATCAGTATCAGTAACCACCAGTGAATCATTTAAAATACCTACTGTCCATAATGTTGCAGTGTCTTCTTAGCAATTATTTCACACGCTTCTGGATCAGCCAAGTCAGCGTTTATCGTAAAGGCCTTTACTCCCCTCTGTTTCTGGCACAGGGCAGCTACAGTTTGCAAATTCTTTTCATTCCTGCCAACCAGTGCCAATTTTGCACCATACTTGGCAAATTCAATGGCAATAGCCTCTCCGATGCCAGCACTTGCTCCAGTCACTAATACCACTTTATTCAGAAATGTTACGTCCATGTTTACTGTATGAAGACCAACTAATTACGATAGACTGTTTACATACATTTATAAAGTTTGTTTTTATTCTGAGTGATAAAATACAGTAGATTGTATGATAAATATCATTACAATATTATCCAACTGTTATGCATCGTCATTGTGATTTCATCAATCAATTAAGTAATATTTTGTAATGTCATCATGATTTATGCTTTTCTTGCAAGGATATTTTTCATATTAAAAATCCTTGAAATAAAAGAAAAAACACTTTTATATTTTTTTCCAAAAGTACTATAACTTCTATAACTCAACTCATAAAAAAGTAATCATTGTCAAATTTTAGCGCTTTCAACACTTACACACATATAGGCTGCATATAACTGTTAGAAACGTTCAAGCAAATCTTTGGATAATTTTATTGACATTATTGGTTAATAAAACTTATTTCCGCCTTCACAAATAAACTTATACTTTGTTGATCGGCTTAAACTGAGATATATAATAGGTATATATAATGACACATCCACATTGCAGTTACCGTTTGTAGAGCAACATTGTTATCAATTGTTATCACATGTTAGACAACATTACTGGCATTTAGTTTTCAGATGTTGCTGAATAACATTTGGAAACTTTGCCCAACGGAAAGTAACTGCAGTGTAAATGCACCATTATGCATAAGTTTGTATTACGCCTACTCCACGTGCGTATTGAAGTGCTGCAGATTAAAGATAATTACATATTTTGATATTGTTATTTTCATTCAATCAAATGAGAAATTGATTTTTAATCAGAAGATAAGATTTACTCATTACTCATCATGGACATTAACATATTACTGTACTGTTGCGAAATATAAATAAAAATTGGGTAATTGGGTTTTTCAATCGCACACGCACTAAGATTTATGATAACAGAGAGAAAATTACTTATTCGTTATTTTTTCCTCTCTATACAAGACTTGGTTTTTTTCTATACCTATATATTATACTGCGAAAAGAATTTGGCTTAGGTCACGGTTTGTATAAAAAAACAGTTTTTGACACGGTTGGACACCCTGTTTGTATAAAAAAACATAGTTTTTGAGAAAATATTTGAGAATCCTACGAGGCTTGCTCGACTTTAAAAATGGCTGCAGGTAGATAGGGAGAACGATGTGGTACTTGGGTAATTGGAAATATATTTTTCTATTCTCTTTTTGACATCACTGCCTACAACTAAGACTTTTCAGAAAATGTATCAGCAATAAAGTAAAATCCCCTTAGCTCATTTTCAAAAACTCATTTAGTTTGCGAACAGCAATGCAAATGAAACAAAAAATATTTGTCTGAATTTTAAGTCTTGCAACTAAATTAATGAAAGAAACCGAAAAATTGTACACGAAAATTGTTTTGAAAAATTTCGTGCACGCAAATCTGCTGCCTTCATTTTATGACGGAATTAGCGATGAAAATTTTGTGACACGTATTTAACTAATATTTTGAGATGTAACTAATTAAAATAAACAAGCTCTAATATTCTGCTCCCGACAATTTTGGTGAAATTTTACAGAGTATAAGTCCACGAGTGTGCCGCAAAACTAGTTGGTCGACTTAATATTATATTCTATGATACCTCATAGTACTTATTTCAGAAATTCTTATATTGGTTTTAAATATTTCTAATTCGGAGTTTATGAAATACAGTCACATTTAGAATTAAAACCGCAAAGAATAATATAATCAAAGAAACGATATTTTGAAACCAAGTAGACATTTTGCAAAGACGGAATTATCTGGCATTATCTGGAAATCTACTACACCGACCGCAAACCCTACATCCTGTTGTAATCCTGGCACAATATACGAGTATTGGTATACAGAAACCGCCCTGCGGCACCACACATGATGCTTGCATAATTATCTGCAGGAAATTGCTCTCAATGGGAATATCTACATCGTTGTAGGCACTTGTAAATATTTACATTGTACTGTTTCCTGACTTCTTGAGCTTATATCTTTATCTCCTTTAAATTATCCTTCCAGCAATGTGTATTTATTAGTTATTGGGTCAATAAAGCAATTTCCTGGCACAAAACAAAACTTTGACCAAACAGTTCACCAAATACATTATTTAAACGAAATCTGATTATGAAGAGATCCGAGAATTAATACCGACGCCATAAAATAATTAATGTAGTTGCCTTACACGTCTGCTGTGGAAAGATTAATGTTAAGCAGACTATCTATCGTCAAATAACTCAAATACTCTGTAACACAGTTAAAAAGTTACATATTTTACTGGTGGTAGGTCTCTCATGTGAGAGGCCATCTGGGTGGGTTGGGCTGGTGGACCACCGCAGTGTCTATTTCTCCCGTCAAACAGCAGTGCAAATGTACTGTCTTATGTCTCAAGATGGCGAGCGCAGTGGAATGCCAAGCATTGCTTTGTAATTCCAGGTGTTGTTTGGTTTTGCTACTGTTTATGAGCGGTCGTATCGTTTACCAACAGGCGAACGGCATGTTCGTCTCGCCATTCACTGCAGTAAAAAAAAGTGCCGACATAATCAAAATGATAAGCATAATGATAAGCATTATGAAGATTGTACAGAAAAGAAATGACGGCAATTCAATGATTTTTTTACAACCACAACTTAGAAAGTTTATGTCAGAGAAAATTTGGCGTAATCGCTTCTGTTGTTAGATTTATTGACGCATTATTTACATCAACGACAAGAGCCTTAATGGTCCTTCCAAGTATTTTTTGAGAGCTACTCTACAGATTTAATCAAGATAGAAGGTTTTTCGTCCGGATCGTCTTATTTTATTGAAGTACAACCATAAATTATCTGCCGTTATATAATTTCCGAATCCGAATAAAAATAAAAAATAAAACACAAATACCATTAAAATAAAACATTTATGTCAAAACAGTATTAAAGTAGATTGTAACATGAGGCAAATATTAATATTTTAAATTGAAGAGTGGGAGGGTAGTGGGGGCATCTTACCGTCTCTTTCACACGCGCACATTGTAATGCATATTAAGACTAGTGACGTCACTAGTATTGTTTTGCATCCATTTTCTTTTACCCCTACTACAAGATTTCAAATGTTTCTAACTTTTATAATTCTGAACGGATTTAGAAATTTTTTTTGTTTGTTATATTCTGAATATATACCTTTTGATAACTACAATAAAAAAATGGAATCAAATACCCTATATGTTTTGCAATGAAACTTCTGTATTTGTTGACTAATTTATTGAAATAAACTTAACAAATCCAAGTCAATAATCTATATCAGCGTGGGATGGAACACACAAGGCGAAACGTGGGTGTCTCGGTAGCACTTCTGTCTACCTCTTCTGGGAGAAAGACGTGAGTTTGTATATGTATGTGTAACAATAAAATTGTGTTTTATCACAAAACTACTTGGTTTTTTCTGTCAAATTTTTATATACCGTTAATAACGACAATTAAAAACAAGTTGATCAAATTTTTTGGTGTCAAGATCTTTTTGAATATTATTTTTTCAAGACGTATCATAACTTTTGTATCATTTTCGATGCAAATCACAATCATCCTTGCTTCCAATAGATTAAATAGTGTTTATTCAACCGGACTTGTTTGTGATAAAATTCAACGTAAAAGCGTGTAAAAAGTAAAATTTTCAATATAAATCCTTTAATATAATTCCCGATGCCTCACAACACGACGATGGCAAATAAACAAATTGTTATTCAGGATTTATGTGTAATTGGCCATTTTTATTACTTCACAGGTATGTACCCTTATGACTTATTTTACGACCTTCGTCCAGTTTTACGAGCTGTTATCAATAGCATCGGATCTTTTGAAATATTTGTACAAAGCATTTAAATGGGAATTCATGAAATTCTTTCGAAGATTCAGTTTTTTTTTATTTTATATCAACCCATATACGTCCCACTACAGGGCACGGGCCTCCTCTCCATTTCATAGTAGGCTTGAGAGGGGTTAGGCCATATTACAGTCCACCACGTTGGCCTATTGCGGATTTGCGTACTTTAAATATTATAGAAATTCTAGGAAATCACTATGGCATGCAGGTTTCCTAAATATGTTTACATTCACCGTTATAGGACGTGTATTGCCATCCAAATAGAAAACATGTTTAGAATAATATATCTACGACTACTGGAAAAATATATCTATTTTCATCATCCACACAATATTAACCTAGTCTTTTAATTTCAATACTACGAGACTGCCTCGGTGGCGTAGTTGTACTACGGTACGGTTACAAAGCTGAGGTCTCGGGTTCGAATCCCGGGTTGGGCAAAGTGATATTGGATTTTTCTATTCATTATCAGCCCAGAGTCAAGAATTTGTGCCCGATATGGCGATAGGCCCGCCACCTATCACATAGTGGGACGGAACATACTGGCGAAATGTGGGTGCCCTGGCTCCTCTGCCTACCCCTTCTGGGAAAAAGGCGTGAGTTTATGTATGTATGTATGTTTAATTTCAATAACCTATCAAAAGTGACCTTCATAACAAAGTTACTAAAACCGCGTCAGTAGTCAATAGGACGGGTGACAAAACTTCCAATTTTTTCGTTCAACTTTCAAATTACCATTCCATGAACAGTGCATTGAGTAAAAAATGGATAGGAACAGTAGGCGTCAAATTCAATCTACTGGTAACCTTTTTCATAGAACAAGCCAGAATAAAAAACAGATTGTTTGGCGGCATACTGATTTTTTAGTTGTTATGGATTGTCTTTTAAGAAATATTTTTCTTTTTAGTTACAGTAAGGACAGAACAATAAATAAAATAAATAAATACACCCAACAGTCACATACATAGTCCCGACCCCACATTAAGATCGAGTCTTGTGTCGTGGGTATCAGGAACTACTAGAGACTTTTCGGTCTCACAAACACTCAGACCTGAAACAAATATCTGTGGTTCAAACAAATATTTATTGAAATCGTCCATTGAAATAAATTATTTCCCATTACGAGAAATATTTGTTCGTTAAATAAAATGATTGATAAAAGCTTGAATAATATTACAATTTTAAGAAATAATTTAAAAAACATGTAATCAAATAAATATCCGATAAATTTATTGGCCGTTCCATGTTAAAAGCGTTGAAAACGTGTCCAAAGCTATTTACTCTATTGAGCTTTAACTGTTTAATGGGGCAGTATATTGAATTCCAGCTATAAAAGTTTTTAAAAATATTATTCCTATTTGTAATAATCACTCTGAAAAGTCTGTAAATGATTCTATGGATCACAAATCAAATACAGGGAATAAAAAATATAGAAACCGTATTTTTTTTTAAATATACCGGGTCCGAATGATTGTCCTTGATTACGGCACTATGTGAGTTTTTTACACATTTAAGATATAATTTGGCAATTTTTATTACTTGTAGGTACACATGATTGCTTCTCGTATGTATTAAAAAAAAATATCCCAGAATGTAACTCAATCCAATTATTTATGACCGTATTACAATCCAATTAATAGTTATCAATACAATCTCGAACAAAGATACAAAATTAGTAAAACAAAAAAATACAACATTCCTGTCGATAATAATTCGCCAAACAGCCAATATAGAAAATTGCATGCTCACATTTAGAATTATGTTACTACGACTTTTACGAGCAACCCTACGGCTGTAAATACCTATTTTTCTAATGGACTATATCTAAATTTGGGAATTGCCGATAAAACATATCGAAAACGACCCGAACGATAAAATTCTGTCGTTCCTAACACATAATCCGGTGATTGAATTGCTCCAATGTATGTTTAACTATTCGTATAAAGTACTAGTCACAAATGAAAAGGAATAGACGGTTTTTTATTTTTTTTTATTGCGTTGAATAGCGAGACGAGCATGCCGTTCGCCTGATGGTAAGCGATACGACCGCTTATAAACAGTAGCAAAACCAAACAATACCCTGAATTACAAAGCAACGCTTGGCATTCCACTGCGCTCACCATCCTGAGACATAAGATGTTAAGTCTCAATATGTCCAGTAGTTACTCTGGCTACAATGCCCTTCAATCCGAAACACAACAGTGCATTTACACTGCTGTTTGACGGGAGAAATAGACACTGCGGTGGTACCCACCCAGATGGCCTCTCACATATGAGAGACCTACCACCAGTAACCCGGTTTGAGTTTGAAAAAGAATAAAGTAGAAAGGTTTGGTTGAAAACTTCACTTAAACCTAAGTATTTGACATTATAAACATAATTATCTACCCATAAACATCTTACTGGATATTCCATGAGCCTCTTGAGATTGATAGGCGATTAGACCGAAGTCCATCACGCTGGCCTGGTGCGACATTCTAGACCCTTGAATTTTTTGTGACTACCTCCCAGATCTGTAAGATTCTTCATAAGGTTTTCCCACATCGTAAATTTTCAAGTCAGCAATGCCTTTAGTTTATACATAAAACTTCGGATTTGTGAGTCAAGCCGCTACCAATTTCACCAAAATTTCTTATTATAGTTTTAGTTTTCTTCTTCTTCACAGTCTTTACCATTCTTGGCAGAGGCTTAGGTGGTGGCTCGATTTACAATCCGTCTCCATTCTTTTTGCACAAACGCTGTTCTTGCGCATTCATGCATGGGACCGTTAATTGCAGCCTTTATTTACAGCCGCTGCCAATAAACAATCCCAATCCAAAATTTACCGTTTAAGATTGACAGCTCAATCTTTTTTCTGATACTATATTGCCAATAAATAATCAATCTCAGTCATGGATCTCAGTAGTGAAAAAACTATGGCAACATGGTAAATGACAAATCGAAAAGTAGAAAACAATCCAGATTGACTTCAATCTAATTTTTTCAATTGATTATTGGCATCGGCCGTTAGTCGGTACTACGTAATAACGCTCTATCACACGGTATAGTCTCATTGATCACGTTTTAGTTTTTTTTTCTTAACCTTTATCGTCCCCCTACTGGACATAGGTTTCCCTTCCCTTCCTCCACAAGTCTCGGTTCCAAACAATTTTAAGTCACATGAGCACAGAGGCATCCAGGTCGTCACTTTCTTTTGGCCTTCCGCGACGTCGTCGGCCATCGGATACTCATTGTTGTTTTAGCCACCGATCCAGATGCATTCGATCCAAGTTTTAGTTTACTTCGTTATTATTTATTTGTTATTGACAGCCTCCGTGGCGCAGTCGAACGCCGCCTGTGGGACGAGGGGCCGCAGGTTCAATCCCCGTATGTGACTGTTGGGTGTCTTTATTTATTTATTTTGTCTGTCAAACAATAAACAGGTGATACATTTTAGTACCCTGAACAAAATATATAAATCGAACTTTAAAACAACTAATGGAAATATTTAAATTTGTGGTTTAATTGGTACAAACGCATTAAAATTCCACACACATTATGTCAACCACAAAACGTGCAAATTGACGCTGAATCGATTCAAAAATCGCTCTTGCGCTATAATCGTGTTAACTTCCAAACCGCATTCAAATAGAAAACCCACATGCTGCAACGAATGAAAAATAAAAAACCGAACGCAAACAAAAGTTCTCACCAATTAAATACCTCGAAAATACGAATATATTTTTGTTTCGAGCACACATTCGAAGAATTGGCAAATATTGCGCCATGTGAGTCGAGGCTGAGTTCAAAAAATGCTGAATCTTTTAGCGGGAAAGTCATTAGGGAAGTGTTATTTGCTTCGTTTGTTTTTATTGCTGAGCTGAGTGCAACTCAGCTTGTGTTTTGTTATTCTCACTTGTAATAAGTTTAAGTACTCTTAAGTACATTTCTTGCTTCGGTGAATTGTTAATCCGCAAAGTTGTATTGTTGCTTTGAACCTGTTGTGTTTTTATGCTACACCGCAAAGTGGAAATACTGATAACCATCTCTCGCCGATAGACAAAATTAATACGGCCAAAAATTAGGATATAAACAAGCTGGACCGGGAAAGCAACATACCCAGGTTACTATGAGGATTTCTCAACCAATGAATGCAATGCTACTATCATTCTATCACCACCGTAACTTATTAAAATATATCTTATTAGAACTAAAGTTTTTGGCCGCAAATATACATACACTGTTGCTCCCGCCAAGCAGCAGCTTAAATGCACTGTTGTGTTTCGGACTGAAGGACGAAAAAGAAGGACAAAAGTACCCAAAGTAATACTGGACATATTGAGACTTTACATCTTATGTCTTAGAATGGCGAGTGCAGTGGAATGCCAAACATTGCTTTGTAATTCAAGGTGTCGTTTGGTTTTGCTCCTGTTTATGAGCGGTCGTATCGCTTACCATCAGGCGAACGGTATGCAAGTCTCGCCATTCATTGCAATAAAAACAAAAACAAAACTGCATAGATCGGTTCAGACTTATCGCGTGCAATAGTAAAAATCATCTCTTACAAACTTTATAATAATATTAGTATTAGTTGTTTAATATTTACCGATAATATCTGTGCAAGAATAAAAACTATCAAAATGTTAATATTGAAATAATGTATTACCCGCGAACAATATACGATTGAGCGGCTCTGAAAATATTATGACTCTTTCCTCGTATTGTTTTTATTTCCGATTCAAAATGGGTGCAATATAAAATATTAAATTGCTTTCGGCGACGGTAAACTCGTACCGTAATAGCATCGTGGAACCTCTTTATTAATGCTGTTATTGACATAAGACGTTGGAGTAAAGTAAATAAGTTCAATCTGTGAAATTGTTTTATTTTCTTAAATTATTATATCGTAATATGGAGAATGATTGAATCAAATATTCGTTGTATAAAATACAACATGAGAACATTTGAGTGATCTGTGGAACATTTAAAACGAAAGTGAATGTGTTAATAAAATTATCCAATTTAATCCTCGATGTTTTTAGACGTTATCTGCTAACAAATATTATGTAACTTTCATAAGCCTCTGACTCAGCCCATATACGTCCCACTGCAGGTTTCTTACTCACTTTCTTAAGCAAAGAAACAAAATAATGTACCTGTCATTTTTATGTCTTCAGCTATTAATTTATTTGTCGGCTTACATTTGAAATATTATCTAGGCCAAAGCTAAATATGTGCGTTTCTTATTTCTATACAAATAAATAAATAATTAACACCCAACAGTCACATACATAGTCCTGACCCCACACTAAGATCGAGTCTTGTGTCGTGGGTATCAAGAACTACGAGAGACTTTTCGGTCTCACAAACACCCAGACCCGGAAGAAATATTTGTGGGCCGCACAAACATTTCTCTCGGTGCAGGGATCGAACCCGCGGCCTCTCGTTTCTCAGGCGGCGTCTAACCAACTACGCCACGGAGGCTGTCAAAATTAAATCAAAAGTAAAAAAATACTAATTAAAAGTATTTTGATTAGTAATTACATTGCACAAGAGCGATTTCAGGCGACAGAATTTTTTAGACGATGTACATGTGAAACGAGGACAAGTACACACAAAAAGAAGATTGCAAATTACATACCAAACTACAAAATACAGATGTGTAGTGGATAATATCCACATATAATGCATGTCTCAACGACAGCGAATTTGTTACATGCTTTTACTAAAATTGCACCGTGGTAGTTAAAACGCCGCGCTTAAAGTTCTTCCTTACAAACGTTTGAAGCGTCGTTGTATTGTAAAAAGATGAAAATGCCAGGATTTTTTTTTTAACTGGCCTGGCATAGTGGCGGCATTGCACCTGATGGAAAGTGCCAATGCCGCCCAGGCAGAGTATCCATTGGTATCGGACGGCAGTCCCATGCCAATGGAAACAATTATGCCGGCCTGCTATTATATGGTAAACATACCTACAACTAGCGTTTTTGTAGTTTGTGTTACCAACAGGCCACACCACAATTCTAATCAACGTGCCAACATTATAAAACAAATTTAAAACTTAAAATATGCTGTTCACACCTGGCCGTTCTGTCACCTGTATATTTTATTCATAATCTTATTACGCCGAGGCTTTGTTCGTAAAAATAATTAAAAAGTACTGGCTTGTTTCCACAAGCTTTTTAGACCCGTCACATTGTTTCAAACTCAATTTTAATATAGTGTTATTTTAACAAACGAGCAAGCGCCTCTGTTTCTACATGGATAAATCTGGGTAAATGAACACAACTACAAAAGTGGCCTAACCCAGCGGGACTTTCCGAAAGGTTATATCACTTTCGCGCAGAGCTCCTCAGATCGGATGGTCTACTCTTAACACTCGATTTTATTTCTTTCTGCGAAAGCTAACATCATTTCGAATCAGCTTTATTTTCAGACCGATAAAGAAACCTTCAAGACAAGAACCTAGGCTTTCCTTGAATAGTGAAAGGCACGAGTAAATGAACAAACAGAATTGATATTTAGCTTCTTTTAACTTTATTGTAAAAAAACTAAAGGTGTGTACCAAATACTAGATCAATCAACAGGAAGGGGATCAAAACTTCAACTACTAAATTTTACCTAAACAAACAAACAAACAGGCAAGCTACATAAACTGTTTAACAACAAAATATTCCAACATGAAAAACAAATAGTATATTATGCTGTGTATATACAGACTGCGCGAATTATTCGCGTGGTTTTCGTGCGCGAATCGCCTCGCGTAAACAAGTATGGCGTGAAATTCGATTCAGAGTAAAACCGAGCTCGTAACAAACGTATAAAAGTGCCAAGTCGTGAATAAACTTGGCCTTTTCATGATCATCTTGTCGCCAAGTTTTATTTTTATTATTTTTCGTTATTACTGTTCATAGGACTGTATACTATGTAACTCGTTGACTTTATTTATTGCTACAGTAAATAAAACTTCTAGGCAAAAGCAAGAAATATTGGAGTTGGTACTCAGTGTAAGAAATTGAATTATTTTCGTGATGTACTTTCCTTTTCCTTATTTTATCTGCCCTTAATAATAACCTAGTTCTGAATGGATCAAACGTATTGAAGCATTATGCAATATCACACATTGCAAGTCATATCTGAGCGCGGGATTTAGTTAATTTATCAAATATATTGTTGTTTTTTTATTGCGATGAATGACGAGACTAGCATGCCATTCGACTAGTGGTGAGCGATACGACCGCTCATGTACAGAAACAAAACCTAACAACACCATGAATTATAAAGCAGTGCTTAGTATTCCACTTCGCTCGCCATCTTGAGACATAAGATGATTTTTAGTAGGTACTCTAGCTGCAATGTCCTTCAAACCGAGACACTACAGTACATTTACACAGCTGTTTGGCGGGAGAAATGTACTTTGCAGTAAAAGTAAGAAATAATGTCAATAATGTCAGTAAAAAAAATATATTCTTACGTACCTTTACTACCGAAGCCTTAAGCTGAAATTGTGTCCCAATTATAGTGTCTGTCTGACTCCAATTTGTTATTCAAACATTCGTCCCACAAATAATGCAATGGTGTTTTTTCAGATTCGTGAAAACAGTTTGCTACTCCTGTTTGTTTATTGTCAACTATTGGCTTGTTTATTTGGTGAAATCTCGTGCCTGTTCTCGATATTTATAATCTCTGGAGATGTGTCTATAGTTTGTTTTTATAGGTTACCTATCCAATTATATGGTTCGATTCAAGCTGAATATGATTCGAATAAAAGAACTTCTAGATGCTAGGCACACGTAGAAATAAGTATAATACTTACATTAATAGTAATTTGTTTTTTTGTTATTTTAATGATGTAATATTTTTGGTTTTGACTATCTTGGGTACCGACAAATTAACTCTCGTTACAGGACATAATAATTAAATTAATACACCCTCCAGTCACATGCATAGTCCTGATCCCACATTAAGATCAATTAAGTCTTCTGTCGTAAGTATAAGAAACTACTAGAAACTTTTCGGTCTTTAAATCATCATTACCCGAAAGAAATATTTGTGGGCCACAAACATTTCTTTCGAAGCGGGGATCGAACCCGCGGCATAACCAACTGCGCCACGAAGGATGTCAAATAAAATAGCTGTATACTCAAGCGTTGAAGATGGGTTTGGTCACAGTCCACCACGTAAATGTAAAAATTTATATTATAAATAAAACAATCCTAGCTTGGTACTTATAACCCCATTACCAAACATAAATAAAACTTCGTAATCGTCCCGGTCGATTAAACTTCCACGGGACAATTTGTATACTGACCCGCGGTCAAACCGGGATAGACGTGACAAACAACCGCGGAAAATGACGGAGGGCTTAAAAGTATCCCTTAAGCCTTAAGGGCCCTTGTCCCTAATCAAATAGACACTGAATAGGGTCTGATGGCGATAGCGAGTTTAATTTTATCTTGTTTAAATAGAGTCAAAGAGTGATTTCGATTTGTCGAACAATTGGTGTATTTGCCAATATTGTTGAGTATTGTGAGAATGAAATGTAGAAGTTTCCGAAATCTTATGTAACTTGTGTGTCAGGTGTTTTAATTATTAAGGTGTTTTATCTACTACCTTCTTCTACCTGGCATTATCCCGGCCGGTGCCAGGGTCCACCTTCCGGCTAATTCTCCTCCATTTCGCCCGATCTTCGGCTTCCCCAATAGTAAGGCCATTCACTCTCATATCTCTTTGACGACATCTAACCAACGCTTCTTTGGTCTACCCCTCGGTTGAGATCCGGGAATTTTGCAGCTCAGGCACACATTGCTGACTTACTTCTGTGGTTTCCTTGGGATGTGGAGGTGTTTTACATAGGATAAAATAATAATGGTCTTAATTTGTTGATAGTCTCACTGATGTCATCAATAAAATAATATTATTACAGCTCTATTTTGCAGTATCATTATTGTCAGGTTCCATGGCGCAGTTTGTTCATACGGCGACTGTAATACGAGAGTTTGCGGTTACTGTCGAGACGACGACATATTTCGAACGTCATACGTAAAACTGTATAAATATGCTTTAATACTTTATAAAATGTTCGAATTCTCATGATCCGTTGTAACCTTAGACTAGGTTCGAAGTGAATGATACGTTTCATAGAGATCAGTATTATTTTTTAAAAGTGGAAAACTTTTATTTTATTTGTAGACGTTGAACGTTCGAACGTTCTAACTTGGTGTCGAAGAATAGAGGGTGACTTTCCTAAGATAATAGGTAGACTTTAGAAACCTTTGACATTCTATTTAAGTACTCTCAAATACATAATTAGGATTTCATGCGTTTTAATAATATTTACCATCCAAGCATACTGTAATATTAGCTAAGAAAACATACGCAACTTTCAAGAGTCATTGCTGTGTGACCAGAGTTTAAATCTGCAACCAACAGTTTGTTAGTCCTGTCTTCACCCAACTGTTCTATCACTCACTTAAGTAAAGCAAAATAATTGTCTCCTTAACACACAAATATTTCAACGATCTAAATAAGTCTCGTAAACCCGTCTGCTCATACCAATCCCCTCAGGAAAACAAAATAATACTTCCTAAAATTAATACAGCAAATTTTAATCCACCTGCGAAACTTGAGCACCCGCAATACCCTTTTCAAGCAGCCCTTTTAATGTTCAACTAAAATATGGTATTATGAAGACCGATGTGGTTGTCTGTTTCACGGCTTAAATTCTACCTATGCAATCAACGAAACTGATTGTAAACTTTAATTAATCAACATTAGAGTCTAAATTCCCATGGCGTGTAACGGGTCAATTAAAATTGGCATGAAGAAATGCTGGAAATTTAAGCGCGTTAATACTATCCGTTCGAAGGCACGTCCGATCGTGTTTGTGGGTTTGGAACCGGATAAATCCGGTTACGTCTGGTTCCTGTCGGATTTTGGTATTCGGATGTCATTTTCCATTTTCCTTCATAAAGGTTACGTTCTATGATTTAGTTTTGTCGCTATGCTGTCTTTCGAAGCACTTGACTATAAGTTTAATGAATTAACCAAATATCGCATAGAGCCAAAACTTGGTATAAATGTTCGGAATACCATTTTAAGCGAAATCTAAATAGTCCCCACTGATCTCTGGAAAAAAAAATAATATTAAAGTTCACAACCATGGATTTTTTGGGTTTGTCTTTAGCAAAATGGTAATATATATCAAATAATTTGAATAGATTGTTTGTAACTTAACTCGGATTACTATTTTTCTAATTTGAGCGGACTATATTCATTGTTCTTATTAATTAGTGCATAACTGCATCTACGTTGATAATATTGTCAATACACACATGACTCCAAAAAGTCAGAGTTTTGACCTGGGATTCGAACCCACGACCACCGTGAACATGTTGGCAGCTGTATCTAGTTCGTTTACCAACAGGCCACCACTTACTGTTAATATATTATTAACAGCGTAATATTGCATTTGATGTAATATTATTTATTATGATTGTTTCATTAACAGCCGTTCTCCGTAATCGATCTATCCCTAACAAGAGATTTCATTACATATTTCGATGCACCTTATGTTTCAGCTAACAAAGAAAGAGAGGTATGGATATGGTGCATATATTCATAGATATCCAGGTAACATAAATATATATTTCTATCTTTGTTTAATGAAGCTTAAAATTGTGCCGATATAGTAATAGTAGCTTCTTTAATCCCTAATTAAAGACAGAGGATTTAGAGAACGGTCGTTCATAATTTCATGAAATATTGACAAATACGTATGTATACGTATAGTGGGACAGCCTTTAAACGTCGCACAATATTGATATTATTTTTATTAAATCATCGTAGGTTTTTGTGTATTATATTATTGTGTATTAAAATGACTTCAGTAGAGTCTTCTAACTGACGAAATTTTAAACACGAACCGGTATAGTATTTCTCACACATAAAAATAAATGAGTTTATGAGGTCTTTATTTATTTATTTATTAAACTTCATATGCATTGTATACAAGGCGGACTTAATGCCAGAGGCATTATCTACCAGTCTACCTTTGGGTGATGCAGAGATGAGATCAAGTGGGCGTATAAATTTTTAGAGAAAAGAGAAAAATAAATAGAAACATAAATAATTAATATGTAAATACATACAAATATAGGGTCAATACATGATATACTATAGTGGATATATATAGTTATTATATGAATAATTATGACATAAATATATATCTTAAATATATATGGGTATAAATAAATATATATATATATATATACATACATAAATACATATAGTAATATATAAGTAACAAACTATTGTGATGATTCTGCAACTTCCTTAAGCAGTAAATCACGAACCTTCATTTTGAGGTCCTGACCTAAAATCCTGAACTACAGAAAAATACGTCCTGAATTAATCAAATTGATATGTTGGACAATTTTTTTATTCACGCTGAAAAAAAAAACTAAGAGATTTTCTAGTTTAAGCTTATTACTTTTATATTTAATCGTGTAAGATTTTTATTGCTAAGCATACAATAAAATATAATGATTGATTTGTAGTTAAGATGTAAAGTTATTTAGGATTCTTTAAGTTACTCTTCTGCTATAAGATTTTTATAAGGGTTTCCAAACCCTTAATTAATAGGACTTACAATGTACACTTTTAGTTCAAATGTATTATAATTATTAAGGTAAATAAAGATATTAAAAAAAATCGTGTAAGAATTCAAACATGTAGAAATAAGTGGTCCTTTTTGTATATTCGTTTTAACGAAAACTGTGTACAAAATATTCTACTTTGCTTCCAAATTGAAAACCAATATTTCAATTCCTATAGTGGTAGATGAATATCGGTTTCATGTACAGTGATTTAAAGTACACATCACTGAACAATTTAAATTGCAGTTTAATTACTCGTTTTCATAGGGATCTTTGTAAACTATCCACTATGAAGCAACGCAATATATTCATTTGCGTAGGTACCAATCACTCCTTCGTATTATTGAATCTTATATAAAAAGTACCAATTTACCAAAATCTTTCGGACCTAATTCTGATATCTGAGAGGCCGCTTGGGTAGGTACCACCGCAATGTCTATTTCTTCCGCCAAACAGCAGTGTTAATGCACTGTTGTGGTCCGGATTGAAGGACATTGTAACCAGAGTAACTACCGGACGTAATGAGACGTAACATCTCATGTCTTAGAATGGCGAGCGCATTGAATTGCATAGTATAGCATATTATATATATTATAGAGTATAGAATTTCTTAAAATTGGTAGTCCGTCCCCCTTATAGTAAAATGTAGGACAACTGTAATATTTATTTTAATCCAATCATAATTTATGGAACAGTCCGTGGTTCATTGGGATTCATATATCCAAACAAAGTAACTAGAAAATACAGAACATAAAAAATATGTCGTCAAATAAGAATAGCAAATATTTTTGTAATCATAATATACTGCGGTCTTGTCGCCAGATAAGCACTTGTTGTAGACTGATGTTAATAAATAATATATACACCGCGTCGCCCAAATAGTCCACCTCGATAACCAGAAGTAAATAATGGAAAACGTAAAAAAGTTACAAAATTAAACAAAATCCGTAAAAATTGTTTTATTTTAATAATAAATATAGTCAAAATCATAGTCTCCAACCCCACATGACGATGGAATCTTGCGTCGTGGATATTAGAAACTAGCGCAGGTTTTTCAGTCCCGAAAATACCCAGACCCGAAAAAACCTGCTGCTTAATTACTCACACATGGCTGGCACTGACGCTTACAGCTCGTAATAGTGAACGGTAATTTTAATTTTTCGCATATTATAGTACTATTTAAGTTAAACTAATTTTAAAATACAAAATTGAGTACCTACCTATTTTGTTTTTGAGGTTTCACTGATACTTATAACGCTGGCAGAGAAACGAGAGGCCCCGGGTTCGATCCCCGCATCGAGATAAATATTTGTGTAATCCAGCGGAATTTGATTCGGTTCTGAGTGTTTGTGAAACTGAAAAGTCTGTCGTAGTTTCTGACACTCGCAACACAAGACTCGATCTTAGTGTGGGGTCAGGACTATGTATGTGATGGTTGGGTGTATTTATTTATTTATTTAATTTATCTATTGTATTAAAAACGCACAAACACATATCTTGCGAATTAAATTCCACCTCATTGTCCCGTATAAAATGGAACAAAATAAAAAATGAAATAAAGATATCTTTGAAATGTCCATTAAACAATAGGAACTGGGACGCGCAGGTTTGCGTTGCTTTGAAGAAAGGTAAATAATGCAAATGGATCATAAAAATAAACCTTTTACCTTTTGTTATAATACTGGAATGAGAAAATAAAATATTTTATCTCCATCGCTTCGGAGTAGACGGCAGTAGTTCCAGATGACTAAGCTCATCCTCTATTGAAAGTGTACTAAAAGACTGAAATTTTAAAAGTATTTCATTTTTGTTATTTCTTCTTTTTATAATTTAATGTACGAGGGTACATACATATACTCACGCCTTTTTCCTAGAGGGGGTAGGCAGAAGTGGCAAGACACCCACATTTCGCCATGTATGTTCCGTCCCACGATGTGATTGGGACGAGCCTATTGACATATCTATCGGCCACAAAATTCTAACTGCGAGCTAATACTGAATGTTGACCCAGGATTCTGTACCGTAATAAAACTAGGACACCGAGTCAGTATTATTTTACTTTCGCCTTAACACTATAGCGTCTATCTACATATTTGAATTTTTAGTCGAGAGTTTGTAGAAAATTTTCATTAGAAAGTTCCCGGAACCCTGTCCGGGCTTTATTAACAACAAAAAATAACAAACTATATTGGATTCCGTCAATGTAGATTTTCATAAACGGGGTACAATCTACACTATTAAAGACAAGCTAGTATACCTAAGAGACTACTGAGCTTCGGAGCTGAGTGTCAATCCTTTGCGTGGCATTGTTGACCCAGGTTACAGGAGTTGCAGTAGGCTATATCTCTCTCTCTCCCAAGTGATCAGTAAACCCAGTATTGACGTTGACGGGCGTCCAACCACTGCTGGGGTTAAGGGCCAGACGAATCTTCGAGCAGGACCCAACCATCATACGATCATGGATTCGATCTTACAAAATTCTGATACTCTAAGAGCCACTTGCCACTTTCACCAGTTCCTGATAAAGTCCGTGATAGCTATCTGGCACTCATCTGTCAGATAAAACACAAAATTCAGTACTTTTGCAACCGAATTTCATATTTCATCTGTCAGATGAGTGTCAGATACCTATCAGAGACTTTACCAGGAACTGGTGAAACTGCCCCCAAATGTTTTAACTTATTATGTCCACACTATGACGAACGAAGAACGTCTTACTGAACTAGATAAAGTACTGAAAGACCTGAACTGGGATATAATAGGATTAGTGGAAGTAATCAGACGGGGAGAACAAACTATAGACAGCTACGATGGTGGTTTTTTTAACTTTGGGCAAACCGTAGGGCTCTATGGTACTGGATTTTTAGTGATGGGTGTAAATTTGGCTAAGTTCTGTATCAGCCCATATACGTCCATTGCAGGGCACGGGCCTACTCTACAATCGACAGTACGATTGAGAGTGGTTAGGCCATATAGCCCACTACGCTGGCCTAGTGCGGTTTGGCTAAGCTACTTTCTTCTAATCATTAAAGAAAAAGGCAATATTGGAATTTCATTCAGATAAAAATACAGGTTCATCTCACATCTGCTTCCACTGAAAATTTTCTAAATGCCAATATTATTCCGTAACAACAGAAAATATACACCAAAGTTTCAAAATTTAATAACGTACGGTATAAACTCAAATTTTGCACAACATAAAAGTCGTGAATCGCAAAACTTTGCCGTGTTCAATTCCTTTAAAACTTATTTCTGTGATGTGCTTTCAGATGTATCTTTTTCAGTTTGCGTTGAATTCAAAAACTTTTAAAAATAAGAACTTATTTATTTTTTATCAAGATGTTATATATATTTTCTTAAAAACTCAAAGAGGACATTACCTTTGCTATAGGAATATATGTAGTCAAAATATTTGGCTGCACCATTGAGTATAATTTTATACTTTTTTAATATCATATTTTTAATTTTATTTCGTTAATTGGTCATGTAGGCTATTAAATAGTTTTTATGATAAGACAATACACACTACTATACTAACAAAATATTTGGAATAGTATAGTATTATATTCAATTCCTATAAGTATTTCATTATAATATTTATTACTATTTTGTATTTAATACTTCATCACAATGTATCTTGTTCCTATTACAATTCATAGAGTTTTAAGAGTTTTATGACTATCATGCTACTTTAGAGAGGATAGATCAAGATATTTTCGTATATTGCGTCTTTAAAATTGTGATCTAGGTATTATAATTGTTGTTAGATATGCATAAACTTCATGATGTACTTTTTGCTGTTAACGTGAGTGTATAAATTTGAAACGGGTTCGAAAATTGCATTAGAACAGATTCAAATTTATCTAATTTCAGACGAATATTGTATTAAGATTGTAACTATATTATATTTTTCTAGATTTCAAACAACTTCTTTGACTAACTCAGCACAATCAGCCCACTAATTTATCGTAAGAACATGAAAAACAAACCCAAGTTCTCTGCATTTATGTAAGGACATTCGTTCTGAAAAACAAATTTTCGCAACCTCGTATCCTCAAAATGAAACAAGTTATCCTTGACCCAAAAAACTTTTGTTTCCGCTACTAATGCTGGCTTATTGGCTCTCGCATCTTTATATGTTTGACCTTTATCAGACGACCATTTTTATGTTCCTACTATTTGGAACATTGATGCCTTATCTTTGTGCCACTGTAGATAGTCAAATTCAAGGTTAGGGAAACCCGTTGGCAATAAAAATACTGGAGATACCTGAATGGAGGAATTAATAGGTGCACATGGTTTGAAAACTGTTGGTAAACAGCAGTGCAAATGCACTGTTTTGTTCCGGTTTTGAGGACTAGGTAGACTAGGTAGGTAGCCAGAGTAACTACTGGATATATTGAGACTTAACATCGTTTGCCTTAGAATGGCGAGCGAAGTGGAATGCCATAGCTTTATAATTCATAATCTTGTTTGGTTTTGCTCCTGTTCTTGTGCGTCCGTATCGCTTACCATCAGACGAATTACACGATCGTCTAGCAATTCATTAAAATAAAACACACTTCTGACAGTGTTCCACCAAATAATATATTGATTGACGTTGATATCTGGATACAAAAAAGGCGGCAAGACTGTATTGACTAGCGAAAGAACATACCAGGTAAAATATTTACCATCAATTGCAATCACTTTGCCGAGCACTACAACTGAATCGTCGACCATCATCCATAAGCCGAATGCCTATATTTTCTGCCAAAATGTAGATAAAATTTAGTTCATAGTAATAAGACTAGACTGACATAAAATATACATTAATTACAAATTAAACATTAATGTTTCTTTTCATAGCATAACTTTGAGAACTCATAAATAAGTTTCAAGTTACGTATGTTGAACTTCAAATGTGACTGTAAATTCTAGTTAGTTTGAGTTTGTTCACTGTGCGGTCAGTTCTGGACGTACTCTTATTATGTAAGTAATACTTAAATGTTAATTACATTATTTATTGAAGTCTTTCAAGGTTGGTCATAACTTGAACGAATAGTTTAATTAAAGGAATAGCCAACGTATGGTAGCGGTGGTAAACATTCCATACCCAACACCTTAAGAAACTGAAATTCTTTAGTCAAAGGATCTCGAGATCAGACACCCTTTGTGGCCCAGTTGATAAGACGGTCACCAAGAAAAGTATTTGTGTGATCCACAGGTATTAATTTCGTGCCTGGATGATGGTGAGACCGAAAAGTTTCCCATATTTACTGATACCCAATATACAGGCCTTGGTCTTAGTGTGGGGTCAGGATTATGTGTGTGACTATTGAGTATTATTTTTTTAATCCATCCAAGCCATAATATTTTATCACCACCATCTCAGGGTAGACTGGCAGAGAATACCAGGGGCATTAAGTCCATCCATATACCATTTATACATGAAGTTTAATAAATAAATCAATCAAAACGAAGTTACCAATCCTCTGCTAAAGAGTGGCCATAATAGGTTGATCTACAACCATCGATAACATAATA
Source organism: Hyles lineata (assembly GCA_030180105.1). Classification (NCBI taxonomy): domain Eukaryota; kingdom Metazoa; phylum Arthropoda; class Insecta; order Lepidoptera; family Sphingidae; genus Hyles; species Hyles lineata. Next base: position 3,386,514 of record JARJEE010000023.1, read on the forward strand.
TTAGTTATAATGCTGATGCAATTACATTATGAGTACTGGATCGATATTCTGCGTGAGACCAGTGTCTATTTCTCCCGTCAAACAGCAGTGTAAACGCACTGTTGTGTTTCGGGTTGAAGGGCATTGTAGCCAGAGTAACTACTGGACATATTGAGACTTAACATCTTATGTCTCAGGATGGCGTGCGCAGTGGAATGCCAAGCATTGCTTTGTAATTCAAGGTGTTGTTTGGTTTTCCTACTGTTCATGAGCGGTCGTATCGCTTACCATCAGGCGAACGGCATGTTCGTCTCGCCATTCATAGCAATAAAAAAAAAGACCAATTAGAATTAAAATGTATAGCTTATTTTCATCGCAGTAAATCTTACATTGTATATATTTTTTTAATCTAGACATTGTGGTACTTTTTCCTCGAGTCTTTTATAAGCGTGTTTTACTTCGCTGTTCATCTTACCTCTCCAGTCACTTTGTAATTACTTAGCTTAATTAATTTTATTTCTTTTAAAACTGAAAACTTATTTTTTCCACCTTTTTCAGGTCAAAGGTTCCTTTGAGCCCTTGGGGCTCATTACCACTTAATTATAGTTCGCAATGCTTTCATTATATTTATTTATTAAATCTCTCGCCTCGGGTCTGATTCTGTTGATAGAATAATTATGTTGGATGATTGTTATGAATATTACATCTCTAGGGATCCAACGTACTGGTTTATTTAGTATTTATTTTATTTAAATGGAACCTTGCTGTTTGTTTGTTACGAAACAATCGGTCAGATCGTCTGGGTAGTACAATCGTTATATTTTTTTTATGGTAATAAATGGCGAGAAGAGCCTGCCGTTCGTCTGATAGTAAGGAACACGACCGCTCATGAACACTCAGGCGGTCTGTCACATATTAGAATATTATAATCAGTAAATATACAACGTGAATTTCGAAGCTTTGTTGGCGAGTGAGCTTGTCGGAGACCAGTATAAGAATATTCCTACGAACCCAAATAATGACCGGCCCTCATCATGATGTAAAACCTGGCATAGTGATCCATAAAATGAATTAATTTACGGATTGAGCCTGTATAAATTGGGTTAAGGGTAAGCCGGTATATTGTTTGAAACAGTGAGGGGTAATAATTGTCTACTACAAATAGATGCTCCATTCAGATTGTATTACCTCAACCCCCAATCCAAATACATAACCAGCCAGCCATTACGTTAGATATTAAAAACCCTATAAAATTATTAAGCCCCGGGCAAAAATACCTAAACAAGTGAATCAAGAGCAGCCCCCAGGAGATTGTCACGCCTCAGCGCCGCGTTTGATGCGGTGACAAATTAAAAGGATGAATTTTAATTTCGCTGAATGTTGTGGAAATTATTTCGCTCGAATTAATCCGGTTGGCTTTCGAGATACTGTTTTGCCTTCGTGGTCTTGAATTATGATAGATAGGCTGAAATATTAAGTTATTATATAAAAAAATGGCTGTTTAAAACTTTTTGCTTATTTTTTATAGCTTTTGCTGGCAGACTAGTATGCGTCCCGCCTGATGGTTAGCAGTCATCGCTGCTCATGGACCTTGGTAGTGCCTGAGTTTTAACATAAATTGGTCGCTATGCTTATCGCAGGGAGAGTACTCTTTTTAAGACTCACTTAAAGAACGACAGGTCGTAGAGGTCACGAAACACCAAAGCAGGGAGTTTGTTCCAGCGATTACTTATTATAGAAGTTTATAGTATAACAAAGATACTACAATATAACAATTAACACAACTCCTATAAACAGAGGAAAGTCGTCAGTACTTACTTTGATGTACAATTTTCAGTTCTCTTTGAGTTAAAACGTAATTTAATGAACATATTTTCGTCTTTTATGATTCGTGTACAAAGAGATTTATAATTATTAAGTATTTTTCATTACACGCTTTTGTAAAATAACAAAAAAGTCATTGAAAATAACAAAAGAACAAATAACAATGAACTGGAAAAGCTAAGGTTGCTGATCACAAAACTGTATTTATCTTAAGCTAAATTAAGTAATCAACGCTATAAACAACAAAAAGTGCATCTATACATAATTTGTATAAAGTGCAAATAATTAATAAATTTGTAACTTGTTTTTATTTTATTATTTTAAAAGTGAATTAATAATCTCACACATCCGATTAGGCTAAATGTACTATATACTATATAATAATACTTTTACCCGCAATGTTACAAAAAAAAAAACAAAAATATCTATTACTCGTGACATCAGCTGAAGTTTGGAAGTAATCATTCAGACTAACCATGATCATTATGTGGAATTAATGACACACATACATAATCCTCGCGCCTGTATCCCATAGGGGTAGGCAGATACTATAGACCGCCACATAGGTCGAAATTAATAAAACAGAGTAACATAATAACATTTTTAGTTCTTAAATGTTCAAACACCTCTAATGGCTCACCAGTGAGTAATATGACCGAAAGTTCCTTTGGAAAGAATACACAAGGCATTATAACAGCCTTCGGAGATTTTAACTAAAGATTTCACTAATGCTTTTCTTATCAAAACGCATCATGCGTCCAAGTGTATCTTGCCTACAAACAACCGTATTGCAACCTTACAACATTGCATTTAATTTTAGTGACTACATAAAGAACAGTCACTCTGCAAAACCATGCATTAATGTAGAAATGAAATTTAGTATAATGCAAATTTTATTAGCGAATTAACTAATGAGACAATTCCTGTAATCAACACAACATCCTGCACTAACTATAATCAACAACAACTATAACAACAACAACAACAACGGACATGATTATAGCAACAACCAGTCCATCCAAAGGTTGCCTGAAAGAGATCGCAGGTAGCGATAAGGCCGCCTATTGTAACCATGCCTTTAGTTTTTATTTGTATGCGTCTTTCATTTTGGTGTACAATAAAGCATATATAAAAAATAAAATAAACTATGGAATTACAGGAATCCTCAACAATAAAACAATAAACACACAGCAAATATTTTATTAATTGCTAAGAGGAATGAAGCAGCTATTTTTAAAAGAAACTGGGCTTTCAACGAAAAATTGTCTACATCGCCTCGTGAAATTCTCAGATCTATTCAGACCTTTAGATAAATCGAAGTGATTTTTAATCTTCTTTCTTGCTCAGCAAAGTGTAGTAACTGTACGAACCCTTTAGTATCTGTAAAGCAATAATTCGTTTATTTTCTATTCGGAGAATAGCTTATTTTAATCCTTAGGGAAATCCATTTGTTTAGTGACTTGTAAAAGATTTATTCTTAGGATTTATGTAGGTGTTCTTTATGAGATTAGAGGGTAATCGTTACTTTTTTCCAATTTACTTAATATCTTTCAAATGATTTTTTATTTACTATATACCTATCTGAAAATATTGTGACTTTTCATATAAGAAGCTAAAATAAATAAGTTCGTGGAACAGTTGGTTGAAGAGGCATGTCTACCCATTCAAAAATAGAGATGTGAGCCAACATTACCCTTTTTGGCCTCACTAAACACTTAATTCTAACTTTCATACAATATATTTTTTTAGAATCAGCATTATAACTCGTTTCTTTGTGATCGCAAGACGCGGAGTAACCTTTTACGGTTTATCGATTACTTCGGGATTTTTTCGACATAAATGTATTCCATTAATTCGATTTGACGCCGTTTCTTGGAAGATCCTTGGTATTTTGACATACGATGTGACCATTGAGGTCGGTTCAAAAGACGAGAATATTGTATGCATAACTAGCAGTCCAGCCAGTCTCCTCCTGGGTGCAGATACACTTTTCAAAATGATGACCAAAATGTTCAATTCCGACTATCAATTTAGAATGTCGACCAATCAGACCACGAAAAACGAATAAAATTTCTCCGTGTTTGCTAGAGTTTTCACTAGCGCTTCCCTCCTATACATACGAGTATAGCATTCCTCGATATTCTATCCTATTCTATTTATCCTTCGACCTATCAAACACATTTTTTTTCATTTCGAACCGGTCGTTCCTGAGATTAGAAGTAACACACAAACAAACATTCTTCGGTTTTAAATATTATTTTATGTATAATTTAAGCATGCGTCTATACTAATAAAATTGTATATATCTATAGAATTTAATATAGAAAAAGTTTATAAATATTACAAAAGCATTGCCAAAGGAGGTAAACAATTACTCAGGGGTAAATAAGGACTCACCTCGGCGTTTTACTTTTTGATTCATGTGGTGATATTAGATATTTGCAACACACAATCAGTCTTTCTGATTATGGAAAAAAATATACAACGTTACTTATTGTATACCATAAAACCGTTAGCCGAAACAATATTGGTATAAATCAGATGAATTATGAAATAATAATAAGAAAAACTCACGCGGTTACAAGCTGCGGTAAATTATCCTGTTTTTGAACGATGTATGGGTATGCATCTCAGTATACACGTGTCATATACACGTGTGCGGGACAGCGGGCGGAAAGGCTGTACTTGTAAGGATCGGTTGTAGTTATAGGTATCGCTGAGCGATCGGCACGAGCCGGATCTTTATTAATGAACAAGGTAACAAGCTTGACGAAATGTTGATGTGTTTTTGGGAGAAAAGCTAACGTATGTTAAAAATAAGTGCAAAGGATTGTACTACTGATTCTCAACAAACTATTTTCGGCTTTGATGTATCCTAAAATAACGTTCTGTACGATTACAAAAATCCAGTCAAAGTAGACACATCTGAAGAATCTGACAAATTCATAAAAAGCTGAAAGTCGGCAAATCAATATGGTATTTAATATCCACTATTTCAGTCCCTATTTACCTCTTATTAACCCCGCCTATATGGCGTTACTTTCTCAACCAATATTTTAATATCAATTTAAAAAAGACAATTGAATACCATCAGATCAAATTACTTACAGCGACAAAAGTAGACACGGTGAGCTGGGTGAAAGGGCCAGCTGTGAAGACAATGGGTCTTCGAAGCTGCCCGCCGAGCAACGCCACGCTACGACGAACCCGCACACTCTGGTTCGACCAGGCACTAGCGTACACTCCGTCATCCACTATGCTGCTCTGGTGATAAATATAACCAACAGTCAAATAGAGGGGGTATTAGAAACTAAGAGTTACTTATTGATCGCATAACGCCGAGACAAGAAAAAAATAATTGAAGTTATCGCAGAAAAAATATTTACTCTCCAATCAGGAAAGTGTGATTAAGCAAAAGCGAAGTACTCAAATCTTGCTTCGAAAATATTGAATAAAGGGATTACTTTTCTGTCCGTAGCAACAGTCAAATAGTAAACTGATTGCTACAATTTGAGTCATAAAGGATTATCAGGCCGCTTGTAAAAGGTCAATGTGGAGATCCTTGGTAAGATTTTTTCAGCAGTAGAAGTCTACTGCTTTCTCTCTTTAGCCACAGGAAGTCCTGTGGGAGAAAGAGGACCAATCATCTAATGGGTCAAATTTAACCCAACACCGAAGCTCGAGAAGTTATGTTCTTACCCTTAGAACATAACTTCTCGAGCTTCGGTGTTGGGTTAAATTTGACCCATTAGATGTCCACATCCCTGCATGGTAAAATAACGGGTTCTTGGAATTATGATACCCACCATGTGTAACACTTCGTTGCTATGCCAACAGTACATAAACAGTTGTGCTATGAGAGCCAGGAGATATTCCGCAATCCAAATACGCTGCATATTTCCGGTGCCCTCCTAAAAAGGAAACAATTAATTTCATTCACAGGTGATGACAATTTTTGCAACCCACATTCAAAATAATCTGATTTATCAAAAAAAGACCTTAGTCAAGGAAAATAAAATTGATAATGATGTGTGACGATTATAAAATATTGGAAGTATGGTTTTTTTGCCAAAACGATGTATGAATATTGAAGAAAAGACAATCAGAGATAGAATATTACCGTAAAGACTATTTTACTTCCTGTGGTTAAGGGTATAATATGTATGACTGGGAATATTGGCATTAACATATACATAATATGTAATAGTAAACTAAGAGATAATCTTACCGCAGTCAATTGTATAGCGCTTGCACAAATCATCAGCGAACAGATGATGACATACAAAAACATCACCGGCGACAACAATGAATTCAAAATCATTGAGAATCTGGAAACAAACACTTCTTTTTATAACACATAAATCATAATTATTTATTTTATCTTTAAATATTATTAGTATTAATATACTCCTCCCAACGGTACTATCGGTTGTAATAAAGGCCCGTTCACTGGAGTGAAACATGTATGGGCCGATACAGATACAGTAATATTAGTAAGCAAAATGGAACAAAATTGAAATTTAATTAGGTAGAGAATTAATATTCAAATTTTAAAAAATGTTTGACTACGTAATATAACAATATTGGATAAATAATAAAATTACTTGACAATCCGAAGGTGATGATAGTGACATTCCTTAATCATCATCGTAGCGTCACTATAGCTAACAACTCTATTATCATCACTAAATAATCGAGCACAATTCAACGACAGAAGCTTGAGCTGCCCGGCGAAAAACGACATCAAAACAATTGCGTTAGAGTCGTAATTGGCAACAACACCACCGCCGTAGAAACAGATCAAAGAGTGCTCTATTACCGACACCCAATAGCCGAATCCTCTTGATCTATCAAAAGGTAACCAGGAACTCATTATCTCCGGATAAGCCAATGTACCGTTTAACATTAAATCTTTCTCCGATGAAGACAAAAATCCAACTAAAGGCGCCAGAATAACAGTAAAGACTGTAGCAGTCACCAAGCACCAATAAGAATAAGTAATTCTCCTCGAATATTTGGTGTACTCGGCAATAACTGTGTCCGTAATATCGTCTTTTTTAGAGAGTTGGATCTTTTCCAAATCGGAGACGTAATAGACAATATCCTTCCAATATTGCTGCCAGTAGACGAAAGTGCCCGCTTTAAAGACACAAACGGTACTTAGCATTGTAATAGATAGGTTTCTGACAGCTAATTCAATGTTGGATCTAATCAACCAAAGTTCAACGTATTGGCTCACTACGAAAAGAGTTGCCAAGAAGTGCATAGAGTTGTAAAGAAAACGATTGGTTCCTGGCGGTTGCCACATTCCCCAAATTTTAAGACCACGAAGCGTCGGTCCTAAGACTGGGTGCTCAGGATTTTCCAACTCTGATAATTTCTTCAACATGACTTCAGACTTCATGCTGATCTTCGGATTGAATACGAAAATTTGAACAGCCATTGTCTTATAACAGATTCTTTCACAAATTAGATTATTATTTATTTACTAAAGTAGATAAACGTCTGTCAAATTGAAATAGATTGGGCGTCGTTTTTTAAATTAACTAATGGACGCAACTGTACAGTCCTGTTCGTAATTTGGGAACAAAATATTTATTTAGAGTCGAATTTAATTTGCGTGAAATATTATTTGTTATTTTGCATTTATGATAATATATTTGTTTATTATTTGCAGAACAACATTTCTTAAGTGTTTGCGACTTTGGCTGAATGCTTAAGATAACTCGGGAATAGAGGTTTCCTCTGGATATCAACTTACCATGCAAGGTAAATAATATGTATCTATTTCTGTTATTCAGGTGTTAAGTTACAATATTTTCATTTGTTGGGTCGAATTTTTGTTGAACTGCCGCATATTATATCAGTATTTTTCGAACGAGCCATTAAGTTATTTTTCTACCCCATAGAAAAAGTATATGGATTTCACATAGTTACCTCTCAATCGTACTCTCAATTGTAGCGGAGGCCGTGTCCTGTAGTATCCTGTATGTGGATAGTATACATATACAGATACGTCCCTTTTTATACTCCTGGCCAAATTTCATGCACATCCGTTGGTGTGAAAGATTAATCAACAAAGTTACATTTGAAAGACCATTCGTAAAAACCAAGTATACAGTATTATTAATCAAATCAAAAAGGCGCAAGCTATTGATCTCAACGGACTTTTCCAGGAAAACTGAATGAATCATGAAAGATAAAAAAGAAACATTCGGACCTCATAAAGACGGTCTTATAAAGATATTGTAAAAGGAAAAGTGGTCAAGAAAATCCGACGTTGAGCTACGGAGATCTGATTAACTCTGTAATTAATCTCTGATAAAAGAGCGGGCGAAATAGGCGCAAATGGATTTAGAATGTGATATATTTCGCAAAACCACGTCTTTTTCGCGAGAGGTGAAGTAGAAAAGTGTATTAAAATATTTGCCCTCCAATTTTCTCTCATATTTTTCCGCGGCTGCCTTATTGACACGATTTGACTTTTATTCGATATTTTTCCCGACAAGTACTTGTTGACGATGTAAATGCCAAGATTCCTTCAGACCTTATTATAATCACTTGGTAGATAAGTCAGAAGTGGTTTATATCGGAATAATTCAATGCTTTTTAATGTGCTGTGTATTTTTAAAGAAAAAGGAGAATAAAGTCCTATTCGATTTACTTTGATATAAAAACAGCGTTTGTTTACAGGCAGACTGTCTTCCATACAACCGCAAAACCATCTATCTGCGCCTTTAAAATATCAAGTTGCTTCACTCACTTGAATGTGGGCACAAGGGCAGATAAAAATAAAGAATATTTATGAAAATATATTCCTATAAAGCCTGTTCTTGTCGAATGTCACCCTTTGACATGGGCGGACGTGTGTCAATACAGCCGACGCCAAATTAGATGTTTTGCAGTCAAAATGAGGAGGGTAATTTGTATCGTGGTACGTCGTAGTTTTTTTTGTTGTGACAACTCGTTTTTATTATAATGAGATAATAAGCCTTTTTGTTTGTGACGTGTTAGCCTATATTTTTTAACGACAAAGCCAATAAAGCTTTATAATTATGTGATTACAATATACTGGTGGTAGGTTTCTTATATGTGAGAGGTCGTCTGGGTGGGTACTACCGCAATGTCTATTTTTCACGCCAAATACCAGATATTGCAACCAGAGTAACTAACTGGACATATTGAGACTTAACATCTCATGTCTCAGGATGGGACTTGTTATTCATGCTATTGTTTAGTTTTGCTACTGTCCATCAGCGTTCGTATCGCTTACCATCATGTTGAGCGGATTATGAAGATGTCATGGCAAATAGCACGTATATGAAATAGCAACGATATAACATTTGTGTCTTGTGGGGTGGGGATTATGTGTGTGACAATTTCCCGCATTTATTAACGTCCACAAGATATCCTCTCATACGTCACAAGCAGAGGGCTGTTTTGGCATTAATCATATATAGATTGTCTATGATCTTTTGGCGTCCGAATGCGTTGTTGTCAAAATATTATGAACAGTTTTTCTCTCTTCACATTTGATTATATTGGATATGTTAATACTATTATATGACAAGCATTATTATTATTATTATTTTTAAACTGGCCTGGCATAGTGATAACACTGCGCCTGATAGTAAGCGCGAATGCTGTCCAGGCAGAGTATCGAATGGCTTCAAACGACAGTCCCAAGACATCCGACACAATTATGCCAGCCTGCTGAGATGCCTCTTCACACTACGGTGTAAGGACCCGGGATTATAAGAAGAAGGAATACTTGTTGTTTGTATTATGAGGACACATCTCAAATGCGTTAAATATATTTTTTTATATTATTTGTAGTCTTTTTTGCCAATGATGAAGAAGAATACAAGAAGCTGACGACCAAACTTCAAAACTGAAGAGGCACTTAAAGAAGAAGATTTATAGTATCAAATTTCACCAGACGCCAATAGAAAATTGATGACTCATACCTCTTGCGCCGACAGTTTTTTGGCAGCTAAAGCTCATAAAAAGCAAGCTTTTTTCTGGGCTTTTGAATCCTCCTAATATTATAAATACGAGTTTGTGTGTTTGTTACCTCTTCACGCTCAAACCGCTGGACCAATTTTGGTGAAATTTGGCATGGAGCTAGATGACACTCGGGATTAATACATAGGCTATTTTTTATCCCGAGAAAATGTCATCATCATCATCATCATATCAGCCACAGGAAGTCCACTGCTGAACATAGGCCTCCCCCAAGGATTTCCACAATGACCTGTTATGTTATGAAATGTTAGAAAATGTAGTGTTCTCGAATCCCGTGGGATGTGGAAGGAATTCAAATGTATTCTATAATCTTTCAATTCAAAGGAATGGGTTAGACAGTTTAAAGTACGGCAGTAACGTTGAGTTTAAATATGTTAATTAATTATCAAGCGAAATAGTTTCTAAAGTGTACTCAAAAAAAATACGCACCCGGGCAAACCAGGGCCGGACCGCTAGTATAAAATATTTTTACGTATCACAGTTTTACAACAATGAATCATGTTCATAGGCAACATTCAAAAGAAAAATTGCTTACAACGCAAAAAAACTGAACGACCTCTAAATTAAAAATACAAGTCATTTCTCAAATAAAAAGCATGTAAAATGGATGTCATGGTACTATTAATGTGTAAAGATTTTTTCGAAGAAAAGTCTGGAAAGTCACTCGATTTTTCTATTTTTAAACACACTCTTATGACCAGCGCCTGTATGTATGTATATATGCACGTATGTAACGGAATCTAAAAAGGATTCGTATTCGATTTTGTAGTATTTCAAAATGTCTTTTTTATTTTCATTATCTTTCTTTTGTTTTTTTCATAAAAACTAAGACTTAATTAATAAATAAAATAAATAAAAATAAAAAGATTAGACATATATATGTGGAATGATAAAATCTAATATTGATGGGATACTTTCTTATAGGATTTTGAATGTATATACGTAAAGGTCACGGTGGTCGCGAGTTAAAATGCCAGGGCACACATCTAACTTTTCGGAATCATGTGAGTAGTTTCCGATACCCACGACACAAGACTACCTAAAAGTCAGCTAGGTACCTAAAGATCTCATCATTGCGCTAAGTATAAAATAATCAATAAAACAACTTCTATATTTATATAAACCCACATTTTAATTGAATATGTATTATAACCAAACCTTTGGTATTTGAAATACATGACCATTTCAAAGGATGTATAATATATTCTTCTACGCGAATTACCTTGTGACTTATAGCAACAACCAAAATAGAAATAAAAAATAGCGCTAGATATTTTTTTAACCCGTGACTTCAAGCAATAACCAAGATAGATAAAAAAACACATAGACTTTGATATATTTTGTGTTTTTTCTAAGCTTCATTGCTTACATCTAAACTATTAATCGTCTTGCATTTGTGAGAACAGAGTGTAAAAGCTGTAGGACCCTTTCATGATCTGAAAAGAAAACAGCAGTATTAAGTATATTTACGGATCTATTGCTGCAAATACTAAAATAATTTCCCAGAAAAATAGAAACCCATCAGGCTGATCCAGGAATGCAGCATCAACATCAGTGGTAGTTATCATGGGGACCTCCGCATACCCTTCGTCTTTCTTTTACATTATAGCATACAATATTCTTTTATTAGAAACGATCGAACGACTCACCCAACGGTAAATATTATTATAGCCGCCATTGAAAATTCCCATTTGGAGATGACGGGCCCTTAAATTGCATTGGTAAGAGGAGGAAAAAGGAAGAGTGGAAAATGAGTGTATTGGGCCTTAGGCATATGAATTTTTGTACATACATCAATGAAAGTAGGCACCGAAAGCGTGGTATATGGGCCAGCGTTTAACACAAAAGGTTGCGTGAACTTCCCGGCAAGAAGTAAGACTTGGCGACGGACACGCGCGTCTCCCTTCCACCAATCACTATTGTAAATACCACGATCCACTTCTCTACTCTGGAATAAGCAATAGTCTTTTAGACAGACAAGACAACTTAAAAGACAGGTGACTGCTGTTAATAAATTGAGTATCGACGTGAGGCTATCTTCAGCCAACACACATATGCTAGTTGTTACTCTCTCTCTTTTCTCACTCTTCAGCCACAGGACGTCTATTGATGGACAAAGGCTACCCCCAAGGATCGCCAGATATTATACCTGTGGCATTTCTATGGTTGAATAAAAATAAGAAGTAATTTTACACTTTCTTTTTATAAATCTGTAACTGCTTTATTTTTGAACATAGATCTATCTCATTAAGTTGGGTGCCTTTCTGTATCTAAGGACCCCAAGGCTTCTTATTCAATTGAACTGATGATGATTGAACTGAAAAAACCGATATTCAGAAACATATTATTTATGTAATACTTATGCTTTGTTACCTCGATCAAAACTTCATTACTATGCCAAGAGTAAAGAAATAGTTGAAAAATTTGTCCACTTGTATACTGGATGACCCAAATTTTTTGAGATGTAGTCGCACCTTTCTGAAAAATATGCAATTCTTAACATAAAATAACTTTTCAAAAATGTTGAACACCTTGACGACAAGAACTTCAAGATAAAAGGCACAAAATGTGAAAATTTCAGTTTAACTACATTACTAAAAAAGTATTATGAAGTATTCAAAAAACCTAGTGAATAAGAAATATATTTCAATATTTTTAATCCACTTAAAATTGTAAAACAAAAATCTTACAGAAGTGAATTGAACAACGCTGCAGCAAATAGTAATAGAACAAATAAGCACGTACAAAAACATTGTCGGTGACAGCAAAGAGTTGAACAGCTGGTACTGTCTGAAATGAATGAATAGTTTAAATAATATTTCTAGTATCACTGACATAGTTCTGACCACACCACACCACGACCACAACAACATGCGGCAGGGAGCAGAAATAATGAACGATTTATTGACCTACTACTAGATTTAAATGAAAATTTATCGTCGTAAAATAACCTAACCATTAACATTTTAAACATGCTTCACCAAGTAAAACTCGAGCGCTTTATCCGATTATTCAGAGTAAAATATACAAATAGTATTTTCATTTCAACTCGAAGCTCAAAGCTGGTCTTTATGAAAAATCTCTTTATACATAAGCCAACACTCATTCATTTTAATATCCTTTCAACGCTCAGAAAATTCGAATCGCACGCGCTTATCCAAATCTTTATAGCAACAATAACACTAACTTAACCAGAACAGTATGATGTCTGTGACATTCTTTGATGCGATCTAAGACCATTTCTCTCGTCGCGTCATTGAATATGCCCTCGCATCTTGCCCTAAGTATAGCCAATTGCCCTTTCAGATAAGACATTATCGATACTGCGTTCATATCGAACACCGCTAGAACTCCAGCCCCCTGATTACCCATTACGACGTGTAACATAATGGCAATTGGGTATCCTGGCATCTTCGAAGTGTCGAATGGAAACCAGGAGCTTATAATATGAGGCGGTGGCTCCAGCCCTTCACGTATTTCTTCTTGATACTTCTTCGACGATAAATATTTCAACAAAGGTGTCAAAATCAACAGAGTGTTTGTACCAAGAACCATCATCCAAAACATGTACGTCACTATTCTCGTGTACTTCGTGTATTTTGCCATCAATTTAATCACAAGTTCCTCTTGTTTCTTCATTTGGAGTAGTTCCTCCCGAGATATTCCATTTGTCAGTTCTTTCCAGTCAGTTTGCCAAACAACGTAACAAAATGTTTTGGCGGCACAGATCATGCTAAGTACTGTCAAAGACATGTTGTTGAGAACTTTGTTCATATCATTCCTGCTTTCATAGAGATCGATAAATTGGCTGATGACAAAGAAAAAAGTACTTATGTGAAGAGTATTAAAAGCTATTGTGCTAAATCTGCTTCCTATCTGCCATAATCCGAACAATCGTAACCCTTTTATGGATGGGCCTAAGAGAGGATGGTTTGGGTCCTCTAATTTTTCCGCCAATGCTGTTAGCTTTTTAACCAACATTTTAAAAATAAGGAATATATCTAGTCTAGCATTACTATTTATACTATTTCTTACAATAGGCGTGGACTCTTTAATTGTTTACTTGGCAAATAACTACTTATTATTGCGGTCAACTTTGCTTATATTTTTCTAAAAGAAATTGCAAAATTGCTTGCAAATTAGACCGTTTGGAATAAATTATCAGTCAATTGAAGAAATGGCTATGAATTTTATATTTTTAAATCACTTAATAATAATGGAAAACACACTTAGCTTAACCCCTTCAAGAATTTCTAATTTAATTTAGATATCATCACTAATTTATGTTGTTAAAAAGTATAGCTACGTATAAACATAAAAATATTACGGAAAATGTATTATGTTTGTGTTAATTTTTCATTCATCTGTTTTAAGTTTTTAATAGAAATCACTTCATAATCTGGTACTCTCAACCGCATTATAATAAACTAAAGATTGCACAAACAAGGCAGAGCGTAAACACTAGAGCAATTCTGCGCCGAGGCTAATCGAATCTGCATGCAATGCAGCCATGAAACGAGCCGCTAATCAAAGATCAATTTTCATTACCTAGCGATGCTTTAACAGGATACGCTGCGATATTATGACAAAGCGGTATTAAACAATCGTAGAAGATATAAAATAGATCCTCAATTAATATTTAATTACTAAGCTACTCGGGTCGATGATTTTCTAAAAGTGGTACAGCCATGTTGCTGTCATTCATGAATGGGTGAGTGGGCAGGCTCGTCCAGGATGGTACTACAGTCTCAAAGATGATTAAGGTAAGCATCAGCTTTGCTGTAGCGTTTTTTTTTTGGTCAGTGAGGCTGCCGGCTGCCCAATACCTTTTATTTCTTCCCAACCTTCATCCATCCCGTCTATCCCCTCTGGATTTGATTGGCCGTCAACACATCCACAATCCAAGTGGTATGAATATTTATGGGCAGCAGTGATTACTTACTATCAGGTGACCTGTTTGCTCGTTAGCCGGAATATGGCAATAATAGTTTTTTAAAATATCGGCTTTGCGCTGTCTTAATAGAAAGGGATTTCTCACGATCGCTAGTTTCTTGGTGGCAATATCTTTGTGGTTGTATATTAATACCTGAATATGAACCTCATTTTTAATACAGCCCTAGTGATGCAGTTGTATTTAGGTACGATTACAACGCTGAGGTCTTAGGTTGAAATCCTAGGTCGAGCAAAAAGGCTGTCGAAAGAGTTCTGGGAAAAAGGCGTGAGTTTATGCCTGTATTCCTAATACTACAAAACACTAAGAATATTAGTATTCAAGATAATTCAAATACACCCAATCCTTTTATCGTCGATGCGGAAGAGGGTATTAAACATCCTATAATCCTTTCTTTGCGATGGGTTCTACAACATAAATTGTATACATAAAATAGACACTAAAACCTTCATGTTATTCCCTTTTAATAGTCATTCGTTTCCTAATTGTTCAGTTACTAAAATGGTGCTGTTTCAAATTAGCTTTAATTTCTTGCTGGGAAGTGTTTTAAATATGACCTTTTAGAATAATTTACAAGGTAGTACACATTTATACAAATATTATTAATAAATCATTTATTTATACGTGATAATGGCCTTTATGGGGTTTTTTTTTTTGAGAAATATAATCCTTTTTTTCCTTCAATTACTCCTCTGATGTATAAATTATGACATTCCCAATATCCAGACCGTTTTTATATTTATTGGGGTTACAAAAAGTCAGACACAGAAGCAAGGACCTTTGATCCTTATATACTGAACCCACAAACAAATAGACATCACAGTGAAGATCCAATTAACTAGAAAACTGCGTTAATAGATTCAATTTGAAGTAAGTGGGGTGTTTAGGTATGTATGAGCCTCCTCTGTATTTACCGATAAAAGCCGTTAATTTGCCAGGGGAAAAAAGGTTTTATTAGCAGAAATGTTTTTTATACGTCAGTATTTAACCCTACCGTCGCTAACCTTCAATTTACTCCTCAATCGACAAAACTCTCGGTATACTCCAAGATTATATATGAAAAACTTATTATACCATAAAATGCCCATACTTGAGACTAAACAAAAATATCTAAATAATCCTCTCATAACACATGTAAAAATAGAGGTATTAAAACTTTAAAACTTTACTTAAACCAATTCAAAACTCAGCCAAATAGAATCGATTGGATTATGTATGGATTAAGAATTTCTATGGTATGTCCGCCCACCCGCACTAGGCCAGCGTGGTGGACTATATAGCTTAACCACTCTCAATCGTACTGTCGATTGTAGAGTAGGCATTGCAGTGGGACGTATATGGGCTGATACAGATATGTATGGATATTATAACCGAAAACTCGTTCCACTTAACTATTCATTTACAGTCCATTACTGGTCTTCCACAGAATTATCTGATCGAAGTATACGAAAAAATCAATGTGACTAAAAAATGTATTATTTGCATCATTAAACAAGAATAGGGTTCCACGACAGATTCTCCTATCAATAATGCCGTCAAAGGCTACAGCCAAGAACACTTACGGTACTTAGCGAACTTTTAACAACCAATTTGCCGTACCCATGTCGAGTTCCCCGAATCGCCAATTAAGTCGTTTGTTAGCCAAACATATTCGGCAAACTTAATGCTTCCATGTCATTAAGGGAATAAGCACACATTGGATACTTTACCATATTATTATGGACAAAAATACTAACTTCAGCAAGGACACGCCATGAAAATCAGGCAAATTAATTATGAGTTCGTGGAATTCTATAAAATGTAAGGTATAGTCATAAATTAATAATTAAGTTTTATTTTGGGCGTAATAACTTTATGATATACCTATCCTATCTATTAAGATGTAGCCCTGACCCCAGATTAAGATATTTCATGGAAATCAGAAACTATCAGATCTATTATAATAACGTTTTCGCCGTCATAAAGTGCATCCGGGCGTAGCCGGGCCGGGCCGGTATAATACGAGTACAATAAACTTGCTTATTCTTATTAATTCAATAAATAATTCAACCTTAACAGAGATAAATATCAGGACAGTATAACGTGGCCCAAAAATCCAAAGTAACTTCTATTGTAATTTTTTGTTTCCCAAAACCCTCTTACTTACAATTCAATTACCGTAAATTAAATTATACCATCTCGCGTCGTGAATTATCTACTTATTTATTTTACGTAGGCGGCACATTTAATCTGAACGCTCCCAGCAAATTGGGTTTTATGAGAAGTTTAATAATCTTGTCGACGACTTTTTCATTTTAATGGGTTTATGGGTGAGATGGCGATTTTTGCCTGAGTGCTAATCATGTGCTTCGGTGAAAAAGATTATATTGGAATGAAAAAATGTTTGAACTGAATATTTCAAGCTTAGTATCAGGGGGTATTGTGGGGACTCCGTGGTGTGGTATTGCAATCATCATCATCATCATCATCTCAGCCACAGGAAGTCCACTGCTGAACATCGGCCTCCCCCAAGGATCTCCACATCGACCTGTTGGAAGCAGCCTGCATTCAGCGACTTCCTGCAACTTTAGCCAGTTCATCCGTCTTCCCTTGTACCTTGTAGGCGGGCGTCCGACATTTCGCTTGCCTGTACGTGGCCTCCACTCTAGAACCTTTCGGCCCTAATGGCCATCGATTCTACGCGCCATGTGTCTGGCCCACTGCCACTTCAACTTGCTAATCCTATGGGCTATGTCGGTAACCTTTGTTCTCCTACGGATCTCCTCATTTTTGATACGATCTCGTAGGGAAATACCGAGCATAGCCCGCTCCATAGCGCGTTGCGTTACCCTGAGCCGTCTCATGAGGCCCATAGTGCGAAGCCACGTCACGGTGCTGTAAGTCATCACTAACACACAACAGTTAAAGACTTTAGTCTGTTAAGTATGTTATTATTTGACATTTGTATTTTTATGTCGTATAACATTGTTTCCAAATTAAGATTTCTATCAGTTCAGATTTCCAGAATGTATTGTTTGTATGTATGTGTTTAATGTGCTATCAATGAAACACCTTTTTGTCTCATTTCTGCATCTCCCAAAGATTGACTGGTAGAAGTCCGCCTGTACAATTTTGATTATAATTTTTTTTGACGTGCAATAGAGAAGATATTATAAAAGTATAAAAAACGCACTGAATCACCATGATCAGTCTAGTAAGTATATTTTTTTCTGACCTCGTATCATGCTCGGAAAATTGGTGTTCCATTGTGAATCCGCTTCCGTTAGTTAGTTACACTGCAGCGCGTACTGACTTCGAATCGTGTAAAGTTTGATGCTTT
Source organism: Hyles lineata (assembly GCA_030180105.1). Lineage (NCBI taxonomy): Eukaryota > Metazoa > Arthropoda > Insecta > Lepidoptera > Sphingidae > Hyles > Hyles lineata. The sequence continues at coordinate 3,404,612 of JARJEE010000023.1, forward strand.
TTTTGTTGAATATGTCCGGTAAACGAGAAGATAGGTCACCTGATGGCAAGTGATCACTGCCACCCGTGACCATCCATTAAGCTAGGATTATACAGGTGAGTGTTTCAAGTGGGCGTGGATAGCCAAATCCGAACTATGAGGAATAGCAAAAAATGCTGAAAGGACTTATGAGCCCGATTTTGATGAAAACTAAAACTGCATACTTAGATTTTTGTTAAATCAATATGCCTAGCTAGGAATCGAACCTAAAGATTTTGAAAATAAAAAAAAAAAACACATGCTGTATTATTACACCATTCGATAATGTTGCTGATAGGGATCAAATTCTGCGAAGTAATGACATACGTCAAATAAAAGGAAAGATGTTATTTTAAGCAACATTCAAATTTTTCTTCAGTTTTCTTAGCCACTGACCCCCCTGCGTTGTTAGAGGAATTTTAGAATTTGTGAAATAGTATCAATAACAAGAATCAAATTCTGGAAAGGAATGATATATGGCAAATTAAAGGAAAGGTTTTTATAACAAAAAAAAAAAATATTTATCTTATATGGCTCACCTATTAATTCTTAACTTATGAATTGTCCCAATTGATGGCCATTATTTTAAATGCGTTAGTTAATTTTGTTTAAAATAACATCTTTCCTTTTATTTGACGTATGTCATTACTTCGCAGAATTTGATCCCTTAGTATAGTTTCGGATTTGGCCATCCACGCCCACTTGAAAAACTCACCCTGTATATGTGTTGCCGACTATTCAAATCGGGACGAGCGTGGGATGGAAAAAGAATAGAATAAGGAAAGAAGTATTTGGTATCCTGCAACCTCACCCACCGAACGAAACTCCGAAGCGAAAATGTCGCTTGACGTCGATTTCTTGTGAGACAGTGATACATACCACCCTGGACGAGCCTTCCCATTCATGCTGAATCATGACTGACTACGGCGTGGCTCTACCACTTCTAAAACCGTCATCAGTTTGTTTGCCATTTCTACTGTTGAACAAACTGTCTATTTAATTTCACGAAGAACATCTTTTACCTGTAATCTTTTTGAGATGCAATGAAAGTAAGACTTTCCAGTGAAATATAAGTTAAGTTCAGTATTCTTTGCACTCAATCATGTCAGGATTTCGGGTTTAATAACGTACTAATAGAGGTCAACATTGATGGATATGTCTGGACGAATTGCAATTCTAATGAGACTCAGAAGTGTCCTTACCGACCCTTAAAGCCATTTTATTTTTGTTAGTCAAACGCACATAAGTTAAAATAAAGGCTAACAGACGAATTATATTAGACAAACGTTAAAAGACATAACTGAAGAATATAAGTGGAAAAGTGTTATTAAAATTATTATTTTCGATTTTTCAACTGTAACAACCAACGGGCTAAAAGTGCATACAATATTTACTTCAGTCCTGATAGAGTACTCTCCAACACGAGACTATACATAATTTTCTCAGAATTTCAAAAGTTAAAACTTCAAAGTATAAAATTTGAACAAGTAGACTAAATTAGTCAAGGGTATTAAAATTTGGGACAGAGGATCTGAAAACTAATTGCATTACTTATTTCATGTCATAGGTCAAAGCTAATTAGTTTTTTGTCCAACTTTGTGAAAAATACAGTTCCAATTTATTCTTAATCCGAGCTTCTGAACTCGCATATGATTACTGTCGCTTGTAAATATACTGAATACTAGCTGTTCAGCAGAGCTCTGCCCGGGTGCGGATACACTTTTAAAAACATTCTATCACCTATGTTCATTAGAGTTAATGTAAGATTGTAATGGCGAAAAAATTTTCAAATCGGTTCACTAGTTCCAGTGCCTATTAATATAAATAAACAATCACATTTTTGCTCTTAATAATATTATTTTCGAAAAGTAAATCTTTCTTTCTATTATTATTATTATTATTATTTATTTATTTACCTCAGCCAGCTATTAATACTTCGAATATTTTAGATAACTCTGTTCTTTTATTAGAATAAAAGCTATACTCGTATAGTTGTAGACCTTTCTCTCTGAACAGATAATATAAAAAGTATATTTGTTCCCATTATAAACTGTACGCTGTGGTATAATTCCATGCGTGTGAACCTAAAGGTAGTTTACAGTATGTTTATATATCTATGTATATTTGATTTATAGAATTATTTAAGCCTCATTAAATTATATTTACTTAAAATAGGTACCATTGTACTTCAATCAATATTGAAGCTGTTGTAGCATCATGTAATGATGCCATCTCGAAGGTTCGCTTTGTTGCCGCATTTGAACTGCTTCATATGATTACTTTCTTGTCACAGTTAAGCGTACTACACACCAAAGCCGCCGGCTCTGCGACACAGTCCGCTGAGGCAATCCGGCTGCCTATAAGAAAAGAAAAAAGAAGACGTGTTGCTGAGGGAGTCTCTTGCGCCGTTTCTTCTTCACAGCTACAACACTTTCCGAAGCGGTGGTAACAGAAATTAACGATTCAAAAGATCTTGTGAAAGATTATTTGAATAAAGAATATTTTGATTTTATTTGAATCATGTTGGCAACAAGCATCTTACGTGTTACCCGCCAACATGTTGGCGGCATGTGCTCTGCTCAGTTGCCCGGCAACAATCAACAACGTCATAAAAACCGTCCTTTTATATAGGGCCGGCGAAGTGTCGCAAACAAAAGTTTCTTGACTTGCAATGAGTGATCCTGCCGACTAGCCCGCCAACAAAAAGTCGCCGATATGTGCCGGCGGGTCGGCGGCTTCGATGTGAACTGCGCTTAAGTTTGCGCATGAAGATACTACCTTTCCACTTATACGAGGATTAATTAACAGATTCGACAGACAAATCTCGTTTCTTTTATCCACTTAAGCACGAAGCTGAACCGACTCAAAGCTTAATCACTACTTGGTATTGCCTTCTTAAAGTAAATTGTCTCTCAAAGCATGTGTTCTAATTAATGCAGTGCTTTTAAGAGGATAAAAATATAGGCCTAGTACTTTGGAGATTTGGAGATCGTTGGAGGAGACCTGAGAGATGTTCAGCAGTGGACTTCCTGGTTGAAAATAGAGAGAGAGTACTTAGTAAGCAATATAACTACATGATCCCACTACGACATCACATCAATTTATAAGCTTCCAAACTCACAAGTCAATTACAGCTGTAATTGGTAGTATAGTTATTGGCAACATCAATAAAACAAAATTGCCAATTTCATCGAGCAATATGAATAATAATAAGCAAATTAAATTTCAGTGTATTTCACGTGTAAACCGGATGAAAACGCATCGCATCCCAGTTATTGCAACATGCCAATATCAGTGACAGCAAATTGACAAGCACGGAGAATTGGATTCATACAATCACGTTTTGAGCCACGAGGTTCCATTTTGTTGATTGCATGTACAATTTACGTATCAGGTAAATTCAAAAGCTTTTTTTATACTAATACGGTAAGTAGCTTCTGTACACCTGATGTGATAATTTTTTTTTTCCACATATTTATACATAAATAAAGTCACTATATGGCCTATATATCGGTCTGGGCCCGATCCCGCTCGGCGCTCTCCTTCTGCGACATGACAAGTTCACAGAAGGAGAGCATGGCTCGCCACGACCGCTACGAGAGCGCTGCGCTCCTCGTTCCAAGCTGGGCACTCCTCCAGCGTGTGCTGGGCCGTATCCTCACGGCTCTTGCCACATTGTTGGCACACGGCAGACTCCTCCGCTCCTGCTATTCGACACAGGTACGCACCGAAGCAGCCGTGCCCGGTGAGCACCCGCGTCAGCCGGTATGTCGGCGCACCGTGGGGCCTGTCCACCTCTCTTCTAGTCCTTTTTTTATAATATGCATCCAAAGGCTTCTATAAGAAATCGCCTAGAATGATAAGACCGCTATCTATACCTTTTTTTGTTAATTTATAATATATTTAATTGTTTTTTTCCTTTTCATGTGCAGTTAAGAATAAATAAATAAATAGAATACACTCATAACTAAATATACACAGACTAAACCTTAGTAAGTCACACCTGAGTAGGTCATAGTATGGAGCTTCCATTATAGTTAACAGTGGTCCCTGTTCGTATGGATACGACTAATCTACAAATGAAACAACAATGCGGTTCTACTTGGTTTTCTGTGAAACAGTGGCTACTACGTTGGTCGAATTATTGATCTATCAGTATTGAATCTGACCAAAAGGAAGAGTAAACCGCTTCAACAATGATAGCGATGTAAAAAGAAGCTGAAAATTTAAAGCTAATGTTCTATGCGTACGTAAAACAACATATCATCGTAATACAGTACATCTTATGTCTCAGGATGGCAAGCGCAGTGGAATACCAAGAATTGCTTTGTAATTCAAGGTGTTGTTTGGTTTTGCTACTGTTCATGAGTGGTCGTATCGCTAACCATCAGGCGAACGGCATGCTCGCCTCGCCATTTACTGCAATAAAAAAATAATTAAAAAAACAATAAATAAAATGAATGAAAATAAAGTTCTTAAGTAAGATGAACGTTCGACGTGTGTTTTATACCTCACAGCCCTCTAAAATAAATGACCGTAATCATGTCGAACGGCATAAAGTCAATCGTAAATAGAGTGGGGAACCTATTCTGGCGTGAAATCGTCAAACGTTCAGTGTATGTTACTCAAATACATCTATCCCTCCCTTTCACTCACACTCTGACGAATTAGATAGAACGAGACAGCAATACTTCAATATCAGGAGGTTGTAACAAGTACAGGGATGAAATTCCAATATGCGTTTTTTCACAAAAGAACTGCTGTTGAGGTGTCGGTGTACAGCGAAATACGTACTCGGGCGTCACTCGCTCCGTCATATCCAATTTCGTGTTCAGGAATGCTCTATGTATGGAAATATATTCCGTTTGCTAATACTGGCTTCTGTTTTATGCCTGGATTATTTAAAATGCTCCTTTTGTGTTAAGTTTGCGCTTCCTAGATCAACGACTTCTGTAGCCGCCATTTACCAAAGATCATTGCTGATCAGCTTATGGCATCGGGAAGGTAAATCACATAATATTAGGTGTAACTCTAACAGATATAGCTTTTTATTGTATATAATGTCTCCGTAAAACCATGTTAAATTTGATTGCAGATAAATCAGTAGTTACAGATCGAGAGTTTTGAAAAGTGTTTGTAGAATATGGAGGTAAAAAAGTTTGTGTTATATTAATTTAGAACAGGTTGTAATTTTAGAGATTAATAAATAAATAACATTAAACAGTCATATACACAGACCTTGGCCAGACGAAGCGATAGTCGGTGGACTAAGACAGTTACGGAGTGGTGGCCTAGAGGGGCCAAGAGAAAGGTAGGCAGACCACCCGCCAGATGGATGGATGACATCGTTAGGTTTCAAGGGAAACGGTGGATGGGACAAGCACAAGACCGGGAGAAGTGGTGTAATGAAGAAGAGGCCTATGTCCAGCAGTGGATTAATGTGGGCTAATATGATGATGATGATGATGATGATGATACACAGACCTGAACCCACTACCCCTTCAACTTGCTAATCCTAACTAACTTGCTAACCTTTGAAATCAGCAAAGATTAGCAACGATTTATTGTGGAAACTAAATGAGAAACTGTACCTGTCAGGGAGTGCTATACTAAATAAGAGTTAAAAAGGTTTTAAACCGTTGAAACTAAAGATATTTTACTGGTGATAGGTCTCCCATATTTGAGAAGCCACTTAGGTAGGTACCACCGAATGTCTAAACAGCAGTGTAAATGTACTCAGGATGGCGAGCGCAGTGGAATGCATTGCTTTGTAATTGAAGGTGTTGTTTGGATTTGCTACTGTTCATGAGCTATCGTATTGCTTACTATCAGGCGAACGGCATGCTCGTCTCGCCATTCATTGTAATAAAAAAGACAATATTATGTTTATAATAAGACAATTATCTTATAATTTTGTACCTGATATTTCGCAGCAAAATACGAGTACAACGTCTTTTACCAACAACTATAAATATGAATTTATCTCTCGCGCTCTATTTCACCAAAATCTGAAACCAATGCCTCTTGAAAATGCCTCTCGGGGAAAATCATTCGTGAATCTATTTCACATCCAGTATCGTTTCTTGAATACGCTTTGTTCGTTCTGACGATGCATACTTGAGGAGCACTTGTTCGAAGGCCGAGAATCTAACTGCTGTATTTAACCCCGGTTTTAGTTGCGGTACATTTCCAACTTTAATACCATCATAATAAAGCTGAGTCTTAGTTGAATAAATCTAAGAAAAATTATAGCACCCACAGTACAATTGGAATGAAGTGGCAGTTTTGAATAATGCTCCAAATCAAGCGATTTCTGTAGGGAACTCTGAGTTATTGATGTCTTCGGTTTCAAAACAAGTAAATGTGTTTTTTTTTTGTGAAGATTGAAACCTTAGCTGCTCATATGATTGTCGTTAAATCACTCCAATTTGGTGATATTATAATATTTGTCAAAATTGAAATCAAAATAAGGCAAAGCGATACTAATAAATCTTTAAGTAATATGCGTGGTGGCGTGTGGGTAACAGACCAGACGCGGCTGCCAACATGTTTACGGTGGTCGCGGGTTCTAACCCCTGGTCTGACTTTTCATAGGCATTTTTGTTTTGATAGTTAATCATCACGCCCTTTAACAGTGAAGGAAAACATCGTGAGGAAACCTGCATACCATAGCGATTTGTAAGAATTTCTATGGAATGTAAAGTCCGTCAATCCGCATTAAGCCAGCGTGGTGGACTTTATAGCCTAAACACTCTCAATCGTACTTTCGATTGTAGAAGAGGCCCGTGCCCTATAGTGAGAAGAATATGGGCTGATACAATCAATACAATAAAGGGATACTGCCTTTAGTAACGTTATATTGGTAAGGCTGATCACTTGTTTTACCTGTGATACGATGATGCCGATATAGCTCGGGCTAGATAATTCTTACCGGTACCAAAGTTAAATAAACATTCCAGACATTTCCAAGCCTGAAGAACTCATTGAGCGATCTTTAAATTAATGATATGATTCTGTGTGACAATGGTATCTACCACTCATTATTACACCAAAAATTTGATAGAAATTCTAACAACTTTCTATTTCTGGCAGCTTCAAATGTTTTACCTACGAGACCTAACAATGAAACTTAAACAGTTTTCGATTCGTAGATAAGTACATCAGAAAGAGATTAAAGAGAAATAAATAAAGAAGAATACTTAACTTTGTATACTCTCAATCGCACTGTCGATTGTAGAGTAGGCCCGTGCCCTGCAGTGGGACGTATATGGGCTGATATAGATAGATAGAATACTTAACTAATGACTAATATAAAAAATATTGGCAACTATTTCCTCCTTCAAAGGATTCCAAGAATCTTCAACACCTAAATACTGAGAAAGTTTTCGACAAAAAAAAAATAACTCTTACTTAAGCATCTTTAGAGCGGAATCCTTTTGACAAAAGTTTAAAAATTAAATGAAATTTTTCCTGTAGCATTTCACTTAAAAAGTTTGAAAAGGCTGAACCCTCAAACCGATCGGTATTGGAAAAGTTTTCAACTCATTCTCTGTTATATGTACCGAGAATATTGTCCATTGAAAATTAAAAGATAAAATGGACGGCGTTAAGCTGAATAATATCCGAAGACTCAAAATTTGGTGTTAGGACATTTATATTTGCTTGTACTGCGACCATTCCACTTTATTTATTTATTCAACACACAGAGTCATTATTTTCATATTTTCGAACTGGCAAGACTTTGACACAAATATTGAAAAAAAGCCTCTTAACAAAAACATACTACAATAATGTACTGCGAGTATTTATAATATATAATTGAACTAGCGGCCCAGCCCAGCTTCGCCCGGATACAAATAGATTTCTGCACAATAATATGTACGTATTATACACATAAACCTTCCTCTAATCACTCTATCTATTAAAAAAACCGCATCAAAATCCGTTGCGTAGTTTTAAAGATTTAAGCATACAAAGGGACATAGGGACAGAGAAAGCGACTTTGTTTTATACTCTGTAGTGATTTAACTAAGTATAACTCATCTCATAAAACAAACATTATATTACCTAATCAAAAAAAAAAAACGGAAGAATAATGTAAGAAAAATTTTGCTAAAACACGCATCTTTCTTCAACAAGAATAAAAGATGCTCAAGTATCACCAGCCAATCTAACAATATGGACCAAAATATCCTTCCACCCTTCACATGACATGAAAAGTCTCCCAAAATTGACAATAGAGGTACCCTTACAAAGTAAATGCCGCCTACAAAATCAATGACTCCAAGCACTTGTCGCTTATCGCGAGTACAATAGATACGCGCCTGAGCCCGCTATTAACGGTTGAAGAGGATCTTATTTCCCATATCCCAGCTTCTGCTCAAATATCCTTTAGTTATATGATGCTTGTGTTTATATGGATTTTTTATGATTCCGATGAGACATATTTGAAACTAGCACCCCAGCCCGGGTCCGCTCGAGTGCGGATACACTTTTTTTGAAAGATTTGAGAAGATATCGCCTATGTTCATCAGGGATAGTGTAGAATTGTAATGGTGAAAGAATTTTTCAAATCGGTTCAGTAGTTTCAAAGTCTATTCAATGCAAACAATCCAAACTTTTCTCTTTACAATATTATTAGCTCCTATCCTTTACACTTTAGTCTGCCCTCTATTTATCCTTTTATAAAATCCATTCCATGGTTGTCTGTCTTCTTGCCTTCGAGCGATACGACCGCCTATTGTACTTTTATGTTTGTGATTTTCGTTTTATTTGTATTTTTTGTGTGCAATAAAGTGTATGAGTAAATAAAATAAATAAATTATTTGTAATACGGTATGATTACAAAGCTGAAGTCTCGTGATCGAAGTGGTAGTAGATTTTTCAATTTACTATCAGCCACAAGAAAGAAAGAAAGTGCCAGATATAGCGATACGCTCGCTCCCTATCACAACGTGGGACGAAACAGACAAGGCGAAACGTGGGTGTACTGGTTGCTATATTCTGTCTAATGAAAGCTGAGAGTGCAAAATAGCGGGAAATTTAAAAAATCTAGCGCTTACAACCCTGAGTGTACTAAGAAATATCTAATAGATACTTGATGAATTAATTTTTTAATTGACGTATTTTTTCATTCTTAATCTTCGAGTTTTTCGTTTCGCTGATAATCCCTAAAAGTAAAACTTGCATTTTTCAATTTATCTAGATAAGGTATATACTTGAAACTAAAAACCCACTAAGTATATACAAAAAATCAGGAAGGTATTATAATCGCCATCATTTGGATTTTTGGATTTTTATATAAACATGTACTTTGAAACCACTCTACGATGCTAGGTCAACGGAAAACACCTTACAGGATGTCTACAGACAGATCATGGCCAACAGAGTTGTCAGATATAAGGGTAATTTTTTTTCCAAATTTGCTACGAAATCCTAATAGTTCATACATAAACTGCTTATAAATACATTTGTTTAAAATAAATCAATAATCGTAAATAAAACCGAGCTACTCCACACCATCAGTCCAACAGTCTCCAACTAAATCTGTAGTCTTCATTATTAGATTAATTGATAATTAATTAATAACTAGCATGATACATTACACAATGCAATACACAAATTACAATATCATATATAATATTATCGCAGTCACTTAATTTTATTTGATGAATGCAGTAAAAAGTATCAACATTTCTAGAACCACCTACATACAATTTCGGAAATAGTTAACAACAATCGCGATTTTTCTTTGAAAACGGTATTTCTTTCAGGTTTCACTGCTTCGTAATCATTAATCATGTCTTAAAGCACCTTTTTCACATCCTTTTTTATTCCTTTAGGCATTGTTTAATACTGAAAACTACAAAACTGTTCACAAATTGCTATTGAAGAGGTTATGTAAACAATAACTAATCATATTTGTTGCCAGTATAAGAAAAAAAATATTCACTCTCAGCTTTCATTAGACAGAATATATCAGCACCTCTGCCTACCCCTTCTTGAGTCGTGAGTTTATGTATGTATATTATTATAAAACAATTGCTAGAATATTCTACTGTTGTTTATGAAATTATATTTACATGTCTTTTATTTATCGCATTCTTGTCATATTAATACTCTCAATGTCACTAATGATTAATTTTCTCCTTAAAGCTGTCACTGGCAAATGTTCAAGCATTTATTACAAATTTAATTACAACCAACGCGTAATTAAATTCTTTATTAATTAATCGAAACACTTGTGGAGCTTTTCATGTAAGTTTTAATTACACGCTTTTAGCGACATTAATGAGTCCGATGTTCAAGAGATATATTGATTATTATTATTTTTAATTTTTCATGACTTAAACTTTTTTTTTTGTTTGAACTGATTTTGGAGATCAGCGTAAAAATATTTGGAGGAGACTTTCTGTCACTCTTTTATTTACTTGACGGTAGGTATAATACAGCCCAATTTGAATGTCTTCAGATCGCCACAATAATGCTGTCGTGTTAGTTATCTGGAAACACAATGAATCTGCTACACTATACATTTATAAGACACTACGAGTATAGTATTTTTACAGTTTTGTGTTTGTTAGTCATTAGCCGGACGGATTGAAATTTCTTGCGATCAGTAACATTCTCAGAACATTAATTCCAAGTATAATGCGTATGCCATAAGCTAATGGAGTGTCTCATCAATATTAATACGTAGTCAAACATTGAGAAAACAAAACATTTGATATGAACCTCAAACCACAAACCGAAAATTCTCATCAAATATGCAGTAATTAACAAAAAGGTTGCCTACCTCTGCCATTGGGCTAGGGGTCGTCAAAATTTTTCATAATTCCTGATTATTTCAAAAAGGTTGACAGACGTCAAATGCGAGGCGTCTCGTGATTTCTGCCCCGGGCAACAAGCTCCCACGGGAAGTGACGTAATGCAAATAAATTGCGGACCTGCGCAAACTTCGCCAACTCGTGGAGCGATAACAATCCCCGTTTGTTGTGATTCGGCGCGTAGTTGGGGATAATTTGGTACCGAGTGGGTTGTACATTTTTTTGGTGATTTAATGATGCTGTGCTAAAGTGAAATAAGAATAAGTAGAACCAATCAGACAGCAGTCAACATTTCGACCATCGAGCACACAAATGAAATATTTTTCAATTGCATTTTTGCATGCATTTTTCCTATAAAATAGTATCAGTTAATGTATTTTTCTAGCGGAATATAATCAGTAAATTTACACAATGTAGTAATAGTAAGACCTACATCTTTACTAAATAAAATGGTGGAAGATACATATCGTATTCCTGGTGATTTAGTTTTACCGTCGGCACTGACAGAAATAAGCTTTATTTTACAAAAGTTATATGAACCATTATAATCGTAAACAAGATCGTCTGGGAAAAGCCACATTTAAAAAGGTTTGATTTTGAAATTTTAAATAAGATATTATTATATATTTATTTTAAAGAGTAACTGGACTTGTCTCAGGATGGCGAGCTCAGTGGAATGCCAAGCATTGCTTTGTAATTCAAGGTGTTTTTTGGTTTTGTCACTGTTCATGAGCGGTCGTATCGTTTTCTATCAGGCGAACGGCAAGCTCATCTCGCCATTCATTGCAATAAAAAAAAGGAAATTACATACATAAAAAATATTATAACATGTCAAGAACACAAGTTTTCAAATGAAATCAAACGCCTTACAAGTTGTCGACACTGCCAAGTTTTCAAAGCGGGAAAGTTAAGGATCTTTGCTAATAATTTTGCTTTTACCTGAGCGCATGTCACCGCAAATATCTCACATCTGGTACCAGACGGAATATAAGGTGGATTTCGAGCTAATTGGAACCAAAGTTTTATGTAAATGGTCATTTAAGCCACATAATGCTTTAAATCCCAAGGGAAGGAACCAGGAATTAGAAAATATATTGAGTTGACATGTTCTTATTTTAGTATAGATTTTATCATTAATTTGCTTGTATGTACATACATTGGTGAATGGCCTATTGGACTATATGATGGGCTAACCCCTGTCAATCGGACTCTTGATTATAAAGGAGCTATAATCAAGAGTTTTATTATAGAGTTATTATAGAGGATAATATGGGCTGATATATAGGTAGATTGGTGAATAGGAATGTTCAGGACAATAGATATATTATGTATTATAATAATGGCAGAAACACATTGCAAAATGCGAACCCTACACTCCAACACTTATAGCATTTGGAAAAAATATATCAACATACATTAAACTATAAGGGAACACTCGGGAGTGTTAGTAATGTCAACATTCTCAGAGAGTGAATAGGATGTATATTTGTAAACATGGCTACCAAAGCCATTATGTATGCTTGAAATGTACGCCCAAACGAACCACCGAAATTAAAATGACATGTTTTGATTACTTTCTTCGGCTTTCTTAACACGTTAAATGCCAATAATGAATAAATAAATGAGTATACTTTTCAATGTTGTTCGATGATTAATAATTCTTGATGGAGAGTCAGAAATTATTCCGCATTAATAAAACCCATTATTAAGAGTGTATTCTAACTAAGTAATAAAAAAAAAAACAATCGATGAAATTTAAAAGAATATGTTATTTTTCGTTGGATTGATAGGAAAGTTAGGCATCGCACAACATTGACAGCGTTGGCAGTTAACGTGTTAACTTCCAATTTATTGAACCTGTAAACAATTTCAGATATTAAATATTACTTTTATTCTAATTTAAAGTGTAGTTTTCCTTCAAGCGCCCACTTTATCCCCCTTCTACATACCGGGTTTATCAAGACTGCTACCGAAAACGAAGCCTTGTGGTAGTTTAAGCGACTTCCGACACAATACAATAGAATTTTTTGGAAAAAAAAGCGTCAATATTTTTTTTGTAATTTTTTTCTTATGGTCATATTTGTGTGGTAAATTCATTTTTTTCCCTAAAATAATAGTGTATACCCTTTTATTTATGAAGATTCCAAGGTATAAAGGAGTTGATTTTTTTATTTTAGCAATAAACATGGATTCACCACCCAAAAATGACAATATTCAAAAAATCATAAAAAAAAAATGTCGCGTTTCTTAGCGAAAATTTTAGTTGCATTGTGTTTCACTCACTGAAACTTTCACCCGGCTTCGTTTTCGGTAGCAGTTTTGATATACCCGGTATATTTCGTGTTCAATTACCAGAAACCCCTTATCTCGCCTCCACACTTAATTAAAGACGATCGCACTTAGATGGGAGGGCAAGAGTCCTCTTACAAATTGTTGCTTTACCGAACCATAATGGCTGCCCAAATATGATAAACTATGTCTTTAAGTTCTTTCGCTATTTTGTTAAATTCGCACATTACAATCATTTGAAAAGGTTCAAACCGATAGGTGACAATGGAATTTACGACAGATTTTAACCTCAATTACAAATAATTTTCATAAGATACTATAAAAAAAATAGGGAATATGTGTATAAATATGAATTCCATGAACCAAATTCATTAAAATCGGTCTAACCTTTTTCGACAAGAAACAGTATGATGAGCTGACTGCCAATCTTCACTAGTTTGAGAGGCACTATAAGAAGAAGAAGCCTTTTGCGACTTATAAATGGTGCGATCAACACGACTATATTTTAAAAACTGGCTAATAAAATAACCGAAGAAATGAAATTCACAGACACCGCCGAAACTGACGCCGCGCCCCTAAATTATAATAATAAGGCTCAGAGTGAAGTTAAATTTAATTAATGCGAGACAACGATGTCAGGAAATTGCTCGTTAAGACTTAGGCTGGCTTGTAATGAAGAGGTCGAGAGCTGAGTGGAAGTTCGCACAAATGTTTCTGGCAATGATTTGCTTTCATGTTATTTACACTTGTATAGAGCGTTTGAAACCTGGGCAGGTGCAAACGCAATATTTATTTATCCCGCCATACAGTAGTGTAAATGCACTGTTGTGTTTCGGTTTGAAGGACATTGTAGCCAGAGTAACTACTGGACATATTGAGACTTAATATCTTATGTGTCAGGTTGGCGAGCGCAGTGGAATGCCAAGCATTGTTTTGTAAATAAAGGTGTTGTTTGGTTTTGCTACTGTTTATGAGCGGTCATATCGCTTACCATCAGACGAACGTCATGCTCGTCTCACCATTCATTGAAATAAAAAAGTACAATCAATTCCTACGATTTATTCCAACTCCTTCTATTACCTAATTTAACATTCTGGCTGATTTTGTTGCGGGTTAAGATATCTGTAATATGGTGCTAGCACATTTCTGTGGCTTACAAGGCCAATGGTAAAAAATGTTTAATTCAGATTTCAATTTTCCGTCTTTTAAGGCAAGTTATTAGCTCAGGTTAACCACTTGCCCGTTTGTCGTAAACGAAAATAAGAATAAGTCTTCACAAATATGCATACAAGTTCATTTTAAATACAAAATTAAGAGTAGCCGTATAAAATTAGCCATAATGTTTGAAATAACTATATATACAATAACCCGAATAAATAAATAGAAAAAAAAACGTCATATTGCGATCACTTCATAATCTTCCACAGGTATGCGTGGTAATCATGAGGCACAATAAACATACTTTAGATTTAGAAGGCTCAAGCCAATGAAATGAATTTTTACATTAAATAAACATTATTTGTTAGAAAATTATTTATGTAGTCTTCTGAATCAAACTGAATGAATTTCATGCAATTAATTTACTTGTTTTAATTATGTAATAATCACTGTATTCTAAACTGGTGAAAGCGCCTAAATTATGAAGATTTTGTATGGATTCAATAAACTATTTTCCACCACACTGATACAGGGGGTTGGTGGACTTCGTATACCATTTACATTCGTCGTTTTTACATTACGCCACTCTAATTAAAGTGAGTAAAGGTCAGGTATGTACCTTAACTTCATAGCTTCGGTTTCGTTGTTAAAAATAATTAATTTCGCCAAAGCACTTAAGGAAAAAGATCTTTGAATGTGTGTGCGGCTCCAATTTCACCGATTTGTGAAAGAGCGCGCGTTGTCTTTAGATATCTGTATATCTATCGATATATATCGATATACCCTATGGTATATCGAGACTGTTACCGAAAACGAAGCCGGGTGGTAGTTTAAGCGACTTCAGACACAACGTAACAGAAAATGTTGGAAATAAAAGCGACAATTTTTTTTTTTGTATGGTCGTATTTTGGTGGTAAATTCATTTTTTCGCAAAATAATAGTGTATACCCTTTTATTTATTAAGACTGTATCGTATATGTACAAGAGTTTAAATTATTATTTTAGCAAAAATTATGGAATTACCAACCAAAAATCACGATCTTTAAAAAACGATAAAAAAAAATGTCGCATTCCTCAGCAAAATGTTTAGTCTTTTTTTATTTGCTTTATTTATCTTACGCTTAAATATAAGTTTCGCTTAACTACGTTAATCCCGCTTAAGTGTACTGGCAAAGTCGGCCGTGTGCTGATAAAAGCTACTTATTATTTAAATGGCGTTCCAGTATTCGGGCGTTAGTATTTTTATGTTGTGGTAGTATAATATACAGTTTATGATGATTAATATTAAATGATTCCACTAATTATTCCGTATAAATACAATGTTAAACGCTATCAAAATTTCAGTGGAATACATTAGAGGAGGCCTCTGTTCAGTAATTAAGTTTCTATGGCTTATAATGAAACGAAATGCGATACCATAAATTCTGGGAATCTTCTCAAAATCTCTTTACATTTTCGCAATTGAATATCCAATATTATACCGGGTATCTCAAGACTACTACCGAAAACGAAGCCGGGTGGTAGTTTTAGTGTCTACAAACACAATGCAATTTTTTTATGATCTTTTAAATATCATCATTTTTGGTGGGTAAATCCAAAGTTTTTGCGAAAATAATGATTCAAACTCTTTTATACCTTAGAGCCCTTATAAATAAAAGGGTATACACTATTATTTTAGCAAAAAATATGGATTTACGCCCCGAAAATGACGATTTTTAAAAAATCATAAAAAAAAAATGTCGCGTTTTTTTTCGAAATTTTTAGTTGCATTGTGTTTGTAGTCACTAAAACTGCCACCCGGCTTCGTTTTCGGTAGCAGTCTTGTTATACCCTGTATTTTATCTAGCCGCCTTATTCATAAATTGTTTTAAAACCTGTTTTAGCTAGTGAATGTTTTGTCCCTTTCGGACGACTTTTGAATACAGTTTGCGCGAAGAAGCCAAAACATTCGATAAATAAAATAAGTTTTTTTTATTTGCTTATTGCAATGAATGGTGAGACGAGCATGCCGTTCGCCTGATGGTAAGCGATACGACCGCTCATGAACAGTAGCAAAATCAAACAACACCTTGAATTACAAAGCAATGCATGGCATTCCACTGCGCTCGCCATCCTGAGACATAAGATGTTAAGTCTCAATATGTCCTGTAGTTACTCTGGCTACAATGCCCTTCAACCCGAAACACAACAGTGCGTTTACACTGCTGTTTGACGCGAGAAATAGACACTGCGGTGGTACCCACCCAGATGGCTTCTCACATATGAGAGACCTACCACCAGTGTAATAATATAATAATAAACATAACTGGAGCCGAAGATATTTATTGTATTTCTTTTTTCCATTACCAATTTATTATTTGGTATTATTTATTACTTAGCTTTCCTTTTATTGACTAAATATTTTTCTGCTACATTATAGTAACTATATAATAATAAATATAAATAAATAACACCTAATAGTCACATACATAGTCCTGAACCCACACTAAGATCAAGTCTGGTGTCGTGGGTATCAGGTACTACGAGAGACTTTTCAGTTTCACAAACACCCAGACCCGAAACAAATACCAGTGGTTTACACAAATATTTGTTTCGATGCGGGGTCGAACCCGCGGCCTCTCGTTTCACAGCCGGCGTCTAACCAACTGCGCCACGGACGCTGTCAAATTGGCATTAGCTTATTTTTATTACGAGTATTGTTGTTTTGTTATAAATGATTTTTCTTTCCCTTTCTCTCTTCTTTCCTTTGGTGTTAAGTATCTCCTATGTGAGAGGCCATGTGGGTAGGTACCACCGCAAAGTCTATCTCTCCCGTCAAACAGCCGTGTCAGGTCTGTTATGTTCCGGTTTGAAGAATAATGTAGCCAGAGTAACTATTGGGCTTATTGAGTTAAGCTCTTATGTCTATATTGTTAAGCTTTTATATCTATATCATGTAATAAATAATAAATAATAAATACTTGTAAAATACAAAGTTGTTCCACTGTTATAATTAACCGAAAAATGAGTTATGCAACTAGTTGTGACGCTACTGAAATAATGAAAATTAGCTTCAGTGACGCCATCTAGTATGCTTTATGTCTAATATACAAACTTTATAATGTTAATTATTTATTAATATAAAATTAATGAAATGGAATCGATTTGATTACGTAGCAATTAAAAAACGAACCCGGAAACGCATAACTTGAATTATCAAAATTAATTGATACGGGCTTTCCTACTTTGGGGCCCACATTTTGGATACTTAATTGTAAAATGTGTACCTTGTATTTTGTAATTTCTTGGAGGTTTTCCGCAATAAATTTATTCTTATTCTTAATTTATTTTTTCTTATTTTGTTACAACGCCATCTTGTGACGAGTAGCATTATCACGCGAATCTATTTTATATTGAAACATCATTATACTGGCGAACGAGACTACAGTCGTAGTTATTGCATATTTCAATAGATGGCAACAAAACTAAAATTACATACTCTAGTATACTAAAATTAAAAACTCACGCCTTTTCCCAGAAGGGTTAGGCAGAGGTGCCAGTACACCCACATTTCGCCTTTTATCTTCCATCCCACGATGTGATGATAGGTGGCGAGCCTATCGCCATATCGGACACAAATTCCTGACTCTGGGCTGATAATGGAAAGAAAAACTAATATGACTTGGCCCAACCCGGGATTCAAACCCGAGACCTCAGCTTTGTAATCATACCCTAGTACAACTACGCCAACGAGGCAGGCACTGAGGTAAAATTACAATTAATTTAAATATAATCCAATACATTCGAGGTAATATGTTAGTATAGTTGAATAATTAGTGGGCCTCTGAGTCGTATTAACCAGGCCCCACAATTTCATGGTATGCCCCTGTCGCCCCCTACAACGTGGGACGTAACTGTACTGTATCAGCCCATACACGTCCCACTGCAGAGCACGGGCCTCCTCTTCAATCGAGAGTACGATTGAGTGGTGAGACATACAAGTCGAAATGTGACTGGCCTGGTAAACCTCTGCCTATCCGTTGTGGAAAAACGCGTGAGTTTTATACTTAAAAAAATCCAAGTCGTGGTATTAGTTTTTAATACACAGTATCTCGAACCATCGGCTATCAGTTCACCGAACGAAATTTATGACATCGAATACGAGCGGCCGACCCGACTTGCAAAAAACTGGACAGCTCGTAAATTATGATTTTTAATGTACTGCATTTTATAGGCTTTTTTGCGAAAAATAGTTATCAATAGCCATCGAAAGCTTTCAATTTTATGTTATGGTTTTACCAATATCATTGGCAAAATTTCGGGGGCCTTAAAATATTATTAAATTTGTAACCGATACATGTCTGTACCTGGAAGATAAATATGAAAAACTTATATGGGGGGACTAATATGGGGCCAACCTGCACTAGGCCAGCGTGGTGGACTATATGGCTTAACCACTCTTAATCGTACTGTCGATTGTAGAGTAGGCCCGTGCCCTGCAGTGGGACGGATATGGGCTGATACAGATACAATATGGGTCCCCCATATTGTATCTGTATCTATATTAACGTAATAGAAACCAAAACAATTATTATTAAAATTTTAATGTGTTCGTCTGTGCCTTTGTGCACGCTAATCTCAGAAACGGCTGAATCTATTTCGCTTTTTGATATGGAGACAGCTGACCCTAGATGAACACAGGCTTTATATTCCGAAATTTAGGATTCTCGTGGGATAAGCAAGTAATTCAAATATACTTGTTACTTTTTTAAGCTCGGAAGGGGCGGGGGATTATCACATGCCTTGAGTGAAAATAAGATCAAACAGGGCGAAATATAACGGGACGGGACGGATCGGGCTTTGGAGTACAGAGGATGGCATTGTGTTAAAACAATGTTGTTGTGTTTTTAAAACAGTTTTGTCTATTATTGAATTTAAATATAACTGTTATTTTAATTTTTTCAGTTTAATTAAAAAAATATGTATTATTTCCATCAATATAATTTACATTAGTGAGTTACCTAATTTGTTATATTTTGTGCATGCTGAACTAGCCTGTAAGTGATTGTTACGCTTAAATCATTGTTAATCGCATAATTATATTATAAGATATGTCTTAGTGTAAACAATTGTTGGCTGGTCTTTTAAAATAAATAAATATATAAAACATAAATTTAAAAAGTACGAGAAATACTATGTTTCTCATATAAAATGTATAAAAAATCATGCGCGGACACAAAACAAAACACGACCTACTTGTACAGAATAAAACTAGATCTTTATACTTATCTTGTACACAATGAGCAGGTTAAAAAAAGAAGTATTAAGTGGTACATATTGCGGAAACATATAAAATCAACTATAAAAACAAGCAGTTATGAAGAAAAAAATGCCTGTCCTTGTACTTCATGTAATCACTACTAGAGTTATAATTATCACAAGGATGTGCGAAGAGGTATGGACAAATCTTATTTTATATTCCAATTACATATATAAATAAATAAATAAACACCCAACAGTCACATACATAGTCCTGACCCCACACTAAGATCAAGTCTTGTGTCGTGGGTATCAGGAATTGCAAGACTTTTCGGTCTCACAAACACCCAGACCCGAAAGAAATATACAAACGGAAAGTATAATAATGTATGCATTGCTTTATAAAAACAGAAAACATACCACATCTGTTATTTTTGTTTGGACGTAACAATGAAAATGACTAAGTCAGGTGCACATTAATTTTTGTTGGATTAAGTTTTTTTGTGAAATTACTCATGCTCGAGAATATTTCGACAAAAAGGAAACGACATAATATTGTAGTGGAATTACCTACATCTATCACATTATTTATTTCCTGATCATTATACTAGCATTATAGAGATAATTAGATATTAAAGCACATAGCACAGGATTGAAAACTTGCAGGATTTCATGCACGCATGAAACTAATAATAAAATCTCTTAGATACGCAGGCTTTACCGTGGTAATCACTACATAGTATAAAACAAAGTCGCTTTCTCTGTCCCTATGTCCCTTTGTATGCTTAAACTTTTAAAACTACGCAACGGATTTTGATGCGGTTCTTTTTAATAGATAGAGTGATTCAAGAGGAAGGTTTATATGTATAATACGTTCATATTATTGTACAGAAATCTATTTGCACCCGGGCGAAGCTGGGCCGGGCCGCTCGTCCAGTATAAACAAAAATTAAAGCGAGCGTTAAATACTCAGGAAAACTCAAAGGATTTGTCTGTGTTGTCATCTATGTATTTTTACTTAAGATAGTCGAGCAAGATATATATTTATGCGGACGTCCTTGTGTAAACTGCATTATTAAACGACCTATTTGTATGCCTAGTATCCCTTGAGTAGTAAGGTAGATAATAAAGTAATTATAGTCAGTTGTAAACATTCTGTGGTACGCTTCTGTTGTGCGCTAATCAATCGGTAATTATGTTTTTATCATATCGCATACGATTCTTATTGTGAATTACATCAATAACAAGTTCGATATCGATCACCTGATATTATCTTTGCGAAATTATTTAATTATTTTATAATATTTTATTTATTTAAGTTGTTTTATTCACTTGTTGAGTTAAAAGGTGAGTTACCCTGCAACTAGTTTGCAACTGCGGATGTATTATGGAAAACAAAAGTACAAAAAATAGGATAGGATCCTATTGATGGCTCTTTGCAATTTCCCCGAACTAATCAGTGGACAGTAAAACTATTGACCGTTTTGATTTTTACACCTTGATTCACCAAGCTTTTTAATACAGTAATTATTACGGCCATTTCTATAATTTACAGACTTTTCAACTGTATTTTTTCCTTTTTTTGTTCTTCCCATAGACTTTGCAACCATGGTGCTAACGCTATACAAGATGGATGCCAGTCCACCCGTGCGTGCTGTGTACATGGTCATAGAGGCTCTGAACATCCCTAATGTCAAGTATGTGGAGATAAACCTGTTGAAGGATGACCATCTTACAGAAGACTTCTTGAAGGTAAGGTTACACTTTTTGCCATTGGTAGATATTGCGAGATAAAAGGACGCCCATTTTACTATGAAACTAAGTATCGGTGCAAAAATTGTTGTGCTATGATGAAACCTACTTTTTGTGTAGGGAAAAAATATATTTTTTGAATAACTATAAATATGATTGAGACCCAGGCCCGGAGTTCTTGGAGAAATGAACTTGAAGTGCAATAATTATTTTTTTTTGTATGGGACTTTGTGAACAAAATGTAAATTTTGATGATAATTACTTCATTTTATAAAAATCTGTCGCTCGGGATTAAACGAGAAAACGCTTAAGGACAAACCATAAAAAATGGTATGGTTAAATATAAGCAGAAACGGTATCGGGATCATTGATATTTTTACCGATATTATTAATGGGTATTCTCCTTTGGGAGTGGTATGTGAGCTATCATTATAATATTTAGCCAGAGGGAGATAAACAGGTATTTTCAAGCAAGAACTAGTCTCAAGTAAGTCTATTACTACTATATTCAAGTAAGTCACACTTTAAATTATACCAGGTTATTTCTTAAAATCTAGATATACCATTTTGATGGTGCATTCCATAGAGCACATTAAATCCCGTACATGGCGTTAAGTAAGAAAAACAATCCAGAAATATTATGTCTATACTTATGTATATCTACGAAAAGATTGAAGGAGGCTTGGACCTAAACTACATCTCACAGTTAACATCTTGGATTTTGTCTATTTGAAATACTTACCTAATCTTTACCACTGAATACAATATAAGATCGATATTTCAGTCTGGTTTTTGAAGATTTTAATTATGATTATGAAGTTCCTGTACACATAAATATTTTTGTTTTTTTTTTGTTTTCAAATAAACCTAGCGTTAATTCATTTTTTTTCTCGTGTATTTAACTATCTTGTACTCAGAATTTCCTAAATCTTTGTTTAGTAGCCCAAGATACAGGATATGCCTAGTTTGGGTACCTCTGGTCACACTAGTTATAAGGATTTCATTATTTTGTATTACATTATTTTTAGTATTAAGTCTCTGTATGTCTGTATTTTTAATAAAAAGATTTCCAATTGCAAACGAACAGGCCAATGTTATCTGCGTAAAATGAAGAAACCCTTAATACTAAACGATTTTTTCGGTCCACCAGAGGGCGAAATTATTTTTAAATTAATTTAGTCAAACCGATGATTATAATTCCTCGACGATTGTTCTAAGTAAATTCCCTTTTCAATAGTATAAGTTTGACAAACGTATGTGACTCCTGGTGATCACCGGCCTACATTGACATCTGCAACCCTCACATCATCAAGCATTTCAGGGTTTTTTTATGCTGGCACGGCATAATGACTGCACTGCACATGATGGTAAGCGCAAATCCCGTCCAGGAAGAGTATGAAACGCTAGTAGGTTTCTGTTAATAAGAGGGAAATGTAACTAAGAAAGAAGGGAGAGGAAAGGAATAATGGGACTTCTAGTAATTTCACTCACATAACTAATCATGACAGACAAGTCTTCTTTTGTGAGACAGTAATTTATTTCAATTGAAGCCAGCTTATTTCTAGTTTAGCTCAAAAAGTAAGGCGATTTTCACGATAAGTTTGTGTTTGACTTTGACGATAAGTTTTTTTTTTATTGCTGTGAATGGCGATACTAGCATGCCATTCGCCTGATGGTAAGCGATACGACTGCTCATGAACAGTAGCAAAACCAAACAACACCTTGAAATACAAAGCAATGCTTGGCATTCTACTGCGCTCGCCATCCTGAGACATAAGATGTTAAGTCTCAATATGTCCAGAAGTTAATCTGGCTACAATGCCATCCGAAACACAACAGTGCGTTTACACTGCTGTTTGACGGGAGAAATAGAGATTGCGGTGGTACCCACCCAGATGGCCTCTCACATATGAGGGACCTACCACCAGTAAACAAATTAAGTAACAGTAGTAACAGTAAACCAGTAAGTGAACGAAAGAATCTTTGAATTATGACAAACATTTCGTTTACAGATAAACCCTCAACACACAATCCCGTTGTTGACAGACGATGATTTTGCTGTTTGGGACAGGTAATATATATTATATTTTATAGCAATTTATGGCGAGGACAGGTTCAAGGGGAGTAACAAAGGGCAGGCCTTTGCCTAGCAGAGGGACACATTATATGCTATTAAAAATGAATTACGAGAAGAGCATGCCATTCGCGTGATTGTTTTCTGGCTAAAATGTCCTTCAAATCGGAACACAACAGTGCATTTACATTTATTTATTTAATACTTTATTGTACACCATATCCATAAAAATTACATAACAACATGAAATTAAATATATGTACAAGTGGCGGTCTTATTGCTTGAAGCAATCTGTGCGAGACAACCATGGAATGGATAAATGAAAAGAACGAAAGTTGGGGCTTCAGGTGTACGAATTTTCCTATTTATAATATTATTAAGTTTATAAATAAACATACATACATACATACATACAAATACACATATAATACATACATTTACATTTACAAGAGACTTATGATTTTATTTGCTTAGTAATCGTGTAACAACACGAAATAAAATGATTCCTTTTATTTAAGTAACTGAGTTCCGTTACAATTTATTGTAAACTTAGGTCAATCTAAACAATTTTATATAACACGTGTAATTGTGTAATTATCTCCTTGCTCTGCCAGCTTTTTGTTGGAGGAATCACAGATATCGTAACTTTATCAGACTTTATCGTAACTTTAACAGAAAAATCTTTCTGATCAGAAGTATATTATGATATTGTCCTCCCTCATCTCCTTCAAAGTTCATTTCAAAGAGACACCTTGCAATTTTATTAATTTATAAGGATTATCGGAAAAATGCGTATATTTAGGAATAAATGTCAAATGTCGTTTAATATTGAATAATATGAGGTTTTCAAATCCTAATGTTGATGTTCTAAATTCAAATTAAATTTATACACTTTTTTCTGATAATCCTTCCAAAACATAAACGTTTTATTGGTGATAGGTCTCTCATATGTGAGAGGCCATCTGGGTGAGTACCACCGCAGTGTCTATTTCTCCCGTCAAACAGCAGTGTAAATGCACTGTTGTGTTTTGGATTGAAGGGTATTGTAGCCAGAGTAACTACTGGACATATTGAGACTTAACATCTTATGTCTCAGGATGGCAAGCGCAGTGGAGTGTCAAGCATTGTAATTCAAGGTGTTGTTTGGTTTTGCTACTGCCGCTCAGAAACAGAGCGGTCGTATCGCTTACCATCAGGCGAACGGCATGCTCGTCTCGCTATTCATGTCAAAAAAAAAACTTGCAGTGTTTCGATATTTCTGATGGGAAGTATATATTTTATTTATTTCAGTCATGCAATTTGCACTTATTTATTCAACAAATACGGCAAAGACAGTCCCCTATATCCGTCCGATCCGAAGAAAAGAGCTGCCATAGAGATGAAGATGCATTTCGACAGCGGCATTCTGTATCCAGCTCTTCGTGAAAATGATGTGAGTAGATATAATATTGCGTGCATTTATATTGATACCACGCAATATAACGGTGAAGGAAAACACCATGGGGAAACCTAGCGATTTGTAAGAATTTCTATTGTATGTAAAGTTCACACGCACTAGGCCAGCGTGGTGTACTATATGGCCTAACCACTCTCAAACGTTCTCTTGATTATAGAGGACGCCCGTCCCCTGCAGTAGGACGTATTTGGGCTGACACAGTGCATTTATTAGTGATCCTTTGACTTTTGGGCCATAAAGGGTTGATATTTCATTCGTCAAATAGTTAATTAAAGTTATAACCTGACTAAATACAAAAGTGATACAATTTGAAAATTATATTAAAAAATCTGTCGTTTTTAATTTGTCAAATATAACCAACCATTTTTATCTGATGCCGGAAAAGACTGGAATCGATTACTCATTTAATTTGCTCAATAAACTCAGTTGATATACAATATGCAAAGCGCGGGATTCGGCCAATTTTATAAAAACAATATTTCTTGCACCCTGCAGCATTAACTAATGATAACAGTTCCCGCATGCGGTCTGTATAGAATGCTTGATTGGAATATCGGTCGAGACTAACTATGGATATATTTATTTATTTTTATTTTTTGTTTATTTATGCATATATACACCTGTGTATGGCGTATACACCAGGTACATAAAAGTAGACAGGATTACATTAAAAAAATGCATAAATGGCGGTCTTATTGCTTAAAGCATTTCTGCTGGAATGGATGGACAAGAAAAATGGAAGTTGGGTCTTTGATTTTGCTACTGTCCATGGACGGTCGTATCGCTTATCATTAGGCGAATGGCACAATTGTCTCGCCATTCATTGCAAAAAAAAAAAAAGAATGGATCAATGTAAATTAGCCATATCGGACTTAGGTGTATTTACTATACACCAATATTATGTTTTATATATGGGTAAGTGAGCCATAACAGTTAGGCAAAATTCTTATGAGTAACCAGATTATCGTTTTAACCGTTCTTAATCCGATAAGTAGAGCCAAAGTCGAATATGTATAAAATTATTTTGCTATTTTCAGCAGATTGTGATAGTTTTTTTTTTCTGGTCATTTACATACATACATACATAAACTCACGCCTTTTTCCCAGAAGGGGTAGGCAGAGGTGCCAGAACACTCACATTTCGCCTTGTATGTTCCGTCCCACGATTTGATAGGTGGCGAGCCTATCGCCATATCGGGCACAAATTCTTGACTCTGGGCTGATAATGAGTAGAAAAATCCAATATCACTTCGCCCAACCCGGGATTCGAACCCGAGACCTCAGCTTTGTAAGCGTGCAATTTTGGTCATTTAATTCTGGTCATTCTGGTAATTTAATTTTGTTTTATTATTATCATAGCGCGGTAGAAAATCCTTGAGAGAGGCCAGTGTTCATGTTACCTGTGTTACACATTTATAAAACTCGAAATAATACGACAGCTGTGTTAGTCATATTTCCGCTATTATTTTCCAACATGTACATTAACTCAAAGTTCTCTACAGCGTACAACTCGCATATATTTTTTAATTTTATTGCGATGAATAGTGAGACGAGCATGCCGTTCGCCTGATGGTAAGCAATACGACCACTCATGAACAGTAGCAAAACCAAATAATACCTTGAATTACAAAGCAATGCTTGGCATTCCACTGCGCTCACCATCCTTAAGATGTTAAGTCTCAATATGTCCAGTAGTTACTCTGGCTACAATGCCCTTCAATCCGAAACACAACAATGCATTTACACTGCTGTTTGACGGGAGAAATAGACACTGCGGTGGTACCCACCCAGATGGCCTCTCACATATGAGAGACCTACCACCAGTAAAATGCCTATATTTAACAATCACGACGTACTAATCTTCAGACTCGGCCGTCCTTCACATCAGCCGTTGACAACTCCGTTCTATATTCAAATCCATATTATATTCTTCTTAATATAACTGCCAGTACCATCGTCATACTACAATAGGTGACCTTACTGATTGCTCATAAGAATCACCCGTTGCACAATTGCTGTTTGCATTGCTAATTCCTTAATTAAGTAGTCGAGGCAGAGTACCCTACGACAATGTAGATTGTATCACTTAGCGTCACAATATGTTTTAAACGATTGTATTATACAAGTAACTAGTAATATGATAATTGTGTGATGTAATTTTTAGACTCGGTAACTTGTAAGTAAACATACCAAAATGCACGAAAGATAATATATTATGTGTGCACTTATATAAACTCATGCCTTTTCCCTAGAAGGGGTAGGCAGAGATGCTGACATGTGTGGCCCACGTTTCGCCTTAAGTGTTCCGTACCACGATGTGATAGGGAGAGAGCCTATCGACCTATCCCTACCGGGCACAAATTCCTGATTCCGGGCTGAATAGAGAAATCCAATATTATATTGATAGACCCGGTATTCGAACCCGAGGCCTACGTGGGAATTGGGATGGAATAGAATTAGAAAAAAAATCGTTAGAAAAACTAAAAATACACGCTTTAATAAAAGACCCAATTAAAAAAGTAAAAATCATTGATAATGAGTTTGAGTTTTGCCAAAAAACATCTATCGGCTATCTTATCAAAGGAAGATACGCGTAAATTACCCATTTATAAAAAAATTAAGGTTCTGGATAAGGAAATGTCATATAATTTTTAAATTATTGTATTGTCATCAGTCCTCGATATCGCGCCCGAAGGAGTCGGCTACAAACATACAAGTGAAGCTTAAGGGTAGTCCATTTATCGAGGAAGGCTACAGGCTATATATCATCACGCTATGACCTATAGGAGGAAAGCAGTAGTGATATTTCTAGCAAATACGAGGAAATTTTGTTCGTTTTTCGTGGTCCGATTGGTCGATATTCTAAACTGATAGTCAGAATTAAACATTTTGACCGCCATTTTAAAACGTGTATGCACCCGGGCGGATCCGGGACCGACCGCTAGTATTTATTAATATAAAGCGTAATATAAAGCGTGTAAATAAGCAGAATCTTTACAATTCACTATTTTCATCAAAATCACACAACCATTAAGTAATCACGATATATCTAATCAATACATGTGTTTATTTAAGCATTGTTCAAACATATTATGTTAGATATATCTGATAAATACGTTTCCGAACAAACAATCGATAATAGCTCTTACCATTTGAACAGCTCTAACAATTAATGTTTGTTCCGGGTCTGGCTGTTCGCGAGGTCTAAAGTCTGTCCTAGTTTCTTGAATCATACGAGAATTGTATCATAGTGTGTTAAAACCATATTGATGGTCGTTCACCACACACTATAATGGTGAAGGAAAACATCGTGAGGAAACCTGCATGCTATAGTAATTTCTGTGGTATGTAAAGTCAGCCAACCCGCACTAGGCCAACGTGGTGGACTATATGGCCTAACCACTCTCAATCGTATTCTCGATTGTAGAGTGACGACAGTGGGACGTATAAGGGCTGATACAGAGAATAATATTGTATGTTTCAGGAACCAATCTTCTTCTGGAATGATCCTACGTTAAAGCCAGCTGGATTAGCCAAGATCAAATCGGCGTATGATTTCCTGGAGAAATTCCTCGCCTCGTCACTTTGGCTGGCTGGAGATGAGGTGACTCTTGCGGACATCAGCTGCGTAGCTACCTTCAGCTCGTTGAAGGAACTGCTACCTCTGGATCCTAAGGAGTAGGTTCATTGACTATTGTGGGTGCTATTACTACTGCTATATTTATGGGAGTATTTTTATAGATATATGATATTATATACAGGATATATCAGGACTGCTACAAACAACAGTCTACATTATTATTTTAGGAAAAAACTGTGTATTTACCATCCAAATACGACGATAAGAAAAAAACATAGCATTTTTGCAATTATTTTTTTTGTAAATTTCCCTGAAATTGTAGTTTTATTACAAAGCCTTTAAGATTAAAATTGATATTTCTACTTTCAGATATCCAAAGGTGACAAACTGGTTCGATAGGTGTTCCCAACTTGACTTCTACAAGAAAGGCAACGAAAAAGGTGCAAATGAGTTTGCACAACTGTTGAAGGGATATCTGTCGCGAGGCAAATAAAGTACTTAAACAAATCTTTATCGATAATAATACGGTGGTGTGAAAACAAAATAAAAGTATTATTTAAATATGAATTACATACATACATAATCGTCACGCCTGTAGCCCATAGGAGTAGGTAGAGAATAGTCTCTACCTACTATATATCTATAGAGACCGCCACTTTGCTCGATCCTGACATACTGCTTTCGCTTCATCCACTTACATCAACGTCTTCATGCATTCTCGAGAATTCATATGAATTGATATGGATAAAATACTATATCATTCATCGTTGGCAAACAATATTGAAATTCACTATATTCATTGTAAACTCGTGTCATAATGTTATATATATTACCAGTATTTCACTTCAATGTTTAGTAATAGTTTTGTTTTCTTGTATATTTACGATTTATTATCCCTGTATTGCTGATAAATTATATAATTATTTGTATTTTAAATGTAGTATTGTTTTTTTTTTACTTCTTGTTAATTCCTAATTCCATACCATATACCGTACCATAATATGTGCATGAATTTTTTAATGTGAAATAAAGTCACTAAAACTACCGTAACTGTATATTTTAATGTGAAAAGAAGGTTATTGACAATTGTATAATAATAAATAAATAAAAAACACCCAACAGTCACATACATAGTCCTGACCGCACACTAAGATCGAGTCTTGCGTCGTGGGTATCAGGGACTACGAGAGACTTTTCGGCCTCACAAACACCCAGACCCGAAAGAAATATTTGCAAGTAGTGAATGAGGCATACAACCAAAAAGAGTTGTGTAGTCGAAAGATCAATAATAATATGCCCTGGGGTAATCGGATGACTTAATTGAATAATAGATATTATTTACTAGCATGCGTCATACATACGTCTAAAAAATTAGCAAGCGGCTCATTCGCCCAATAAAGCAATTTGTCAATAAATATTCATCCTTCGATTAACTTCGCTAAAGGTTTGTAAGTTTCAAACTACGCTAGTTTACGATACACAATATAATGAACGACACTGTAGTGATATTGTTGAATTTGTAATATATAATTTTACGCTTTAGCATTCAAACACATGAAACGGTCTATATATATATCATATATTTTTCTTATTTTCTATTAGTGAAAAAAATAAAAAAAACTACTCATACAAAATGAATGTATCTGTATCAGCCCATATACGTCCCACTGTAGGACACGGGCCTTCGCTACAATCGAGAGCATGATGAGAGAGGTTAGGCCAAATAGCACGCTAGCCACGTTGGCCCAGTGGGGAATAGCTGTACATCATAAATGCACAAATATGTACATCTTAATACAAAAAATTAAAAACATTAGTTTTCACTCTCATCATCATCAAATTTATCATTATTACTACGCTTATACACTATACTGGTGGTAGGTATCTCATAGGCCATCTGGGTGGGTACCACCGCAGTGTCTATTTCTCCCGTCAAACAGCAGTGTAAATGCACTGTTGTGTTTCGGATTGAAGGGCATTGTAGCCAGAGTAATTACTGGACATATTGAGACTTAACATCTTATGTCTCAGGATGGCGAGCGCAGTGGAATGCCAAACATTGCTTTGTAGTTTAAGGTGTTATTTGATTTTGCTACTTAATGGTTTCTTAGATTTACGCGAATGTTACACATTGAAATAAAATTATTATTTACGGATTTTATCGCGGATTTGGTTTAATTTTACATTTTTTGAGTTCCCGACGTTTCGATTACTTTACAGCTTTCGTGGTCACGGGGCGGACTGAGGTATTAGACGTCCGCTCTGTGACTGTTACAATTCAACTACCCTTATTTTACAATTATTAATTTAAAAATTAATTTAAAATAGCTAGTCTGTATTTGCGATCCGATCTACGCAGAAGGAGCTCACAGTGTCTTGAGGTCTGGCAGTTGGTCTTTTGGGTTCCGATTTAATTAATTGTAGTATTGGATCCCATGCTTGTGCAAGCTTCAAGCCATCTTCCCTATTGAAATTTGGATGTTTTTTAATTTCAATAGCCTCGCGAAACATCCTGGGCAGGAAGCGGTGTTCTTTAGCAAGGACTTGGGGCTGGTCAAAGCGGAGGTAATGCTTGGAGCCTTCTTCTATATGTTCAGCAACTGCAGACTTCGTTGAGCGTCGATGTTTGACGTCAGCTATATGTTCTTCCTGCCCAGGATGTTTCGCGAGGCTATTGAAATTAAAAAACATCCAAATTTCAATAGGGAAGATGGCTTGAAGCTTGCACAAGCATGGGATCCAATACTACAATTAATTAAATCGGAACCCAAAAGACCAACTGCCAGACCTCAAGACACTGTGA
Source organism: Hyles lineata (assembly GCA_030180105.1). Lineage (NCBI taxonomy): Eukaryota > Metazoa > Arthropoda > Insecta > Lepidoptera > Sphingidae > Hyles > Hyles lineata. The sequence goes on from JARJEE010000023.1 coordinate 3,435,806, forward strand.
GCTCCTTCTGCGTAGATCGGATCGCAAATACAGACTAGCTATTTTAAATTAATTTTTAAATTAATAATTGTAAAATAAGGGTAGTTGAATTGTAACAGTCACAGAGCGGACGTCTAATACCTCAGTCCGCCCCGTGACCACGAAAGCTGTAAAGTAATCGAAACGTCGGGAACTCAAAAAATGTAAAATTAAACCAAATCCGCGATAAAATCCGTAAATAATAATTTTATTTCAATGATTTTGCTACTGTTTATGAGCGGTGGTATCCCTTACCATCAGGCGAACGGCATGCTCGTTGCGCTATTCATGGTAATAAAAAAAAAACAACGCTTTTATCACGTTTTTGGGAGCCTTTGCCTAATTCCCTTTAAGTTATACTGTAAAAGTTTCATTCAAAGACATTTTATAAACCTATAATAGGTTGTTTAATGGTTTGTCCCTTTCGAACGACTTGTAAATTTAGTTTGAGCGAAGAAGACAACGCATTATAATTAAAACCAGGCCCTAAAGATATCAAATACTTTTAAAACAAATGCTTTACCTATTGAACAGCAAATATAATATACCAGAAGTACAAATTATGGTATTTTAAATGTTTAATACTAGCAGATGACGAATTGCCACACATTAATATAATATGCAGCTGCGTGGAAAAAACTGAATAAACGACGATGGCAAACACACGTTAGACTCAATGTGTTATTAGCTACAGTAAACACTGACCTTGTTTGTATGTTCATTATAGCGTCTAGAACATGAATGATGGTGCAATATCTGAAGTAAAACTTTAATATAAAAAACAATGAATATGATATGTGTTCTTGGGAACTAAATCTTGAAAAACTGAAAAAAGGATATGCTATGTTGTTCTAATGGTAGTTTAAATTAAGTTTTATGCATGGTATAATGTACAATGTAGTAAACCTTTATAAAAATAAGTATATAATTTATAAAAAACTTCATAAAAAACTTGTAAGTTTTAATTATGTTTATACTTTCGCCACAGGAAGTCCACTGCTGAACATAGGCCTCCTCATGGATTGCCCCATAGACCTATTAGAAGCGGCCTGCATCCGGCGAATTCCTGCGACCTTGACCTTAAATTTGTCTTAATAGCTAGAAATTAATAAATATATTTCATTGATTCATTTATGCAATACTAACCTAATAACCATGTATTACAAATTGAAAATTGTTATCACAAGCCTGGTGATAAGAAAACCAACAAAACAATCGCTAACTGCATTTCCTCAAATGAGTGCCATTAAGCACTTAAAGAACTCAAGTGGAAAACTATATATTAAGTCGCAACTGACGGGCGAAAAGAAAATTCTAGACGTGAGAGTAAATAAATATAAATTTTCTAAATGACTTGGCCGCGCACCAAGACCAGTTGTTGGCAATGAACTAACATTTGGAAATGATAGGTCCACTGGAATTACTTTTAAATCCTTTTAAACGACACCAGAGCCAGCTTACAATTGACGATCTGGAAAAGTGGAAAAAGAAAAGTGCGTGAATTGTTTTATATTACGTATATAGTTTTGGAATATACTTATATAGAAAAACCTGATAAAATCGACATTTATTAAAAAAAAGATCTCCAAAATTGCCTTCAAGTTAGAACCTCTTATTTTTTGTAGTCTGTTAAGTGTGAAACGCAAAAAGCGTTCTGTAAATTACGCCACCACACGCAAACGAAATGATTATTAATAAATCACACAGCGTTGTCTGTTGTGATAATCCATCCATCAGCCAAAGGAAGTCCACTGCTGAACATAGGCCTCCCCCAATGATTTCCACAGTGACCTGTTGGAGGCAGCCTGCATCCAGCGACGTCCCGCGACCTTTACCAGGTCGTCGGACCATCTTGTGGGTGGACGTCCCACGCTGCGTTTTCCGCTACGCGGCCTCCATTCGAGCACTTTCCGACCCCATCGGTCATCAGATCTCCGCACTATGTGCCCTGCCCATTGCCACTTCAACTAATCTACTAATCTACTTGCTAATCCGGTGGGCTATGTCGATTATTTTAGTTCTCCTACGGATCTCCTCATTTCTGATTCGATCTCGTAGGGAAACCCCGAGCATAGCCCTCTCCATAGCTCGTTGTTGTGATAATGACTTATCACAACAACGATACGATACGTGTTGTGATAATGACTTAGCAAAAAAATTTTGTACACTCATCGTCTCCCGTCAACATATTAAATAAGATGTTAAATGTCACAATAAATAATATTCACGCAGTGTTATCGATTAGGGTATCTACCCACTTTAACGTACATGACATGACAATGCTAATTATATCAGAGAATTAATATGATTTGGACATAAATGTACTATCGTCACGTCTTTATCCCATAGGGGAGAGGAAGAATGCACACTGTAAGGTCGATGTGGAAATCCTTGAAGAAATAAATTCAGTAACTTCCCGTATCTAAAGAGAGGGAAATAAAGAATTACTCAGGCTTTTAACCTTTTAAATAATAGTACAAATATTTTTGTCTGATACATTCCTACCGGGAATATTACGAAGCTCTATACCTGTAACCGAAACAATCAGATATCCAAAACAAAAATCCGTATCTAAATCAATTCACCTACTAGTTCACACTATCAATAAATTTCACCTTGTGCTGGTCAGAGACCTTAAGCGACAGTGGATGTGTAACTGTACGAAATATTATCAGTTGTGTTTATGGTTCAACACATACCGTATCTACATTCCGCGTAGTATGTATAGTGCAACGTTCCAAACCGGACTTATTGTGGCACATACACTCGCTACTAGTCGTCGTGTACACAAGCCGGCTTATAAGGTAGGTTATTTTAACTTTAATATTTTTTATTTCGTGCATTTTGGCCTGAATTTTTAACCATCGATAATACATTATTTGTAAAGCCTATCCTACAAATTATACCTATTTATCCTACATACCAACAAAATAATATTAACATTTTTCAATAATATTTTCTGATTCAGAGACTTCTATTTAAGATTGGTTATGAATTCTTTGACAGTTAACCTCTAACTGATCATTAAAAAATTACTCATGAACTGTGTTTGTCAGAATTTTACTGCTGAGTATCGAAAAAAAAAATCAGGCCTTAGCTATAAAATTAATTTCACTAAAATTAGCATTCGTTGCTATTGGTGCTTTAGTAGCGTATTTTTATGTGTTTCTAACGATATATAAAAACAAATGAGGAATTGAGGAACAAAAATGGACTTATCCCAATAACTAAATTCTACAGTAGAGAAATATAACTGTATATGTTATTAAATAAAAGCTAAAATCTGTGCAGTAATATAATGTAGTTTATAAAATAAAATAAAACAATAACCCTTCTTTTGATCACACTAATACCATAGCTTACTTTTAAATTTTTTTTGAATTGACAAATCTGGTATTGTTTGGAAACCGTGGGCAACTCCGATTATGACTGAACAACATTTCTAGTTATGAATGAGTTTAAAAGACACCTAGTAATGCTAATATTAGACACTGTGTTAATATTATTCCAGTTAAATTGGATTGTACTGTCAATACCGGTTGTATGTACTTCATACTTTCACTTTAGTTGTGGCTCAAGCGATCTCAAATTATGGATGAGACTCCGCGATTTTTGTATTTTCATATGTAATTTATGATTGTTCAGGTAATAAACTACGTAATATCCAGTTTATTTGCTAAATATACCTCGAAGGTCGCAATAAAAATTTTATAGGGTGACCGTAAAATCATTCATTCAAAAATGTGTTTCGTGTTGTACTTTCATGTTGAGGTAAAAGTAGATACCAAGACTGATTGATAAAAATATACCTATATCTATTGGTAATCTATGTAATTTTATATCCCGTTACAACACATGTTATTCATTTGTTATCACTTTTACTGTTAATACAATAATATTGCTTGGTTCCCAAAATACAGGCTCGCCTAGCTTGGGGTCAAAAGATTTATGAATACATACACAATGTACTTAAAATTTATTTGATATTGGTATCAAATATATTTATTATTATATTTGAATGGTCTTTATGAATAGTTAGGGCAATAATTTCTATTCAAAATGAAATCACGGAATAAGGAATATGCGGCAAATAATAGACTTGACCGATGCAATGGTTGAATATTCATATTTATTCGGATATATCAATCACTATACACAAAAAGCCTTATTCAAAGACAGTAAAACGTATTTTATAGTTATCTAATGTTTTGTTTTCTTCGTCCAAACAAAATTCAAAATCGTCAGTAAGGGACAAAATATTGGATAACTAAAATACGTTTTATACTGTCTATTCATAAGACTTAATGTATAAAACCCGACAACTACCTACGCAATTGTGTCTCGTTTCGTGCTCAATCCAGTTTCGAGCAATACAATTGACCGGAGGAATACACTTATTGTCGTTACTCTTTGCAACCGAGTGTCCATCCACAGTGAAGGCCAAAATCTCTATTTAAACTTTTTATTTTATTGCAAAGTATAGCAAGACGAACATGCCGTTTGTCAGATGTTAAGCGATACGGCCGCTCATAAATTGTAGCAAAACCAAACAACATCTTGAAATACAAACCAAAGAGACATAAGATGTTGTCTTAGTATGTCCAGTAGTTACTCTGGCTACAATGCCCTTCAATCCGAAACAAAACAGTGCATTTACACTGCCGGTTGACGGGAGTAATAGACATTGCGGTGACATCTCACATATGAGAGACTTACCACCAATATTTATTAGCAATTTGTGGATGGCGTTGTGGGCAGTATGTTTACTCTATCGGTCTTATCCATACACATTTTTAAAACCTGTTGTAATTGAATAATGTTTTGATGAATAATGTTTAAATGTATAATGTTTTGTTTTCTTCGCTGATATTGAATTCAAAAGTCGATCGAGAGGGACAAAATATTTGGTGCTGTTGGTAGTTCTCTCTTATGGGTACGTACCACCGCAATGTCTATTTATTCCGCCAAACAGCAGTTTAAATGCACTGTTGAATTTCAGTTTGAAGGACACTGTAGCCAGAGTAACATACATAAACTCACGCCTTTTTCCCAGAAGGGGTAGGCAGAGGTGCCAGGACACCCAGAGTAACTACTGGACATATTGAGAATTATTAATAACTTATGTCTCAGGATGGCGAGGCGTAATACGAGTAGTATGCCAAGCATTGCTTTGTAATTCAAAGTGTTTGCTTTTGGCACGATTAATACCAGGCGAACGGCAAACTCGTCTCGCCATTCATTGCAATAAAAAAATCTATTAAGACTGTTAAATAGTACTGTTTGTTATCATGAATAAATTGAAAAAATATAATGTATTAGGTATATTATGCGCTACAACTACAATAATCCTCTATTGACAGTAAATTTTACCACGCACTTAACCGGCAAAGGAAAATATCGTCAGCCTATACAGATTTAAAACATATTTTTGCTATATGTAATGTTTTGTCCGTTCCAAACGATTTTTCAATTCAGTTTGAACGAAGATGACAATCATTCAATAGCCAAAATAGGTTCTAAAATTGTCTATGAGTAAGAAAATCTGCACATCTTAAAACTCTTTTAAAACTTTTGGTCTGTGATGGTTTTTGAAATCCGCTAATCCGCAATAGGCCAGCATGGGGGAAGTATCGCCTAACTCTTCTCAATCGAATTTTCGGCTAAAGCAGGGCCATGCTGTGTACGATTTTAGGCTGATACAGAATGATTCTAAGCACCCGTTAAAATAGACATACGTATAAAAATAAATAAAAACAAAACTATATCAGATATTCAAATTAATGCGTGTATCATGACATCAAACAAAATTATACCAGATATTCAAATTAATGCATGTAGTATGATATCTACGCGACTATGAGTACACGGTGATAAGATAACGAACAATGTTTTGCATAAGATTACTACTTCTAGTATTGTACGTTTATGAAACAAAAATGTTTAAAAAATCCCACACTTGACAGTATTACCACGGTAATTATTACCGTGGTACTACTAAAATTATGGGTTTCACTGGCGTCTGTTGTTACAATTGTTATTATATTATTATTATTTCTCCTAATTATTTATTTATTAAAAATAATAGAAATGTAATAGGAAAAGTAAAAACTAATGACTAGACAAAAACAAAGATAGACGCGTACAACAAAAGCATTATAAGGTTTTTTTTAATTTTAATTTCAATATGACATTTTATTAAATGGATTTTTCATAACCAGATACTCTCCATATAAACTATATATTCTGTGCCACATACCTACTTAAGGTATCCCGTATCTGGTGATGAAAATCGCGATATTTTTACGGAAATGTCACTCAATTTATATTTTTTTTATTCGTATATTTTTTTACCATATAATACAATTACAATTTATTTTAGGTCCATTATAGTAGCGAACGTATTGCGTTTGTGGATGATATTTTAGGTGAAAAACTTGCACTGAAAATATACACATTAAGCATTAATGTTAATAGTTCCATTTCTTTCTTTTAATTATTTTGTCCATTGCAAATTTTAAAAGGTTTGTAATTTAGTTATTATAGTTTTGTATCAGTGTATGTGTGCTTTAATGAACAAATAAAGATTTTTCTATTATATAATTACGTGAAAAAAAAAAATCGGAACATCAAGTCGCAACTGTATCGTAAATGTAAACTGCAGAAGGTATCGGTTATTGGAAGTTAGTCTGTGCAAACTTTAATAGCAACTGATAAACAGTTGCCGCCGGATGAGATTGTTGCTTCCAATCAAATAGGCTTAGTTGTTATTGATATAAGTTTACTGCAATGTTATTGCAAACCAATACAATGCATTGATGTTATAATCAATAGGAATGTGGAATTAATTACAATAGGAGTAACTTGGAGCTATATTTTCTGTATCAGCTCATATACGTCCCACTGCAGGGCACGGGCCTACTCTACAATCGAAAGTACGATTGAGAGTGGTTAGGCCATATAGTCCACCATGCTGGCCTAGTGCGGGTTGGCGGACTTACATACCATAGAAATTCTTATGAACCGCTATGGCATGCAGGTTTCCTCACGATGTTTTCCTTCACCGTTTTAGTGGAGCTATATTAATTTATGAAAAAGAATAATCAATTGATTTACGCTCTTATCCATGAAAATAAAATGTTAAAGGGAGATAAACCGTTTCTTAAGTTTTGCTATTCATAATGTTTTTTCTACATATTATAACTAATATTCCCACTTCACATAAAATAGTGATTCTATCACTTGACAGTAAAATCAAACTTCCAGCTGACAGACATACGCCCTTTTTCTTCTTATTTTTTTTACTAGTGTCTTGGTTTTTTTAAAGTTAGTAAACTGTTAAATAGCTGATTAGTGATATTTGACTTGCTCTTATTAACGCTATCCGAAAACTGCGTTAAGTATTTTTTAATAAGGGAGTAAGAAATTACGAAAGGGCGGTAAATATTGTATTTAAAAAATATAGGTACTCCTTTTTCTGAAGTGGTCATGCAAAAATACATACAATCGAACATGAAGCCGTTTTATGTAGATTAAAATTTATATCTTCAATCTGATTTCTAAACACTACACACCATAATGTACATTTTGTCATCTGTATAGTTTTCCTCATCGGAAAAATATACAGAGTATCTCAAAACTGCTACCGAAAATGAAGCTTTACCCGGCAGGTGGTTTTAGTGACTTCAGACACAATGCAACTAAAAATTTTGCAAAAAAAATGCGTCGTTTTTTTTTCTATCGTGGTATTTAGGTTGAACGAGTAAATACCTCGTTTTTTCTAAAATAATAGTGTACACCATTTTATTTTTAATGACGCTATGGCACGCAAGGGTTTTCATTATTATTTTAGCAAAAACTATGGATTTATCACCCAAATTCGACAATATTTAAAAAGTTGCATTGTGTTTATAGTCACCAATACCACCTGGCTTCGTTTTCTGTAGCATTCTTGATATACCCAGTATATACAGTTTTTTCTGCGTACTACAGTCTACACTGCTGTAAGATTAGCTTTCTTCGGCGCTGTTTCATGGATACAATCTAGGAACCTTCTAGAATAGCCCACACCTAATTTAAGAATCTAAGACTTGAACGCTCTGAGATATCAATCTAAATAAATGATATGAGTGTCCTACTGACCTCTAATATATTATGAAGTAGTGTGAAGAGCTCAGTGGAATGTATTTACAAGTATACGAAACGGAAAGCAATACTTTTCTTTAACGCTGTTTAATTTACTCGCTACACCTGTGAAAAGTGGATGAATATGTCGTATTAAGTTGTTAAAACTCGACATAAAATTTACTGAGATAGTGAATACATTTCTTCTAGTCGGTAAGTGAGATTAAATTTGTATCAGGTGTCATTATCCTATTCATTTATTTTGGGTTCGATCTGGGTTTTACTTTAGCTAGATTATTAGCGAAACAATCTTGAAGTCCAAATTGTGCATACAGGTTTGATACTGATTTGCCAAAAGCGCTATTTATTGGTCAGCATGGCTTGTAAAAAAATCAGTTCACGGACAATTCACCAAAACGCTTCTCAGATGTCTGTCAGGAAAAAAATCAAGGTTATTTCATACATATGAGGCTACGTGTGCCATCTATTTGTCTATGAATAAATATGTAAAATGTAAAAAAAATACAAGATAAAAAACTCTTGGGTTCTGACTTGAAGGAAATTGTAGCGAGAGTAACTACTGGACATAACGAGACTTAACATCATATGTCTCAGGATGGCGAGCGCAGTGGAATACCAAGCATTGCTTTGTTATTTATAGTGTTGTTTGGTTTTACTACTGTCCATGAGAGGTCGTATGGCTTACCATAAGACGAATGACATGTTCGTCTAGCCATTCATTGCATTTAAAAAACATTCGCAGAAAATCCATAGTTTAACATTGGAGGATAACTTTTCTAATACGATACAAAATATTACGCCAATCGATAAAAAATAATGTGCAACATGACAGCTACTGAGAATAGCAATAATGGTAATTATTTAGATCGCAGTAAAAAGCAGCTTTAATATTTAACGGCAATCATGTATATTTCTATATATATTTCAAAGCAGTGGGAAGCATTTATGGTTTATTATTAACGGCGGCCCGGGCTCAGCTTCGTCCAGGTACAAATATGTTTCTGTACTACAATATGTACGTATTATACATATAAACCTTCCTCTTGAATCACTCTATCTATTAAAAAAACCGCATCAAAATCCGTTGCGTAGTTTTAAAGATTTAAGCATACAAAGGGGCATAGGGACAGAGAAAGCGACTTTGTTTTATACTATGTAGTGATTAATAGGAGAAATTGTATATATTTATATACACAATCAAGCCATGCTTATGCTTGGCTCAAAGTTCCATGATTGTTAAAGGTTTTAAATATTTATTATACTTTTTCTGGTTCGTCTGTATTTATAAGTATGTATGTATTTCTGTAATTATATATGTATGTATGTAATTATGTGTGTATGTATGTAACGGAATCTTTGAAGCCGATTTTTCAGCACATCAAAACGTCGGATAGATTTGAAATTTTGCTCCTTATCATAAACCAATGGCAATACAATAATTTAAAAACTATGTGACATAATGGTTTCTTATAGGTACATTGTGTGACATTTTAACCAAAACTCAGAATAAAATAAAAGCAATTATAATTGGGTGTTTTGCGCGCAGCTGCCTTTGATAAAATAGTTGTTAAGATAGAAGTTTTTGTAAACAAGATTAAATAACAGTTTAAAAACTAGCCACTCCATAGCTTTTTAATCATAAAATGAATGTATTTGACTCCATTTTCTAATCTTATTCATTATACAATATTTACTATTTTAGTTGTCTTTTACTAAAGCGTGTTTTTTAGTTTTAATAATATTTTCTTATCAATGTAGGAAATACCTACATTGTATTTACTGTGATATGTAAATCAACAGCACCCTAGGAGAAATTCACTTGTTGGGAACAGCTTATTATTCACACCAGAAATCAACAGCTTTATATACAGCATCATCGGGACGCATGCCACATTATAAGGGTTAATATAAAGATAAGATTTGACAGCCTCCGTGGCACAGTGGGTTAGACGCCGCTTGTGAAACGAGAGCCCGCGGATTCGATTCCCGCACTGAGAGAAATGTTTGTGCGGCCCACAAATATTTCTTTCGTAGTTCCTGATGCCCAAGACACAAGACTCGATCTTAGTGTGGGGTCAGGACTATGTATGTGACTGTTGGGTGTTGTTTAATTATTACTTATTATTACTTTATATTGTATCATTTTCAGTAACCATGGTATTGACACTGTACAAGTTGGACGCCAGTCCGCCAGTCCGGGCGGTCTTTATGACCATCGAAGCACTGAACATACCAGATGTGGAGTACGTAGACGTAAATCTTTTCGACGCAAGCCATCTCAAGGAGGAATACACCAAGGTAAACCTCTTTACTTATGAATTAACAAGCGATAGCTTACTGGCTTCTTGAAATTCTAAATGCAATTTCCAGAAAACAAACCTGCAAAACACTCATCAGGCCACGCATTTTGAAGTTGGTGGGATATAGTCTTTGTGAATAGTCATTACAATAATTCACACAATCCCAATTGTATTTCAATCTCGCATTTTTATATTAAATCATGACAACTCCACTGAGCAAACAAACGATACTAGAAAACCTGGTGCTTCTACTTCTCTTGACCATTCGTGAAGGGTCGGTTACTATATGATATACCTAAATGCTTATCTCGCTATGATGATGCTAACTTTTATATTGATTATGTAATAGCACCAACTAGATAGTTACTAGTTTAGTTTAATTTTGGTTGGATCTACCTCTATATAACCGACCATATTTAGTCTCGACGACTGTCTGTTAAACTTTCTACTTTTGAGAGTCATACGTATTATGTGCTCTCAGGTAACAGCCATAACCAATCTTTGCCGTGAATGTTTGGTTACAAAGACTATTCGTCAGCACCCCTCCGACATAATGACATGTAAACCCCACAATGCAATGGAAGGTATTAGGTTTTATAATGTGTAGCTCTAGGCAAAGTGTAATGTACTAAAGTCAAAGGAAGTTAAAAGATTAGTCTTTATAACCGAACATTCACGGATGATTTTACGTATCGTCGTATCGGTTTGACCTTGGATTATATTTGCAGATGAATCCTCAACATACTGTGCCGCTTTTAAAAGATGATGACTTCCTTATTTGGGACAGGTAATCTTTCACTCGATTTTTAGCTTTTTATTTCTTTGCTATCCCTTATCTCCTTATGCAGCTTTGAATGCTTGTGTAATACTATATTTTTATAAATCCATTGTATTCTTTTCAGCCACGCAATAAACGCTTATCTGGTCGGTAAATATGGTGCAGATGATTCTCTATACCCAAATGATCTGAAAAAGAGGGCCATCATTGATCAAAGACTGCACTTTGATAGCGGTATCTTGTTCCCTGCTCTTCGTGGAACTTTTGTAAGTAAACCAGCATAAACCAGCAACTAGCAGGCATTAGCTTATCTATGTATAAATATACTGTATCAGCCCATCTATAAATAAATACACCCAACAGTCACATACATAGTCCTGACCCCACAGTAATCGAATCTTGTGTCGTGGGTATCAGGAATTATGAGATACTTTTTCGATCTCAGAAACCCCGGAACAATTACCTGCGGATCACACAAAAATTTGTCTCGACGCGAAGATCGAACCCTAGGCCTTACACAGCCGGTTTATATGTACGACTCACTACAGGGCACGAGCCTCCTCTACAATCCAGAGTATGATTGAGAGCGCATTGAAGGGATTGTATATTGATAGACACTAAAAAATAATATTTGTGTAATTTTACAGGAGCCTGTACTGTTCCGAGGCGAAACGGCTTTCCGCCCCGATAACTTGGAAAAGATAAAAAAGGCATATGACTTCACAGAGAAGTTCCTTACTGCTCCCTGGCTTGCTGGGGATAACATCACTATTGCCGATATCTGCTGCGTCGCAACCATTAGTACTATGAACGCAGTCGTGCCAATTGATGCTAACGAGTAAGCTGTATTTTTAGTTGAAGACATTAATATTTTTGGACTATTGTCTGCACAAATCATTTTCTTATAAATTTATCGACCCTTTTTCTACCTGGCGTTATCCCGGCCGATGCCTTGGACCGCCTTACGGCTAATTCTCCTCCTTTTCGCCCGATCTACGGTATCCTGAATAGTTAGGCCATTGACCTCGTACCTTCTTACTTGACGACCTCGTCCAGCGCTTTTTTGATCGACCCTTCGGTTGAGATCCGGAAATATTATGCAAATATTATTTTTATGCTTTTAATAAATATAGTACTTAAATAGAACATAAAAAATGACCAATAATTTTTACAATATTTTTGAGTTGAAATCAAAATACTTGATATCAGGCAGATTTGATTAATTTTTGACAAAAATAGTATATAATGATATTTAAAATGATCTTCAATATTTTTCCGTTGTGCTAACACTTTTAAAGTCCTTAGAGCAAAAATAACCAATAAAATATTTTATTTCCAGATACCCAAAATTAGCAGCTTGGTTGGAACGTTGCTCGCAACTGGAATTTTATAAAAAACGTAACGTACCTGGCATGGAAAGCTGCCGAGACCTTGTTTTGGGAAAACTGGCCTGAAAGAAGAAGTATTAAATGAGTTATCGCCTGCTGCCCAAATGTAGAAGATTATTATCATAACACGTTTTAGGAAAAAATAATTCATAGAATCAAAACAATTCATTTGGGCACCATAAAATTGATTTTTCAGAGTGTAACACAATTTAATCAGCACACGTCTTAAATTGTATTGAACATACTGGGCATATCAAGACTGCTACTGAAAACGAAGCCGGGTGGTAGTTTTAGTGACTACAAACACAATGCAACTAAAAATTTCGCAGAGTTGCGACAATTTTTTCATTCAATTCATTTTCAGTTGCATTGTGTTTGAAGTCACTAAAACTACCACTCGGCTTCGTTTTCGGTAGCAGCCTTGATATACCCTGTATAATATAGTATATTTTTATTTATAAAAAAAAGTAAAAAGTTCGTTAAGATTTCGAATTGTGTGAGTAATAAAACAAATAGACACAAATAACATTCAATTTCATTTAATATCCTCAGTTTAATTTCTGATTGTTCCAGTTTTATAATTATGTAAATTAAATCCAATATATCAAAGGAGACTACGTAGAAAGACCAGAAACAGAACTCATAACTTAAGCCTCAGGAATGTTACGTCCTTGCTTAAGTAGTCATGCTGGCATAATTATGGAACTAGCACTTAATAAATAATCGTGATTTACTATTTATTCTTTATACTAACCCCTTATTCATAACAAACCGCTTATCAACCACATAAACATAAATTAGTTTAGTCATGTTAAGAGGAGATAAAACGTTTATTAAGTTTTGTTATTCATAATGTTTTTCTACATGTTTTAACTAATATTGTCACTTCACAAAAAAAGGGATTTCATTGATTTGGCAGTAATACCAAACGTCCAGTTGATAGACACCCGCCCATTTTCTGGTAAAAATTTGCTTATACAAGGGTCTCGGCCATTCAAAAGTTAATGAGCTGCTAAATAGCTGATTAGTGATTTTTGACGACTATGAATAACGTTTTTGTTTTAATTAGTGTAAAGATACTTAGTGCAAAAAAACTGCTGAATACAGACAGGCTGCTTTCAACAGAACCTTTTGAGTTCTTCTAGGAAAAGACTTATGTTCAGACGTGAATTTCTGCGGCTGAATGTGACTTTGACACATTCGATTTGTCGATTTTATTAGAATTTTTCGTTTGATAAAAGTTTAATATGCATCATCATCATCATCATCAATTCAGCCACAGGAAGTCCACCTTAATATTATTATAACAATTTTATTTGTATTTATAAATTTGCGCTTTATAAACTACTAGCGGCCTGGCCCAGCTTCACCCGGGTACAAATAGATTTCTCTACAATAATATGTATTATACATATAAACCTTCCTCTTGAATCACTCTATCTTTAAAAAAAACCGAATCAAAATCCGTTGCATAGTTTTAAACATTTAAGCATACAAAGGGACATAGGGACAGAGAAAGCGACTTTGTTTTATACTATGTAGTGATTTTATAATCTAGCCCTTTCTGCATTTAATTAAGCCAGCGACACATCCGTGTGACGTTGTAATCTAAATAATGTTATTGAATATCAAATCAACATTGGAACGAATTAACATAATCTATGGAAATATAAAACTAGTTTCTGAGCATGTTCAACTCGTATTCTATTATCGGTATGTCAGTTGTGAAACAACTTTACTGAGTGGACCAAGTGTTATCGTAAAATAAAATTATATAAAGGTAAGGAAAAATAATAATAAATAAATAAATAAACAATTAATACTGATCCCATACTACGGTCGAGTCTTGTGTTGTGGGTATCAGAAACTACGAGAGACTTTTCGGTCTCACTAACACCCAGACCCGAAACAAATACAGAGAAATTTGTCTCAGTGCGTGGATCGAACCCGCGACCTCTGGTTTCACAGGCGGCGTTTAACCGACTTCGCCACGGAGGCTGAAATCAAATCAAATTCTTTATTCAAAAATACTTTCAGAAGATCTTTTGAATCGTTAATGACTGCTACCACCGCTTCTGAACGTGTTGTAGCTGTGAAGAAGAAACGGCGTCAGAAAATCCCTCAGCAACACGAATTATCTTTTTTTCTTTCTTTTTTTATAGCCATATGTCAAATTAACAATAATACATAACGATAAAAACAAACTAATTCATAGACCATAATGCATATTGCACCATCGTTAAAAAAGTTTGAGAGCAGACAGACAGAAAGATAAACTCTACATGGTTGACATTTTATGGCCGCGACCACCACATCCGCTGACAATAGAAACCATAACATCATTCTATAAAAGCATTTTAAAGTGTAGTTCATTTTCATTCGACACTTGGAATCGCAACAAAACTTTTTACTCTAGCTATATTTTGTCAATAAATAATCATAAAATATTTTACCCATAAAATATATTTTACCCTCAAGCGCTAGATTAGTATTTAAATTTACAGTCCCTGTAGTTTAATCTAAAATGTATGTACTACAACTTGTATACAATATGGGACACGGTCATAATTGATTCAGTCAGTTAAAAATAAATATAAAAAAAATACACTCAATAATTACATCACTATGAATATCTTTATCTGTATCAGCCCATATACGTCCCACTGCAGGGCACGAGCCTACTCTACAATCGAGGGTACGATTGAGAGTGGTTAGGCCATATATTCCACCACGCTGGCCTTATACGAGTTGGTGGAGTTGCATATCATAGAAATTCTTATAAATCGCTATGGCATCCATGTTTCCTTACGGTTATTTCCTTCACCATTTATTGCATGGTGATTGACTAAGAATGATAGTCAACTAGCCTATTGATAATTTTTTCCGCATTATTTGTATTAAATCGATGCTTACTTTCTCTACAAAAAACTAATGATAGATCTTGCAGCTCAACCGTCAAGAAAAACCAAATAAAGCACTACAATGGGATTGATTCTGTACAAGAAAGACACCAGCCCACCTTGCAGAGCAGTGCGCATGGTTTTAGACGCACTGGGAATCAAAGACGTTGAACTTATCGATGTAAATTTACCACAGAAAGAACATCTTACAGAGGAGTTTATAAAAGTAAGTAAATAGTTGCTTTACCAACTCTATAAAGGCAATTGATAATTAATATTCATTTTTTATTTCAATGAATGGTGAGACAAGTATGCTATTCGACTGATGGTAAGAGATACGACTGCACATGGACAATTTAGCAAAATCAAACAACATCATGAATTACAAAGCAATGCCTGGCATACCACTGCTCTCGCCATCCCGAGACATAAGATGTTAAGTCTCGTTATGTCCAGTTGTTACTTTGGCTACAAAATCCTTTAAAAAAGAGTGAATCCGCCGAATAATCCACCAACAAAAAGTTGTCGACATGTGTCGGCGGGTCGGCGGTATCGGTGTGCTAAAAAGCTACAAAACGAGTCGTAATCTACTCAAAACCTTAATTTTTTGTCAGAAAAACTTCTAAAATTATGGACTTACATTAAATTTTCCTAATTATTTTTTCTTTCAACAGATGAACCCTCAGCACACCGTACCGACTTTGAAAGACGGCGACTTAATTATTTGGGACAGGTAAGCTTGCAATTTATGTATTATAAATGTTTAGAAGAAACGGGACTTTTTATTACAAAGAATTGTATATGAGGATCGCACTTTGGCCTATTTCTTTTTTTTTATAGCAAGTATTTGCGAGTCGAACATGCCATTCGCCTGATGGTAAGCGATACGACCGCTTATGGACACAAGCAAAACAAAAAAACAACATTAATTATAAAGCTATGCTTGGCATTCCACTTGGCACTAGATGCAAAGTCTCAATATGTCCATTAGTTACGCAGGCTACAATGTCCTTCAATCCGAAAAACAACAGTGCATTTACACTGTTATATTATTAAATGGTTGAACTTGTATTTCAGTTTGTACAGTGTTTGTTAAACAAAATCCACTACTGTTTGGCGGTTGAAATAGATATTGCGGTGGTACCTACCCAGGCGGCCTCTCACATATGCCCTTCCACGAGTGCTTAAATGCACTATATAGGTTACAAAAACTTACCAACATTTTAGATAAAATGGGTTATGTCAATAAACTTCAAGAATAGAAAATATTGTTTACTTATGGAAGGAATACTATTGCACGTTTTTTTTAGTCGTCGCTGTGATCTTCTAATATCTTAATATTTACGTTTCCAGCCACGCCATATCCGCTTACCTGGTGACCAAGTACGGTAAAGACGACTCGCTGTATCCGATCGACCCGGCAAAGAGAGCGATTGTTGATCAAAGGCTGCACTTCGACAGCGGTATATTGTTCGCTGCACTCCGAGCTACTGTCGTGAGTTTAGATAGTTTCACTGCATGAGATATTGTGCATATATGTTTTGATTTTAGAATTTTTATTGAACTACTTCGGTGGTGGTTTTATTGCAAAGATGAAGTCTCGGGTTTGAATCCCGGGTGGGGCAATAGGCAAATAGGATTTATATTTCTATTCATTATCAGCCCTAAATCGGAAATTTGTGCCCGATATAGCGATAGGCTCGCTCGTATCACATCGTGGGATGGAAAAGACAAGGCGACGAGGCGTTCGTCCTGGTTGCACCTCTGCTTCATGCTGCTGCCTCATGGGAAAAATTACATATTTTTCTTGAGATTTGAAACATTGTGTTTGATGGCACATTGGAAATAAATCTTAACTACAAACTACAGTAAATACTTGACTTATTCGATCGTTAGCTCACGTATACATATATTAAATCCGACAATAACCTCTGCAATTGTTTTGATTTTGATTTTGATAGATGCATGCTCAAATCCGAATAGAGACAGGGTAATGTGTACACATTAATTTGATATTTAGGAATAGATTAGATCGGAAATATATCTTTTGATACAATTGAAGCAATCACCATAAAAAACTTACTTAAATGACTTCGAGTCAAGAGTGGGAAAACTGATGGAATGACTTTACTGGTGGTAGGTCTCTCATATGTGAGAGGCCGTCTGGGTAGGTACCACCGCAATGCCTATATTATTTTCCGCAGCAAACAGCACTGTAAATGCATTGTTGTGTTTCGGTTTGAAGGACCATTCTCCTAGTAGCCAGAGTAACTACTGGATATAATGAGACTGTTGATGTTAATCATATGTCTCAGGATAGCGAGCGCAATGGAATGCCAAGAATTGCTTTGTAATCCATAGTGTTTTCTGGTTTTGCTACTTTCCTTGAGCGGTCGTATTGCTCACTATTGGGCGAATGGCATGCTCGTCTCACTATTCATGGCTATAAAAATGAACACTGAACAAATTGTTATCAGGAGCCAATTTTATACTTTGGGGAGAAAGAATATACTGCCAGCAATCTGGACAAGATAAGAGCGGCATACGTGTTCTTGGAGGGTTTCCTGACCAAGCCCTGGCTGGCTGGAGACCAGCTAACCCTGGCTGACATCTGCTGCGTGTCTACTGTCAGCACTATGAATGAGATCGTACCGATAGATAAGAAGTTGTAAGTATAAATATAGTTAGTTGTAGGGACAAGCGCAGGACCGGGAGAAGTGGTATAATAGAGAAGAGGCCGATGAAGTATTAATATTTATGAGTTTTTTTGTTAAGATTTTCCTGGAAAAAATATATCAAGGAAACGTTTTCAAATTAGGTTATCAGTACACTTTAAACTGTCCTCTATTTATTTTTCCTCGTTTGTGCCCATTCCATGGCAGTCGGTAAGAGATTGCCTCCAACGATATAACCACCATTTGCACTCCTATGTTGAATATTAGTTTAGTTTAACAAACATATTGAACACAAATAATGATTCCAGTAGACCCTTAAATCTAGGCCTGTGATGAAACTAAGATCTGACAGGCAATCTCTGTGGGGCAGTAGGCTAACAAAGGTTTTGAAATATGAGTGCAATTCACAAATATTTTCTTAGATCTAAGTATTTTGGGTTAGTCTCTTGTATTACTTGATACCCGCTATAAAAGACTGATACTTTATAAGTGTCTTATTCAATCTTATTGGAGCCAAGATACATAGCAATATAATTACCGTGATTCCCTTTATATATTGTTACTTTAATTTGCAGACATCCAAAACTGATTCAGTGGTTGGAGCGCTGTTCAATGGAAGATTTCTACAAAAATGAGAACGCACCTGGACTTCAAAAGTTTCGGGAAATGATAAAAGCCAAATTGGGATAACTACAATCCTCAAAACTTTCATTCGTTTGTGAATTAAATTTTACAAAGTATGTTTTCTATATTGGACTCGAAATTACAATTGTTGCATTAAATGCCTTTTTTAACTTTAACTTAACGGCCTAATCCCGTTTTTGAATCTATTTTATCTATCGAATCTTTTGTCTTCTTTGCTCAAACTGAATTCAAAAGTCATTCGAAAGGGACAAACTCGCGATAGCATAAATAGGTTTATAAATTATTTATCTATGAATAAAGCCGTGAGAATATACGAATATTTTGTGAACCGTAGATGTATATATTCAACAAATAGTGATAGTTCTCTCATATGTGAGAGGCCGCCTGGGTAGGTACCACCGCAATGTCTACTTCTCCCGCCAATGAGTAGTGTAAATGCATTGTAGTGTTCCGGTTTGTAGGATATTGTAGCCAGAGTTACTACTGGAGATATTGAGACTTAACATCTTATGTCTCAGCGCAGTGGAATGTCAAACATTGCTTTGTAATTCAAGGTGGTGGTTTTGCTACTGTTCACGAGCGGTTGTATATCAGACGAACGGCATGCTCGTCTCGCCATTGAATGCAATAAAAAAAAGTTTTATCAATAAAAATATCGTCATCTTGGGCCTCAGACTATCCACCACTGAGCACAAACTTAGCTGGCAATGCGACAAACCGAGAATAGGGTGAATAGCGAATATTAAAGGACGCCTATGTTCAGCAGTGGGCAGATATCAGTTGACTATTGAAATAAAAAACAGTCACTGACAACAAACAACTCGGATGACTAATATTCAGTTCGCCCCGAGACCACGAAAGCTGTAGGTAAAGGAATCGAAACGTCGGGAAGTTAAAAAGTATAAATTAAACCAAATCCGCGATGAAATCCGTAAATAATAGTTTTATTTCAATCTGTAACTTTCGCGTAAATCTAAGGAACCATGATCAGATGACTTTGTTAAAACACAAAGCTTCCTTCAAGCAATTCCACAACGACTTGTTAGAATCGGTCTGCAGCCTACTACAACCTTTATATGGTCATACAATATTTGTTTAATAATATAATAATAAATATACCCACAACAGTCACATACATAGTCCAGACCTCACACTAAGATCGACTCTTTGTGTCGTGGAACTACGAGAGACCTTTCGGCCTTACAAACACCCATATACGAAACAAATACATGTGGTTCACACAAGTATTTGTGCGGGCATCGAACCCGCGGCCTGTCGTTTCACGGCCGGCGTCTAACCAACTGCGCCACGGTGTCTGTGGTTGGTTTATTAACACTTACAATTTTATTCATATTCGTATGCTAACGCGTTTAATTTTAAATTTCACTCGTACAGCATTCTATTTCACTTAGTTCAGCTGCTAATATTTGTTACACACTTTTATAACTTGCCGTCGAGTTGCAACACAACGTGAGTTAGAGAATGGAACGCAATACAGAGCCGCCACCAGGTTATTATTGGGGGTTTTAATTTGAATTTAAAAACAGATGTCATAGACAGAATTGCAGATTAGTTTGTTATATAACTACATACATACATACATAAACTCACGCCTTTTTCCCACAAGGGGTAGGCAGACGTGCCAGGGCACCCACATTTCGCCAGTATGTTCCGTCCCACAATGTGATCGGTGGCGAGCCTATCGCCATATCGGGCACAAATTCCTGACTCTGGGCTGATATTGAATAGAAAAATCCAATATCACTTTGCCCAACCCGGGATTCGAACCCGAGACCTCAGCTTTGTAAGCGTACCGTAGTACAAATACGCCACCGAGGCAGTTATATAACTAAATTTAGAAAAATAAAATTCTACGAGTTGGAGAAATAAATACTAACTGCCTTATTTACAGAGAGTTTTAAAAACTAATTTAATTATCGAATGTTATATCTTCTTCGCTCAAACTGAATTTAAAAGTTGTTCGAAAGGGATAAAACATTTGATAACTAAAATTATTTTGAAAACTGTCTATTACAGATATACAGATACTCATATCTTGCTTTTCTAAGTAAACCAACAAGCATTTTGGCAATCCCAAGCTATATTAGATAACCATATCCATATAATGGGATCAAAGTCCAGTACCAAATGATTTATATCGAGAATTTAAAACAATAATTAGTTACATAAATATTTGATAAAATTGATACTAAAGGCGTTATAACGTAAACAAAAAAAAACACACACAAACTTACATCACTAGTCTAAAAAAAAAACAACTCCCCCGTTCTATAAAAATATATATAAATGTTTTCTTGCCGAATATGAATTGATTTTCAGCCTCCGTGGCGCAGTTAGTTAGACGCCGCCTGTGAAACGAGAGGCCGCGGGTTCGATCCCCGCACCAAGAGAAATGTTTGTGTGGCCCACAAATATTTCTTCCGGGTCTGGGTGTTTGTGAGACCGAAAAGTCTCTCGTAGTTCCTGATACCCACGACACAAGACTCGATCTTAGTGTGGGGTCAGGACTATGTATGTGACTGTTGGGTGTTATTTTTTTTTTATTTTTATTTCAATACCGATCAGTTACGTCACGACAGTAAATATTCATTGTAAGTTCACAGGTCCCCAAAGCGACGCCCGAGTGCACTCCCGGCAAGATGCAACAAAGAAAACTTAATATTAGAAAGTTTCTTGAAATTATAATGGATGGTTTTGATGCAATGAAAAATGAATATTTCTACTGAATTCCAAAGTTAACCGGTCGTGTTCTGAATAATAATGTTTTAAACAGTATTTTTCTTGGCTGATCTATTGAATCCATTGTAAAAACAGGGTTCGACTATAAGTATTTGACCACAATGAACATGCAAACTACAGGCCACGGACCACATTTTCGCATAATAAGAAACTTATTTTATCTTATAGAAGGCCCCTGAATTAGCTTAATTTTCTTAGCCTTAGGTCAAATAACAATGTTTTTAATATAATATGTTTTCTCCGAAGTTTTCTTAAGCCCGACGTAAAACTATAATAATATTTGATCAAGGAGTCTCTTGCTGTATCTTAAAAACCTGAGACTCCACAAATTATTGATTTAAATGGATCAAAAAATAATAATACGGAAACACAAAAATTACAATCAAACATAGAATCTTCATATTAAAATAAATATTATATATTTCGATACTGAATCCACATGACCCAGTAAACCGACCCTTAATCAAACGTAAAAAGTCATCCCTAATTACCCCTCTCGCATAACTTTTCACACCCCGTCGACTTGAGCAATTAATGAAAATTTGTATCCGCTTACATCTGCAGATTTCTTAACTCGGTGACAATAATAAATGACCACCAACGGTCACCGCCGAGTGAAAAATTAATTAAGCTTCCTTTGCACTCGTTTCTTTCATGGAAAACTTGAAAAAGCTGTGTTCCAACGTATATCTTGCAATTAATTAGTGTCCCCGCTTGTGTATAAAAACACAATTTTATTAAAACTATGTTTTGAGAAATAAACTTGCTGCAGTGCTGTGATGTTTAAAGAAACACAAAAATGACAAATAAAATTAATAACAGTCTTTAAAAGATTTATACTTTTCAACAGTTTTTAATGAATGCATCACTGTAAGGCGAAATACGTATCGATGTGACAGAGCCCGCTGACACAACTCGGCAGCCTATAAGAAAATAATCATATCGGCAATAAGCACCCGCAAATGTTGCCCGCCGACATGTTGTCGACTTGTCAGCTAAGCACGCGCTCTCTTCAGTTCCCCGGCGACATTCAATCACTACATAATTTTTTCCTCGTGTCATGTTGTCGATAAAGTATTCCGACTTGCAATGAGTCAAGCCGCCAACTAGGCCGCAAACAAAACTTGACACGGGCTGACGGGTGTGTAATGCGCTTTATATTTTACATACGTAATGTTATCGACTTTCAATCCAAGGTTTAGCGAATAGCTCAAATGAATAATTGTGATAGCCCTGTTTAGTAGGTTCAGTAATATTATTATACTTAATAGTAATTGCGTGTGCAAGTGCGTGGTGGCCTGTTGGTAAACGGACCGGACGCGGCTGCCAACATGTTCACGGTGGTCGCGGGTTCAAATCCCAGGGCACACCTCTGACTTTTCGGAGTCATGTGTGTATTGATAATCAATCACCACGCACTAAAACGGTGAAGGAAAACATCGTGAGGAAACCTGCATTCCATAGCATATTCTATGGTATGTAAGTCCGCCAACCCGCACTAGGCCAGCGTGGTGGACTATATGGCCTAATCACTCTCAATCGTACTGTCGATTGTAGAGTAGGCCCGTGCCCTGCAGTGGGACGTATATGGGCTGATAATGATGAAATGATGATGATGATGATAATAGTAATTATTTCATGTATTATTCCGGTGACAACAGATTATAGAATAAAGTAGAGGAAATACTTTATTTAGCTATAATTTTTCTATTTTTGACAGCCTCCGTGGCGCAGTTAGTTAAACGCCACCTGTGAAACGTGAGGCCGTGGGTTCGATCCCCGCACTGAGAGAAATGTTTGTGCGACCCACAAATATTTATTTCGAGTCTGAATGTTTGTGAGAACGAAAAGTCTCTCGTAGTTCCTGATACCCACGACACAAGACTCGATCTTAATGTCTCTACCTTATGCAGTAGTTCCAAGGTTGTAACGAAAGGAATCTTGGATGCGATCAAGTAAAAAAAAACGCATTAAATGAGTGACTACCTAACGGTGCATGCTGATAGTTTAATTACAAAATTACACGTAAAACGAAATACTAATTCATTGAAACAATTTGAATAAAAATAAAAAGTATGAAAAATTACACGTCGAATTACATTTAAATAGTAAAAAAATGCAATAGGAACAAGTAATAATATTCTTAAGGGATCCAAGTCCCTGAAGACCTGGGCATTAAATTCACTAAAGTCGGTTAACGTACTTGAACAATTTAACTAAAAACAACCCGATAATCACCAATATTCCAGTTAATTGCGAATGCCGCGTACGAAATGGAATTTATCATTAATTTATAGACATCTGCGTTCCACTTGATTGGCCATTAAAAATAAATTAATTATCCAATTAAGATTAATTTTTAATCTAAAAAAATTGAAATGCTAAAATGAAATTTCATGTTCTCATACATAAATATCTTTACTGTTGGTGGGTCTCTCATATGTGTTTCTCCCGCCAAACAGCAGTGTAAATGCACTGTTGTATTTCGTTTTGAAGGATATTGTAGGCAGAGTAACTACTGGAAACATTGAGACTTCATTTCTCATGTCAGGATGGCGAGTGCCATGGAATGCCAAGCATTGTTTGTGATTCAAGGTGTTGTTTGGTTTTGCTACTGTTCATGAGCGGTCGGGTCGTATTGCTTACCATCAGACGAACGACATGCTCGTCTCGCCATTCCATGAAATAATTTCTTACAGACAACCATAGAATGGATTTAAAAGAAGGAGGAAGACATGGAAGTGTAAAAAGAAAACGAAGAACTAAACATAAAAATACACCAACATAACGTAGTTTTTGATCCACAGAAGCAAAGGAATGTAAGGTTGATTACTAAAACAAGACGGATATTCAATTCCAAACGACTATACTAAGCTGTTCCAACCAACGGAACAAGACAAAATAGTTTAGAAAAATAAACAAGAAAATTAAAAAAAACTTCAACGCTTAAACACGGTGAAATAACAACACAAATAACGTTCAGTAAGTGGGAAACAACCCTAAAAGATAAAGTGGATTCCGTTTGAATGAATAAAATATGAGCTCCGACGACCGAGTTAATATTAATGAGCCAGTTACACACTGTTTACAATTGTTTTAGACTGCTGCAGTGGCGTACAAACATCCAGTAGGACCATTAAACCGCAATGTTGAACAAAAAATATATATTACTCTTTTAGAATGGGTAAAGTGACCAGAATCCTTTTGATGGTGAGCGAAGTGGAAAATAAATCAGAAAATACAGTATCCATTGATTGAAGTAATCCCTTATTAGTTTAGATACTGATTGGAGTTGAAACCAGATATACTAAGAATCCGAAATACGATATTGTGGAGGAAACTATGACGCAGTTTACACCATCATGGACCGATAACTTTTGGGTCTCTCGCAATCTCACATATTATGTCCGGTCCCTGTAGCCCGTTTGTTTTTGACAAGTTAAAATGACTCCCATTACTATAATACGCATTTCTATCTTTCCGTAAACAAATATGCTTTTTTTTATTCCTGTATGAGGCGGGTCGAGCATGCCGTTCGCCTGATGGTAAGCGATACGACCGCTCATTAACAGTAGCAAAACCAAACAACATCTTGAATTACAAGGCAATGATTGGCATTCCACTGCGCTCGCTAACCTGAGACATAAGGTATTAGTCTCAATATGTCCAGTAGTTACTCTGGCTTCAATGTCCTTCAATCTAAAACACATCAGTGCATTTATACTGCTGTTTGACGGGAGAAATAGACATTGCGGTGATAACCACCCGTGCGGCATCTCACATATGAGAGACCTACCACCGGTACTACTATATATAGTGTATACTATACAGTAGTAGGTATACTTAAATATGATATGTGCAATATTGATAATTAATTGATATTCTAACATCATCTAACGTCGAGAGATATTTAAAAAAATAATATTGTATATCTTCAAAACAATAAAAAAAATTAAACGCTGTTTCTGTTTACTACATATTCCAATCCATCCAAAGGTGATCTGAAAGAAATCGCCTATAGCGATAAGAATGCAAATTGCACTAACCGAAACTAGTATCAAAATCTTTCTGTGTTTATTTATTGTATTTTATAGTGTAGACTGAACAATAGAAAATATTTTTGATAGAAAAAAAGTAATCCTGCTCTCGAAATTGTTTAACTCCCGAATACTGGAACGCCATTCAAATAATAAGTTTCTCTTAACAGCGCACGGCCCACTCAGCCAGTACATTTAATGGGGATTAACGTAGTTAAGCGCAATTTATATTTAAGTTGCGTTTCAGTATTCGGGCGTTAGAGTCTTGTATTCCTATAAAATATCATACGAATTCTGTTTGACATACTGCTCATTCCGTACACTTCGACAATGGTGCCAGTGTAATGCTCAACGGAATACACGTTGTTTGTTGAAGCTGTGGAGAAGATGTCGACAAATAACTCAATGTTCTTGTAACCCTGTCTATATTACTTACAAATTAATAACATTGCTACAATTTGATATACAAACTATTTTATTCTTGTGTACAAACACGTGTGGCATTCATTTGCTTTTATATCTTGAGCGATATTAAATATTCCTAAGTTAAAACAATTTATATTATAATCAGAAAGACGCAGAAACGAGTGTATCAAATTGGTCAATAATATTTCGAAATACGAGCTAATTTTAGCTTACCCTTTAGGAAAACTTAGTTGCATGCTAATATGTAATTGTGGGTCTAAATTACATCAGTGGGGTTATTACCGAAGTGATATAAATAATAAAAGTACTAATTCATATGCAATTTAAGCCACAATAAATATCACACACCTGTCTTTCTGTAATTCTTTTACGGAGTGACGAGGGTTTAATAAAGACGTGTGGTAGGTAAACTTGGAGACCTACTGAGCTTTTGAAGGCACATTAAGCTAGTTCTGAGCACCAAAATTGCAAAAAGCTCTAAGCTACGTCATAACCTTACCAATTAGTTTCAAAATGGGAAACTTTACACACGCTTACAAGGACTAAACAAACGTCAAAACAACGTATTACTTCACAGACTGCCTCATAAAACGAATGTAAGGTTTTTTTTTATTCCAATGAATGACGAGACGAGCATGCCGTTCGCCTGATGGTAAGCGATACGATCGCTCATAAACAGTAGCAAAACCAAACAACGCCTTAAATAACAAAGCAATGCTTGGCTTTCCACTGTGCTCGCCATCCTGAGACATAAGATGTTAAGTCTCAATATGTCCAGTAGTTACTCAAGCTACAATGCCCTTTAATCCGAAACACAACAAGGTCCTTCTACTAAGGTAATTTTCCAGGGGTTTATGGAAAATATTGTTATTTAAATCAACTAGACTGGTTAATTTTCGTATAGGGTTTTAGAATTATTACAATGGTGCTAGCAGTTATCATCGTCAACATCATCATATCAGCCACAGGAAGTCCACTGCTGAACATAGACCTCCCCCAAGGATCTCCACAATGACCTGTTGGAAGCGGCCTGCATCCAGCGACTTCCTGCAACCTTAGCCAGATCGTCCGTCCACCTTGTGGGCAGGTGTCCGACATTTCGCTTGCTTGTACGTGGCCTCCAGCTAGCAGTTATACTCAAATAAACAGAACAGAACGGAGTTATCAACGGCTTTGAAGGATGACCGAGTCGGTGTAATAACGCTGTAAAGGTTCAAGAGCTAACATTGTAGGCATTTAAAGGCGAGTTGTATGTTGTAGAGAGCCTTGTTTTAATGGACATAATGTTGAAAAATAATAGACAAAATATGATTATACAACCGTCCTATTATTTTGAGTCGTTATATAAATTAATTTGATTTAAAACAAAACCGTCAACAGCACCCCAAAAATCATGAAAATCATCAACATATTATAACAATAAAACAGGACATTCGAGGAATGACGTTAATTCGACGCAGCATTGATGGATTTTAAAAGCGTTGAAAATATGAAAAACTGGCAATAAGATCATTCAACATGATCTGGGGGAATACTTTCGAATCTGAAATTATTTTTCGTGTCACTTAAGTGTCGTAACGAAGCTCCTTTTCATATTTTATTGGAGTTGTTCGCCAATATTGTTTATGATCATTATTACCAGTTTTCCTTTAAAATATAGTCGTTAAGGTTTAGGCTATGGTTTAGATAAATAAGGCACGAATCGATTGTGTTTTGATTCCGCCGGTCTTTAGTAGTAACCCTAAAAAATACATTGTGCGAAAACCTCAGCTTCCTAAACAAAGCAAAAAAAAAATCCTGCTAATTTTAAAAATGATCAATAAACAAAAAGTAACATAAATTATTGAATAAAATATTTGAGATCAATGAAAATATCCAGATATTTAAATTGCCATAGCTATACGACGATAATAAAACAAAATTGACTTCATACTGATAGCTAAAGAAATGCAATAAAAATATTAAACGACAAAATAATTTGACGAATACAAAAAACGACCAATAAACAAAACATCACCGAAATTTCTCACGGCGAGACATTTACCTGCAAATTAAATTCCACAGAGTCTTTACAAAATTTGAAGAAACTTTTCGGGGCTCAAGCCAAAGGCAAAGCACTTAGGCCTCTAAAAACGGGCCATTTCAATTTCAATTTCCCCTCCAATTTGTTTTGCGCCAAAATTCCATTTAGTGATGCCAAGAACCGTATAGACGTCCTAAATGCGACGAAAAATTCGCAAAAGCTTAATTTGAATACGTCTGAATGTGAGACTCGTTAGCGGCAACCACGAGTGTTGCGTTATACACCGAAACCGGAGCGTGAAGGTCTACTCGGAAATATTCCGAGCTCAAGTACACCGGATAAATTACTTCTCCAATTCCAGCTAGCCTGAAATCATTTACTGATCTGTCCAGTGCCGTTCTTTTTAAGAGATCGGTAATTTTAAATGGGACACATTTCATCAATGCATTTTCAAGACCCATGAGTTTAAAAATGCTTAGATATCTTTTACAATTCATTATTTATTGACTATAGTGTATGCGGATTAATTTAAGTATACAATTTTACTCTGACATACGAATACACGACAAAATTAATCCTCTGTTTATTTGAAGTCAAACAAAGAACAAGAAACAACAATAATAAAATACTGAATGCTTCCCAAACAACTTATGGGCAGATAAGAGTAATCGAAAAGAAAACTCGCAGGTTATTTACTATAAATAAGAAATCAGAAACAACAGACTAATAGGCGAGACGACAATATCAGAATATCAAATATTTTATGATATTAGGGGGAAACACATATTAGAAGGGTTTAAAACGATGTTTTAGTTTTAAACCAGAATTGGAGATGAACAAGATTTTCAATAAAATAAAAGTACAAAATATAGAAATCGGCCATTTTGACAAAAACGCTAGTTACGACGCATGATGTCACGCCTATGTAAACCTACGGTAAACATTACCAATTTCTTTAGAAATGTGGAATGTGAACTTTACCGGAACCACTTATAGACTTTAGAATTCATTTTTATCAAACGAAATATGTTTTGTTTTGTTAACTTTCTTCGCTGTGCATAGACACAATGACATGTTTACCTAGTGGTGATGTTATAACGGACGCCATAACACCTACTAGCTTTTTCTGTGCACTATTGAAAGATTATTAGAAAAATGGTTTAAACGTTTGTTAATTCTTGAAATATAGATTATTATCGTATATAATAAATGTGTATCCATATTATAGAACATGTTTTGAAAATAATTCGTCATGCCTATTCTAATAGTTGTCGTAACAAATTGACTCATCCAAAGGATTATTAAAAATTGTAAGAGCCCTGAAAATGTTCATATCTAGATTTAGATATAAAACGTTTTTTAGGACTTTAGTAATCTGTATGTAAAGCCAAGGAAACTCCTGAGAATTCCTTATTCGTTACTACACCGAACATTCGCCACAAGCCGCCCAGTAGAGGCCCCGACAAACAAGACGCCCTTAATGAAATCAAGGAAATTAAATGTCTGTGCAGTTTGTAAAGTTCGCTCCGGCAAGACCATGTGCTATTTCAGCTCGGTGCATAATGTCATTAACATAAGTAATATTCACGGCTTGTGGTAATTAGATGACAGCTGTGCTATCGTCAGGCGTCCTGCAGTCGAGATGTACGTGACAATTAGACAAATTGTAAATTCGTCCTTTTTGGGTTTGCTAGCTCAAGGTTTTCGGTAATTACTGTTTATACGTTTTTAACTCAATCTGGGGGATATTTGAACGGTTTTTATTCAATCTGGGTGATATTTTATGCATGAGTGATGTTAAGTATTATGTTCTTTTTTGTGTTTCTTTTTTTCTTTTATCTCACTACTTTTTAATGTCATATTTACAGAATGAACTACATAAGTCACAAAGGCAAATCTCCCTCCTGATGAGATTTCTTTATTCATATGAAGAACAATTTTCTCGGAAAGAGCAAATTACGTCAGGGCCATGGATTAGCTTTCGACTTTGTTAACACTTATACCGATTCCGTCATAGAATCATTTATGAACTGCTTCGAATTAAACCAAACTTATACTCTCATATAATCACTGTATTGCAAGCAGGTTTTAAAATAGCAACGTTAGGGTTTCATGCCCATTCATTCTTTAAAACTGCGTTGTGAACCGGGTTATAGAGGATAAAAAATGACAGTCTAATATAAAATTTTTAAAATCAATTATAATTTTCTTCTCAAATAAATTTCATTTTTCATAACGATGTGGACCAAGGAGTCGTGCAATGCTCGCCGCTTAACAGCCAGCGAATTTTGTACAATGACATACGTCATTATTCTTGTAAGATATTTTCCCATGTTTATTGTAAAGTCTTATTGTTATTAATTTGTAAATATTATATGTTGTACATACATGTGATCTTTAATTCCGCCACAAGTAAACCATCTAAAAAGCACAATTAACTCAGGTATATGTCACCAATCACCCATACTCACATTACGAACACCCATCACACAAACGTGGGGAGTTCCAAATCTCCGCAGCAATAAATAATGCATTCGATCCCGTTGTAATTGGCCCAAATGTGCCGTCGTCTGGCATTCGGTGCTCGAACGTCAAAACGTCACGAGGTCGCCAAACGGTTTGCCACTGACACTCAACCGATGTGATAAAGTGTGCCAAGTGATAGGACACAGCGGGAGGCGTCAATTGTTTGTAAAATGTATTCTAAATATAATAAAACTTTGTTGTTTGTTGATGATAACATGGAAATATTTTTAGTAGAAGATATACTACAATCCCAAATTGATGTAGGACATAAATGGCTAGCAACAACTAACAGAATGTGTTCGAAAAAAACCCCGTTGATGACTCAAAAATGGTGCCCATGTACCTTTTTATTATGATAGAAATCAGAAATCAA
Organism: Hyles lineata; assembly: GCA_030180105.1. Classification (NCBI taxonomy): domain Eukaryota; kingdom Metazoa; phylum Arthropoda; class Insecta; order Lepidoptera; family Sphingidae; genus Hyles; species Hyles lineata. The sequence continues at coordinate 3,466,797 of JARJEE010000023.1, forward strand.
AATGCCTTGTTCACATTACTAAGTATTTACATGAATAAACATAGAAAACTGGAAAATGTGATTTGTTTTTGAAAAATAATATTAGTACAGAATCAATCAAAAATTTAAATTATAAAGGAATTTATAGGTACTATTATTCTAACCATGAAATAACATCAGTCTAAGTATATCAGCCCATATTCGTCCCACTGCAGGGCACTTGTTAGATACTTGAGGTAAATATCATGTATCAAATTAACATGCAATTTGATGGTCCATTTCTCTGTGGAGCCATGTATTCAAAATAATTCACCTGCCTTTTCATTTACATGTGCATTTGCGCCAAAAGACTAATGGACCACAGGTTAAATACGCAAACTGCGTCTGGCAGCAGTTTCATAAGTAAACACCAACACTGGGGTCGGTAGTACCCTTCACAAAAGGACTGTTTCGATGGACTGGCATTGGTTGATCATAGACGATGAAACTGGTGTAGACCAAATATAAACATTGGTATAGTAAGAGGATGTATTGAGAAGTATCCCACTACTTTAGTCGTATTTAATTATTGATTAATAATTTACTACACTCACACACACACAGGAAAAATAATAATAATAATCTAGGTTTAACAATTACAAAAGTACAGATGGCAGTCTTATCGCTCTTGGCGATTTCTTAAAAACAACCTTAGGATGGATATAAGAAGAGGAAAAAGAATGGAGATAAGAATAAGTCTTTCACATAATAAGATCTTTATTCTTAAATAAAGAAAATAATGAACAATAGTAGGCTAACAAAACACTCAAACAAGGCTAGTGCATATGGAAGACTAGGTAGGTATTATAACAGAAATTTCTCCAGCGAAATTGGGAACAGTAGGACAAACATATCGAAGCTGTAAGGAGACTGTCCCGCCCTCACACCCACCAACGCGACTCCATTAAGCCAGGATTAACAGTGGCACGCATTTTAATGACACCGAGCATTGATGCTCAGCGAGTCTCCGGGAAAGTCTAATTTGTTTTTAACCCGTAACGAAATCAATCATAAAGTTAATTTGATATGAGACATTTGGAAATATTGTTCTTCACTTCCCTACGTTGTTACGTAAGGTCGTCACCTTGTTGGCGGGTGACAAAAACTTTGAACTACAGAGCTAAATTACCTGGACCAAAGATTTTTACAGCCAGAAAAGCCAGCTGAAAAGCGGGGCAATTTTTTTTATTTCATAGCACCTATTATATGTACTGTTTAAGCTGTGTATACATGATTCCAGTAATAGGTGTGGCAAAACGGCCGAAATGCACGAAGCTGGATGAAATATTAGTGAAAGTTTATAATGCAAAGTAACGAGTCCATATGAAGCAAAAGGAAAATCCACAGTCTGATAAGAAAAACCCTACCAGTTTTAGATAATCTATTGCTTAAGTATCCATTGATGCTTAACAAATCCCGCTCTTAATCAAAGTCTTCCACCGCGACATACGTGTCAGCTAAAGTGAAATAATGAAGCTGATTGCAACAGCTTAGCTTGATTAAAGGCAAGATTAATAGCACCTGAGCGAGCATGTTTGTAGTACATCACATGTTGAGAAGATTTTGATTGAACCAATATTAGAACACGTTTCTGATTAGCTCATTAGAATAGCGAATAATGTACATAATGCAACGAGGATAAGCCTTGACGCAAATACACAACTTGTAACAGATGATTAAATTGATCAAATTCAGGCCATTAAAATAATAAATCAAGAAAATTAATTTTAAAACTTAACAGTGTAAACTTTTTAACTTACTGCAAGTGTACGTGAATAAATAAGTTATTTTCAAAATAAGAAAATAATAAGTTTCTAGCACATTCATTTCTCCTCTCGATTTATTTATTATTTAATAAATATTTTTCTGACTACAGGCCAGAGGGAATGAAATAGAGCAGCGTAGTTAAAAAATAAATGTTTTGAAAATGTGAAAAATGGAATAGAAATTTGAAGAAGAAAACAGAAATAATTATTTTACTCTTCATTATTATTTTTGCAAAATATCCGACTAATCGTAGTATTTTACTGTGACGGTGTTCCAGGCATAAATCGAGTTTATATGTTGTTCTTAGTAGGTAATATTACCTTGAATGTTATGATTTTCTGTAATTGAAGGAGCACACAGATTCTTTAATAATTGTATGTAAAAAAACTAAATAAGTGTCCGATGATTAAAATCCTTCGGGGCATATACCAATTCTAAATCCAATGGACTTACATTTAACATTTCCGAAACCTAAATCTTAATTAAAACCAACAAGACGACATCAAATTGTAAACGAAACATCAGATCAAACCAACACAATTACCCAAAACACAATCGGCTTTTGATTAAATCCACTCGCACCCAGTAATGTTTTAATCGAATCCTTAAATTACGAGGGGTAGCGCCACCCTTGCGAATGTGTCAAAAGGTGCGTGTCAAGATGGCGACATGGCGACAGTCAGACAGCTCACCAGGTTATTAATTAAATTAACGTTTGAAACCATTTGAATAATTGACGAGCGCGGCTCGCGTTATGGAATGACATCCAGTTAATTATCATTACTTGAAAGTTGAAAGTATTCCTTTGTCAAATGAGTGTTTCAATTTTACAAATTGATTAACTGCGTCGTTCTTTACGTAATGTGAAACATTGTTTTGTAATCATATTGTAAACAACATTAATACGTATTAAATTCGGGTTACAGTCGTCATAAAATATGTAATGTGTTACAAATTCAGAATTTTAAATGCATTTGGGATTTATAAATAGTCTCTTTACCACAAAATTCTTAACTGCTATTTTGTATAAGCTTTTTTTCAAGATCCAAATACCTATCAGAATGAGCTATTTACTCTAGTGTAACTGCTCAATCACAATGCATACCTTTGCCAAAGAAGGTGAGGCGCATGTTCGATACAGATAAAACTACTGAACATATTTAAAGTTAACAATATTTCAGGACGGCGACCGCAGTGGAATGCCAATCATTGGTATGTAATTCATAGTGTTGTTTGGTTTAGCTAATGTCCATGAGCGTTCATATTGCTTGCTATCAAGTGAATGGCACGCTTATCTCGCCATTCATTGCAATAAGAACAAAAAACTATCCATAAATTGGTGAAAAAAAAAAAAACTTTCAAAACAATGCCAAAAGCATACAATATTTCCACAACCGGAACTTTGTAATCTTGGTGCGATCAGTAGTATTCATGACAAATAACTTATTCACCAAACAAAATTAGCATGGAAAAGCGAAATGCTAAACGGATTCAGACGACAATGCTCGCGTTTGCCAGTACAAAATTTATTAGCATTTCCGTTCGCCAATATCCAGATTGGCGGTGAACTAATCGTCCAATCAAAATCACCATACAAACAGATTATTCTCAACAAAGCCAAAAAAGGATCAAAAACATATTACGCTTGTCGGGCGAGCAAATCTGCGGATTATATGCCAACCGACTCCTCTGATGCTTTAAGCTACAGTTACATTTTTTCGCTCCAATTTAGCATTTAAGAGAATTCAAATGCGAGATGAATTCTTTTTTTTACGTGCCATGAATTAATTTCGCTCCTATGGAATATATTACGGAAGCGCGGATACTGCATAATTTCCCACGTAATACATCTCATGAATCGATATGGCATTTGAAATGGGACGTGACGAATGAAACGGAATCTTATCTGAAATATTTATGAATGTGTAAAGTTTGTATGTGCAATAAGAAGTAAAATGCAGAAATTAAGTACTTATCGATTAACTACGTCAACCTTCGATCAAATATACACTAGACTACAAGTAACTGCCTAAAAACGGCAATAGAGATAAGAGCACAAATAAGCGTGTGGTCTTATTTGATTTTAGTATAGTCCAAAAATATAATAAATCTTAATTTAAAGAGATGATTAAATATCATCTCTTTAAATTATTGTTGTTGTTACCTGAAGTTCGTTTAAGACTTTTTGCTACATGTCGTAGTTCGAAATTCAAATGTATAAGTATAAGCAACCTCGGCCACTTTTGCTGTGTGATTTTGTTCGGGACACCTTGTCTGCGTGATGGCCTGTTGGTATAGGACCAGACGCGACTGCCAACACGATCACGTTGGTCACGGGTTCAAATTCCAGGGCACACCTCTGACTTTTCCGAATCATGTGTAGTGATAGTTATTTTCTATGGTATGTAATTTTCACAAACCCGCACTTGGCAAGCGTGGACTATATGGCCTCACTCCTTTCTATCAAACCTTCAATGTATATGAACCCGTGCCCCTCCAGTGGGACGCATATTAGCTAATACAGAAAAACCTTCCACATAAAAAGCAACAAAACACTGGTTCAAATTAATCCAGCACTAAATATGTTAAATACATTTTAATAATACTATTAAAGCAAAATGAAGATTTCCATTACATTCTTAGGTCGGCTACAAACACATTTGGCTTGAAATAAAAACAGTATTAAGCAAACTAGTTTAGAGAATACTTGCAACACGCTCTTCTGTGCCAACTCGTCCCATTTCAGGAAATGTAACTTTCGAATTAGGGTGCTTTTTATTCTGGAAGGAAACTAGAATTTCCTATTTTAATATGAACAGAATTGTTACCAGTGGATTTTGTAAAGAAATAATACGGCAGATTATGGAGTCTAGAATGTCATTTGACCAGTTTGTATTTTAAAATTATAAATACTTTTCGCCTTAGTGGCCAATCTGTATGATTACGAAGCTGAGGTATCCGTTTCGAATCCTGGATTGGGCAAAGAAATATTGGACTTTTCTACATATATTCATTATCGGCACGGAGTCAGGACTTTATGCTTGATATGGCGATAAGCTCGCCATCTATCACATCGTGGGATGGAACATACAAGGCGACACGTGGGTACCCTTATCACACCTATGCCCACCTCTTCTGGCAAAAACGCGTGAGTTTATGCATGTATGTAACACTTTTTTGACCACCGCGTCGGCGCTGTCAGTCATCAACAATATGCGAGCAATATATTAGGATGCACAGTTTTCTTCAAATTTCTGTGATTCTTTCTACAATAAATATGCCTTGAAAAGTAACAAATACCTTGTTTTACACACAATAGTTTTATGTAGGAAGTAGACTTATAACTTAATTAAGATTGCAGGAAGTCGCTTGATGCTGGCCTCTCCTAACAAAACGCTATGGTTAATTCGTGGGATACCTCTGTTGAGTTGACTTCCTGCTGCTAATTCTGTATCAGCCCATATACGTCCCAGTACAGGGCACGAACCTCCTAATGCTACACACACAGGAACAAACTAAATAATATAAACTGTAATGATTTCTCAATGTTAATTGTTAAAGAATGTTGAATTAATGAAAAAAAAAAATAGGAAGGAAAGAGAAATTATAAATATGATGTAAATATTAATTAAAACATTCAGCAATGCATTGCATTAGACATATATACAATAGTATTTGGCGTTATTCCCACGCTAAACTAGATTAGCGTCGTGGACAGTTTTTGGTAGGGTTGCCAAAATTTAAGATAAGTCAAGAATGTTAATATATACCATATATGGAAACAAGATATAATTTTTTGGGTTAGTGTAATGTAGATATATTGCATTTTCAAAGTATGGGATAGAATGAAAATAAACTTGAACTTAAAACGAAGACTGCTACTGTTAAACGAAAATTCTGGTTAATCGTCAATTCCAAATTCATTTATGACGTTGTTAAGAATAAACATATTAAAAATGTAACATTACCTAGTTTGAATTCCAAGAAAGAATCCCAAGAAAGATAATATAGTAGGTTTCCTAACCTTCCAAGGTCAAGATGTCTCCCAACACTTTGTATAATTACCCTGAGGCCTAAATATCTTGATAGCCTGTTTATAACAGAACCTCAGGCATTTCCAGTTGATTGGGTCACTCTCAAAAATAGAGATCCAAAACAAGCCTGGCATTCCCTTAACCAAACAATTATAATCTATACCAACGAAAACTGGAAGAACTAGGGTCTTCATATCAATGGCTCGGAAACAGGTATAGATTACTAATACATTAATAATTTGAAGACTACTATTGTAGACACAATTAACCGTACGATCGGCAACAAGGAGAGCCCGACTTCGGCTCCTGTTCCTTCTATCGGGCCCCATGACTTAGATAAGTTAGAAAAAAATATACAAAAAATCGAGGAAATGTACCGGTGTATTAATTCTGAATTCTTGGTAAAGGTTCGTAACTAGGACGTTCTTTCAGCCCCCTCTCTGGTAGCTAACCAACCGAGCTGGATACAAAACATTCTAATTTCCACGAATACGGATTATGCCAAGGAATACCCGCCCGAAAACCGTAGAGATGATCTGGTACTTTGACAAATACAATTCATTGATGTGTTTACGGACCATCAAATCGGGAGAAGAATGCGAGACAAAGAGATGGGAAGATGAAAAGGGGTATTGGGCATCCTGCAATTCACCAAACGAAAAGCGACAGCAAACCTGTCGCTTCCCGTGGATATCCTGTGAGTCAGCAGTACCGCCCCGGACAAACCTGGCCATTCATATTAAGTCATGACAGACACCGTAGCTCTACCACTAAATCGAAAAAAGAACATCTATTCAAAATCTATCAGATGTATCCATGAATTTCTAACTGGTAATTCGGAACATGCTAAACATCCTATCAAATTAATCGTTGAAACGATAGCCACACGATTAAATATATCAACAGTCGCTAAACAGTACCAAATGACAGCCTACGAATTAGTTTCCATTGCATTCGCGCAATTAGAACAACTGCATTTAGATAAACGGCCAAATGAACAAATGGTTGAACAGAACGTGACACCATACAAAAGGTAATTGTACGGAACGCAAATTGAACGAAACGCGGCGGCACAAACTGCGGCGTCGAAAAATCAGAACATAAACACTTGTTTTGTAATCGGAAACACTGGGAAATTGGCAGTTGGGTCGTCCATATGCCAGCATTTAGGGTTTACGAGCGTGAATTCCTTTTGAGAGTTAATTTTGTAGTTTTTGTAACTGCCGTAACTTAAAATATGTCATGTTCACGTTAACAAAGCAGTGGTTGTTGAAATATTTTATAAATAATACTTTGAGATCATTTCAGCTCTTGTTTTTTTAACTTTTGCACATAATATCCAAAAATATTACGTCATCAAGCGACTTTTAAAAGGACAAAAATAGGGTGCATCAACCAAGGCTATATTAGAATTCGATATCTATTTACTATAAAAGCATTTAAATGGAAGATAAATTATGTATTTATAACAAATTAAATCAACTGGGAAATTATTCAGAAAATATATAAAAAGTGATTTACTGGTGGTAAATCTCTCATATGTGAGAGGCCATCTAGGTAGGTACAACCGCAATATCTATTTCTCCTGTCAAATAGCAGTATAAATGCACTGTTGTGTTTCAGATTGAAGGATATTGTAGCCAGTGTATCTACTGAACATAATGAGACTTAATATCTTATGTCTTAGAATGGCACTATGGTCGCCAAGTAATGCTTTGTAATTTAAAAAAAACACCATAAATAACTGATGGAAATAAGAAAAAAAGGTACTTTTACGATCTGGTGTACATATTATTAGATTTAATAAATTATCCTTTTTTTCATATTCCAGACCAAAAATCCGTAATGTATTTGAATGTCACTTTTCAATAACAAAATTATAAACCTAAATACGTTCGAATGGAAAAATACAACACCACAAAATACGCAATAAATAAATACAACACGCAGACAAAGTAAGACAATTCTTTTAAACTCACAAACGATATTGAGTTCCACAACAATATCAAAGTTATTGTTCAACTCGCCAACAAAGAAACTATGTGCGACTCATATGAGGTTATGTCGAGAACAAACAAACTGGAGAAACGAGCTCTGTCATTGTTTAAGTAATTAATGTGAAGATTATCTTTCAAGAGTTGAGAAAACTGTTTGATCACAGCCTTCGTAGCGCAGTTAAAATAAATAAATAAACCCAACAGTCACATACATAGTCCTAACTCCACACTAAGATCGAGTCTTGTGTCGTTGGTATCAGGAACCTCGAGACAGTTTTCGGTCTCATAAAAACAAAGTCCCGAAACAAATACCTGTGGTTCACATAAATATTTGTTTCGCTGCGGGGATCAAACCCGGCGCCTCTCGTTTCACAGCCGGCGTCTAACCAACTGCGCCACGGTAATTTCTGTTGACAAACCTTAATGAATAAAATATAAAAATAAAATGCATGTGGTGGATCTCTCATATGAGAGTGGCCGCCTGCCTAGATACCACCGCAATGTCCGTTTCTCCCGCTAAACAGAAGTGTAAATGCGCTGTTGTGTTCCAAATTGAAGGACATTGCAGCCAGAGTAACTACTGATATTATGTCTCAGGATGGCGAGCGCAGTGTAATGCCAAGCATTGCTTGTTGTTTGTTTTCATTCCATTCATTGCAATAAATAAAACTCACTATGTAGAATTTCAGATTAATTCTAACGGGTTATTTCTCGGGCTAAAGTAGGTTGACTATAAATAGAAGCAGAACCACTCAGAACCCGCCATTAGCAAGTATTGTAGGACATCGCACAGCACTAGTTATCCCTTAATGGCCCATAATCACTGGCGACACTGTCCATCAAACCTTATTGTAGTATATTGACATATATGTTAAGCGCCGCTCGACTAGTGCACCGTCTCGGCGTTGTTCGGTGGTACTCGGCGATGTTCGTCGAACATGGCAACCGGCAATATTGATACTGGCCACCTTATGGAGTTTTGCCACTGAAGGGTGCGATATTTGTTTTTTTTTGCTATTATTCTATTTTTCCCTGGACGTTGTGACAATATACGATTATTCGAGAAGTAATTATTCAGTGCTGAAAACGTATTCATACTCTTTGCATCTGTCGTCTCCAACTATACACAACGCTAACCAGGGGTGAATAACAACAGATGATGGCGTAGTTGTACTGCAGTATGGTTAAAAAGCTGAGGTCTCTGGTTCAAATCCTGAATCGGGCGAAGTGGTATTGGATTTTTCTATTCATTATCAACTCGGAGTCTGGAGTTAGTGCCGACATAGCGATAGGCTCGCCTCCTATCTCATTGAGGGACGCAGAATATACGGCGAAGCGAGGGTGTCATGGTCGCACCTCTGCCTACCGCTTCTGGGAATATGAGTGAGTTTATATGTGTACATACATAGTACTTATACGTTTAAGAGAAATATACATTACAACGTGTCATGAAAATGTATACATAGTTTACGTTGTTAATATGTATACTGTTGGAGAAAGCTTATTAAATAATTACCAAACGTACAGTATCTTGCTTACCTTATAATATTAATTAAGAAACACAAATAGTACGAGTATATTCGAAAGAAACAAAACTAAAACAATTGCCGAACAGCTATCTACATCCAACCAAATTGTTCGAAACACTTGATAAAATCTTAGTTTCACTCCCTAAAAAGCAAATGGGAATTGGCTCAACCAGACCTGTTTTTTGCTTGTACAAATTACTTAAGTTTCTTAACTTGATGTTACAATTTAAGCGGAGTCTACATTACCGGCGAACGAGGAAGAAACGGAACGAGAATATGCATGAAGCATTCTTGTCATCATTTTATCACAAATTGAGTAGATACTATTCTACTTGTATTGAAGTATGTTTATCTATGTACTATAAATGATATTTGTTCTCTAGTTTTAAGAAAACATTAATTAAGTAATTAAAAAGGCTGGAGTAATAATGTCGAATAGCAAAAAGCAGTTGTTTGTCACCAGCTGATATTTTAACAGGACGACTTGACTCACCAATATGGGATGCAATGAAGTAACTCCCCTGGGAATACAAAAAATATTCTGCTTAATATTTCAAAGTATAAACAAACTATATATTCAATGAAAACCCGGATTTCTACAATGCACAAAAAGAACACACAAATAATATGGGACGAAAGAGGGACAAAGACAAACAAATGGTCTTAAATAAATACTCTTTGTATGTAGATGCATTACTCTCGCGGGTGTAAAGCAGGAATTTAGATTCAAATGCATCTACACAATGAATATTTAGTGATAATACAAGACATAGCTGCAACAAGCAATTTAGTGTCAATCTAATAAAAAACATTGTATTTCCTGTTTTCGTTAGGTTAAAACCTCCTTAAACATGTTTCTAAATTGAATACAAAACTCAAATTATTACGCCTGTGTTGTAGTCCTTTTTCCTCTATTATTTTCCAACATCATGTACATTATCACAAGGCTTTCTACAACATTGCTCCTTTTTTAAACGCCTGCACACACAGTAATTCCTTAGACTCGGCCATCCTTAATCAGCCGAAACTGAACTGCCAGAAACATCGTCATAAATTAAAAATCACCAGTTACAGATTATAAACTGCTTGTTTCAATGTACAAAAATATAGTTAGAACAAAACAAGAAAAAATGCTTCAATAGAAAACGCGAACTAAAAAGTAAAAAACAGTTGTTGAGTATGAAGAGTTTGTACTACAGCTGTATAAAGTTCGCTAGTTGGAAAAGTTACCTAAAAAGCACAGTGTGCTTGACATCAAATGTTACAAATATTTTATACCAGTAGAGTTTTTTAAATAATAAAAAAAACATCAAAAAGCAGCCTACGGATATTTTTGGTAAACTTTTTCGAGAATACCGTTTAGTAACAATCAGTTTGTTTATTAACCTATTATTCTAGAACTTTTTTTGTTCCTGTCGTAGACAGATGAGCTAGCAGACCGCCTGTTGGTTGTTACCGCTCATGGACTTTTATTATCCTAAGGAGACCGGGGGACTAAATCCACTGTCTATTATGTGGTGATCTTAATTAGACTACAGGCCCGTGGCAAAAAGTGATGGGTCATATGAACCACCAGGAGACCTATATAATACGATACAGGGGCATTAAATAATAATATTTAGCACTATGCCGTCACTTGTAAGCTGTCCATTTGAGTGCAGGTGAGAGTTCAAAAGTACACGAAGTGGGGTACATTTTTGCTTATATATTTTTGTACGGCATTCCTACCATCGATAGATCCATGAAAAATAATAAGAAAACACGTAGTGCCGTACAAAAATAGTGCGCCACAAAATCAGAAGAACGTTAGATTTTCCGGCAATTTTCTCGGTAAATTTGGTCTTTTGATTTTATACGGCATTGGTTCCATACAATTTCAATACCTTTTCTAATCCATAATTCCGCAACGCCGTACAAAAACCATGCGATAAGAGAGAAAAATCGGCCGTTGCAACCCACTCCCCTTCAGTGGTCCAGGGGGTGATTTGACGCAACATAAGATTAATTTATTTTGAAAGTGTTTTAGGCATAGATAACGTTTTTCCACATGCCGTAATTTTTTTTTTGGTCCAAAAACCGTCTGTAGGACGGAAAAAACTGTCGAAAAATCTATGTAACGAAATATACTTTAGTTTGATATTTGGTATTATATTTTTTGTACGGCATTTAGATACTTTATTTGTTTTAAATGCAATCGTCTATAAAAAATCAATGCCGTACAAATCTCAATGTTCATATTGATAAAATGTTGTGATGTTGAATATATGATTAAGTTGTCGCTATTTATGATGATAGGGTTAATGAAAAGTTATTAAACTCGTACTCCGTATCAGCCAATATACGAATACGTCCCTCTGCAGGGCAAGAGCTTACTTTACAATCGAGAGTACGAATGAGAGTGATTAGGCCATATAGTCCACTATGCTGGCCTAGTGCGTGTTGGCACTCGTACTATTACTTTAATTTTAAGATTATTTTATTTGTAACTTCCTACCTCCCTACTACATTAGTTGCTATTATTACTATTTATTATACATACTTTGGTAATGATTTATAATAATAAGATGTTACAAAATTTGTTTTCATTTTTTATGTCACTAAGGAGACTACCCTAATAATTTACGGCTATTTACTGAAATTGTGCAAAATGGTATACTGCCTAGCCAGTTTTACCTCCTAAAATCCTAAAACTCCCAAAATATATCATTAATATTGGGTCTCTTGTTTAATATATTGTCTTGATATTAAACTAAATTTTAGAATGTGCCAGCACATAAGAGTTTAATTAATTATTTAGGAGTAAATATATTAGGTAATGTCACAGACATGAGATCATGACTGTCTGATTTTGATTTTTTTTTCGAAAACTATACCTATTTACAAACAAAAATTGTGTAAAATAATTAAAAATTATAACATTCGTTGGGTTTTTTTACGATAATATGTGTAAATACCATGAAGATCGATCGTATATTTAACTTTATTTTACGTTAAAGTGCATAAATATCAAAATCCAGGCAAAGGTAGGGCAGTTGATGGTACCTTTATTTTTCATTTTTGTATATATGTATCATTAAACATATTTAATCACACAATTTAAAAAAATATGTCCACGTTTAAAGTATATTACATAGAAAATTGTTCAAAAATCTTAATACAGAGATAGATAGTTTTTAATTTTTGGATGAAATAAACACTCGGTTTCACTTTATATAGACGGTATAACGATTTATAGATATTAACACTTGTTCTCTTCAAAAACATGTTAATGCCGTACGGTATCAGATGACCATAAAGTACCCCTGAAATGGTAGTGTAATTTTAATCAGCAATAAGTTATGATCTGCATTAAAATGTACGGCACCATTTTTTCTCCATTCATTTACCTGAGTTCTTTTTAAAACAACAATAATATTCAGAAAGTTGCTGTACTTCATTAATCTACGATACTTTAAACTTTAGAAATAATTTGAAAAAAGTCATATTTTGTTTTCCTCCCAATTTTTTACAGAACATTTTTTATTGAACGGCTATATTATATAGCAATAGTATTTAACAATATCTTATTAAAAAATAAGTAGCCGTACAGGATCAAATGACCTTACAGCTCTCAAGATCAATTTTGTGATAAATTTAGATATAATTGATATTATACATTCAAATGAACAATAATTTTTTGACGACATGTTTTTAAATAGTACTTTTGAGTGCTACATAATGTTATGAAACCGATGCCGTACTTTTTCACATTACGCCCTGGACCACTAAAGGGGAATGGGTTGCAACCACCGATTTTTCTTAGTTGTCGCATGGTTTTTGTACGGCGTTGCGGAATAATGGATTAGAAGAGGTATTGAAATTGTATGGAACCAATGCCGTTTAAAATCAAATGACCAAATTTACCGAGAAAATTGCCGGAAAATCTAACGTTCTTCTGATTTTGTAGCCTACTATTTTTGTACGGCACTACGTGTTTTCTTATTGTTTTTCATTGATCTATCGATGGTAGGAATGCCGTACAAAAATATATGACCAAAATGTTCCCCTCTCCGTATGCTTTTGAAATCTCACCTGCACTCAGATGGACAGCTTACAAGTGACGGCATAGTGCTAAATATTATTATTTAATGCCCCTGTATCGTATTATATAGGTCTCCTGGTGGTTCATATGACCCATCACTTTTTGCCACGGGCCTGTAGTCTAAATCTTATGTCTTTCTTTCAAACGATATGTTAAAATAAGAATGTGAACTAAGACTTATTCTTGGAACACCATAACACAAACAAACTAAAATTAAAGCTGGGTTAATGAAATGGCCCAATTTTGTCACTTTTATATTCGGTCAGGTTACAACCTATAACATATATCTTTTATCTGACGTTAGAAAAATCACCCCTAACGACATGAAAATAGCATCGTCATTACTAAAGCAAAGAAAAATTAAGCCTAATCACTGTATATTGTGTAACTTTACAAAACACGTTCTGTTTACCAAAATACAGCTAACACAATATCATCAGCATCTCTATTATGCTGGCACAAAGTTTCAAGGAGAGACCTTAGTGAACGCCATAACGCCTTTAGGACAATAAGTTTACACATTGCACGGGCAACGCGCTCACAATATAATTTGTGAAAGCCGTGCAGTGACAAGTTGAATTTAATTTACACTTTGCTTTCTTAGTTTATTTAAGGACTTTGGTAGCATTGTTTTTTTGCAAACAATACCATTAGCATCTAATGGCTTATTCCCATTAGAATGTTGTTTGTTTTTTCTTTTATAAAATTAATGAAAAATATTTCCATTGCATAATAAACTAGTAGTAAAATAGAGTCACTCAATACTCACTAGGTCAGTGTGGTGGCCAGGTGGTTTAAATCGCACTCTCGATTGTAGAGGAGGCCCTTACTCTGCACTGGGATGTAGATGAGTTGATAGAAATACATAAAAATGAAGTGTGATAATTTAGGTGAAATTAATAAAAAGTGGCTCCTCAGATGGAAAATTGACTTCTGCAGACGTTGAGTGACTTCAAACATCCGAGTAGCTCTTGCAGAGTTGGCTCTTGGATGGTTTTTCATTAAAAGTAAATATTTAAAGCAACAACTATTAGGCTTGTATGAATAGAACTGACGCAAAGAAAATCAACAGCAATATTGTTTATCATTGACCCTGTAACCGTCTCTAAACAACGAATAGACAGGACACTGGAGGAACGATATTATTTCAAGGTCCCAACATACCTAAAAAACAAAAATAAATAACAACCAACAGTCACATACATAGTCCTGACACCCACACTCAAGATCAAGTCTTGTATAATGTTTATCAGGAACTACGAAAGACTTTTCGGTATCGCGAACACCCAAAACCGAAAAGAAAAACGCTATCGAGTTTCAGAAGTAGAAGAACACGACAATTAAGAATTAACAGCCCGCTTAAGTCATAAGCCTGCAAAGGATTATGAAAAATCAAACTATCACTGCGTCTTGACGTCATGCATCAATTGGAAAACTTTGCCTCTGTACCTTCGATTGTTTCTGCATAATCAATAATTGTACTCTTTTGAATTTCCAACATCCCTGACCAAAAATAAGGACTTAATTCTATCGAGTTCTAACAGAACGCGAAGATGACAATAAAGAATTAGCAGTTCGCTTGAGTCGTCAGTGTCGCGTGGGAGGTCGAAAACTAAGTTATCAGTGTGTCGACGCCGTCTGTGTGCGTGATTAATGGTCCATTACGGTGTGGATATTAATACTACTAATTTTGAAGCCATGCAACTTTAGTCTTATGTGTGATGTGTTGGGACGCAATTCATGTATAGCATTAATTTGTAAGGCTGCATCATCACAAGACTTGCGCTATATTCTGTTTGGAAAATTTACATCATTTTCTAATGATAGTGGACAACTAACAGCAAGCTCATTGCCAATCATATGTTACTTAACGATATATAGTCTTGCTATTGAGGATGCCGAAGATTGGGGAAATGGAGGAGCATTAGCCGAAAGCGGACCCTAGCAATGGCCGGGATATCGACAGGTAGAAGAGGAAGAAGAAGTGGATACTATAATATGGAATCTGCACTGCAGTTCAATTGCCATCACGCGAAATGTTAGATCATCATGGTAATAGCATAAAAAACATGATATTAAAAACATCGATAATCAGGAGCATGTGTGGTAGAGAAATGTTTTTGTTCCTAAAACAACGCTCTATTTCAAAAAATATATTGAAATATATTTTCGTATGTAGCACAAGGTTATTTTCGCCCCGGTTCGTATATTCTAACACGTTTGTTTACATAAAAATGTCCGAAAAACCTGGCTGACAATGACGCATGTGCGTTGAAAAAATATGAAGCGTAGGGTTTCGAAAACGCCATATGCAGTGCATGATGGATATGAAAATTGTTTTGATCTAATAAGAAGTTATGTTGTTCCCTGATTTCTTTTCTGATTCAATTTGTGGTAGATAACGAGTCGATTAACCAACCAATCGTACTGTCGATTGTGGAGTAGGCCCGTGCCCTGCAGTGAGACGTATGTGGGCTGATACAGATACAGATACAGAAAGTGTCGATTGCCTAACATGAAAATAATTTTGATCCTTGCACTTCCTTTGAGACTGAGAGACTTTCTTTTTAACGCATAATCCTTTGGCTCTCTGTAGTGAGTGAGAAAATTGAAATACAAATTAAATATTTTGTGATTTCTGCCTTTATTTGACCGCAAACGCAACAGCTACTAAAATGAAAAACCGATTGAACGGCTCAAAAGAATAAAATTTAAAAAGAAAAATGGGATTAAGCAAATCGGTTTCAAAATGTACTGATCTCACCTGAAATTCCAAAGTCCAATCACACTGATATAATGTTCTTGTTATAAATGTAGTCAAAAAACATTAACTCCGCCTCTAGCAGTCTTTTTTCAAAATAATTGCAATACAAGGACAAAAATGTTTTCATTTCAGTTTTTAATTTATGGCAAAAATGTTTTATTCATTTGTATTACATTCCAAAGAGTTTTTCATTATATTCAACTTTTCAAACTATTTCAATCGAATAAAACGAGCGTTGTATCAAAGAGAGTGATGATGAGATAAACACCACTCTCAGTGATTAGGAACGTATGAAAAGATACGCGAGGAACGAAAGAAAAGTAAATATTTTCCTTTTCTTTTCTTTCGTGCCATACATCGGAATGTTGGACGTAGCGCTCGACACGATATAAAACTGTATTCGGACTTTTGAAAAATAAGGAACTTAGCTGCTTAATTTTGCTAATTGGAATGAGTATTTTTTTGGAGTGGTAATATAACTCGTGTATCATACTATATCTTTTAAACTTTAAAATATTTTTATGTGATTATTTACACCAAACACCATAAGACTAAAATAAACCAACTACTGGATATATTGGGACTTAACATCTTATCTGTTAGGATGGCGAGCGCAGTGAAATGCCAAGCATTGCTTTTGGAATTCATGGTGTTGTACGATTTAGCTACTGCCCATAACCGGTCGTATCGCTTACCGGGCGAATGGAAAAATATTGAATAAAATACAAATTTCTAAAAAAAAACTTGTAACACAGAACCTCACCGCATGCCCACTCATTAGTTACAACGCAAACCAACATTCTCATAGTCTACCGACCTGAAAATGTTCTACAAAAAGACCAACCTAGAAAGACAAACATACCGTCCATCATTTACATGTACACGGACCTCTGTGGACAAATGAGGTCACCAACCTGATAATGAGATCCGCTTAAATCCTGCCCAATCTCGTCAAAGCTAAATTGACACTGGCGAGCGCTGATTTCGGAAATGTTTGTTTGTCCCGCGTTAATTTTATACGAACAAATTATTGTGTTACATAATTATGCGCCGCATTGTCGATTAATGCGATCCATGGGCTCTTTTGTTATCATTTGTCCGTGATAAACGATTGGGGGCTCGCCAAAGGCATGTGTGTTTTGTGTCAACTGTATTTGCAGGACGTAAAATCAAATACACTGAGCATTCGTATCAAGGTTGGAATTTTCAATGGCTGACACCATTCTGTATGTTTAAAGGTTTTGCATATAGTCTTGTAATTGTTGTATACGTAAGGAAAGTATTAAGTATTAAAGGTCGGGGCTGGGCAATTTAATTTTGTTTTCATTTTGAAAAACTAGTCAGATCGATGATAGTAAGCTTTCTAAATTGGCTGACTTTAAAAATACAGCAGACTTACAACTACTTTAGTTAAATACCCATATATCCAGCAAACATCTAAAGACGAAAATGATGACTGAAACTTCTTGTAATATGTTGTCTAATATTCACAAGATTACAAAACGAGGAAAACCAAATAAATGTGAATAGAATGGCTACCGAAAACACCTTTATTGAAATAGCAGACTTTACAACCAAGCACTTTATTCCACTTTTTATTCTCAATCTTTTCCAATGGCGCACTTTTGTACTGGAGAAATCTCGAGGTTTCCAAGAATATTGCCACTGCATCTTTGGGACGGGGTTTTATTGTGAAAAACAATTTGGACGACAGAATAGAATTGGATATTATTCCATTCATTTCGGCATCAAAATTTAATAGTATGGTATTCAATTCTGTTTAGACTTTTATAAAGCAGGATTTTCGGAAAACACCAAATAAAAGCTTCACACAAATGTCGTATTTATGGCCAAAATTATCGGAGAGTGTGACTGAACGAAAATTATACATCTAAAACGATGCTAAAGTAACGGAATGACCCTGGCAAAGTAAGAACTAACAAACCTAGACCAAATTACAATTTCAATTACAATGGTAATTATAGGATGAAAATTGCCACAAAAGACATTGTAGCCATTCCTAATTATCATTTCTTCTCACACGACTGTTTTTTTATACCCAAATAGTGCAATCCCAGCACAATTTTTATCGTCTATACCAACCAAATATAGCTCAGGTGATCGTGCTCATCCGAACTGTGCTATAAAAAGTATATTAATAAAAAACAAGTTCCCGGTGATCCAACTACACGAAAACCAATCTACAGTTATCACCAGGCGTACTGTTTGGGGCGACTTTTAATCCAAAACAAACACGAAACCCATCGCCCGCCTGCGCGGCTGTTTGCGACGGCTAAGCTTCGCTAGCTTTGATTTCACTTACTGATTTTTGTTTGCTAAAATATATTTTGCTAGCGGCCCGGCCCGCCTCCGCCAGGTGATGATTTTTATTGACTCCAATTCACATCATAACAATAAACCAATAACGTTTCCCCGTTTTTGTTAGATTTTTTATTACTGCTTTACCCCTATTAGTCGTAGCGTGATGGTATAGAATCCATAGCATTCCTCGATACATTACCTATCCAACAAAAAAATATTTTTTTAATTCAAACTACCAGTTCCTGGGATTAGGGGGAGCAAACAAACAAATTCTTCAACTTTATACTATTATATGAACATATAATTTCAACTTTTTGTACACATGTATAATATAAAAGCGGTCTTAATGCCTAAGACAATCTTTACCCATCAATCCTTGGGTGACGTAGTAAAGTGTTTAAAGAAGTTTAAAGAAGTGCAAAAGAACGATTTTAATAAAAATTGATGCTTAAAGATAGAAATGTTAACAAGAAATTCGTTGAGCGTTGAAGCTTTACGTCAATGTTTTGAGAACTCTCGATGCTGAGTGACAGAACTGGCACTTGATCTAATGATGTGGACTAAGGGCTTCTCTGTAAGTTTTAGCTCAGGCAATAAATTTTCCCAAATTTTCTGTGCGAAAAATATCGTTCAGTCAACGACTATTCTATTTAGACAGCTAAAAATATTGACATTAGCCTAGTAATTAGATCGTGCAATCGTGATCTTATTAATAATTTGGACGGGCAAAGTGGATGGGAAACAGCCTCGTAGTCGCAACCCAACACGATGGTTTGATCAGATCCGCACCGCTCTCAAGTTTCTTTTATTGCACTTAATGGCGAGACGAGCATGCCATTCGCCTGATGGTAAGCAATACGAACGCTTATAAACAGTAGCAAAACCAAACCACACCTTGAATTATAAAGCAATGCTTGGCATTATACTGCGCTCGCCATCCTGAGACATAAGATGTATCAAGACGTCCACGAGTCCACGTTTTGCAGCGCCCTTGACACCACCAGAGACAGAACCATATGGAAGAGGATCATTTGAAAGAGGGAGATACAGCAGGAATGTCACGAACCTCAACACTGAGGAAAATGACGCAAGGAGAAGGATTTCATACCGGAATTTTATTTCATAGTTATAAATAATTTTTTGCATTCTTGTCAATTATGCACACTTCTATCTTGCTTATAAAAATGTACGTAATTTGAAAACGATTAAAGGTGAGTTTTAAATTACCAAATTCTTTCGGAATAGGATAGTTTTATAAATATTATTTATATGTTGAACGGATGTAAAGAGCTAAGTATCTACCAAGTTATTATATTGAATTAAATATCGAACCATTGAATCAAATATCGACACGCGATTCAAATCCTCGTAAATAGAGAAATAATAATCAAGTCGCATATGTATGTATTGAATGTAACGGAAAATCAATTACCCTTTTAAGATGTGAAATCCGATTTAAAATAAATTGAAACCGTATAATTCAAGGCACGTAAATCCCATTAAATCCGGTGTGATACTAAATACAGATGTCTGGCGTAAAACTAAATATAGAATTCTTATGAGAGCCGCGGAATAATTTAATGGCAGAACAGATGCAATGTAAACATTATTTCAATGAGAATCTTCTATACGTACACGGACAAGCACAAAAAATAAATAGAAAAAATATGCTAAAAGACAATTGAGAAGCTTCTACTAAAAAAATATTCCCTCATTTTCAGATACAGGAAAAGCACTCATTCGGCTTTCCCCAAGATTTCCAAATTGACCCCTCGTGCATGAAAAGTTAAAATGCCTTGTTCTACCTGAGAATATCAATATATATTTTTATCTAGCGGCCAATTTCAATATCAAATGGTTTCAAGTGTTATTCTTATTCTTGTTTATATTATAACTACTGGTGGTAGGTCTCTCATATGTGAGAGGCCATCTGGGCGGGTACCACCGCAGTGTCTATTTCTCCCGGCAAACAGCAGTGTAAACGCACTGTTGTGTTTCGGATTGAAGGGCATTGTAGCCAGAGTAACTACTGGACATATTGAGACTTAACATCTTATGTCTCAGGATGGCGAGCGCAGTGGAATGCCAAGCATTGCTTTGTTATTCAAGGTGTTGTTTGGTTTTGCTACTGTTCATGAGCGGTTGTATCGCTTACCATCAGGCGAACGGCATGCACGTCTCGCCATTCATAGCAATAAAAAAAAAATCTCAAGTATATTTTATACCGAGTTCACAAAAAGGTGGAGTTTCTCATTTTGATTTTGTTTTTTATGTTTGTTACCTTATAACTTTGTACTAGGTGAGCCGATTTTTCGACAACATTAATCTTGAAAAAGCGAGATAGCTAGAAGACAGACTTCAGAAAACACAATAAAACTTTTCAAGACTCAATAACTATGGTAAAATTTGTACGTAGCTATTGATATATCCAGGCATTGAAAAATTTGCCACAAATAAAATTCGGAAATATACTAAAATGTTCTTAAACATTGCTTCATACGTTAATAGCCATTGGAACTATGAACAGCAAAGAAAAAAGAACAAATTTACATTGGATATCTAAAATATAATACTTTTCATTTAATTTACCGTAGAATATAACCACAATTTACAAAAAACTCTATAAAACGCAATACAGCAAACATAATATCATCAAAATAGGTGAACACAAAGTCCAATTAATCTGAATAATAAGATGAAAGGACGGCTCAGCCTAGCAACAAATTGTTTGAATTTTTGTCCTATTCATAAATTGTGTCTGGGTATTTAATAATTTATTTTAAAACGGTTCATCATTTTGTTATGGGAAAATGACCTATGAAATGTAATGAAATGTTCTTCTCAGAAATATTTTTCAAATAAGAATATCGCTGGAATTCAGATATTAACACTACATAAAATCAATCTTCAACGAATTGGAATTCATTACCGAGAAACACAGGAATGTAAAAAAAACCTATAAAACAAACAGCCTGTGTGCAATCATATTTAAATCACCCTGTATAATGTGCCTACCGGCGACAAACACTGCACATTTATCTTTAGGTGTAATTTAGCAGTACTAGTTTGTAAATACCGAGAGGAAGACAAACAACCAACGTAATTACCAATCAAAATAGCCGGTAATCATAACAAACAAAAATGCCACGAGAAAATCTCCCATCTCGTTTATAAGGCACAATAATATCCGACTAAATCCACGAGCCAGTCGATGCAGCACGAATCAGCCGCGATTGAGCTTCATTTTTATTTCGCAGTGTAATTACCGCGGTT
This sequence comes from Hyles lineata, assembly GCA_030180105.1. NCBI lineage: Eukaryota > Metazoa > Arthropoda > Insecta > Lepidoptera > Sphingidae > Hyles > Hyles lineata. The sequence goes on from JARJEE010000023.1 coordinate 3,488,582, forward strand.
TCTGTACGTGATACATTGCGCGTTGCGAGATATTAAGAACCGGGCTTGCTCGCAAAAAGCGTGCAATGCAATCAATGTGCAATTTTCATTTGAGAAAAATGCTGTTAATCATCTCTCTGGCGTTTAATGACGTGGATTGATTACGAAGTACAAAAACATTCGACTATGTTGTGAAACGGTGATGTGAAATGTTGGAATGTATGTAATGAAAGAAATTGATCGATTGAATGCTACCTTCGTATACCATATTAATATCTTCCACAACCTTTTTTACATCAATGGAAAATACATGGAATTAAATATTCTGCAAAAAACTTTCACATTCACAACTGTCAAATTAAAGAATAAAAAGAATAGTATTAAACGGCCAGTGATAGTCAATATTTGTGGCGCCTTTTTTCTAATTAAGTCGTAAAGAAGTTTGAATGGTGCGAGTAAATATTTAAAAGGATATTAACCTTCTTGATAGGACGAAAGAGGTTTCATATCTTTGAATACACAACGATCTTTGGAATGGAAGTGAACATAACTTTTTATGTTAAATGCGTTAACGGTAACAGACAGCCTACCTGAAAATAAGTTTTTTTTTTTTTGGAAACTTTATCAAGAGAATCGTTTTAAAACATTTTATGCAAAGTTTCTAAATCTGAAATTGGATTAGGTTGTTTGTAATTCAATAGCTACGTGCAAAAAGTTTCTAGTTCATTGAAACTTCGCTTAATGCTAATTTAGACTTTTTATTGCCTTTATTATATTTTACTTTTTTAAATAAAAGATTTAAAGTTTTTAATTAATAGGGTTATGGAACGATCGTTTTATTGGTTAAGTGGCAGCCCGTAAAAAAAGGGTTCGACTCCTGGATTGAACAATCCACTATGCGTTTTTGTTTGAAAACTAAAATTTAATTTAAAGTATTCGGTACTGGTTTATTTATCCAGCAAGTTGGTAACATTGCCCTTATATTTTCTCAAAATATAAGGGCAATGTTACTATTCTATTTTGGGTACAAGACGAACGTGATGTTATCTATGAACTAATCACTTACTTAGAAACACAATAACTGCAGCTGTTGTAGGATATTTTCAATCGTTCGTATAGCAATATATCCGGAATATCCACCGTAATGTCCAGGTTCTTACGTCATGGTTTCACTTTGTGCATTTCCAATTTGGACCGGTTCTACACTATTTTTATTTAATACAAAATCAGGTGCAAATATACAAAAAAAAAACGTCCTTAATAGCCAAAATCTCAAACCAAAAGTAACAGAATTGCAACTGAAATTTGACGACAGAAAAAACACAAATCTCAAAGAACGGATGATGGGCGCGACCCACCTTATTGGATCGTCAAATAAAGGGAATTGCAAATGGGACTATTTATGCAAAGTACGGTAAGCGGGCACCTTTTCGCCCCCATATCGGGGGGACGGTACCTGTGTGATCGTAAATCCACCGACATTATTACCCCGCTGATTTACGATACGTTGCCCTGGGCCGCACTTAGGGACCATACTCATGCACGTGTTTTGCAGTTTTAGAATGCGGTTGTGGTGTGTGAGCTTTACATAAATAAGCGGTGGAATTTACGTGTTTTATAGGTATTTTAGTGACCTATTCAAAATGCAGATTATTTTAAATTGTCGTATATTATTCATGTATAACATTGCAGCATGTTTGTAAGTATGTAAATAAAAATATGTATTTATGTAATCAAAGAATAAGCAACAACCACTTTAAAAATGACACCAGATATTTTTTTTAAACTTCATAAGCATTCAATAAGTCCTATGAAAATATCCAATGGATCCATTCATCATTAGATTTCGAGGCGATATTATTCACAATAAAAAACTCAAAGATTTATCCAGCGTCTAAAAATCCATCGGGAACACATGGGACCCCACACCCCCATTGGAACATCCAAATCCATCCCTGCAATGGATTAGAAGAGTTCGTTAGAGTCTACAAATTCGGTTCCCTTTCAGCAGGTGGGGTCTTTAATTTACTGATTTGTGTTCTGTGAATTATTTGGGCGGCGTCATAAAACAGTAGGACTTTCACCGATTTCCTTTGAGAATTTAATCTAGTAGAATATGTTTGTAAGGGTAGACAGAAGATTCTGTAACTGTCTGTATTAGTCCATATACCTCCTACGTCCCACTACAGAGGATGGGCCTCCTATCAACGAAAGTATGATTAAGAGGGGTCAGGCCATATAGTCCACCACGCTGGCCTAGTCCGGGTTTGGTAGACTTGGATAGAAGGTTAATAATTTATTTTTATGGTGCAAGCATGATAAATATATGTTTATATTAAAATACACCTAATAGTATGTAGAGTACAGTCAAAATAAGTTGTTTACGCAAGAGATGGTCATCAACGGCTAGCGAGATAGTAATCTCACAGACGGAACTCAAAAATGCTATTACACTGCCTTAGAAAATCGATATTAAGTACATATATATGCATACATAAATTCACGTAAATTATGTATTTCTTTAAAAAACAAATTACCATAAAGAAGTAATTAATGCTTGAAATAAAATGCTAATAAGAAATCAAATAAAAATAATAATAAATAAAATTAAGAAATTGATATAAATAATACTTTAAATAATATGTATTTTGCATAAAGAGATTAACACCCGAATACTCAAACGCCATTCAAATAATAAGTTGCTCTTAACAGCGCACGGCCCACTTACGGCCGATGCCAATAATCAACCGAAAAAATTAGATTGAAGTCAGTCTGGATTGTTTTCTACTTTTCGATTGGTCTTTTACCATGTTGCCATAGTTTTTTTCACAACTGAGATTGATTGTTGGCAATATAGTATTAGAAAAAAGATTAATCTCAAACGGCAAATTTTGGATTGGGATAGTTTATTGACAGTGGCTGTTAGCCAGTACAGTAAGCGGGATTTGCGTAGTTAAGTGCAATATAATATTGAAATCGCGTTTTAGATTACAGGCGTAAGTGCTATATTGACTAATTGTCATCAGAGCTCTTTATTTGCCTATTTGGCCAATAAATAAATTTTATTTCATTTCATTTCACGCTTTTCCGTAGGAGGACTGGCAGCAAGCCTATCGCCATATCAGGCACAAAGGCCAGACTCCGGGCTGATAATGAATCTGCTTTTTCCCTCTATGATACCTTTCAAAGACAACCCAAATACGGGTAAAGATTAAAATATAAGTAGTGTGGCAGTATAAATAATTACACCCAATAGTTACACACATAATCCTGACCCCACACTAAGATCGAGTCATGTGTCATGGGTAATAGAAACTATGAGTGACTATTCGGTCTCACAAACACCCAGACTCGAAACAAATACCTGTAGATCACACAAATATTTTCTCGGTGCGGGGAACAAATCCACTACCTCTCGTTTCACAGACAGCGTCTGTGCCAACAGTGCCACGAAGGCTGTCAAATAAAAAGCATTTCACTACAGCATTACTGAAGAATCAATGATCCGTACTCTTTTGCTCTTGTCTTGTAGATGTTGCAATAAAATAAGAGCATGCAATAAACATGTAATAATAAGTGCGTGGTGGCCTGTTGGTAAACGGACCAGACGCGGCTGCCAACATATTCACGGTGGTCGCGGGTTCAAATCCCAGGGCACACCTCTGACTTTTCGGAGTCATGTGTGTATTGATAGTCAATCACCACGCACTAAAACGGTGAAGGAAAACATCGTGAGGAAACCTGCATACCATAGCGGTTCATAAGAATTTCTATGGTATGTAAGTCCGCCAACCCGCACTAGGCCAGCGTGGTGGACTATATGGCCTAACCACTCTCAATCGTACTTTCGATTGTAGACTAGGCCCGTGCCCTGCAGTGGGACGTATATGGGCTGATACAGAATAAACATGTCGTATAAAATTTATAGATACGAATCAGATATATTTACAAGTAACGGCATCGTAGCAAATCTTATTTTTGCTGCTTTCCTTTCCTTTAACTTTTCACTATCCTTTGGTCAAACCAAGTAGGTTGCAAAAAAACTATTTACATTGAATAATGTTTTTCATTTAACAATTAAGAATAATTTAGATCTGTTAAGTTCTGCAACATGCTTATAAAATGACAATGTATAATAATTAAGTTCTTCATGTTCTTAAATGAAATCACCGTGAACTAAACAAAAATAATTAATTTTAAACCAAATTTTCTTTCACTAAACAGATGGTTAACGAACTCTTTTTCTTACTTAGAAATGCTTTTAGTAAATATATAAAAATGTGATCAACTTCGTGGAAATTAGTAAAATACAAACCCCCATTAAACTTTATACATTAGCGGTATCGTAATATGTTAAACTAAAACGGTCACGTCCACTCATTCTGTGTTTTAATCTACATTTCTGCTTAGGTATAGACTCTCATGAGCTTCAATGATCAAAACCGTCAGTGTATACCATATATTGTGAAAATTCCGCAAGCTTACCGTTCCAATTTTCCTCCGTTTTCAGTCAAGAGCTTCAGTGTGGCTCGGGCATCCGTTCTGGGCAGTCGTATGCATGAACCAGGCGATTTTTTCGCCTAAACTTTCGTGAATTCGCGACTGAGAATTGTCTGTCGTTCAGTGTTATTTATTGTGACTGTGTTGTATTGACTGGTGTTTAAATTGTTGTATAACATTAAAATGAAGTGATGGTTTTTATATTTTTTTTCGCTGGAGGCACCGGCAAGGCGTATACTGGTTTAGGTAAATATTTTAAAGTTTTAATTATGATTATATTTACAGTTAACCTTCGTGTTATTGGTAATTAATTATATTTAAATATTCATAAAATATATACGATTGTACGAAGATGCAACAATTTGAAAGTGAAATATTAGTCACGTCTTTTTTACAATTAGATTTTACTTTTGGTCGTTTACGAACAGATGCGTGTTTACAGTACCTAATTATTGCAGACTGAATTTTTTTATATTTAAAATTAGTCTCATTAGATAATTCTTGTAACAAATTAAAGGTGGTTTGATCATTAATTTAACCTCATAGGCGCCACGTGCTTGAGGCACGTTCTTCGTTCTAAGTGCGACTCCTATCAATTTAAATGGTATACAAGATCCCGCCCTAGACCACGATGGTTGGCTATATAGCCTAACTCCTCTCAATAGTACTCTCAATTGTATAAGCCTGTGCCGACAGTGCCCTGCAGTGGGACGTATTTGAACTGATACGGATGCAAACATCACGAACCCGATTATTATTCTAAACGAGAACCGTTAAAATATTAACTATTTACACTCATTGCGTAACTACTAATTATTTTTTTATTCCGAAGGAATTAAAGATACTAATAACTTCATTTCATATTACTGAAGGAAAAACAGAAAGAAAAAGGGAAAGAAAATACAATAAGCATCACATAAAAAAATAAAAAATAAATAAGAATAAAATACGAATAACAATAATAACAGTGATAAAATGTTTACATATTATGTTAGTTTTGGGTTCAAAGTAATGAAGGATTTTATTACTCATCAGAAACTACGTGAGAATTTTCATTCGCACAGCCTTTAGAACAGAAACTAATATATTGATGATACATTAATCTCAATGAAATTACGTATCCGCGGCCTGCCACTCCATTACTGGCATCAATCTTTAGACGCTTTATTGAAACTAAGATATACTTTTCAAAAAAATAAATATTTATTGGTGGCACAAACATTTGCCTCAATTCCGATTTCATACCATCTCTGATTTCAAAGTACACTTAATTTTTTTTTTTATTCATTCCCCTGATGGTCAGCGATATGACTGTTCATGGACAGTAGCAAAACCAAACAACTAAATGAATCACACGGCAATGCTTGGCGTTCCACTACGCTCATCCTGAGACATAAGATATTAAGTATCAATATGTCCAGTAGTTACTCTGGCTACAACGTCCTTCAAACCGGAACGCAACAGTGCATTTACACTGCTGTTTGACGGGAGAAATAGACACTGCACTGGTACCTAGCTAGACGGCCTCTCACATGAGAGACCTGCCACCAGTATTCATACTATGAAGACTTCAATAGTTAAAGGAATTGTATATAATATCTAGGGATAATTACAGCCAAAAGCATCAAACATCATTTTACTCCGAAATACTCTATTTTTTATAGATACATTCATACAAAGAAAAAATCTTTCCGTCTTGCATCCTCAAACACTCTATTGATAATATACTTTTAACAACTCATCGAAAAAAAAGGTTGCACGGATAATAACTAAAATGAATACTTTTTTAAATATAGAAAGTATTTGCTTCTATTTATTCCGACTGCATATAACTATCTATATCTATAGTATACTCTAGTGACGAGAAACTAAAGGCCGTTAAGGTTGTTACCAAATGGATACAGTGGTCGTTAAACCATCTTGGTACTTCCACGGATTGCGGTTTAGAGACCACTGGAACGGGAGTTTAGAACTAGTTGAAACTTGGATCTATTAAGAGGTTTTTAAAGTGTTTGTATGGTTAGGAAAATATAAGTTCACATGATGCTGACCATCGTATGGTAATGAATACGTAACAAATACGTGCTTTTAATCAATAACAAGATAACATATCTGCGGTAGCTCGTGATTAGCTATCTTTTGTATGCAATTTGTAAGTATATATTTCTGTTCTATTGGTAGCCATGAGCTACGCAAATAAAATAAATTGCGTAAAAGGGACTTCTAATTGTTCACTGGAGTACCTACTTTGTCAAAAATATTTAAATAATAACACATTATGAACCAAACCATACGAGGCTCACAATGATAGGATATAATGGTCGCTATCCGTGTACAAATAGTCCTAATCATTTGATATGAGAATACAACATAAAGCCTCCGTGGCACAGTTAGTTCGACACCGGCTGTGAAACGAGGCGAGACTGCAGCTTCGACCCCCGAACCGAAAATTGCTATAAACTGCTATAAACTGCATGTTGTTTTCACATATGAAAAATATTTTATTTATTTATTATTGTACATATATTTGCACACCAAAGGAAAATTAAAAACAATTGTAGCTATATTTAAAGTGAGTACAATGGGTGGCCTTATTGCACTAGGCAGTCTCTTACAGACAAACTTTGGAAGGAGATAAGAGAAAGGAGAGAGAGAATATTTGTAGTCATTGGTGTGTAGTGACAAAAATATATAAATATCAATCAGTTAAAGCATATATTTCTTCTATTTTAATTTCTTTCTATTAATCTACTCGATTATGCTAGATATACCTTAAATATTTAGTCCCTGATCGGAAAGATCGAAAATAATCATTAGCTCTTCTTCACTGTCATTGCTTTATACATTTTAATAGCGTCTTCATTGTGGGATGTGGAAGTATAATTAATGTTTTTGAAATTGTACACGTGTTGCATTTTTTTTAATTAATAGGTGGAATGACAATGCTTACATATCGTAAGCCAGATATTAAGTGTCACGGTTGAACGTAAACGGGAGTGACACCTCTCAGGACTTATTAAACGCTGTATTTTTTAATACTTAACTATTGGACATATTGAGACTTAATATTTTATGCCTCAGGATGACAATCGCCATGGAATGTTAAGCATTGCTTTGTAATTCAAGGTGTTGTTTGGTTTTGCAACTATTTATGAGCGGTCGTATAGCTTACCATCAGGCGAACGGCGTGCTCGTCTCGCCATTCATTCCAATAATAAAAAAACTGATATAGAGAGCAAAGGAGCGTTCAGTTCATCTGAAAGTAAGTGATCAGTGCCTTATGTAAATCTGCAACACCATAGGGTATGGAGATGCTTTGTGGGCATTTAAGGTTGGAATATGCTTTTTGAAGGTCGTCAGGTCGTATTTATTTTCATTTGTTCTACTCCACGCTTGTCACACAGAGACATTAAATAATAAATAAATAAATAAAACCCAACAGTCACATACATAGTCCTGACCCCACACTAAGATCGAGTCTTTTATCGTGGGTATCAGAAACTATAAGAGACTTTTCGGTCTCACAAACACCCAGACCCGAAAGAAATATTTGTGCGCCGCACACATATTTCTCTCGGTGCAGGGATCAAACCCGCGGTTTTTCGTTTCACAGGGGGCGTTTAACCGACTGCGCCACGGAGGCTTTCAAAAAACATTTAGGGATGAATATCTTATTTGCCAAATTATTTCATTAGCTGCAATGTCTGCTAAACCATTACGCAACAACATTTACACGCTCTCTCTATTCAGCCAAACGAGGTCCAGGCCTGCATCCAGCGACTTTCTGCAACTTTAACCAGGTCGTCCATCCACATTGTAGGTAGACACTTGTATTTACACACTGCTAGCATGTAATTTAAAGAAATACTGGTGCTCGATGCACGATACCGTAACCGACTTTAAATATAATAAATAGTTATGTGTATGTTTATGAGAAGATGTGAGTGCGTGTGTATATGCATGCGAAAATACGAAAATACGAAAAAGTATACTATACTCTTATGACTTAATAATTAATATCAATTAGTCTCGATGCTGATGACGGATAAAAGCTTTTTACCGAGAGTAGACTTTCGTCCATTATTAAAAATTAATGAAATTACCGCAGCCGACATTTCACGGTGTTCACCTCTTTCGACGGTATATTACGTCAAGTACCTTCGGGTTGACGTGTTATTACGACTAAGTTTGTAGCGAGAATGCTCTGTTCAGGAATACATGAATAAAATAATACACATCAAAACTTAGTTTATTATAAGATGAAATTGTTGAAGAAAATTCCTATCTACATTAAAGTTTACACTTTGATATTTTAGCAGGAAGGCATATTTAGCTGATGTATATTTTTCTTGGCACTGTATTTGATTTTATTCCTGGACCAAAAACCACATAGATAAAATTTTCATGTTTTTCTGTACATTTGAGATTTCAAATAAATGGCGATATTTAAATATATCGTTCAAGTTAGTTTATGCAACTGAGCCTAAATCAATAAATACTTTGGTCTACTAATTTAATTTCGATTCGAACACAGAACTATTTTTGTTATTGTACACTTCCAGCGCCTTTCAGTGTATACAGGGTATACATTGTGGTTGTAGTCACTAAAACTACCACCCGGGTTCGTTTTCGGTAGCAATCTTGATATACCTAGTATAAGAAGTTTACAATATCCTATGCCAACCAGACGCCAACAATTGACAATTACCCGTAAATTGGCTTGATTTTTTCCAGAACCAAGTGAGCGGTATTCTTGGCTCACAATATATCTTCAAGAATACAAAAACATATGAACGTAACTTGGCGAGCTCATTTACAAGTCAAATCGTATGGAGATATTCGTTTGCCCTATTTCCCTATCCCGTTGCGGTGTCATGCGGAGGAGCGTTCATTTGTCATGCCGAGCAAATTATCCTGTCTCGTTTCATTATCGAATATTTCGTGTTCTTCTGATTTTCTTTGGGGTTTTTTCGAATTAATTTTGCGGGCTTCTTTCACGTTAGGTATGTCAGATTGTATATAAGCTTGATATATGAGCTTACGATTATATCCCCAGGTTGGGTGAGATGTCACATAAGCTATCCATATTTTGTTGATATATCTGGGTCGAACCAGAAGAAACTCAGCTTTAACAAACTATAATTGTACTAGGATTTACTGTGTCTAAGTCTCAACACATTTTTCAGTATGTTAATTTTATGCGTGTGACTGTTAGATTTATTTGCATTTTAAGACAAATGTCTGATTATATTCTGTCTATTTCTCCCGCCAAACGGCAACGTAAATGCACTATTGTGTTTCGGTTTGAAGGACAATGTAGCCTGAGTAACTACTAGACATAAAAATTATTTTCATTTTCATTTCATTTCATTACACCTTATGTCTTGGATGGTGAGCGCAGTGGGATGCCTGGCTTTGCTTTATAATTCAAGGTGTTATTTGGTTTTGCTATTGTATAAGCGCGTATCGTATTTGCTATCGTATAAGTGCGTGGTGGCCTGTTGGTAAACGGACCGGATGCGGCTGCCACTGTTCACGGTGGTCGAGGGTTCAAATCCCAGGGCACACCTCTGACTTTTCGGAGTCATGTGTGTATTGATAATCAATCACCACGCACTAAAACGGTGAAGGAAAACATCGTGAGGAAACCTGCATTCCATAGCAATTCATAAGAATTTCTACGGTATGTAAGTCTGCCAACCCGCACTAGGCCAGCGTGGTGGACTATATGGCCTAACCACTCTCAATCGTACTCTCGATTGTAGAGTAGGCCCGTGCCCTGCAGTGGGACGTATATGGGCTGATACTGATTGTATAAGCGGTCTAATCGCTTACCATCAGGCGAATGGCATGCTCTTCTCGCCATTGAACACATTTAAAAATCATAAGAAAATACAAATCCAATTTCTATAAAATTTTATATCTGAATGCTTTATTTAGATTTTGAATACCTTCATTTTTCTGTGGCAGTCATTGTTTTTATGCCTTCCTGTATGGCTTGCGCCAAGACGCATTACCATAAAATGAATGTTGTGTGTGCTTTTACTTGGCATATATTAGTAATTAAGCCTCCACTGCAATATTAATTACATGAGCTGTATGTTAAAAATGGTTTCTAATACTAACTCTTGATACATGCTTTTTTTAATACTTCCATGGCAAATACAGCTAAGGTGGATGTATTTTTTTTTATTTTATAGCATACATTTCACATGATTGTAAGTGCTGCCCATGAACATTCATAAATTTTGGATCATAGTTGTGTTGCCGGCCCATCGAATCAAGAGGCAATCGGGAGAGGAACAGGATGGAAGAGGAAAGAGGTATTGGTAACTAGTGTAAAGACATATTAAAGATAACTGGTTCGACAAAATTAATCCACGTCTATAAATTATAATGCTACAAGAATAAGCCCAAAAGGCTCTTGATCCCATGCATACCTTATTACATTATTGTTACCATTTACCATAATAATGGATTTTTATTTAACAACTTGTATGGGTATATGCAATGCAATTTGCTAATAACATAAATAAACAGAACAGTCAGATACATGGTACGGACTCCACATTAATTCTTGTGCCGTAGATATCAGAATCTACGAGAGATATTTCGGTCTCACAAACACCCAGACCCGAGATGAATACTTGTGATCCACACAAACATTTATTTCGGTGCGTGGATCGAACCCGCGGCCTCTTGTTTCATAGCCGGCGTCTAACCAACTGCGCCATGGAAGCTCATACTATATACTCACACTTATTTATTTATAAATACTTTATGGAACACTTCACAAATTAACAGAAATAGTAACACAAGGCGCTTATATATGTGTAACAAACGGCGGTCTTATCGCTGTCGACGATTCTTCCAGACAACCTTAAGATGGACTGGAATGAACGGAAGCACGAAAAAAAGTGGAACTTATTGTAAATATTTATAAGTCTATTGACCATAAATTTATCTATAAAATAGAGGCAACAAATTGAAAAAGTCCCAAAAAAAAACCTTGATGTAGGCTTACACCGCATTTTCATTCTTCGCACTAATTGGAATCGCTTTACCAAGCTCAGTGTTGGATTGTGACATTCGTAATTGAATTTCACTGGATAAAAAACATTGACAAACACAAATGTTGGTAACATGTTGCGTGGCCCCTAATTGGATAACAACGGTCTACAGTTAAATTGGAGAAATCAATTATGATGTTAGATTTTTTGAACATGTGGACCATTTACTAGTGGTAGGTCTCTCATATGTGAGAGGCCATCTAGGTGGGTACCACCGCAGTGTCTATTTCTCCCGTCAAACAGCAGTGTAAACGCACTGTTGTGTTTCGGGTTGAAGGGCATTGTAGCCAGAGAAACTACTGGACATATTGAGACTTAACATCTTATGTCTCAGGATGGCGAGCGCAGTGGAATGCCAAGCATTGCTTTGTAATTCGAGGTGTTGTTTGGTTTTGCTACTGTTCATGAGCGGTCGTATCGCTTACCATCAGGCGAACGGCATGCTCGTCTCGCCATTCATAGCAATAAAAAAAAAACATGTGTTTTCAAATGAGGTTAGTTATTGCTTTGGCAAAACCTTGTACATTTTTTTGTGATGAATGGCGTCACAAGCTTGCCATTCGCTTGATGGTAAGTAACATGACCACTCATGGAGAGTAACAAAACCTAAAAATTACAAGGAATTGTTGGCATTGCGGTCGTGATAATTGTGATCTTAAGTGTCTATATATCCAGTTTTAGTTATTCTGACTACAAAGTCCTTCAATCCGAATCACAACAGTGTATTTACACTACTGCTTGGAGGAAGAAAGAGACATTGAGGTGGTACATACCCAGGCGCCTCTCACATAGGAGACACCTGCCACTAGTCTTCTTATAATAATAGTACAAAAATAATGTGAAAGTCTTAAAATTCGTTACAAACCTTTATCGTCCCAACTATAAAACAATAAAAAACATTTCGGTTCCCCGACACCCGATCCCAAACAAATATTTGAATTCTTGCAAATTTTCCGGTGTAAAAAAATAAGTTAATTAAAACCTAGCTTATACGGATGAAGCAATTTCCTTAATTAACCTAGTTTGGCTCAGGTGCAAGTGTGGATTAGATTTTTAAAATAAATTCTCCTGTTTTATTTTCAGGCTACAACAGTTATAAAGTAAGAAGAAATATTAAACTAGTTCGCTTGTATTAACCACGTAGCTTGGACGTCTTCCGCAATGTCCACAAATTATGTAACTGTTTTTTGTTTCCATCCATCCATCCATCAGCCAAAGGAAGTCCACTGCTGAACATAGGCCTCCCCCAATGATTTCCACAGAGACCTGTTGGAGACCTGTCGTTTTTTGTTTGGCTTTAGAATATTTTAAATGATATCACTACATGGTATAAAACAAAGTCGCTTTCTCTCTTTGTATGCTTAAATCTTTAAAACTACGCAACGGATTTTGATGCGATTTTTTTTAATAGATAGAGTGATTCAAGAGGAAGGTTTATATGTATAATACATACATATTATTGGACATAAATCTATTTGTACCCGGGCGAAGCTAAGCCGGGCGGCTAGTATTTTTTAAACTACAAAGAGTTAGCGAGTTACGTATAAGGGTATTACGAGTAGATTAATTGTGGAAGCCTGTAGAAGGTGGAAAGGAGAATGCCCTTTTACTATGAAACTTGGTATCGGTGCGAAGATTTTTGTGCATCGATGAAACCTACTTTTTTGTGTAGGGAAAAATATATATTTTCAATCAGTATAAATATTATTGCGACCCAGGCCCGGAGTTCTTGGAGAAATGAACTTGAAGTCCAATAAAAATTATTTTATTGTCATTGGCTCTGTAAGCGAAATGGAATTATAATTGCTTTATTTTATTTTTTTATAAAATTTATAAAATAAAGCAATTATCATTCTATTTTTCATAAAGGTTAAAACAAGAAAACGTTTAAGGACAATCCATTAAAATGATAAAATGAATTTTAAGCAGTATTGGTATCGGGATTAACGATATTTTTACCGATACCATGAATGGACATTCTCCTTTAGGCTTTAATCCACAATAGACAGCCTCCATGACGCAGTAGGTTAGAAGTTCTTGATATCCATGCCACAAGACTCGATCTTAGTGTGGGATCATGACTATGTGTGTGAGTGTTGGGTGTTATTTATTTAATGTTAGCCTACTGGTGCAGGAATACAAACCTAACTCGAAAAGTCAGAGATAAGTGCCAAGGAGTCGAATTTCTGACTTCCTAACTTATCAGTGCAGTTCGTTGCCAAGTTCTAAACTTTCACTGACTTCTCACACATCACGTAATATACTCAAGATTTGGCGAATTGAAAATATGAAATTGATATAAAATATCTGAATTCACGCCAACTACAGCAGGTGGTATCAACGTACTTTGCAAATTATTATTATTATAATCTTATTTGATTTTCTTCTCTATTGAATCAACGAGTTTGTTTGATTTATGTTTTATTGTATTGCATTATAATAATTTGTTTATGTAATTTACACTTGTATGCCAAAAAGGCAGATCATAGAGCGCTTCATAACTTTACCAAACTATACTTTATAACCTGTTTGTCACGAGCAAATTAATAATCGATTAATTGATCATATTCGTTGGGAAATAATCAAACGTCAAGAGAATTTGTCCCATGAACTACCAGTAACCTAGTCGGTTGATCTATGCGCAAACATGACGTTGGAATGCTAGAATGTTCTCTACAATCTTGAATCCTTTACACGTCAAAACCATAGACTAAGTTCGGAGTGAATGATGAGTGCCATAGACAATATGCTGATTTTTAAAAGTGGAACACTTATAACTTATAGATAGATGTCGAACGTTCAAATATTCGAACGTAGTGTTGGAGTAACCCTCCTGATTCCTGAAGCCGAAATATGCCAGTGTCCGCAACAAATAGCTCGTGAACTTTTCCGTTATAAATGGAGGTGTCAAACCGTACAGATACTTTCTCTACCTGAGATTGGATCGTGGCTCCGCACTTATTTGTTTGCCCAACTGTTTATTGTTCGAATTGACTTTCTGACTCAACGTTAAAAGGAAATACATTTTTAAGGTTAATTTTTTCCGATTTAAGTTTTGTTGGGTCAATAACTACTCCCACCAAACGGCAGTGTAAAGGCACTGTTGTGTTCCGGTTTAAAATATATTGTAGGCGGAGTAACGACTGGATACAATAAAACTTTCTCAGGATAGTGAGCCCAGTGGAATTCCAAGGATTGCTTTGTAATTCATGGTGTTGTTTGGTTTTGCTACTGTCCATGAACGGTCATATCGCTTGCCATCAGCCGAATGCTCGTCTCACCATTCAATGCAATAAATATAAAAAGATATATTTTTGTTTAAATGGAACTATTTCAATCTTACGCCCTCCAAATTTGTAGTCTGTAATTACTTAACAAATTGCCAAGTTAAATTGCCCAATTCTGTTGGCTACAAAATTAATTCGCTAGCTTGGCAGTTCTATCTTGATGTTCTTATTTCGTTACGCCACTATCTAACTGACAACTATCTTAGAATAATAGCTCCGTTGACACGTTATTATACGATCTTCCAACGAATAAGTATTGTTCTGTAGATTGCTTATGTGTGCAATATGTTTATATTTTTTTAAATGCACCATAAATTTCTAATACTTCCGATTTGGATGTGTAATATCATTAGAATCCTCACATCATGATATACCGGGTATCTCAAGACTGCTACCGAAAACGAAGCCGGGTGGTAGTTTTAGTGACTACAAACACAATGTAACTAAAAATTTCGCAAAGAAACGCGACTATTATTTTTTATGATTTTTAAATATCGTCATTTTTGGGTGGTAAATCCATAGTTTTTGCTAAAATAATAATTTAAACACCTTTATACCCTAGATTATTTATAAATAAAAGGGTAAACACTATTATTTTAGGAAAAAATGTATTTACCACCCAAATATGGTCATAGGAAAAAAATAACAAAAAAAAATTTCACTTTTTTTTGCAACTTTTTCTGTTGCATTGTGTCTGAAGTCGCTTAAACTACCACCCGGCTTCGTTTTCGGTAGCAGTCTTGATATACCCTGTATGATATTGGCAAAAATTGTTATTTTTTCATGTGCTATCAATCGAATTAAAATTTCAGAGAGCGGAGAATCACATTCCTATTCATAATTCCTCTCGTTTTCTTACATAAATATAAAAAAAAAAACAATGCACATATGCTCTCCAAGTGTAGTAGGCATTCCTGAGCAACGCTGAACAATTATAAACATCATGTGGTCTGTTTTTCCTTTGGTTACACACATTCTATAAAAAAATATGTTTATACTATTTTCTAATTAAAAGCTTGCTAGATCAAAACCCAAGTCTAACAGTTCATATGGTTTCTGATACAATGTTAAGATTTTCAAATTTTGCTTTTTAATATTTGCTATTTTTGCCTTCCAAATTCTAAAAATATTTAATAATGTATGTTGAATATGTTTACTACGAGAAATTCCCGTCTCTAACACGAAGTTTGACGGATATGGTCGTTATAAAATTCAAAAACATGTCTCGCAACTACGCAGGGGAATTTCAATTTTTCAACGGCCGCGTTTCGCTTAAAAATACAGTTTCGGCGGGTGAAAAACTAACACTTGTATGGCGTGGGTACGGCCGACCATTATAAATCTTGTTGGGACGGGAACGAATTTTCACAACCGCCCATTGGATTGAGTTGTTACCAAGCTGAATCACAGTGTGATGTTTTCATCTCACGTGTTGATGATATGAAATAATTTTGTAAGATATAACAACTGAATAGAGGTCAATGCCCATTTATACTCTCGGTAAAAATATCGCAGATCCCGATACCGATACCGCTTAAAATTAATTATATTTATTTATGGTTCGTCCTTAAACGTATTCCTGTTTCATTAGAGACAGATTTTAGTAAAATAAAGTAATTATCGTCACATTTTACATTTTGTTCACTGGGCCAAAGACAAAAAAATATTTTTATTGGACTTCAAGTTATTTTCTCCAAGAACTCGAGGCTTGGGTCGCAATTATGTTTATATGTATTGAAAATATGTATTTTTCCCTTCCCAAAAAACTAGGTTTTATCGAGGGACAAAAATCTTCGCAACGATACTAAGTTTCATAGTAAAATGGGCATTGTCCTTTGTAAATGCTACTACTGCGTACAATCAGTTTAGAGTGGTGAGTAAATGGCTTAGTTTAAGCGAGGTCCCACAGACAGAGGTTAAGTGGAAAAAAATTAAATTACAGTTTTGTTTGAAACTGAAAATACCAGCACTGCGACCCAAAAAATGTCAAAATGCAATATCCGTCTTATGATTGCTAGTTAAACATATACTATAAAAGGTTAAAGAGTAAAAGAAGATCTATTGACTGTTTAAGAAATTAGTTTTAAAATGGCTTAGATATAATGTATGATGTATCATAAAAAAATGACATGACTGCAATCAGTAGGTACGTATGATTTGCACCGAACGTACCTTTTATCTGTTGAGTCTGACATTCTAAATCAGGGTACGTAAATAAGAGTGCTGAATGGAAAAGAATGAGTAAAACTGTTAAATATCAATCAAAGTATAAAATAATAATTTGACCTCGCAACACCCAAACTGTGCTACATAAACGAAAACTAAAACAATGTTAAGCTTTATATAAATAATACGCCTGCAGTTGATATTTTTTAACCCTTTTGTTCAAAACGTTAACAAGCAACATGTCAGATTAATAAACTAGTCCCGATAGTATAAAAAGCGTGGCAAAAACATTTTCATATAAAATCGTCGCAAGCTTTAACCCCAAACCGGCAAATAAACAATGTTATCTCAGTCACGGGTCTTCTGTACCCAACACGTTTGTGGCCGTAGACATCCAATAACAAGTGTGCTGTTACGCGACAGCTTCGTGTGAAAACTACTTGATAACGTCAGGTGGCTTGCATGGAATACTTGGCTTTTATATTTTACCATTTTAGGGTTGGTATTTTATTTGTTCGTGAGTGTTGCTTTGTTGGTGGAATGCATTTTGGCAATACCGCTTTTGTGGATTTTTTTTAGCTACGATGGAGAGAGCCCAGGTTTGCTGGAAAATATTTTAAATTTGTACGGGTCTTTGTGACCCTGACAGGTTTTATAATTATCGAAGGGTTGTTGTAAATAATATAATTGTATTGCCTATTTTTGATCCATCAGCAGTTAAATAGTAACAAAAATAAAATCTTTAGAAACATCAATTACTTAGATTACATTATTAAGCTACCGTACAATTAAATATTTATGCGTATTGAACAAAGTTTAGTTTAGGTATTCTTGTGATAGATGTTGATGTCTTCACAGACAATAGTACATGAAAATATTAGTCTTGATACTTACTGACTCGATACTTTTCTGAATGTAATTTCAGCTTTGGCCGAATCATCGGCTGAATGGTAATCAAAGTATTTTTTTCGCCGGAAGTATGCCGAAGCCGAAAATTCGTTCAAACTCAAAATCAATTAGGTCGCGATTACCTGATACATCGTGGAACTTTTTACTAATAAATAAATCTGAAATATTAAAATGACTACTTTTATAATAAAACTACATACCTGTGATGTGAACTAACAAAAAGTTAGGCAGCCATAATTAAAACCTATAATTTAATAACACTCAACTTTCAGTCTATCTAGGCGATGTTTCAAAACTGCCTCTAAACTCAACCTAGCATAATTTAATTAGCAACATAAACCAAACCCGAGCTACTGTAAACAATATTCAACCAAAATTCTACTAACTTCCCTGATTAAGTTCTCCACTGAATCTAATTAGGCGTTCTGCGAAATATTTATTTATTTATTTTCAACAATATAAACAAATTGTGTATAGGTGGACTAAATACCTGAGGCACTCTACTGCTAATCTAGGGTAATGCAGGGATGAAAATAAATATATTTCTATGTATAAATATAATAAAAATATATAAAATATCTGGTCATTCATCAATTACTGAAGAATAGTGTTTGTAATAGCATTGACATGTTTTCTAGTATTGTTTATGGTGTTTGGTATCTGTACCCCAAGCAGGAATATTTTGAAGTATCGTATAGTAATAGTATCGTGACAACGATAACTATACTATTACTACTCCATATCGGTAGCATGAATCGTTTAACCATACTCTCGTGAACTCGATACTATTACGTTACGATAGTAACAGATAACCTAAGGTAATGAACGAATATTATTGAATGATTCGTGCGGAATTGTCATTTACTACGTGGGTAAATTAATTAATTATTATTATAGAATAACAAACAAATATAAAACATGCATTAATGTCGCGTAGAAAGGTTATGGAAATAAATTATTAAGCAAATACATATTTATTGCTTTTATTCCGCAATATATAAAAATGACTCCAATTAATTTTGCATTTAGATTTCCGAACGTAGCAATTTTTTTTGGTTAGTTGTCACACATTAGCGGTTTTCACTTTTAATTTAATGCAAATTAATAACTCTCATATTATATAGGTTATAGATAAAGATACGTATATGTGTTTTATAAAATCCCTCTACATTTTTAAGGAGGAGAGCTTCATGAAAGACGTATTCTCTATATTTTTGCTCGTTAAGTTCCTCGGCAACTATTTTCACATATTAAATGCTCACACTTCTCTGCCCTAAGAGCTTGCTCGACTATACATTGAAATAAGCTTATGACATAAAATGATTAAGTAGGTACGCAAAACTAAAATCAAAGTTCCATGTAAATATTTTATTTATAAGTGTTTTACAGTTTTAGGTTAGGTATGTTTTTAACTACAATAAATTCCAGACTTTCTATATCCTCATACTTGTTCACAAGATTCCCAAGTTCGTTTCTCCGATTCCAAACAGTCCACAGTCTAAGAAATAATCTTCATATTTGAGTTAGGTATCACAATAATTGTAACTTCATATCGCAGCATTGAATTTCATATTATTAGCGAAATACGGAGTAGATAATTACACACAATAACACTACGGCATCGGGAGACACTAAGCATGACCGTAATTAACACATTTTTCCTTAATTCGATGTGTAGAAATGCAAAAATATACTCCCGATAATGTTCTCACGGTAAAAATTACGGTGACAAAACAATCGTATTTCTCGATAGTAAATCGGCGATACTATACGTCAAAAATTATTCCTGCTACCACTTTTCATACATTCAACTATTGCTAGACTATACGATTACCATACTATAGTGTCGTAAACGTTTCCCGCTGCCATAATTTAGTTCCAAATACGCTAATAATTGCGCTGTTCAAATTCCCATACAAAATTTTACTATTACGATTACTATACTATAGAGTCAAATGTTCCTGCTTGGGGCACTGAACAGATACAAATCTATTACCATCACCAATGAATAAAAAATTACTGAAGACAGACTCAAGTCATTTAGACGAGTATTTTCTGTTACTGATAATGACAATGATGTTGTTGAAGGCAGTAGACTTCTTCTAAACGTGAAGAAATTTCAAGCAACAAAACCGCACAAACTTCTTAATCACGTCACAAAGACTGCAATTTCAGAAAGACCTCCGAAGCAATAAAATATAATTCAATATATCGATATGTCATTCATCACAGACAGAGCAATAAAGACTCAGCTCTGTTAAAGTCAACAATCATTTTACAGCAGCATGCTACAATTTTATTTTCTTTATTTTTTCAATTGCTTTATTATGAAACGACGAATTCTTTTTATAACGTCTATGAAGTGTTTTGTTTCGTGCTTTTGAATTTCATAATGGTGCTTTGTTGTGACTGCATTCTCTTTCTTTGTTGGCCTTCAAATACTAACAGTGTAAATAGCACACAAATTGTGTTAGTTCGTTTCATGCCGAGTTCAGAAAATTTATATTTTTTATTGCAATGAATGGGAGCGAGCATGCCATTAGCCTGATAAAAAGCAGTACAACCGCTCATGGACCCTAGACCAAACAACACCATGAATTACAAAGCAATTTTGGGCATAAAATCCAGTAGTTACTCTTTCAAACCGGAACACAACAGTGCATTTATACTCATTATTTATATGGACTCGTCAATTGAAAATTATAACTTGCCCAAGTTCAGATACGGATACTTAATGGTTGATCTCAAAAACAGAGCCAGTGGCAAAATTATATCAATCCATCAGCTAAATTGCAACTTGAATAATAATTGCGTTGACCTCACCTAAGTTAGGAACAATGGAAGATCGAGGATCAGTTTCACTAAGATTGGGGTACTTTGCATTCTACCATCTTATGTTTTCCTAAAGGTTTTGGGACTAAGAAAACTTTTTGTGCAATATGCCTATCATTGTTTTTGTACTTCTATGCTATCTCTGAATTCTCAAGACCAGTTTTTCGAACACATCGTCTTGTACCGAACGAAATTTTTAAATCAAAACAGTTCCAAAAATGAAATATTTGTTATTCCACGGCAAACTCACATATCCGAATTTTGATAGAGCAACGATGTTATTTGCAATACTGTCAAATCAAATATTCCCGGGTGAACGGAACGCGGAATAGATTATAACCGAAACGCGCGTTTGTTTATTGCATTTGCTTGTTTGTTCTTTAGTTTATTAATGGATTAACGATATTCCACATGGAGTGATAAACATCGGACACTATTTTACTTTTCTCTTTTATTATGTACTGACAAAGTGATTTCTCAATTGAGGTAATAAGGGAAACATTTCATCTGTGGTTAAGTTCATACGACATCTGTTTTTTTTTTTATTGCAAATAATAGCAGGAAAAACATGCAGTTCACCTGATAGTAAGCGATACGATCGCTTATGGATGGAATAGCAAAATCAAATAACAATAACATGACAATTACAAAGCAATTCTGGGCATTCCACTGCGCTCGCCATCATGACACGTAAGATGTTTCAATATATCCAGTAGTTATTCTGGATACAATTTTCTCAAAAACGGAACATAAAAGCGCATTTACACAACTGTTTGGGAAGAGAAAAAGACATAGTAGTGGTAACTACCCAGGCGGTCTATCACATATAAAATATCTACCGTCAGTAAAAATATATCTCTATCTATCTACATTATCTAGGTATTTCTGATAAAAATAATAACAACTTACGTAAAAAAAAAAATGGTGCAGTACAGTAGCATCTAATATAAGACTATGTTTAATTACCAAATAATTTCCGATTTCATAATATTTTTGTTTCCTATTCCACATGAAATAGAAAGCAAAATGTTTTAATATCGCCTTCGCATTGTCTTTGTTTGTTAGCATCCATTATTTCCCTATTTATAATGAGTAGTAAATTGCATTATAACATAGCTTCCACATCTCGAGAAAGTCTTTTGACCCTAGTAAATACTCTGGATGCCACAGACGACTATTATAAGCATGCCCGGCGCGGACTATACATCGACATTCCTAGCACACCTTGGACAGTAAATGCAGGTATATTCGTTTCATACCGACATTAGGGTATGTGCACACGGCGCATTTTTAAAGCGTGTAAGATTTGACGGCGCTGTAGATGACTAAAAGCAGATTGTCGCATTTTTATCGATTCAAACGGTTTGTATAGCTACAACTCTTTTATATACGAGTTTTCCTACAAAATTGTTGGTATTAGGTTCGTGACTATGAGTGATTATTCCATTAAAGCCAATTAGCAAATTAATTTCTAAAAAAGAATTGGGGCATCGACACATTCAGGAATGGAACGGTATCCGCACTATAGAACAACAAAAAAGCTTTTTTTATTGCTACGATTGGCGAGACGAGCGTGCCGTTTACCTGATGGCAAGCGATACGACTGCTCATAAACATTAACAAAACCAAATAACATCGTGATATACAAAGCATGGCAAGCAATGCATGGAATTCCACTGCGCTCGCCACCTGAGACATAAGATGATAAGTCTAAATTTGTCTAGTAGTTACTGTGTAGTAGCTACAACGGCCACAACGAAACACAACAGTGAATTTACACTGCTGTTGCGGAAGAAATAGACATTGCGGTGGTACCTACCCTGACGACCTCTCACATATGAGAGACCTACCACAACGCTGACGGCCAACCTTAAATACAGAATCATGTTCGCCTTGATAAAAATAACTATTTACGATGCGACGCAAAGGTTTATTTCTGCCTCTGAATTATATGTAAAGCAAGTGTCGTGTGCATAGATCCTTAGGCATGCGGCACTTTCACAAGACCTCTTTGCACTTTACAAATCGTTTGATTCTCATACATGACAGAGCTCATATAGAATTGGACATCGTCTGTCATCAAAGAACGTATTGAGTCCTTACAAATCTGTAAGGAATAAAAAAAATATTATTTTCAAACGGAAGACACGAACTCGTCATGTAAGGCGATTTGGACATTTGTATATTATAACATAAGTATATTTTTCCTTATCGGTGTGAGCGATAAAATGTTTATTTTAAATATAGCTCATATTGAACCATTTCATAAAAATAAAATTCTATTAAGACATTCTAAAACATCGTTGTTAAATTCCTTAGTTCCACCTGATATGACAATGTCTACTTTGAAATTGGTACTTTATTCTCATATCCTGTACTTTATTTTAACCCCGGATAGAATTCATTACCTTTTAGTGTCCTTCAAACAGTCGCTTCTGCAAATAAAATTACCGAGACATCGGAATCCTTAAACCGTCGGCATTTTATGATTATTTTTATTAAAGACACGATTACAACATTACGACTGGCCGTTACGTGTTTTATATATTTTTTATTCGTGCAATACCAACTCAATGTAACAAGATACAATAAAGTGTTATTGTGCCATAAAAATAATGTTTCCAATGCTACGGCGAAGATAAGTGCGCACCTAACGTTGGCAGTTACGCCGTGTGACTTCAAACTTATGTATTAAGAGTTTTGGAAAGGTATTCTTAGATATTTTGTGTACAATACCTATTTATCGCCTGCCTCGATGGCGTAGTTGTGCTACGGTACGGTTACAAAGCTTAGATCTCGGGTTCGAATCCCAGGTTGGGCAAAGTGATATTGGATTTTTCTATTCATTACCAGCCCAGAGTCAGGAATTTGTGCCCGATATGACGATAGGCTCGCCACCTATCACATCGTGGGACGGAACATACAAGGCGAAATGTGGGTGTCCTGGCACCTCTGCCTACCCCTTCTGGGAAAAAGGCGTGAGTTTATGTATGTATGTAGGTAATATCTATTTATTTATATAAACTAAGTGTAGACTACACAAATTAACAGAAATAATAACACTTAAATAAGCGCTTAAATGTGTGTAACAAACAGCGGTCTTATTGCTGTCAGCGATATCTTCCAGACAACTGGACTGGAATGTACGGAAGCACGGAAGAAATGGGTGGTCACAGTTGTATAGGGTGAAACAATAAAAAAAAGTAATTAAAAGTGATAAGGAATTCATCTTTAATAAACATAAATAAACTAGATAAAAGTATCATAATAGTAATCGAAACTGATATTTATAAGATGGATTTAGAATCACATATAGGATGTTTTATCTAAATTGTATCACAAAATGAAATTCCGTCGATCAGAGGTTTAAAAAAATTGGTTAAAATATACTTATTTTATAGACATTACAATATAGTCTTGACCCCACACTGAGATCGAGTCTTGTGTTGTGGGTATCGGGAACTACAAGAATCTTTTCGGTCTCACAAACACCCGTCCTTAAACAAATCCTTGTCACACGAACAAGTCTCAGTGCGGGGATCGAACCCGCAGCCTCTCGTTTTCCATCCGGCGTCTAATCTGCACTACGGGGTTAAACGAATGAACAAAAAAATCCATGAAAAGTGCAACGATAAAAAAGAAACATTCCAATTCTGTGAATTGTAGAAAAATCTTCCGCTCTATTACAATTCCAAGCGATTGCGCTAACGAGGTGACACCGAGTCGGAAACCAAGAGCCACAAAATAAATAGTCTAAAATGGCTTGCGGTGAAAAAGATATTATCATTGAAACACCTATTTGTACGTCGGAATGCTTTTAATACAATTTCCATGTTTTGTACATAGTATTTATCACTGTGGAATCTTTTAGTCTTTTGTTGAATGTTAATTCCGTTTTTATTTTATTCGCTGATTCGAAAATTATTTTGAAATCGAATGACGATAAGCGAAGATGGGTTCAGTCTGAGTTCAACCGTTTTCGATAAAGATAACAATATAGCCAAATCATACAGACTTCTATGATATTTGTCCTCTTCATAACTTTTCTACATTCGCCAGCGGAAATGGAATCGGGTAGGCTATATTCACCGTAGAATATAATGTTGCTGGAACCGACATGATCTGACGCCGAGGATGTGGTAATATAACTCATGATTGTTGAGAAAACCCGAAAATCGCATTCGGTGGCCTCACTGGCCTTTAGTTAATAATAATAATAAATATTATATACACCCAACAGTCACATAAATGGTCCTAATTCCACCGTTAGATCAATGAAGTCTTCTGTCGTAGCTACTAGAAACTACGCCAGACTTTTAGGTCTCACAAGTGTTGCATCCCCGCCTACAAGGTGGACGGACGATCTGGCTAAGGTTGGAAGAAAGCGCTGTATGCAGGCCGCTTCCAACAAATTCTGTCCGATCTGGAGATCATTGGGGAAGACCTATGTTCAGCAGATGACTTCATATAGCTGAAGAAAGGAAAGAAAGATACATCCATGAAATAATCTACTATATAATATAGAATGTTAATTATGTAATTGTTCTTTTGTACCGATAAATTATGTAAACAAACGCGAATGTACTTTCCAAAGCCATTAATTATGTGAAACCCGTTGGGAGCGCAGCGTTTTCTGGCGCTAAGGGAGTCAAAAGTGTGCCAGAAAAAACTACTTACGTTTGTACTTCCGAATTTCCGAGTATGTAATTAGCAAATACACGTTGTTTTAAAATAACTGGTGTTTAGGTGGAGCAGGGCGTGGTTCTATCGTACATCGCCACGCAACACAAAATAGAATTATATGGAACTGTGTCATGACAATTTCACTTATTGACACGGTAGTTTTTGGAATTTGATAATTCGTTGAGTATTTGCTTGTCAGTCATAATTGTAGTCAACAAGCGTGCATTCAAATTTACGCTAATGGAATTTGAAGTAGCGAAAGCTATAAAATTACTTCGTGAGGTGTGGTTTATACCAAAATAGTCCCAAATAAAGCACTGACCGTAAATTAAGTTAGATAATGTCTTGTGGGTACTAGAAATTACGAGGCTATTTTCGAAAATAAATCGCTTGGAGTATACGAGTAAATAATGTTTGTATACAAAAATATTTCTCTTGAAATTGTGTCATGTCTGCAATGGCAGATCAGGGTAATGACCCTGTTCGGTCACTATTACTTTCCTTCGCTAGTATTAAAAACATTACCGAAATACAATCACCAAATTAAAAACGATACTTTCTAAGCAAAATTGTTGAGGCAATAAATTTATTTCCGTGACAGATCGGACCAAAATCTCCAATAGAAATGGAGCTAATGCTACCGATATTAATCAGGTTACATTTCCGAATAAGACCTAAATGGGTATGGGGTATAAAACATTAGTACGAAATGTTCAAGAAATGCTCTATTTATTATTACTTACTTATATTGAGAAAAGTTCTAGTTGCTTCTATTTTACTGCTTTATAAGCCATTCAGCAGGACTGAGACGAATAAAACACCTAAGTGCGAATTGTACAAAATAAAAAAAAAATAGCAACTTCATCTTAGGCTTATCCTACGGGAACACTAGCCTATATGTTAATCCAGGGCGTTAGCTACCTGTATTCAAAGCCTAGCATTAGGTAAGTAATTAATAAAATACAATATATAATATTTTGGTGTAAAATAAGAAAAGAGAATTTGCAGTTGGTATGAACGCGACTTAAATAAAAGGTTAAAAATTAAAATTAAAAATAAAATGGCCGCATGAAGTGTGTGAAGGATTATGTTATTTTGAAGATATACGACGATTTTGAACTATTTTGTATTCAATCTTCTTTTTTCCAACAGACTAATCAAACAAAAACACGCAGAGTCCAAAAACATACCTAAATAAAAATATCTGCACTCTTTTACTTTTAAACGTTAAGCGTATTATGAACACTGGCAACAAAACGTCATAAGTGCACATCAAGAACACCGAAAAATGAATCTTCCAGCGCATTTCACAGAAGCCCAAATGATTTGCAATCATCGAAATGAGAATTAACCGCGGTCCATAAATCAGCAGCATATTCACCGCTTGCAAAAAACTCCTCCAACAGTACTTTTTACCAAATTGAAGTTTTAAAAAATTCCACCGCTCTGCCGTCCAAGAGTAATCGACTTGAAAATCGTTTAGATGGAATCACTTTATTTAACTGATTTGTGGTCTTCGTCGAGAGTGAGGCAGTTATGTCTATTGTGGACGAAATGGAAACGCTACAGGACCCACAGCTAATGCCCTTTTAAAGTACTTAAGGAGTAAATAAGCAATAATTTTTCTCAACTTTATTGGCATTCGACTTTGAAGTTGAACATCAAAAATCAGTAAAATACAGCCAATATAAGGCTTCAATTTTGTATTCCATTTTCACTCTCCAAAGCAAAATGAAACAAACAAAATAATACTGCCAGTTTTAATAGAACAGCGAACGTATCTAACATTCTGTGGACAACCTTGTGTGTACTGTGTAGCAAGAATGATCCGACGCAATTCGTTTAATAAGTACTATATTTTAATTTGAAGAATCATCACTACTATTATTTCCATATCTCTATGAGGCTGTCGATGTTTTGATAATTCTTGTCACTTTGTATAACTATATAATTATCAAACTTAATTCAATATGCGCACGAGTCGAAAATCCTACGATACTTCAGATATTGTGAGTTTTCATACCTAGCAGAAGAACATATATTAGTACCACTTGCTTAATTGTAGTCCCTGTTAATAATACTAAAAACGAAGGTACAATGCCGAAACTGCATACCATCATGACTGAAATATCAATATCGTCGTGCCGTCCCATCCAGTACTGGTTTTTACCTGACCCAAATATCTGCGTTGCAAAGTCATCCTTCTGATTAGTAAATTGTTCGCTTTCTTGACATTCTTAGTGGACGTTTAATCGCAATGAATAATTCCATGGCATGTACTGCTGTGTCATCTACTGTTACTTAATTAATGTCACGATTTCTAAGGTACAATTTCAAAAATTATTTCTTGCTCATGTAATAAATAATTGAAGGTTGTATAATTGAAACTGATTTTCATGCAAAGCAGGTTTTTGTATTTTTTTTTATTGGTCAAGGATTTATTTTACCTCTAGCATATAATATCGTTTAATCGAAGTAACAGAACACATCATTATAAATGCCTCCAGCTGATTGTAAATAGTACATCACAAATAGATCAGTAGACTCAGCCTATGAAAGCAGGAGCATAAAGTAAGGGAAACAAAAGAGGAAAGATTACCGTGTCTCCGTTCCTCCGTGTCTCAGTTCTAATTACTAAAAAAATAGCGTCAGCAGTATTGTCACCATTATTAATCGTTTTGTTACATAGAATCACTTTGAACGAGTTGGTGTACATATCATCTACATACAATCTTTTTAATCTAGACTACCAGCAATCTCTAGAAACTTTTGAGATTGTCTGTGCACCACGTTTTGTTGAAGGAAGATGTCCTTCTTTACAAGAGAACTTGTTGAATAATCTAATTTAGCCAGAAAGTGGTTCACCTGGTGATTTATTGAAGTAATCTACCCTCTACGACAACTGAGAATTCACTGCGTTGTCGCCGCCTTTTGATTATGAAAAATAGTTGATAGGAGATTACGGGCAGGGTAAAGCCTTCACAGTCAACAAATTCTACATTTTCATAAAATAATAAACTGGATTTCCAACGGGCTTCCAAGTTCCGGGAACAAGTAAGCAATTTCCGCCACACGCCGTACCGAGTAATATAAATCACAAACGAAATTTTGTAAAATTGGAAATATTATAAATGTTTTTCGAGGAAAAATAACAACTATTCTTACTGGTAATATTAATCACCTTTTTCGTCAGTGAGCCTGCAATTTTTGTTTGACTCACATCAGTACAAACCTTAAACGTGTGTAGGTAAACGGCCCACACGCGGCTACCAACACGGTGGTCGTGGACAGTCCAGAGAACACCTCTAACTTTTCGGAGTTAAGTGTGTATTGATAGTCAATCACCACGCACTATAACGGCAAAGGAAAACATTGGGAAGAAACCTGCGTACCGTAGCGATTAATAAGAACTTCTCTGGTATGTAAAATCTGCCAAATCATACTAGGCCAGCGCGGTGGACTATATGGCCTAACCACTCTCAATCTTTACTACTACTCTCAATTGTGGAGGAGGCCCGTGCTCTGTCTGCAGTGGGACATATATCATCAGAATTTTTAACCTTATCTAAGTATCTAACGCAATTTATAATTGTTTGATTTGTAAAATACTACAAATGACCTCTACAATTTAGTATATTTCCCTGAAAATTGTCTGATTGAACATAATTAGCATCACTTTTGGCAAGCCTATATTTTAGCTATATAGTTACTTCCAAACTTTTAAACAAGTCAATTCCATCAAGCAGCGTTTGTAAGTGTTGTGAATTAAAAATAAAACAATACTTTACGTGGTAATATCGACAGAAATATTTTAAATAATACATATCAGTCAGTCCCATACAAAGCACTGACCCCACACTAATATCAAGTCCTGTGTCGTGGGAAACAGAACCTACGAGAGACTTTTCGGTTTCTCAAACGCCCAGACCCAAAAAAAAAACTTTTGAATCACACAAATATTTATCTCGGTGCGGGGATAGAACCCGCGGCCTCACGTTTCACAGCCGGCGTTCAACCAACTGCGCCACGGAAGCTGTCAAACTGCCAGCTGTCAAATTTAATCAATAAATATTTGCTTCGGGTTCCATCGTTGAAGGATCCATGAGTCCCTCGTGGTTTTTGAAAATAATAATTACGTATCTTATTTTTCATTAGAATGTTGACTGTGCCTTTGACTGGCGTAATTATTTATACATACTGAGTGACAACTCCATTAAATATAGACGGCAAACTTTCAAAATAATAAAAAAAATTATGATGCAAATGATTCTGTACAAGGTTTCGCTGTTAAAATATTATTAAACAACATTTTTAGAAAATAACAAAAATATTTCGTCTTCTTTTTAACTTTGAGGCGTCTGAACAAGGGCATGAAAAATATAAAAACGACTGCGTTATTCACGGATTGTTGGAGAATTTACTTAAAGTTAGATCTCAAATGTACCAAGTTCGTGATATTTATTATAATCATTATTTCAATGCAGTTTATTTTGTAAAGCCAGGTTGAGTATGAGCATTTGACATTTTTATCCTGTATTCCAAGTAAAAGTAAAAGTATTAAAAGTCACTTTACATCTAATGGCCTTATTCATATTTTATTTATCGAATATTTTGTCCTTTTCCAATGACTTTTGAATTCAGTTTGAACGAAGAAGACAAAACATTCATATTTAAGAAAGGTTTTAAAACTATCTATGAATAACACATTAACTATACAACACAATTTAAACAAGTTATAGTCTCTCAGAGTAACTAGGAAAGTCAATGATCAGGCCGGAATATTTAAAGCCTTACTAATATTATAATAATGAAAGTTTGTATGTATGGATGGGAGTATTGATGTATGGCTATATATTACTCTTTCAAGCAAAAACGGATTGATAGATTTTGATGAAATTTGATATAGAGATGGCTGACAACCTTGATTAACACATAAGGTACTTTTTATCCCGATAAAATGTAGTATTCTCTTAGGATGAGGCAGAAATTCAAATACACGTATTATTTGCTATTTCATATACTAAAGGATGGCACGGGACAGGGAAGTCAGGATTGCATGCTTTTTATCATGGGACAGAATGAGTCGGGACAGGAAAAGCAACATAGTTGACGGCGATAACATTGAGTTTAAATATTGCCGTTGGCTTTCTATCGTTTCTGGCGTATCTAGTCCGTTTTCCAACAGGCCACCACGCGCTTCGTGGTACCAGTTTCTACAAAAGAAAAAAAAAATGGAGCTAATGTTGATTATAAGTAATCTTATATTTCTGTCTCTAATCGTACCCTCAATATTGAGGATCGTGATCCCTGGCACTTGGTCAGGTCTTGGACAGCTGATCGCCAGGCTTGATGGTCCTCCACCAAATGCAATGCCTCTGGGATAGTCATGGCTAGCGTCTTACTTATTTGATCAGCCCAACGAGTCAGTCTGTCGCCACATAGTCTGCTCCCCTCATCCTTTACTTCAAGTAATCTCATACTGCCAATGAATACAATGAAACACCATGTACGTTTAACTTTAACATACCATAGATTTCTCTCCTACAAACTTTCAACCCGGCTGACGGTAATATAACAATAACATATCAGGTTAAAACAACAGGGTGGATGGAAATTCGCTCAGTCTAAAATGAACGGAATCAGGAGACTAGGTCAATTTATGTTTTAGCATACGTAAACACAGGGCTTGGTTTGCCGGCGATGCAGTCAAGAGAAAGCCGTTGTTTTCAACATGTGCAAACGAATTCGAATATCATTGAGAAATGGCAATTGATATTGTACAATTTCTTAGTTCTGGTAGATTTGTTGCGTCGTTAAGCTCAGATTCATTGATTAATTTCAAATTTTTCACAAATATAAGTGATTTATGAAATACTAATAAATCATCAAAAATACCATGTGAATTTACTGTTTCAGAACCTTGTCTTGGCTCGTTAAAGGTACAATACAAATGGATCAGTTCGATGTGGTTGTATAAGTGCCTGACAAATAACCAACGTAAAATCTGACAAGTGAGCTACGCTTGGTAAATTGCCGGGGATCTTATTGCGTGAGATATTCATATTTCCCGTATAGCAATCCGCACACGATGGTGAACAAGTAACAGCAGTCTATTACAATATATCATATATCAGCTTCTCTGCGATCCGAAACAAAATTCGAATCTATAAGTTCAATCAATACTATTACTTATCATTCACTCCGTCTATGGTTACGACGTAAGATAGAGGATTAAAACAAATTGTTGAATACCTTGGCTCATTCGTACAGTTTAACGTACAGTGTTCGAATATTCGAGTTTTGTTTTGGATCGTAGAGTATCCATTTTCCCAGAGACCAGTATAAATTGAGGCATAAATATATACCTCAAAAGGAAAGTGCACTGTAGTAATTTTGTTATTGCGTTATTAAAACGTACATAACGTAACAAAACATACCTCTAGCTAAATGTATTTTTAAGAGCTGATGGCAAACCTTTTATCAAGAACGATACTTCAAGTAAAATAACATGGCATACGTATTTCGAAAAATAAATTATATCTGTTTATTACATGAAACATGAATTGCGTGTAAAGCCTTTATTTCGTTTTTAAAATTCTTGAAATCATGTATTCGTACATTACGAGTATTGGCAACGTAATTTTGCATTTTTGCAATAGCATTCGTTCGAGTCAATGGCTCAATTATAATAAATGTCTTCACACTCTCCCGGCCCAGTAGGCTGCTACAATCAAGGCGGCGTCTGTAGCCTCAGTGATGTGCATTCTTTTAATATTTTGTTGAAAATACGTTGTCCCTAGGGCCTTTAACGCATTAGTGGAGTGCCAAGCATTGTTTTGTAATTCAAGGTGTTGTTTGGTTTTGCTACTGTTCATGAGCAGTTGTATCGCTTACCATCGGGCTAACGGCATGCTCGTGTCGCCATTCAGCATTGCAATTTCAATAAAATGAATCTTCATGAAATTTTTTGACATTTTGTCGAAGATTTATTTAATTACTGGATAAAGTTATCATAGTTTTAATATGGTAGTATACGATGGTCGACATAATAACAGCCTAATTGCATCTGGATAATTGAATGAACCCGCCAAATGTAGTCACTTATTACTGATCCATCATGTTTACGGTGGTTGGCATCCAGGAAAATACAAAGATATCGTATCACCAGAAGTATTGTAATACCTAATAATAAGTAAATAAAAGTGCACAACAAGTGAAATGGTCCTTTAGGAAAATGGAAAATAAAAGCCATAAAGATTTGCCAGATACAGACGGCGTAAAAGCAATATTAGTAAATACGGCCATAGTTAAGCGAATTGCGCAAGAAATACAAATTTAGAAGTAGATAATAGTTTAAAGACATCTCGAGCTGATTTATCTAGATTCAAATGAGCACTAAATGTTTCAGTTCATTTAATTTCTGAACGCAAACACTCCTAAGTACACGAAGGAGTACAAACGGTTTCAATAAAATCCCCGAACTTGTTTGACCTTAAAAAGGCGAAGACATTATCGAAACAAACTCCGTCGAAATATTTCAATTTCACGATGTTTCTTTAGGAACTCTCCACCGAAATGAGCAAAGTACACATCGTAACACTTGGAATGGCAACTCCTAGTTTCAGTTCAAGAACGTCGAAAAAACGGGAGTGTCATGCAAAACGAACTTGTCCCGTGGGGGCGCGTTCCATTTCTGATAAATAAAGTTAAAAGGGTTGGGGCGTTACCCTAGGGAGCTTCGAGTTGGTCGCAAACATCGAACTTGCCGGTCGAAAGGCTTTTTCGAATGGCCGCAGAATGTTATCTAAATTAAAATTTAGATGGAGCTACGAAGATTTGACTGACAATCGGAGCTCCGTCAAATATTTACGAGGGTATTTCGAATTACAACTGGAAATTGTTGGAATTAATTTTTTATTACTTCGTGCTGATTGTTGCGATTGAGATTTTCTCCAGCTATCTGCGTGTTTTGAAGAATTGATTTTCTTTTCTATGTTCAAAAATTATTTGCATATTAGAAAATCTAGCCTCTAAAACGTTAAGTTTTAGCACAAAAAGTTACTTAAATGACTGAATCGGGACTAAAATATCTAATTCTTCAATGAAAAAATTTCCTAATATTAACAGCCTTTTTTCTTTGATACTAAGCTATTGAGCAATATCAATCATATCTGTATCACAAGGACAAAAGGGCACAAAATTCCCGTGTCTTTTTCTATATCTCTTACTTCCAATCCCACATCCATATTGATTGATGACACAGGCCTTAGGTCAGGCAGGACGGACGATAGATAAATATTGCTCGTTTTTTACGTATCCAGACTTTTCCAAGTAACGTTTTTTCCAAGAAACATTTCCAAAAATTTACGAATATGTTTCATAACTCCGTTGTGGAATTAAACGGTGTTTCGAAGAAATGCTGTTTGTGTTGTAAAATTGTTTTGCTGTTGCCTTGTTCTAGGTTTAAGTCTGGACATTTGTTATTCGTATTATTCAAATATTTTTGAGTAAGTTAGTCTGAATCTTTTTTTTTCTTTATAATATTTCGCTTAATCAACTAACCTTTCTACTTGTTTAGTAGGTACACTAAATCTGCGACTAGACTGCGGTCTTTAAAAAGTAGTAGTTTGTAAAGGCTTATTTATTAATTCTCTAATCAATTATTTAATTTATGAATTTGCAGTAAAAAACAAGTGCGTGGTGACCTGTTGGTAAACGGACCAGACGCGGCTGCCAATATGTTGACGGTGGTCGCGGGTTCGAATCCCATGGCACACCACTGACTTTTCGGATTTATGTGTGTATTAATAGTCAATTACCACGCACTATAATGGTGAAGGAAAACATCGTCAGGAAACCTGCATACCACATAACCTGCATAGCGATTTCTATGGTATGTAAAGTCCGCCAACCCGCACTAGGCCAGCGTGGTGGACTATGTGGCCTAACCACTCTCAATTATATTCTCGATTGTAGAGTAGGCCCGTGCCCTGCAGTGGGACGTATATGGGCTGATACAGATATATTTGCAGTAATCATTTTAGGTCACCCAAATTTCTAATCGTAATATCTTACTCTTGTTCATTCATTCCATCGGATGTTATCCGGCCTTCCACGTCACTTTTTTTTTTCATTCAGTTCTATCTCTGGAATATTCCAAATTCCTAGGTTCACATATTACTTTTTATTTAACAGTGAGCTTAAATTCGTTAAGAATTAAAGACACTTTAGAAAATGTTCGTTCGGTTTGAAGAAAATCCTTAAAGGAGTTATGCGTGGTGGCTGTTGGTAACATACCAGACGCAGCTGCCAACAATATCATGGTAGTCGCGGGATCAAATACCAGGGCACACCTTTGATTTTTCGCAGTCATGTGTGTTTTCATTCACCACGCATTACAAAGGTGAAAGAAAACATTTTGAAGAAACCTGCATGCCATAGCGATTTGTTAAAATGTAAATGTTATAAATACTCTGCCAACCTGCTCTAGGCCAGGGCGTTGAACTGTATGGTCTGACCTTTCTCAATCGGACACTCGATTGTAGAAGATGCTCGTGTATTGCAGTAGGATGTTTACGGCTGATACAGCACAATTAAGGAGTTGCAGCAGCGGGTGTGTGATCAGCATAGTCAAAACATATTTATATATTTATTATCTCTTCATTAAAAAAATGATTTATTGAGGCTAAAACACATTTTTATTCCCGAAGTACTCTCGTATTTTTCGAAAATACGACCTAGCCTTGATCTTCTACCTTTGCTAATGTAAGTAATTCATTCCGATGATTTATTATGATAATCCAAATTCCTACTGATTGTTGCAATATTTAATTGGTCACACCGATTGGCGTCCTACTCCCGGGTTAACTACAACTTCCTCAACAGTTATATTTTAACCTAATTACCTTGGAACTGGGATTCGAAGCGAGTGCTAAATAAAGAATAATGCAGCAATAAATAAAATGTTTAAAGCTCTTAATTTCTAGAGTTCGTGTAGACTGTAGGTAGCACTCCGGAGTCTTTTGCAAGTTACTTCATAGTAATAGGTTGGTAATGTAGCGGTTGACATGATTTACAGTTTATGTAAATTTTGTATTTCGTTCCTTTATTATTTATATTGGCGATATAACTCCATGATCGTGAAAATCCTATATATGTAATAATATATGTTACTTTTAAAATACACGTAATAATAATTTAATTAAAGGCAATGAATAAAAGAAGTATGTGTTTAAAGACAAAAATACCTTTTTGAAGTACTTATCCATATAAATCAAGTGATAATCATTAACGATGTCCATCTTATTTATTTATTAAACACTCTTAATTGTACAAAAAAAAAAAACAATCTTCTTCTTCTTCTTCTTCTACTTGGCGTTATCCCGGCCGGTGCCAGGGTCCGCCTTCCGGCAAATTCTCCTCCATTTCGCCCGATCTTCGGCATCCTCAATAGTAAGGCCATTGACCCTCATATCTTCCTTGACGACGTCGAGCCAGCGCTTCTTGGGTCTACCCCGCAGTCGAGGTCCGGGAATATTGAGGCTCAGGCACACATTACCGACGTACTCCTGCGTTTTCCTTAGGACGTGACCATACCATCTCAAGCGGGATTCCTGGAGTTTATCAGCCACATCGCGGACTCCAAGACTGCCACGGATGTGCTCGTTACGGATTTTGTCCAAACGCGTAACGTTGCACATCCATCGCAGCATCTTCATCTCCGCGACGTGAACCTCCTGGATGTGCCGCTTGAGGGCAGGCCACGTCTCAGAACCATACAGGAGCACCGGCCGCACGATGCTTTTATAGATGAGACCCTTGAGCCTCATCGGCATCCTGCGGTCGCAGAGTATGCCTGAGACCTCTCTCCACTTAGCCCAAGCAGCGCTTATACGGGCTTTGACGTCAAGGTCGATGTCACCGGACTCATGCAGTACGGACCCAAGGTACTTGAATTTGTCCGTCTTCACGGCAAGTTCGTTCCCTAACACGATGCTTTGGGGGTCCGTACTCCCGCAAGCCATGTACTCGGTCTTCGCCACATTTAACTTCAGACCACCGCTCTCGAGCGTCTCCTTCCACCGATTGACCTTGCGCTCCAAAAGTCGCCGGTCCTCCTCCACCAGTGCAATGTCATCGGCATACATCAACAACCAGGGCGCAGGGTCCTGGATGTGAGACGTAATGGCGTCGAGCACAACACTAAAGAGGAATGGACTCAGCGCCGAGCCTTGGTGCACACCGACATCAATCGGGAAAGGATCCGTATCGCCAACGGCGGTCCGAACGAAGGACTCGGATCGAAGGTACATGTCTCTGATAATGTCCACATAGGCCTCCGGTATCCCTTTCACCCTCATCGCCCACCAGATTGCCTGTCGCGGCACACAGTCGAAGGCCTTCTGCAGGTCCAAGAAAGCCATGTGCAGTGGCTTCTTCTTCGTCCTATATGCCTCGCCGAGCATCCTGAGTGCAAATATCGGGTCGGTAGTACCACTACCAGGACGGAAGCCATATTGACACCCAGAGACAGTACACTCTTGGCGGAGCCTGGACTCGATGACGCGTTCGAAGAGCTTCATGGTATGACTCATGACCTTAATGCCACGATAATTACCGCATTCCTGAACACAGCCTTTACCCTTGTATACGGGAGTTATCACACTCAACCGCCATGAGTCAGGCATGTTTTTGGTATTCAGGATGCGGTTAAATAACGCAGCAAGAAGCTCCACACCATGAAGCCCCAACGACTTCCACGCCTCTATCGGAATATGGTCAGGCCCTACCGCTTTCCGGTTCTTCATGCGACGAAGACTACAGAGAACTTCTTCAAAAAAAAAAAACAATATATAAAAAATAATTATAAACAAGGGACTTGAATTACAATAACAGTACAAACGGCGATCTTATCACTTGCTGCAATCTCTTCCAGAAAACCTTTGGATGGATTGGAATAAATAGGAAAAGAAAGTCGAACCATCTCAAACAGCTGTCTAAGAACATTTTGCACGGAGGGAAGTGTACAATAATTTATTTCCAACTCCTCCTATTAATTTCACTTTCTGATTAATTTAATTGCGGGTTAAAGACAAGTTAGACATTCCCGGAGAATCACCGAGCTTTAATGCTCGGTGTCATCAAATTGCGTGCCACTGTTGATCGTGGCTTACAGCAGCGGCGTGCACAGGATTATGACACTGGGTATGCGGCGGAGTCAAGGCGGAGTACTCGGTCACAAAAACTGTTTCTTTTATAGTTTTTAGCCATGGAGTTAATAAGTTATAATACTACCTCTGATGTGTAATGTGTGCCTGAGCCTCAATATTCCCGGACCTCGACCGCGGGGTAGACCCAAGAAGCGCTGGCTCGATGTCGTCAAGGAAGATATGAGGGTCAATGGCCTTACTATTGAGGATGCCGAAGATCGGGCGAAATGGAGGAGAATTTGCCGGAAGGCGGACCCTGGCACCGGCCGGGATAACGCCAGGTAGAAGAAGAAGAAGAAGAAGACTACCTCTATGTTTTTAGCATAGCCACAGCCACGCGACGAATCTCTAAGTCGGAAACCATGACAACATAACAAGTCTTAGATGTACTACTGTTCATGTCCATCTTCTACGGCAGACAAAACAACGATCGATCGTCGCGGCGGAAGAAATTCTTATAAGTAAAATAAAAATCTCACCTAGTCAGCTTCAATTTTCACATATTCAAGATTCCGGTTTTCCGGTTACTTGAGATTACTATATCCCGATGTAAATAAACGCAAGATTTCGGCCACCTCATTCATTCATTTGATAAACATACATTTTCAACACAAACCTCACAATCAAAAAACATTTAAAAAAAATAAACAAACGCACTAGTAAAAAATCAAATGACTACAATTAATATCGAAACTTAGTAAACTGTTAAATGAACACACTTTCAAATGTTAAAATGAAAAATCTTTTAAGAAAACTACAAATATACTAAGTAGTATAAAATAGTAAACAATGCAAAAACACATGAAAAAATCAAAATGGCCCCCGCGAAACACAAAACATTTCTGCTATTTAAACAAATAAAACCTTACTAACCAAAAATGCATAATGTGCATAGGTGATTTATTAGATTTCCGCCTATTAATTTTACTCGGATTATAGGCAACGAACATTTCCGATTACTCCCGACAACTGCCGAACTTCCGAGGCCTGCCGCAGGAGTTGCGGCTTTCGATATTCACGGGTGTGTGCGTTTGCGACTGTGCATGGACACGAAAATTACTACACACATGCAAACAAAAGTAATGCGGGACGCGGCGGCATGACTTGGTTGATTAGGTACATTATTTTGCTTTGCGGCGCCGCTTGCTTGTCGCGTGGCAAACATAATGTTTGGGTGCTTGCAAATAAATGCTATTTATAAAATATTAGGCGTTTTTAAGTTATTGTATTTTGTTTATTCATTTATTTACTATAAATTAAAGTCATCTAAACCGTACGAACGTTATAATAAAATATCTGTGAATGGCAAGTAATGCACTGCATTTCTGCCTACAAGGAGCGCACGCCCCTGGCTTACAGGAGTTGCAGTGGTAGATGTGAGGGCGGGACAGGCTCCTCAGCTGTGTGAGAAATACTTGTAGTTACTTAATCCTTATGATTAGCAAATTGTGTTTTATATCACGGTAACCAATGCATCTTGGTGACAACTGTGCAGTCGAAACAAAGCATGCATCAATGCGAGATGGCTATTTCTCGTCAATCGATACAATTATGCCGGCCTCTTGTATGCAAAATAACCGTGGAGAAGGCTGATTTTTTTGAAAACGACATCCGATGTCCCAAATGTTATAGTCAATTACGTTAAAGATCTCTATTGTAATTACGTATGCTTTTTCAATTCTTAATTTTTTTTTTTATTTTTTAAATTAAAAGTCATGCTGCTAGGAATTGGTTTGTATAAATCCTTCGCCACTGCAAAATAATGAATCTGTCGCCAAGAGTTCAACATTCAACAGCAAGCAAAATGTTGTGTTGTACGCAAAATCATTTTGAATACAATTCCGAATTATTTAGAATTGTATTCAAAATGATTTCGTATCCGGCATGAGGCCGCATAATTCATTCCTGTTATTACCTCCCCGCAAAGTTTATGGGAGCCTTAATGAATTTTCTTTAATGCGGTCAGATTGATTTTGTTTTAATTAGAAGCCCCAAGAACCCCACCGCCATCTGTATGCTCGAAAACTATATTAAGAATCAAGATTTTAATATATTTTAACAAGTGTCCACATATATTTCTAACAGCTTATCTAAAAAAATTATGAATATTTTTAGAACATTTTTACAGTCAAACTACAAAACATATTTTTCTTTTCTGAGTGTGCTTCGCTGCCGTTTGTATATTTTTGAATAATATAATAAGCTTTTAAGCTCCTTTTTCGGCACATCGGAAAGCCAAAAATGGCATGCAGTATGGAGGTATTGGTTCGAATGTTTGCGACCCAGCGGGGTCGCTTACTTTAATTAGTTATATTATAACAAAAATAATACAATATGTTATTCTTGATTACGAGTATAACATCAAAAAACTAGGTGGACATATTTCTCTTACTTTGTTACATAACTATAATTAATCACAATGTTTGACCATTTTTGTACACTAATAAATAATTCAACAACTACTAATCTGATATATAATATTATTATTTTTGTATGAAGATATTTTATTTTGTCATGATATTTTTCATATTTTTACCGATTTGTCTCAGAACATATTTGTATTCATAGTTTTGATACATGTGTAATAAATACGAGGCACATTGTCAAGTAAAAATACGATAAAAGTAATTCATAGTTAAGATATGTCAATAGACGGAGAAAGTTGGAATATCCTGAATAATTATCAAAATAATAAAAAATCCTAAAAATATAACCACCGGAAAAGTTTTTCATACCAAAATTATACTACGCCTATTGCCTAAATATAATTAAATTAATTCTATCGTCTCTCCATCAATCTAACTCAGGAAACGCAGTCAACTGTGTACAACCAAATGGATTTAATAACCAAGCTTCTAAGAAAATTGTTAGCGGACTACAAAACAATTACTATGATTAAACTGCGTGTTATTTAGACAATTACTGTCCATTTGTTTTGGCAGTTTCGGTTACTGTTGTCAGTGAACGAAATTAATTGATGAAACGCTTTTGGTAACATAACTGAAATTTGCTTTTCAACTATTGAGAGTCCATGAAATTGAAATAGTTATATTATTATTTAGGACAAAGAGAATAAAATCTGATTCTTTTTAAACAAGAAAACTGGTTTCCATACTGTATGCAATCACTTTCATCTATGACATTCGGAGAAATATCTCAGTTCAATTAGACACCAATGTTTTAAACAGACCATAAACGACCAGGGACAGACGACTTGGTTATCTGACATTGTCTATGAATCTCCAAAATATCAAAGGTATCTATATCAAATTTAGTAATCGGCACCAAATAATTGGTATGGTATTTTTTACCATCAGGCAAAATATCAATACTTAGGCAAAAAAAAGTAGGAGACATTCAGAGTACAAACCACCGGTCTCCATAATTAATTAAATCAATTACGCAAATTAATTACACATCCACTAACCACAAATTACATGACAATATAATTGAAATCAGGGATCAATTAAAAGATTATCTTGGTGCATTCACCCTTATCTGCTTGAAGGAGTTAGACGTAGCATTGCAAGATAAAGTTAGTTTAGAAGCTAAATAAAATAAAATAAAATATAGTCACAATTGTGTTACAGAGAATATATGCATTAAGTTTCTGGACGTTCTTCTTGTTGAATGGGTTAGAGTTGCTCGTATGTCTACGTGATTTGAACAATGTTAATGTTTTAGATTGAATTAGATGGACGAGGGTCAACCTGAGTACATGCAGTTTCAGTTAGGCAAGCATAATTATGTCGACCTTTCAGAGATATTTTGTTATTGCAGTAAATTACGAGACGACCATGCCATTCCCCTGATGGTTAGCGATACGACCGCTCATGTACATTAGAGAAGAATTACATTGTATGGTATTCCACTGTTCTCCAAAACCATACCTGCAATTACACCGAATAATTGTTTATTTGTAAATTCAACTTCCTAGAAATAACAAAAACATAGCCGGCAATTAAAAACATAAATAATTTTAAAACTTTAATTTAACTGCCAAAAATATCGCGCACGTATAAATTAAAATCCACAGTAACACCAAATTGCCAACATTGGAACACGATAAAAGCGGCCAAACATACGTTACAGACCGCATCGACCATTAAAATGAGCTGCAATCAAAACATTTTAGCCAAACAGATCCACTTGTCAGTGTTTACCGAAAATTCTGCATTTAACCCAAATTTATGACGCCATTTTATATGGGAAAACTTTGTAGCCAACTAGTTGAGGCTTTTAGCGTGCTCACTCATTTAGGATTCACTTAATGTTAGTCCGGGTGCAATGTTTGCTCTATGGACTAATATTTGCGCTTTGCTGGCCTTGTGGAGTGAGTAATTCATATTTGGGCAGCATTTATAAAGGGGTGACTGGAAGGTGACCAGGCTACAGTAGAAATAACCTTTGTTACATGCGTTAAGCTATTATTTGCTATAGGATTTTCGTTGTCTGGACAGAAACGTTTTTGTAGAGGTAAAAGTAAGCCTATGATAATATCGTGTACAAAGATGTCTTGTTTTGGAATCAGCCACTATTTACTCCCGATATCAATTGAAGTAGTAACTAGCTCTGAGCTTGTCATTAGCTTATTGAGTACAAGATGACCCACAGTAGTACACTGTATTTCGGAATCATTCAATTTCGAGCAGATGAGCCAAATAATTTCCAAAGCCAAAAGACATAGTAAGTCCCAAAGAATCTGCTGGCGCGCACTATATAAATAACATACAAGAGACCATCACAATATCACCCAAAAACTCATTTCAAATATTTTACTCGCACTAAATTCCCTGATAACATTCCTAAGTCGGTTGCAAATAAATACACGGGTCTATCCAGCAGCTAACATTCATCTGCCAACTTTATTGATATTGATTCTTTGACGCGGGGATAAAGAGCAAGCCTATCAGTGTATATTGTTGTTTCCGCTGGATTTATTCCTTGTTCAACTAATAGGAATAGAGACGATATTGTAATAGGGTAATATTACGATAGATTTAGAATTATTTTGTGTACAAAGACC
This sequence comes from Hyles lineata, assembly GCA_030180105.1. Lineage (NCBI taxonomy): Eukaryota > Metazoa > Arthropoda > Insecta > Lepidoptera > Sphingidae > Hyles > Hyles lineata. Next base: position 3,531,243 of record JARJEE010000023.1, read on the forward strand.
AGTACTATCAGAATAAAATATTTGTGTTCAAACAATATTAAGTACCTGGTATGCAAACCTATTGTTTGTTGTCACAACCTAATTGCGTGCTTTTCAAATACCTAATTGTTTTAGTACTTTCCAGAATTCCATAATTCAGCAGTAGGCCCTTTTCAATATACTAATTTGTTTGAATAACGGTAATTAATTCTAGACACATAAGCATTCAGAGATATTTTGAATTCAGTGGGAACGGGTAATAACAATGTTATTTGCTTTCAAGTCTAGACTGTGCCAACCAGACAGAGTTAAATAGCGATTACGAAATTGTATGTTTATAGCTCAATAATAACAAACTAGATAATAGTTCATGAAACGATATAGCTTTCAACTAAGATCAATTATTGAAGTTAACGGATTTAAAAAACCCCTCTATCGTTCTCCCAATTACTGGTGGTAGGTCTCTCATATGTGAGAGGCCACCTGGGTAGGTACCACCGCAACGTCTATTTCTCACGCCAAACAGCAGTGTAAATGCACTGCTGTGTTTCGGATTGCAAGATTTTGTAGCTAGAGTAACTGCTGGACAAATTGATACTACATCTTATATCTCGGTGTGGCGAGCGCGGTGGCATGCCAAGAATTGCTTTGTAATTCAAGGTGTTGTTTGGTTTTGCTTGTGTCTATGAGCTGTCGTATTGCTTACTATCAGGCGAACGGCATGCTCGTCTTGCTATTCATTGCAATAAAAAAAATGTAAAGGTCGCCCCTACAGTGGGGCAAAACTGGACTGAAACATAAATTTATAGATGAGGTTGAGAAAGTAATTTAAAGTCCTAGAAATATACACGATCTACCATAACAAAGGCTAGTCTTAAACGTTAATGTTTAAGGTGATGATTCATTTATAGGTCTTTGAGGTGAAACTAGGGTTCCTATATTCCTATTTGTACAAGGATTGTTAAATTTTTTTTTTCATTAAACCAGTTTCTTCGAATATTTATAAAAATCATTGGATATCCTTAAATTTTTTAACAAAATGCTAAGGTATAGAACATCCGTGATTTCAAGTTCCATTTCCATTAAGTTCAACTTCGCACACACTTTCATTCATTATATCCGTACCGGAAACAGGGCTACAATTATAATAGTTGTTATAGTAATTATAACCGATCGATGAAATTACTTAAACGGCCTTGGCAATAATTAAAGTAACCGTGACAGCTAAAGAGCGATTTATAAAGGGTGTGTTGAAAAATGGGTTTTTTAGTTTTTGGACAAAAATCTTTCGAATTTCAAGATATACCTACAGAAAATAACCTGCCATATAGTTTTATTTCAATTTAATTTTAAAAATATTATTTAGTTCTGAAAAAAAAAAAACACCAAGGAATATTTTAAATTTAAACTAACATGAACCTATATATCGTATCTTACCGTTATTTCTGAATGTGTTTTTCAAGTGTGTGCAGTGCATAATTTTTTCCCCTTTTTGCAAAAACAAATTTTAAGTAATAGTTTATTAGTGTCTCGGGCTTTCAATTATCTCCTACTATAAAAATACCTTTAATTTTTCCCAACACCCTGTATAACCGCAACTACTTTCAGCGAATACACGGGGCGTGTACGAATTTTTCAAATGAATTCAACAGCGTTAATTACCATCGAAATGTCTCGTACAAGCTTCATTAGCAATGTTGTGTTGTCACGTAACGTAAGGCCGATCCCTAATGCTATTAGCGTAATGTGTTTTCAGTAACATTTAAAAAGATCCTTGTGTTTAATTTCGAAACATTTTAATACGTGCTTTTGCAAATTACGTATCAAGTTTGTTTTGGAATTTTTGAAACGTGTATAAAGGTAGGGATTTTAGGTGTAATTAATGTTGGGATTTTAGCTTTGTAGGTCTAAAATTTTTGTAACTTAATACTTAATTAGTAGCACGAAAATCTATAAGATTAAATAGATTTTACTAATTAATTCATATTATGTTAAAATTAATAATTTTTCATGGCGTTATTATTTTCATTATATAGATTTAATATAATCCTACCATATTTTATACACCTACGTATATTATTTAAAAACTAATTTCATACACTGAACTCGTATAACCAAAGTTATTTATGCGGCTATACTATATTATCACTATTCAATTTTCACAAACACTGCAATTAGCTTTCTGAAAATAATGCTGTGATTCCGAAGTGATTTAGACCTTATACTAAAATATCTAATACTGATTTTTTTTTATTTTCTTTCGTATAATACAACATAAAAATCACTGCCTCAGTGGCATAGTTGTACTACTGTACGATTACAAAGCTGAGGTATTGGGTTCAAATCCCAAGTCGGCCAAAATAATATTGGATTTTTCTGTTCATTATCAGGCCATAGTAAGAAATTTATATCGATAGGCTTGCCCGCTATCACATCGTGGGACGGAACATACAAGGGGAAATGTGAGTGTCCTGGCACCCCTGCTTATCCCTTCTGGGAATAAAAGGCGTGAGTTTATGTTTTATAGATGTAAAAAATAAAATAAAGACGCAACGAAGTAATAATATTGTACCACCATATTGCGTATGTTAAAATATGTTACGACCGCGATGAATTGAACTTCAGGGAGCAATTGAGTTATTCAATGGTACCTTGTATGCGCAAAAGGGAAGCTTCGCGGAAGGTGTATTAAATATATTTTACCATTAACATGATTGCACGTCGTAATCGTGATGGTTCGGAATCGATTCTTACACTAATTTTAATAATTTTGGGACTCCTGGTTTAAAAGTGTCGATATATTTTTGAATAAGTAACTGATGCACACGATTGATTATAGTTTACAATATACATATTTAATATATGTATATGGTACAAAAGTCATAATAAGGGTCTGTGTGTGAATTTTCTTAAATGTTAGATAGCATTTCCTATATCACTGGGTCTCTGGTCTGGTCTCTGGGTCTATATCTCGGGTCCTGATACCCACGACACAAGACTCGATCTTAGTGTGTTATATATGTGACTGTTGGATGATTTTTATTTGTTTATTTATATTTTAAAAAAATTATTTATTTTCTATGAAGCATGCTCTATTTTAAACGTATCCATTACATGTTTGTATAAACATATAATAGTTTTATGACCAAATAATTAATTAAACCATTATTAATTTAATCAATTTGTCATACTCAAAATTCCTTCCCTTATTTCATAATAATTCCACGTACACAACTGTATATTTAGGTAACAATATTCGAATGAATAACAAGAGGATAACACGATTTGTTCAGCATACAGTGGTAACAATATCCAACTATAAATAATTAGACTCCGCACCCATTCTCGTAAGTTAGCAAAACTAGAGCCGACGTGATACATTGAATACGAGTAGTACGCGAGATGGTAATCTGATAAAGGTAATAGGAAGCTGGTTGCAAACGATTTCCACCGACGAGGTATGGAAATTCTTGGAAGGGGTAACGTTAGATAAAATGTTAAGAAAATATTTCTCATAAAGCTAAGATTAACAATAGGGCTGTATCTGTATGTCTGTATTAGCTAATATCTGTATCTGTATCCGTATCAGCCCATATACGTCCCACTGCAGGGCACGGGCCTACTCTACAATCGAGAGTACGATTGAGAGTGGTTAGGCCATATATGATATAGTCCACCACGCTGGCCTAGTGCGGGAAGGCGGACTTACACACCATAGAAATTCTTATAAATCGTTATGGTATGCAGGTTTCCTCACGATGTTTTCCTTCACCGATTTAATGCGTGGTGATTGACTATCAATACACACATGACTCCGATTAGCTGATATACGTTCCACTACAGGGCACGGGGTTTTACTACAATCGAGAGTAAGATTTAGAGTGCTTAGGCTGCCACGCCAACAATAAGTATATTTTTATTTTTATTTTATTGTATACCGCTATTTTATTGCATACGACCGCTCCTTAACAGTACCAAAACCAAACAATTAGAATTACAAAGCAATGCTTGAAATTCCTCTGCGCTCGTCATCCTAACACATAAAATGTTAAGTCTCAATATGTCCAGTAGTTAATTTGGCTACAATGTCCTTTAAACCGAAATACATCAACGCATTTTCACTACTATTTGGCGGGAGAAATAGACATTGCATTGCTACCTACCCAAACCTCACACATATGAGAGACCTACCGCCAGTGAATTACATAGAAACAGAAGATTGTAATGGTAAGTGATCACTGCCGCCAATGAACATCTGCCACACCATAGGGCATAGACTTGTCTTACTATATTTGTGTAAGGTAACCATTTTGAAACGTCATATCAGTTAAATACTAACATAATCCATTAACCTCTAACTCAGTCGAATTATGTAAGTATTAAAGCAAGATTGTCAGTAGCATCAAACTCGATTTCACTACGCTGTAGACATTTGTAGTAAGGCTAAAATATATCAGGTACTGGAATAACTTTAAAACCATTTCAAGCTTATATTATGAAAGAAATCAGTTTTTGTCTGTAATATTATTTATCATTATCGACTCAAAAACTAGTCTGAAAGTAGGTCTATCAACAGGATTTTTATTCCCAGATTGCAAGAAGCCAATGGAAGTAACCTCTTTCAAGAAATCGCCGTGTACAAGATCAAGAAGAATAAAAATCTTAAGATTAAACGAAGAAATAACTAAATGTACATTAAAAATCCGTTTTACTGTACGCTGTTATAATACAGCTGTGTTGCCGGGCTAACTTTCTCGGTCTAATCCCTGGGGAACATTGTCTGATCACGCCTTCCTGGCAAATGTTGTTTAATTAAAGTTTTATGTAATTATGTGGCTTCTTCTCGAACATCTTGTAACAGTTTGTATCCGGGGAGCATGGATCTTTGTTTATAACAACAGAAATATGGAGTGTTTGATCTGAAAATTAGTTGGCAACTTTACCATCCAAACAATTTGTTGGCTTGTCTTTGATCAGACTTATCGATGCCTGAGGGTAATTTCAATTTAACTCTTATCGTGAATGTAGTTTACTATTAATTTGCTTGTGTCCACGAATGCGTAATATATTGTCGTGATGTTTAATGTTACAGAATTTCTTTTTACTTTTATTTTTTGTGGTATGTCTCTCATATGTGAGGGTAGATACCACTGCAATATCTATTTCTCCCGTCAAATAGCAGTATAAACGCACTGTTGTGTTCGGATTTGAAGGACATTGTAGCCAGAGTACTGGACATGTTGAGACTTAACATATTATGTCTCAGAATGGTGAACGCAGTGGAATACCAAGCATTACTACTGTCCATGAGCGGTCGTATTACCAATCATAGCCACAAAAAAGCTGAACAGTCGAACAGTCTACAGATTCTATTCCTGCATGACATTATCGACAATCCAACAACTCTTATCAAATCTGATTATTTTCTCTATTATTTACAATTCTTTGCCATTATTTCTCACTTCGAGAGTCTCTTTATTTTTTACAAAGATAGTATTCAAGAAATGTTATAAATGAATGAATTTCAGAACATATTATATTAGTTGCCAATCTTGCCTTTGCTCTTAGTGCCGATTGGCGTCGCGAGCTCAAATGTCTTACGGCCGATGCCAATAATCAATCGAAAAAATTAGATTGAAGTCAATCTGGATTGTTTTCTACTTTTCGATTTGTCATTTACCATGTTACCATAGTTTTTTCACTACTGAGATTGATTACTGGAAATATAGTATCAGAAAAAAGATTAAGCTGTCAATCTCAAACAGCAAATTTTGGATTGGGATTGTTTATTGGCAGCGGCTGTTAGTCGAGATTATCTGACATTCAGTTAACACGGTTGCAACTGCAAGTGCAATATCAGATAGTTTCTACATCAATATTATAATCTGGTATAAGTAAAGTCAATGAACGTAAAAGCAAATGTGAAATGAATTTGTTTGAAAAGCTACTTTGTGTGATGTGTTAGAATCTTGAATATATTTTTGGTAGTCAGATTAATTTCGAATGTTTTCCTTCACCATTTAAGGTACGTGTGCCAATTGGCTATTAAGACTCCGGAAAGTCAAAGGTGAACTCTGAGATTTGTATCACTTTGGTATATTCAGGTTTCTCCTCCATATTTCCCTTAACACACAGTACTCAGAAAAGTCAGAGGTGTGCACTGGAATTCGTACCCGCGACCATCGAAAACGTGTAAGCTGCACGCGTTTGTAGCTTTACTAGTCGTTACGCACTTTAAACACCTATTGGACCATAATAAAATTACAGATAGTAAAACACAGTTCATTGCAAAATCAGTGCCTCAATATTCCACTCCTCACAAATACCGCAATTCCCAAAAAACAACATATAATGCAATATTAGCAGAATAAAATATACAGAGATTCCATATTGTACGCGAAATGAAAAAACATATTCAGTGTACAAATATTAGCATACGAGAACATTTCATCTCGCCACTGCTCGTATTTCATTTGTAACAACGTGAAAAAATCCGTCTACTGTTCCGCACTGTTTTGTCTGCTCATATTTTAAAACGAATTAGGTTTATATTTACTTGGAAACGTACTTCGTGTGGTTCATCTGATAGTAAGTGATTATCTTTGTTCATAGATAAAGATAAAATCTTGAACCTGCAGGTATTTTGTTGGGCTTAGAAAATATAAAAAAATTGGAGAAGGAAGACCGTAGTAGTGAGAGAAGAAGATAGAGGCGTAGTGATTAATCATATTATTCTAACGTAATAACATGTAACAGCGTAGATATATTATAATACTTCTGTATCTGTAGTATTTAAATTGTTGTGAATGGCGGGACGTACATGCCGTTCGCCTGATGATAAGCGATACGCCCGCTCATGAACGGTACCAAAACCAAACAACACTTTGAATTACAAACCAATTCTTGGCATTCCACTGCGCTTGCCATCCTGAGACATCATAGTATGTTAAGTCTCATTATGTATAGTACGAGCAATTACTACGGCTACAATGTCCTTCAATCCGGCCTTCAGGCGGAATCTCACATATGTGAGACCTATAACCAGTAAAATGTATGATTACATTATGCTGCCTTCAGCAACTGAATTTTAATTTGGCTATAGCAAGACGGAAACCATAGTACCATCTGATTAAAGTAATCTTCATAATCTATCCATCCTCCTTACTATAGTAAGTAATGGTAAGATAAGGTATCAGTTAAAACAATGCATCTGTCCATCAACCCGCATGATACAGACATCATGACGAACAAAGCGTCCTCTGTATTGTCTAGTGATCTAACCGATATACACCTGGATAGGGTAATCTTCTAATGGCATCGAAACATTAAAAAGTCTACTCATAAATATTATTTTAGTAATAGCTTGATCATACATAAACTAAGTAATCTTTTTTTTATATATTGCATAAGATTGCTCTATGTTTTTTATCGTAGATCAATTAGAACTGACAACTAGAAATTCGTGATGCAGTAATAGATTGTGAAACAATAGGTTACTACTACGGAAATTTATTCGATCCAGTCTCTGCCCTAAGGACTGGGGGCGATTTTTAGAATTCCACCACAGTATCCCTATACCAACCCGTACTAGGCCAGCGTGGTGGACTATATGACCTAACCATTCCCAATTATACTCTTGATTATAGAGTAGGCCCGTGGCCTGCAGTGGGACGTATATGGGCTGATACAACAACAATCCCTCTACCTGTCGTAGGCGACTGATGGGGGCAATGGTGGTCTAGTGTATGTAGTAGGAGGCTGCGTACCAGCCATTAAAAGCAACTACGAGCGTATGAGCCGATCCGGGGAGGCTATGCCGCTTAGTCTCAGGATCCCAGAGCCGTTCCAATGCGCTAGGAGGATCTCACAGTAGAAAAATCCACTTCAGTTATGGGATTAAAATTATAGGACAGTGATGGTCATTGTGGATTCGTAACCAGAGCAGAACCATTACGGACCTGTGACCTTCCAGCCTTCAATATGTACTTAGTTCTCGTGTTGTAAAAGAAAACGTTGTAAAGCAGAAACGTTCCTCCTAATTTGGCAGACTGAGAACACAAACCTTACGTTTGGCATATGCTTATAAATTCGTTAATTCGCTATATTTGTGTTGTTTCAGAGAGCCTGCTGGGCGGGTAGGATGCGGCGGCATGCACCGCATAGTGCTGCTTATGGCGGTGCTCACACGGGCCATCGCCCCCCAAACCAACGACAACGACACCGGTAATTTTACTATTCTTAATGATCAGAAGCTCATTTAATTTTAAAACAACGGAACAGATAATATTAATCCACTTATCAACTATTTAATTTTTAATAGAATTAAATCAAACAAAAACATTTGAAAATCAGAACACAAAAATCTTTACGAGAAGTCTATTTTGTTGGAAAAATAATTCTTTTTTTTTTTCTCTTTACTTTTAAAGGTTTTTTTAATTATAAAAGCGTCACCCCCGCTATTAAATACAGATATATTACAATTATATTTAAATAATAAATTAATATTTCCAAATTATTTTATGTTCTATTGCCATGTTCTTGTAATATCTTACATAATATATGGCGCGATATGAAGATCATAAACCACTTATGCTACAGCTTTTAACAGCAGAACAATAATTAGTACGTAAACAAAATGTAAAACTGTGAGTCAAGACTGAAACTATAAAAGTTAGCATCCCTAAACTTCTTACTTTAACCCTCCATTGTCGAGTCGTTGGCGTTCTTGTTCTCAATGCTGAAGCTTTTAGGGTTAATGTACTGTTTGGCTGATTAGCATTTGTGCTAGTTTGGGGTAAAACTCCTTGGTTCAACAGTTTGTGATTGCAAATATCGTAGTGGTAGCGGGAAGTATTTGACGAGGTTTATTAATGAAGGATTTTCGGATATGCCTCAGTATTTGTAGATAGGGGTTGCAAAAATAACAAAATAATAATAAAAATCTGGAAAATTTCAACGTCATATTTTTTCCTATAATTATGAGGAGATACTCGTTGAAATAATGAAAAGGGAAAATTTAATAATTCATATTGTTATCTTCTGCATTTTAGTCAATATGTCTCTGAAATATCTATATCACTATCATCTAATCTTTCTTTCTAGTAACACAAGGCACTGAACCTACAAAGCCAGCAACAAGCAGTATGACGCCTCCACCGACAGTGTTCCGCAACCTTCGCGTGACTGCCAAGCCGCGACGACCTGGGCTGCGACAGAAAGGAGACTCACCCATGCTAAATTACATCTTCGACAGCTACGCTACCAGCAACAAGCATTTTCATGACAAGTAAGTTCGATTTTGTAAATAAAAAAATACACCCAACCGTCATATACATTGTCCTGAACCCACATTACGATCGAGTTTGTGTCGGTGTATCAGGAACTACGCGTGACTTTTCGGTCTCAAACAAACACCCAGACCAGACACATATTCCTGTGGTTCTCACAAATATTTGTTGATCGAAACCGCGGCCTCTCGTTTCACAGCCGGCGTCTAACTGCGCTACGGAGGCTGTCAAATAGTCAAATAGTTTGTTATGCTTTTATTAATAGCGACGATAGTAGTAATTTACAAGGAGATGTTGATAGAAGAGTCGGTAGCGGTCGACCTCACCGAACATACACCATCCAAATCGGTGATACCCTCAACAAGTATCCTGTACAAAAGTACCGTCAACCGACAACAATGCATGAAGAAGTTGATGAAAGTAATATGTCAGAATCGATTAAAGTGGAGGTCCAAGTTCTCTGCCAACACCTATGGGATACAGGCGTGACGATGATGTATGTATGATAATAATCGACCATCGCGAAAATTTGCGTATATGATGTTGGTGAGAGAAAAGTAATTATTACTCAGTTGTATGAATAAAGAATAGTACCTAGTTCGCCATGAAACTCGAGCTAATTACATGAATAATGTATGCGCACCCAACATCCAAATACATAGTTCTGATACTAAACTAATACTCACCCTTTGCCGTGGGTATCAGTACCTGCAAGATACTTCTCGGTATCACAATGAGGCCCGAAACAAATGCTAATCACTCAAACTGTTCTCTTAGTGCGGGGACCAAACCGGTAAATTAATAGGAAAAGTAGCTAATGCAATCTTTATGTGTAGTCGGCATAAAATGGCTACGGCACACACAAATGATGGAAATCATTTAACTGGTGGTAGGTCTCTCATATGTAAGAGACTGCCTGGGTAAGTACCACCGCAACGTCTATATCTCCCTCCAAAAAGTAGTGTAAATGCACTGTTGTGTTTCGGTTTGAAGGATATTGTAGCCAGTGTAACACACTGAGACTTAACATTTTATGTCGCAAGGTGAAGAGCGCAGTGCAATGTCAAGCATTGTTTTATAATTCAAAGTGTAGTTTGGTTTTACTACTGTTCACGAGCAGTTGTAACGCTTTCCATCAGGTGAACGGCATGCTCGTCTCGCCATTTACTATGAGAAATAGGCGTTGTGATGGTACCTACCCAGGTGGCTTCGCACATTGAGAGACCTACCACCATACAAATAAAATTTTAGAAATATCTATACAACTCATTGTTTAAGATATGTTTATATAATTTAAACGCACAATTATACTCGTAATTTACTAGTTTTTACATGTCCAGTGTAATATAATGTGAAGAGAGTTGAACATTTTATATTTTTTGGAAGACTGCGCATTCGGGCGTCAGAAGATCATCGTATCAGCCCATATACGCCCCACTGCAGTGCACGGGCCTACTCTACAATCGAGAGTACGATTGAGAGTAGTTAGGCTATATAGTCCACCACGCTGGCCTAGTGCGGGTTGGCGGACTTACATACCATAGATGTTCTTATAAACCGCTATGGTATGCATTGAATTGCATCAGGCGAAGATCATAGTTATATAATATTATCTTCTCTCGGTCTTGGTTTTCATGCTAGTCTCCAACAACACTGCGGTAAAATAGACTAGCTTTTCGGATAGCCAATTCTAATTGGAAACGGAATGATTAGTCCAACAATGAAATATAATTTAGACTAAATAAAACAATATTATAGTTTGAACACATTCGAATAAATGTATGTAATGAATGTAAATAGAAGTATTTAATTACAGTTCGAATAAAATTTACTGAAACACGAATCTATTTGTTTTGTATATTGGCCGTTGATACTTTACAAAAATACCTGTCTTTGACAACACGTGGTTGTTAACTGGAAATTTAATTATAAACTACTTGTACACTTTATTATAGCTTATTTATCTGGTATAATATGTTACACTCTATCTCTCTTCAGCCACAGGGATATATCAATGGACAGAGGCCTAATAACCTATAGGTGGAATCCTACGTGGAGCGGCTTTTGGAACATTTTTCATTAGCCTTAGCAGGCAAAAGAGCATGTAGCCATCCTGATAGTAAGCGGTCATCGCCACTCATGGACCTTCGCTGTGCCAGCAGCCGTTTTTTTTTTCAATTTATTTTTTATTGCTATGAATGGCGAAACGAGCATGCCATTCACCTGATGGTAAGCGATACGACTGCTCATGAACAGTAGCTAAACCAAACAGAACGTTGAGTTACAATGCAATGCGTGGCATTTCACCGCTCTTGCCATCCTGAGACATAAGGTGTTCAGTCTTAATATATTCAGTAGTTACTCTAGCTACAATATCTTTCAAATCGAAACACAACAGTGCATTTACACTGCTGTTTGACGGGATAAATAAACATTGCGGTGGTACCTACCCAGGCAGCCTCTCACATGTGACAGACCTGCCACCAGTCTAGCATAACCACGTCGCTGAGTATCGTAAAATATTATGATACATTACGTAACGTAAATTATTGTCTACATCAACTAAATTGGCTATTCACTTCGTAGGCGGGCGTTCTCAGGCAAGTGCAGATATAAAATTATATAAATTGTCACCTCTTCTTCATTCATATAACATTTCTCGCGATAGTAGCGAAAAAACTGTGGGTGTGTGGGCTATTTGTGGCATTCCTTCACAACACCCCGTTCTATGAGATAAAGGAGAGATTGGTTTTTAGTATATCTCCTATTTTATGGATGTCTGGAAGAGATCGCTCTTAGTGATAAGACCGCCAGTTGTTCACTATTTGTAAAATTTCTCTATTATTTTTGTTATTTTATGTTATATGGTGTTCAATAAAGTGTTGTGGATCTGTATATTAGGAAAAAGGCTTATATAAAAATGGGCATACGGTTCACCTACATTTACAAGTGTGCTAAAAACTGCATAGTATATTTCACTTTAAAGAATTTAGTATATCATATTTTAGAAAGAAAATTGTAAAGTCATTTTTGCTCCCACAAGAGCGGCAACGAATGAACGATGTACCTACTGACCTCTAACCTATTACATGTACTAGAAAACGCCTCTCCTTTTTTGTGCCAATTCGAAACTTTTAGGTTCTCGAGAGCCTCGAGAGCTAAATAGGACGTTTCTGTATCAGCCCATATACGTCCCACTGCAGAGCACGGGCCTACTCTACAATAGAGAGTACGATTGAGAGTGGTTAGGCCATATAGTCCACCACGCTGGTCTAGTGCGGGTTGGCGGACTTACATACCATAGAAATTGTTATAAATCGCTATGGTATGCAGGTTTCCTCACGATGTTTTCCTTCACCGTTTTTAGTGCGTGGTGATTGACTATCAATACACACATGACTCCGAAAAGTCAGAGGTGTGCCCTGGGATTTGAACCCGCGACCACCGTGAACAGTGGCAGCCGCATCCGGTCCGTTAACCAACAGGCCACCACGCACTTAAATAAATAGGACGTTTGCTCCAAGTTAAATGTATTTCAAATCTATCTCATTAGATTTATATATGACAGCCTCCGTGGCGCACTTGGTTAGACGCCGGCTGTGAAAGAATAGGCCGCGACTTCAATCTTGGCACCGAGTAAAAATGTTTGTGATGCCCACAAATATTTGTCTCGGGTCTGGGTGTTCGTTAGAGTGAAAAGTCTCTCATATTTTCTGATACCCAAAACAAAAGACTTAATTGGCGTTAATGTGGGGTCAGGATTATGTATTTGAATGTTGGGTGTATTTATTTATTTATTTATTGCCCCCCCCCCCCCCTCCCCACTAAGATGGTCAGTCTCTGGTCTCACTGCTACCGAAGCTCTAAAATAGCGGTTATTAAATAGACACACAACGCCAATGTTTACCTCTGATCTATAGGTATTAAAGTTACTGAGTAAACCTGATACATTATAGAAACATAGGTCGATAGCGCAATATCAATTTCTCGCAGAAAACCGACTTAAGGTAACAGCGTTGCTTATGTTTATCGTTCGAGAAATGAAGTTGTAGGACGCTCTATACTTTAGTTACAAAATTTACTTTCTAATATAATAAAGTTAATAATTCTGGATTAAGTAATCATTTGTTTACTTCAAACTCACGCCTTTTACCTAGAAGTGTTGGCATAGGTGCTACCAGGACACCCACATTTCGCCTTGTATGTTCCATCCAGATAGGTGGCAAGCCTATCGCCATATTGGGCACGAATTCCTGACTCCGGGACTGAAAATCCAATGTCACTTTACCCGACCCGCGGTTCGAACCCGAGACCTCAGCTTTGTAACCGTACTGTACAACTACGCCACCAAGGCATTCGAAAAGAAAGAAAAAAGCGACAAATAAGAAATATAGTTGCTCCAACAATTTCACAGTCACTTGTAACGAAGACTGAATGGTGCGTTGAAAATAACTATAATTTTTTTTAACACATAAATATTCACATTTTGTATTCACAAATGTACCAACATCACGAAACAGTGAGTCATAACAAAGTACTAAAATTTACATAGGGTTTGTGGTAATCTAGTGTTTATATTTATAAGTTTAGTATTCATAAATTGTGCCTACGTAATGAGGTCTGTGAAGTGATTCCAAATAGATGAGTCGATGTAGGTTTGCTGTAGGTTGTTAAACCAGTAATACCAATGGATTAGTTGGACTGAGATAGCGAGTACCAAAAGATAAATAGATTGATAAAAACGTTTCTTTTCGGAATAATAAACACAAAACAATCTTGAAAAATAACACCAGCACTGGAAATTAATACGAATACACAATTATGTAGGATATGCAGCTGCAATCAAACGCATCAATTACGTGGTGGCTTGTTGGCACCGGCCCAGACATACTGCCAAAATCCACTGCGGTCGCGGGTTCAAATCCCAAGGCACACTTTTAACTTTCCGGAGTCATGTGTGTATTGATAGTCAATTACCACGCACTGTAAGAGTGAGGGAAACATCGTGAGGAAACCTGCATACCATGGCGATTTGGAAGAATTTCCATGGTATATAAAGTCAATCGTATTCTCGATTGTAGAGGAGGCCCGTGCCCAGCAGTGGGACGTATATGGGCTGATACAGAATCAGGCTTCAGCTAAGCTAAGTGATGCTCCAAGGAGCAAAACGCTGGTAATTCTGCTTCTACTTGCTTTACAGCACTTAGTAATGGTGTTGATTTGGCAAACTTTTATGCTGCAATTTTTACAATGAGTTCAGATTTCTTATAACCAATGAAACACAATCATAAGCCATAGGAATCCACGCATATGTGTCGCGTTTCAAACTCAGTAAAGATATTCGTAACTATTTTATCGATAAACTTAGAAACCGGGGGGTTACTCTATGCTTCGAAATGACATTCGAATGATCGAAAATTGGACGTCCATGACGATACGAATGTACCTACTCTACAAAATATCCGAAACCTCTATCGTACGTCGTAACGATAGACTTGGTATAGACACATACATATAGACAGTGTCGTAGACAATAGTATTGATTTTTAGAAGCGGAATACTTCTAACTTATACAAGGACATTGAATGTTCGAACAGTCAAACTTGGTTTACAATAACCTCCCCTGAATTTGGATTACATTGAAATAACCACTAAGTACGTTATCACTATTTCGAGGCAGTATAAATAAAAAACTATTAGACTATCTATTCGGTTTGGACCAGCTTAATGGATTAAGTCCAAATCCCTCGCACAGTAAAAGCCTTGCATAATAAAAGTGGTAACTGTTATTCTATACGAAACAGCACAGTTTTATTCTATTACTACTTTTTGCCCGCTACTTCGTCTGCTTGATTATGTATATTATGTATTTGTATTGACAATTTATTTTACTAGTTGATAAATGCTCCCATAAACCTTATTTCTTCTCCCATAATGAGAAAAACCAAATACAACGAATTTGGTTTTTTTAAAGTAAATGGCGAGACGAACATGCCGTTCGCCTGATGGTAAGCAATACGGCCGCTCATAAACAGTAGTAAAACCAAACAACACCTTGAATAACAAAGCAATGCTTGGCATTCCACTGCGCTCGCCATCCTGAGCATAAGATGTTATGTCTCAATATATCCAGTAGTTACTCTGGGTACAATGCCCTTCAATTCAAAACACAACTTTTATCCCCTCTTAAAATATAAAATCCTTAAATTCCTCATTAAGAACCTCCCCCACCAATATCAAATTATTTAGCCTATTATATATTATATTATATGTGATACCAGATGCCGCGGGTTCGATCCCCGCACCGAGAGAAATATTTGTGTGGCCCACAAATATTTCTTCCGGGTCTGGGTGTTTGTGAGACCGAAAAGTCTCTCGTAGTTCCTGATACCCACGACACAAGACTCGATCTTAGTGTGGGGTCAGGACTATGTATGTGACTGTTGGGTGTTATTTATTTATTATATATTTCCATGGAGTGAAAAAATACTTTCTCGTTTATTTCCATGCCTTCTCCTCTAAAGCGTTCTTTCATCTTTAATATTCTCAAATAACACAGTTACTGTATTCTACAAACAAAATAATACGAGTACAAACAAATCCCCCGTGTATTTCAGTCCAAATAACACCAAAATTAATGTCGGTCTCATTTCACTCAAATGATTTGCGGTCTGTGGCTTTTCAAATGTTGTAATTAAAATGGTAACAACTAAATCACCGTCGAATCAAATAATTTATTTTGGCGTGGTACACGTACATTTTAACAGCAGAACTAATTTTGCCCAGCACCGCCTTTAATAAAGATCTTTCTGGGCTCTGAGATGTACACCGAAGATTTTTTTATTTATTTTATTAAGTAGGTACGGTGTAGTGTAGCACACGCCTAGTATTAAGTACATATATTACTTTGGTTATTCTTATATGTAATAGAATGTGTATGCCGCTATTTGAATAATAAATTAGTCTTGTAACCGCATCCGAGTGTTTCACTTGTCTCCACAACGGCAAACGAGCAAAAAGATCACCTGATGGTAAGTGATCAATACCGCCCATGAAGTTCCACAACGTTTGGACCATAAATGAGTTGCCGGCCCAACAGATTGGAAAGGGAGCAGGAAGGAAAAAGGATTGGAGGAGAAAAGGGGTGTAGGGAAAATCATCATTATTAAAGCACTGCATTAGGCTCATTATCCCATCTCTAGGTTCAAGTTTGTTAATGATCACTAATCGCTAGCTACAATGTCCTTGAAACCGGAGCACATTACACAGCAGTGTTTCCACAATGTTACTCGGCGGAAAATAGACAAAGCGGTGGTATCTGTCTACTTAATACAGCGCCTTTAAAGCACTGATTTCGGGTTCTAGAAAACGAGTGAATAAAAGGCTTTTAAGATAATCCCTCGTGACGAGCTGTAGAAAAAAATCTCTATGTCTTTCAGAAGGCTGAAATATAGGTTGTTGTTTATTATTAAAACAATATATAAACATTAAACACTACATATTGTTATTATTAATATAGCATGATCTTTTGTATTGTTTTTAAGTGTGAAGTAAGCACACGTTTTTTTTAAATTTTAAAAGGGAATTCTAAAAAGGAGTTCAGAAACTGAATTAAGTGAAGAAATTAATAAAAAAAAATATCTCAAAAAATTCGAAACAAACATAATTTTATAAAAATTTCACATCTCACGAACAAATGAAAAATAAATAAATATGTGAATAAACTTAAACGTATATAAATTAATTGTGTGCCGAAAACACATGTCTCATTTATGCTCGAGTTGTTTATTGTTTGGAAACTTGGTAAATTATTTCGTCACGCATGTGTAGGCTATGTTTATGAAACCTAAACTTAGTGTTTCGGTAATCATATTACTTTTATATATAGACATGAGATAAATTAAGTAATAAATAAAATACAATTCTTGGAACAGTAGAGCCTGTAAGCTATGATACTAATGAAGGTCAGGTCGAAAGTACACTCAATCGACGGGAATGTATGAAGAGGTTGTCAGGATCGAGCTAAGTGGCGATCTGTAGTCTCTGCCTACCCCTATGAGGTATAGGCGTGACGATTATGTATGTATTTATGAGTAGTGTAGTAGTAGGCTCACCTCTATCAAATCATGGGATGGAACATACAAAATGAAACGTAGGTGTCCTGGTAGCACCTCTGCCGACCACTTCTGGGAAAAAGGCGTGAGTTTATGTATGTATTTTCAAGGCTTTAAGACGTCTTAACTTGGTTCTCTAGAGATACTCAGGACTCATTTAATATGCCTTTAATAATACAGACTTGATATAGTATAAAACAAACTATTTAATGGACAGTTATTATTTTTTTCACCTGTCAAGTTATAACCACATCTCTATCTACAAAAACCCAGTGTCCGTGATTAAGTTTTACAAACGAGTAAAAGATTTTATCATCTCATACAGAGGCACATTTTGTGTTAATAGGACAAGGTTCTTTATTAGGCGGCGTAGAATGCCTTTATATCCTTAATCGTGTAAGTAGATAATAAGTCTGCTGTCTGAGGCTTTTTCACGTTTATCTCTCGTATTAACTCGGCAAAGCGACTGTTCTCGGGTTGATAAATTCTACTTGATAAAATGTATAAGGTTAGGAAGGATATCGTGATTCGATTTTTTATTGGAATAGCGAGACGAGAATTCGCCTGATGGTAGGTGATACGACAGCTAATGGACAGTAAAAAACCAACAGCACCATTAATTATAAAGCAATGCTTGGAATTGGATGTTAAGTCTCAATATTTACGATGTTATGTTTCAATAGGTGGCAGGCATTATTTATAGAGAATGTGAAGTTATATTCCTTGGATAAAGTAATTAAAAGAAAATATTGCTTAGTTCAGAGTAAAAACAAATTAAAACCGCAACTGTGTGTAGGATAAGGCATTGGCTTTGACATAAAATCTTTGTAAATTCTTTCGTAGAGCTGTGATTACACGTCAATCTTTTGCAGGGTTGATCTACGTTTGTGTATTATTATGCGAGTGGTCTACAATTATTTACTTTATTTTTACCGTTAATTGCTAAGCTTCATAAGTTAATTTATAAAATTCAAATATTGTTTTTGATAACACAATTGTAAAAAGACACCGATAGTATTACACAACCATATTTTATATCTACAGGGTGACAAAAAAACTCTCTCCGATAGAAAAAGATGTTTTCAGCCATCATAAATGTGTTGTATTAAAAAAAAACATTTAACATAATACGATAAGAAAATATGCTTATAAAATCAATAAAAGATTAAGGAAAGTAACATTACAATGCTAACAACCGACGACGTTTCTTTGTCAAAATGTGTGTTTTTGATGTCAGAATTTAAAATTTTGCTAGTTTTTATGGAAAAAATGATATGACAGTGTGTATTATAACTTACATTACTCATATTTTTTTTGTTTTTTTTTTGCTATTATACTAGAATAATTGAGATACCTAAATGCGCGTGTTGGATCCGACGGGTTTTTGTCATACTGTATTAATTCTATACATCTAAGCATGTTTTGCTATTTCAAATCAAATGCCTCTAATGATAACTGATATGCAAAGCATGATCTGACTCAAGATTTAGTCATTCAAAATTATTCTTCGCCAAATTCTCATCACGTACATTTTTATTGACTCCGTATCAGACCACTTCGCGGCTCGTTTTCAATATTTTAGCAAGCACCTCGTTGCCCGGAATTCCGTTCCATAATTTAACACAAAGAACCAAGAGAGCTGGTAAAATATCTGCCCAGATAGTAACCGCTGTAAATAAAGTTGAATTTTCTTTCTAACAATTTATTTTTAAATTCTCCCATAATTTTATTTTTCTTGGCCATTAAAAGTGCTATTTTAAACATGGGAGGCCTTTGAAGCATTTCTACACGTAATTTTCTTTATTGTATGTATACGGCAAACGGGCAAACAATCACCTAATGATACGTGATCACCACTGCCCACTAACATCCCTAACACTTAGATCATGGGTCTGTCTCCGGTCGTTTAATCGGTAGGGGAGCGGGAAGGAAAAAAGATGAGAAGAGATTGCACATCCGACAATCTCACTCATCGAACGAAACGCGGCAACTAAACTAATATTTTATTTTTGGAAACTGTACTGTACTGTATCAGCCCATATACGTCCCACTGCAGGGCACGGGCCTACTCTACAATCGACAGTACGATTGAGAGTGGTTAGGCCATATAGTCCACCACGCTGGACTAGTGCGGGTTGGCGGACTAACATACCATAGAAATTATTATAAATCGCTATGGTATGCAGGTTTCCTCACGATGTTTTCCTTCACCGTTTTTATTTTTGGAAAATGAAAATGATAAATGAAAACAATTTATTGAATACATTAAAATGTTCAACATCATTTAGATTCAGTCATTTTTTTATCTACCCGGTTCGGAAAGCGATTTTCACTAGAGAAGAACGTGCAAGAAACTCTATTATTGCTCTTTTCAAAACTATTTTACAATGTAGTGATTATTACAAGATTTACAAGTTGGTTTAAGCTCTGACTTAAATCAGTTTATTAATAATTTGTCGTAAATTTACAAGAAATATTTTTCATATGTTTACGTTATAATTAATATGGCTGAATGAAACGAAATCGCCCAGAACGAAGGATCAGTATACTCTTTTCGCCAATGCAGTGAATAATTGCAAAACCTTTAGTAATCCATCAATCAGTCACAATGCGAGCAAATCGGACAGACCAGTCTACGCAAGCAGCACACGTTCACGAGTATGACGCATGTGCCAGCCATCGGACCCCTCAACCATGTTACAGGGAAGTGACCGACCCGGCACACGACGCCACCGCAAGCGCAGAATTTTTAGAGAATCAATCACTTACAAAGGAAAACAAATTGAGTTACTTAATATAAATGATGTTATACAAAGCACACCAAGAACTCCGCTCCGAGATACAAACGTATAATTTTTGCTTGATAGTAGCTCCGAATGTTTAAATAGTTAAGGGTTTAAAAGATTTGATGATCCCGTGGAGTCTGGTCTTATGAGTAGCTAGATTATTCTTATTTCTAGTATTTTTGTTGTATCGCTAACCTTTCGAAAACTTTCTTTATTTTTATATTCTAACGATATATCCGCACTGCATTGAAGCCACTTTGTCCCAGAAATATATTATTAAGCCAATGGGGAAAGTCAATAAGTTCCGAGGACATAATTACGAAGGCGTGTGTAACTTGTGCGTGTTATATTGGCAAGTTGTTCTCAAGCCCAAAACGTAGCTTAATGAAACAAGCGTGATATTTGCTGAAACTTACTTGTGCGTCGTTTGGTACAACTGTCGGGAAAAGTATTGACTGCTACTGATCTGTCCCATAAGCGACCAGTTTTGTATCGTTGTTTTGGTTCTTTGTGGTTAGTGGTATACGCTTGCGATCTTGACTTTTGACAGCCTCCGTTTAACGCAATTAGTTATACGAGGATGTGAAACGAGAGGACACAGGTTCGATCCCCGCACAGAGACAAATGTTAGTGAGGCCCACAAATAATTGTCTCGGGTCTGGTTGTTTGTGAGACCGCAAAGTCTCTCGTAGTTTCTGATACTTACGATGCAATACTTGATCTTAATGTGGAGTCCGGACTATCTATGTGACCGTTGGGTGTATTTACTTCTTTATCTATTATTTTGTTGATTCTTCTTTTTTTCTCTACACAATTAATTTAACATTACAAAATTGTATTTAATTTTTCGGAATGTTATATAATAATATCCATTATCTCATCATTAATGATTTTCACTTTCTAAAAATCTGAAAACCAGATAAACAGTATCTTTTTAATTAAAAATACCTGAGCATAAAACTTATCATTAGTATAAAATTACAGGTTTTATTTATTTGCGTAAAATAAGCAACGAATGTCCAAAACTTTCGCATCAACTAATTAAACTCAAAACAGAAACGATGTCTGTTTAAGATGCTTGATTATTTATTGCGCCAATTAGCTTTTCACTAAGATTATCATAATTTTCAAAAAGCCAAAGACAAATTTCGTTTAACCCGATTAAGAGGCGGCCTTCGCAAAGTTTGGCTGGGTTATACGGCTGGCGCGAACATTTAGACTGAATTGTGAGGGTTGGGACCTAATTACGCGAAGCACTGAGGTTGTTTACGAATATGCTGGCACAGCAACTTGTTATGATTACGGGACTGCTGGTACATAAAAATGGGTAGGTTATATAAGTAAAGTGTGGAGGCGACAGCTAGGTTCGAGAATTAGATTACGCCCATCCGAAAGTAAACTGCAAATGGATCTGCACTAACAATGGTTTTTTTCATAATGTCACACGTGGCTTGTAATTTATAGGATGTTGTTTGGATATATAGTGCGAACATTAAGACATCATAATGTAAAACAATACTACGCAGTTGGCAGGGACGAAAACAAAGCTCATAATCCATGAAGGTAAAGATGTGCAAGAGGTTTCAGTCTGTGCCTTTAGGAGTCAATACAACTCTGGTGATAGATCGCTCATATGTGAGAGGCCACCTGGATAGGTACCACCGCAATGCGTATTTCTCTCGCCAAACAGCAGTGTGCATGCACTGTTGTGTTTCGGTATGAAGGACATTGCAGACAGAGTAACTACTAGACATATTGAGACTTAACATCTTATGTCTCAGGATGGCGCGCAGTGGAATATCAAGGATTGCTTTGTAATTCAAGGTGTGTTCTTGAGTGGTCGTTTTGCTTAGCATCAGGAGAACAGTATGTTTCTCTCGTCGTTCATTGCAATGATAATATATTTTCAAACATCAATTGCTAATGATGCAACTAACTTGGCAAACTGTAGCTTTACCAATGGATGGCGAGACAAGTGACAACCTTCACAAGACAACCTCCGCAAGTGGAGTAACCAAATCATAAGCTGATGACAGCTTAATTAGTAAGAGGAATTCTACAGCCTACACTATGGCGCCTATCCACCTAATATGGAGAATATGACAACATCCCATGAAGTATAGAAATATGATACTTTTTATTTGTGGTTCTTACTTTTTATCATAGTATCAGTATAATACTAAGGCTCAGTATCGATTGTGGATCGCATAAGAGTTAATATGCAATGAAAATGAACATATTTTATTGAACCCATTAAAACTCTTATTTTCTCTACCACTCGGTTCACCAGGCTGTTTTTATAGAGAAGAATGGGCAAGAAACTCTAGTGTTGCTCTTTTCAAAAAAGTTTACAATACAGTGATTATAAAGGATATGCGGCTTGGAATCCAAAGCAATTCATAAATGGATTCTCATGGTTAATAATATGTGAGAGAATAATATTTTAATATAAACAATTTTAATAATGTTCACTCAGGTAACAAACTATTCAGAAATAAAATAAAGTTTGATCAAAAGAGTTTTGAAGTGAAATTGCTTTCTTAGAAATCTGAACTTATTTGAATAATTTTTATGTTTCAAAGAAACAAACAGTGGCTTAGTATGAATTCACAAGAATCTTGCGAACGACGCTAAAGAAATGAAGTGTTCTATTCTCTTTTTATAATTGAAACGAAACTTAACCATTACTGTTATTCACGAAGCTTCTGGAAATATGAAATTATTATAAATAAATAAATAACACCCAACAGTCACATACATAGTCCTGACCCCACATTAAGATCGAGTCTTGTGTCGTGGGTATCAGGAACTACGAGAGACTTTTCGGTCTCACAAACACCCAGACCCGGAATTATGTATTATGTTTCTAAAAATAATAGTTTCTCAACAATAATGCAATTATCTACATAAACAAATTGCTCACTCTTTTTGCAACGCTGGAATACTCTTAGAAATTGCTTACGAATAGAAGGTGAGTCACGTTCTACTTTAAAAAGATAGATAAACGTTGCAGTTTGTTATAAATGCTTTACGCAACAGAAGCGACGACACTATCTCACAGTAAATCTGAACTAACAGCAGTGCTGTTGAGTCTATTTTTTTCGATTTAATTGTGAGACATCCAATAATGTCCCTGCTTTTCTTTCTTATCCTCCCAAAGACTAATAATGACACTGCAATTTTTAGATCTTACGCTTATTATTTCCCATCTTGACATTTGCTCATGTCCGATTATAAAAAAATAATTTGTCATTATTTAGCTAATCATTTCACTTCACTAGTCAGCATTAAATTGATTAAAATATGTTGTATCACTATATCTATATCTAATATTGTGATAGATTCACTACACAGTAGTTTGATTTCACCCTGATTCGTTCCAACAAAATCCTTCCCATTAATCTGCCACACCTTCATTTAACCCAGCCTTTCCACGATAAGATCCCTTCCCTATTATTTTTCCCTGCGCAATTTCACGTACAATAAATTATAAGCTTTCTTAGGGACTTAATTTTGTAACACTTACAAAGGAATTCAAATTTTCATTAGCAAACTTAGGGACCTCAAACTCTTTCTGTAAAAGCCAATTGGCTATTTAGTTTCCCGGGTCTAATGTTTTTAAGTTCAGCGCAAACTCGGCTCTTATTAAGTTTGCTGCTTCTTTGCTTAATATAAACACAGTTAGGTGTCGCTTTAATGTAACGCTGTTGGTGAGTTTTACAAGTTTTAGCTATTAGTTGGGTGTTACGGTAAACACGCAATTTAGTGATATTGGTTTCATGTTTGGTCTGAGATTAATCTTCCTTGATTGGTTTGTAAACTTTAGATGCGTATCGACTTCGATTAGTTGGGTTCTGTCGTCTCCTTTTATAGTCTATCCATCTAGATTGGAAAGGCATGACTCATGTTCACGAAGTTTATATTATGAATTTATTATTATACATTTTTTCTAACCAATTACTTTAATTTGTAGAGTAGGCAGGGTACTTTATTTATGTAAATATGTGCAGATAATGCAAAAACATATATTATTAATAAAATGCTCCCATGGTAAATAATTTTTAAGTAATTGATGCTAGTAATTCGCGGAAAATGTGCATTCAAATATACAGCTATTTTGTCAGAGATGAAAATAAACCTAAAACTTATAACAAATCAGCAAAACTTTCATATCGAAATACTAACATCGTACAATTTGATTATAATTATTAGAGGCCGGTAAATATGTAAAAAGCTCAAAAAATAAGTATAAATATAGACGAAAATGCGTAAAATATGCATAAAAACGTGTATGGCGGTATACGTGTGTGGTAAACGTGTGTGTGTGACATAATATGGTAAAATATGAAAATGTTAAGTTTTTGCAAGGTATAAGACAAAAAGGGACCTACATATTTTTTTATTAAATTTTTAAATTAGTAAATTGTGTATTCATTCAATATTTTAAAATGTTGTTAAGCATCAATTAGGTAGTGTGTTTTACGAAACTTTTGGTTTAAGAATTTGAAAAATGTTTATTTTTTTATGTATTTACTTATACGGAAAAAATGTGACAGCTACTTTGACACTTGTCAATAGCGTGAATAATAAAAATATAGTAAATATAGCGACAATATATCACTAGATTTTAGGAAAAATATACACGATCTCTGAATATAGGAATATGCAACGGCACATAATCCGGTCTCTAATATAATTACACTGTTAATTAAATAAACTTCATTCCAGTGTATCACAGTCTGTTCCACTCACATACCACTAATACCGATATTAAATTTATAAACAAACTAGCAGTCGGGCCCGGCTCCGCCCGGGTGCATACACGTTTTAAAATGGCGGTCAAAATGTTTAATTCTGACTATCAGTTTAGAATATCGGACCACGAAAAAGGAACAAAATTTCTTCGTATTTGCTAGAAATATCACTACTGCTTTCCTCCTATAGGCCATAGCGTGATGATATATAGCCTATAGCCTTCCTCGATAAATGGACTACCCAACACTGAAAGAATCATTCAAATTGGACCAGTAGTTCCAGAGATTAGCGCGTTCAAACAAACAAACTCTGCAGCTTTATAATATTAGTATAGATAATTATCCTCGTTAGCGAAGATGATTTAGTTTGCCATTGAATGGAATTTAATAATTACAGTATCTCGTATTCTCTAAAGTTCACTATACAGTTCGTAATTTGGCAACGAAATTGATTGATGACATAACTTGTTACCGCAAATGAGTTTGATCTTTAAGTTTGATGTTAAATTCGGTTTACATAGAGACATATATGAGTACTACTTTATTTTATAGATTAGAGTTGGAAAATGACATTGATTAAGATAATTTATTGATCCATTTTTATACCCGTTCTTACAATTTAAAACTATTTATAATATATCTAATATCTATTACGTTGTAGCGAAATTTGAAACAACAAATAAAATGAAAAAAAAAAAGATATAAGTAACGCATTGCTTGAGATATCGTTTTACAATATAAACTTCAAGCATGTATAATCGAGTAGTATAGTATTAACAAGTCCATTATGATAAGATGTGAACAGAGAAAACCAGTTCCTAATATTTTGACAGCAGCATGACAACAACACATTCGGACGTTAAAAGATCGTAGACGATCTATACCATAAAAAGACGGTCTTATCGCATAGTAACATCTTATAGGCAACCATGGAATAATATAAGAAAGTGAGGGAGAAAGACCGGTGCAAATTATAATAGGACAGACTTTGGCAGAACAGTGAATACCGATTCCAAGTTCTGGGCGACTTCACTTAACTCAGCCGTACAAAATCAACATAATTATTAATCAATTATCTATATATTAATACGTGATGATATGATAAAACATTACAGACACTACCATACATTTCACACACACATACATATTTCATTTCATATAATTGGTTCAAAAAAGTAATGGGCAAATAACAGTCTTGGTCAAATCTGTGGTTATAGTAGTTTAGTTTTCGACAGTAGAACCTTAATAATGTTTGAATATTATATTTTAATAATGTATATTAAGTGGTCGAATTTCGACCATTGGGCGACCACTAGTTATTATTAATTACTGAATAAACTGCTATGAATTGAACTGATCTACGACTCCTACATAAACACTGTATTGTAAACTTGTTTTGAAAAGAGCAACGCTGGAGTTTCTTGCCCATTCTTTTCCGGCGCAAGCCTTGTGAACCGGGTGTTATTGACAAAAGAACAAAGTAAGTGAATCTAAATAATGTATGATATTTTATGGGTTCAATAAGTATTTTCATTTCATATCAATAACAAAAATAAGAGCAATAAGTAAAATACGGGAAGTAGCAAAGCTGTTCCTATACCTTTCCTGTATGATCGGAGTTGCGTTCAAGGCCTTACATTGTGAACGACGGAACGGGGAGTCGAAAATGATGGATATGTTTTGTTAGGTCCCCAAAAATTCAATAACCGATACAAACATAAAAGTAGGACTGTTAACTTTTCCTTTTTGTGAATAGTTATACTACAAAGATCGATTCGGCCATTCAGTTTTCCATATACGATATAAACATAGTCAAGATGTTGCCAACACGATTTAGTATTATTCATACGTGTTTCGATTTGAATTGCATATTTTTTTAAACAAATAATACATCGAGCATAAGAATCTTAAGAATAAAATCTTAATGAAATAGTTTTTTTGTATTTATTTAATAAATAATTCTGCTTCTTACCAACTATTCGTCCTAAAAGACACACAGACCTTAACAGTTTGGGTCAACAACACATCTTAAACCTACAAAAGGTCCCAGAAATCTTTTAGTTATTTGATGAATTTTCGTAGGTAGAATACCTGGCCCATCTGAAGAACATACATCCTAAGCAAATTAAGATTTAAGATTTAGAAAGCGTTCTTGAAAAGGAAAGTGAAGAGGAAGCCTCGGCCATTTTGTGCGCGAATTAAGATACTTTCGACTAAATTTTTTTTTACTGTAATAAAAGGCGTGTCTAGTATGCCATTCGCCTTATGGTAAACGATACAACCGCTCATGGACAGTATCAAAACCAAACACCACCATGAATTGCAAAAAAATGCTTGGTATTCCACTGTGCTCGCCATCCTTAGACATAAGATGCAATATACGAATTTGTACATACTTCGCGGATCTAAATGCTCACATAAGATAAATATAACAACCAAAATAACGATAATCCAGCTGAAAGATAAAAAACGTCAAGCCAACTCACCGAATCCCGTTCCCGAAGCTGGATATTCAGCGCCGACGACGATCACCAATGATACTACATCAAGAAATACCAAACACTCTACATCAATGAACCAAAAACACCAATCATTGCACCAAATAGTCCACAATACACGAATGACACGCAAATCTTAACACTAATGACACTAATTCAAGAAACGCCAAACACTTTACACCAATAACTAACACTAATTACACTTACACCAAAAACACCGATCACTGCACTAAATAGTCCATGACACACGAATAAATTACGCGAATATCTAGTGCGGCGGCGGAACACACGCCATGCGTCGTAAAGCGGACACGAGACTCGATACAAAATGACGGAACCAGCGAGACGCAAGCTACGACAAACTACCCACCACTGCATTTTATTTACGATAAAATAAAAAATGAATAATCAAACTACGAAAAATATCGTATTATGGTCTCAATTTAGGATACTGTTGCATATTATTATCCTCATCGTTAATCCATCCAAAGGTTGGCTGTAACAAATCGCCTAAAGAGATAAGACCGTCATCTGTACCTTTTTGTTTTGTGTAGTTTCTTTTAAGTTTGTTTTCCTGTTTTGTGTGCAGTTAAAAATAAATAAATTCATATATTTTTTTAAATAATTTCAAACCTTTTTTTATAATATCCAGGACAAATGAGCATAAAGGTGATGGTAAGTCATCACCTCCGCCCATGAACATAGGCAACACTATAGGTTATGGAGATGCGTTGCCGGTCTTTAAGGGCATACACGTATTTAATAAAGTCAAAACAGCTAATATATCGGCTGCAATTTTAAGTATAAATAAAATAAATACACTCAACAGTCATATAACATTCCTTATTCTACACTAAAATACCAAGTCTTGTGTCGTGATTATGTGAAATTAGGACAGACTTTTTAGTCTCTCAATATCCAGATGCCAAACAATATATTAATGAAACCCACAAACATTCTTCTCGAGCCGGGGATCGAACCCACTGCCACAGAGGTTGTCTAAGTATCTTGTGGAATGTGATTACTCAATAATAATATTTTCGAGCGGCCCTGAATTCCACCTACACGTAGGGTCGAAGCAATATATTTCTCATGCAAATAGACTTATATTTTTTCGGTCCTGACTACTGTTAACTCTCTCGAGAGTAGATTTAGGCCTTAATATATAAAATATAGGTCTGGGTTGATGGACTCTACGTGTTTTTGAAATTATTGTACAGAATAGTCTAGTATATTGTTTAGTCTTCGGTTCTATGTTCTACTACAATCATATTATACAACATTGATACAACCGAGCGACTTTTCTTTAAACTGCATATACTAGGCACCATTTTCAAGCTCTGTACTGAAAATCAATGAAATAGGAACAATAGTTTAGTCATAAATGATTTTTTAAGTTTTTGCTCTCTTTGAACACGCTGTTGCTTTTCGAACAGCTGATTACGTCCAACGCATAGGTCATTCACCTTAAAGCGACAAATCTTACTAAAATCAATGCGCTGTTGCCGCTCTGACACAAGTCGCATAAATAAGTACAACTAAATTACTTTAAAAGTTGGCGATGCAAATAAGAAAGCAATAAATACACACACACACACTAACACTTTCATTACGAGAGCGACATAGCAAAACATCCTGTGCGTAAAAGAAATAGAAATAGGTCAGTATGTGTGTGTGTGACACGTACGCAATTGACCTCTAAAAAATAGTTTTTAGTCTGCCGCCGGTATCCTTTCAGAACGCATGTAACACGGAAGCTCCTGCGCCGCCGCGCTGCGCAGCGCCGCTTTGATCTTGCCGATCTCACGCCGGTAATTTTAATTTTGTCTTGTTATTGACACCACTCGTAAATAAGTTTAAGACATTTTTTTTTTATTGTGACAGGACATGTAACTTCGGATAATTATTATTTAGTGTTAGTGTTTCTGTGTTATTGACTGTTATCCAACAATGAATTGGTCGATTAGGACCTGTACGGTGGCCACCGCGATCTCCGGACCTAATCCCTTGGATTTCTTTTTGCGAGGCTTATTAAAGAACTAGAAGTAGGGTTATTAAGCATTTGAAAAACTTAATAACAATTTAAACAATAATAATATTGTCCGTCGCTATAACTTTTACTTCATGTAAATGGAGGACATATCGAAAATTTAAAAATCTAGTGTACCTAAGTAAAGTATGTTGTGCGCGTACTTCAAAAGTACCTAACTACGCGCGGCGCACACAGCCACCCTGTGCCGGCGGCGTGGCCTTGGCGGAGCGCGACAATAACACATGCCGCGCGCGACGTTGCCAATTTGTTTTGTTATAATTCGGATCTACAGGTCAGTGAAATATACTTACACAGGGTGGTTACGTTTTACTCTTATTTGTAAGCTATTTAGTTTGTTTGAAACAAACAAAATCTCATTTTTGGTATTATAAAGTTTTTTGCCGTGTCGAATAAATACTAAGAACGTATGGTATACGTAGTGTAATTTTATGCCCATAGGTCACATCAACTTTGTATAAATTGAACTAAAATAAAATTTACAATTCTGACAACATTGCGTACATGCACATCGAATTGATAACCTCTTTTGTTTCAAACCAATTAAAAAGCCATAGCATTTCAGCCAAAGGAAGTCCAATGCTGAACATAGGCCTTCCCCAAAGTAGACGGACGACCTGGTTAAGATTGTTGAAAGTCGCTGGATGCAGGCCGCTTCCAACAGGTCAATGTGGAAATCCCTGGGAAAAAAATATATTTGCTACGTATAGAATATACATCTGGCTAAGATTGCAGGAAGTCGCTGGATGCAGGCCGCTTCCAACAGGTCATTGTGGAGATTCTTGGGGGAGGCCTATGTTCAGCAGTGGACTTCCTGTGGCTGATATGATGATGATGATGATGATGAGAATATACATATAAGAGTTTTATATTGTTAGCTTGAAATTAATAGTATTTGAATGCACAAACAGCATATAATTGTTTATGGAACTAAAGCCAACAGTAAGTTCTAGAAGCTCTGGAAACCCAATGACTTATCGAAGACTAATATTATCAACATTGCAAACCGCCTCAAACGATACGCAAGAAGTTACAAACGTTGCAGATACAACGATCAAGTAACTTGACGCTATGTCTTGCTATCTTGTAAGAAGTTTATCTGCGTCTTGTTAGCATGCTTGTAAGAGACACCGACCAAGTGGCCATCACCTATAAATAATGGCATACATATATACATACATAAAGTCACGCCTTTTTCCTAGAAACGGGTAGGCAGAAGAGCTACCAGGACACTCACGTTTCACTTTGTGTGTTCTATCCCACAATGATTGGGGGCGAACCTATCTCATATTGGATACAAAGTCCTGATTGATAAAATTAATGAATAAGAAAATCCAATATCATTGTGCACAGCCTGTGATTTGAACACGAAACCTCAGCGTCCCAATCGTATCGTAGTACAACTGCGTTACCGAAGCAGTCGAGGCAAATATTAGGGTAGAATATTTAGATTTCAGGCCACATACACATCGTGGGACGGAACATAGAAGGCCAAATGTGGGTGTCCTGGAACGTCTACCCTTGGAAAAAAGGCTTGGGTATATGTATGTGTGTAGAATATTTATAACATTACCAATATCATCGACAGCCTCTGTGGCGCAGTTAGTCAGACGCTGGCTGTGAAACAAGAGGCCGCGGGTTCGATTCCCACACCGACAGAACTGATTGTGTGATCCACAGGTATTTGTTTCGGGTGTGGGTGTTTGTGAGACCGAAAAGTCTGTCGTAGTTACTGATGCGACACAAGTCTCGATCTCAGTGTGCTGTCAGGACTGTGTAAATGACTGTTGGGTGTGTTTATTTATTACCAGCCACTGAAGAATAGTTAAATGTTATGGCGCAGTTAGTTACGAAGTCGAGTGTGAAAGAAGAGGCCGCAGGCCCCCGGTCAGAGACAATTGTTTGTGAAATCCACAAAGATCTGTTTCGAGTGTTGCGACACTACAAAGTTCCTGATAGTTTCTTATAACTAAAACAGAAGACTTATCTTAGTTTGTCATCAAGAATGTATTTGCGTCTGTTGTTTCCATTTTATTTTTAATGTTTGTAGTTTTTTGGCAAACAAACAGTACAACAATCATACATATGACAATAAATATTTTATAGCTAAATTATAGACTAGTAAAATTTTCACGACAAGTTGAGGCTATTTCACATCTTGCCATTCATCATTATTATAAAATTATCAATACTAAACGGATCTAAAAGCATTGTCAACATTTTTTAATAGATTGTTCTGAGGAAATAGATTGATGATAAGGTTTATATGGTTCTCAGCAATCATACTTAAATGAAATTAATTTGTATAAAATATTAACCGAAGACATCCTTTAAATTAAATTGCTTAAATTTTACTAAAATGAAATTGATCTGAATAAAGTTGTACCCTATTTCTTCACTTCAATCAGTTTGCCGTAAGATTTATCCCAGGCAAATTGGAAAAAACAAGAAGATCTCGCAATCAACAAAATATAGTCAAGTCGTAAATAATTGAATTATCTTACTCAATAACGAGCCTAAAATATATGGCATATTGGAAAAATAAACGTAATTGAAAACGCGTAATTCGATTTCTCAGAAAATCCATTTCTTATTTACATAAGAAATATTATAGAAATGATGTTTTCAATTTCGGCAATGTATGAAGTTTATGTAACTCGATTAAAATGAAAAACAAAGTCTGGATTTACTCAAATATTAGTCTTGTGGCATATTAGTACACAACATACAGGATGAGTTATTCAAACGGGCGTAGATGGCGATATCTGAAAGTATGAGGAATAGAAAAAATACTAAAAGGAGTGATGAGCCCGATTTTGACGAAAACTAAAACAGTATATTCGGATTTCTGAAAAATCAATCCTGACGAGGAATCGAAAACGATGGTTATAAAAAAACATTCAATAATGTAGGTAATAAAACTTAAATACCGGGAAGACTAATATTATAAATACATTTATTACATACTACATATTAGTATTGCTCGCGAAATCAGCCGCGTTGAAAAAATCTGGCATAAAATAAAATAAATAAATAACACCCAACAGTCACATACATAGTCCCAACCCCACACTAAGATCGAGTCTTGTGTCGTGGGCATCAATCAGGAACTACGAGAGACTTTTCGGTCTCACAAACACCCGGACCCGGAAGAAATATTTGTGGTCCGCACAAACATTTCTCTCGGTG
Organism: Hyles lineata; assembly: GCA_030180105.1. Taxonomy (NCBI): domain Eukaryota; kingdom Metazoa; phylum Arthropoda; class Insecta; order Lepidoptera; family Sphingidae; genus Hyles; species Hyles lineata. The sequence continues at coordinate 3,563,900 of JARJEE010000023.1, forward strand.
CGGGGATCGAACCCGCGGCCTCTCGTTTCATAGGCGGCGTCTAACCAACTGCGCCACGGAGGCTGTCTATAATAAAAAGTACCCTATCGTCGTCATCAATAAATTGATCTAACAATTACTTAAATATATTTAAATTATTCAATTAGGACCAGTATTTTTACTGAAATTAGACAAGATCATAAAGGCTAATATCCTTAAAATGAACTCTTCATAATGTGAGGTTTTGTTACTACTACGGTTCGTTAGCTATACTAGACTTTAACGTGGGCACCTGTAGTCCAGTGCCATATAAACAGGTATAGAGATTAGAGAGTAAATAAAGCAAAACATTCGTACTTTTAACTAGTACTTTTTATTTTGGGTCTAGCAGGCGCCAGGCAGCCACTGTGGGATCGGAGAGCTAATGTACTTCTGGGCTATACCGTGCGGAGATCATTTGTATACAACCTACTTTTGCCTTCGTTAAGATCTCGCTATAACATGACGTAATAGTTAGAATTTATTTGTTTTAAATTTATTTCAAAAAGTATTCGTTGCATATAAAATGTAATATTACTAATTACAGTATGAGCAATGAGTCATAAAATAACCACAAATATCCTGAAAAAAGCTCCCGATCCGTTTACTACGCGACGTTTTGGTGCAACATGACTGATATTAGAATGGTACGTGCATTGCCTGTCAATCTTATTACAACTATTTCATTTATGTAAATGGAAAAATAGCTTGTTTATAAAAGTTATGTAAATTCTATTGGCTTGGATATATGGAAATAAAAATAAAAGTTTAAAAAAATATCTTCTTCTCGCATTGCTTTATATGTGTTTTTTATAATTTGTATAACAACCGTTTATACTCGCAATCTAAAACTTAAAAGTATTAACATTTCGAATGTAATAAAATGTTAAGAGAGAAAAACTATTCTTATTTTTTTGACAACAATGGATTCGGACGCAATAAAAACGTAAACGATCTTTACCGAAACTCGTAAAACACACCTCACATTGACATGGGGTTGGCACATTATGATTTCTCATCCATGCTGTAGATATAATATTCGACCTATAATTTATTTGTAGTCCATCGCGTAGTTGCGTATATCAAAAGTAATATTATAATAATAAAAACATCCAACAGTCACATATACTCGTATTGTCCTGACCCCACACTAAGATCGAGTCTTGTGTCGTGGGTATCAGGAACTACAAGAGACTTTTTGGTTTGGGGTCGGAAAGTGCTCGAATGGAGGCCGCGTAGCGGAAAACGCAGCGTAGGACGTCCACCCACAAGATGGTCCGACGACCTGGTCGCGGGACGTCGCTGGATGCAGGCTGTCTCCAACAGGTCTCTGTGGAAATCATTGGGGGAGGCCTATGTTCAGCAGTGGACTTCCTTTGGCTGATGGATGGATGGATGGATTGAAAAGGCTCTGAAACCGGAACGATTTGAAAACTCCTTTCACAATTAGAAATCTACATTTTCCCTGATGAATGTAGGTTATGGAATATTTTTAAAAAAGTGTATCTGCATCCGGGCGGAGCCGGGCCGGGCCGCTAGTAGTTTGTAAATTGCGACGTTATGAGTCTTCCCAAGTATGGTATTTATATTCATAGTCATCTGCTTCATGCTATAGAGTCGTAAATATGTGCGGAAATGAGCTTTTAAACTGTGTAAGTCACGAGTGCCATATCTGTCCACCCACTCTTAGATACATGCGTGAAATATGAGCTTATTTACCCAAAAATAAATAGTCAGTAAGGGTCAATCTAAGGTCAACAATCGGGGTCTAATAAACATCAGAGCGAAATGAGGCTGAAACTGGAATCTCTGATATAACACAATATTGCAGACGAAACAAAGGGAGGATAAAATCTTTTTTGGACCTTGAGAATATTTCTCGACGAAACTTGGGTAGTTCCATAAATATTTTGTTGGATGAAAATACGTTTAAGATTAAATTTTACTTAGCTGTCATCGCTTTCTAGTTGTATGATTGTTAAAAAAAGTAATATTTCGCTCTGGTTTTCATTATAACTTGACTTTGCATTAGAATTTATGATGTAGTGGCGACCCGGGGAGGTTCAGTAAAACAGATATTTTATATTTTAAAACTTTTTTCTTTTTGAATTTTGGCATTGTTGTAACGCTGTCACTTTGTCATTTCGTAATATTCTTTATTCATTTTTAGAGTTCTAATATTGTTTAATGCCTAACGCATTAGCTTATCTGTGGTAACAAAACTAACCAGGCTAGATAGCGTATCTATTCAATGTTAAAATAATTATGAAAATAAATGTAATAGTTCTCGAGATATGACCGCTCATATGAATATAATATGAGCAAAGAGGCTGACTACAAAATTTTGATATTTAAGCTATTTTAAAATATTTAAACATGGTAGAGCCACGCTGTTGTCAGTCAAGACTGAGCATGAATGGGCAGACTCGTTCGAGGTGGTACCACTGTCTCACAGAAGATCGACGTGAAGCAACAGCTTTGGTCCCGCGTTTCTTTCGTTCAGTGAGATTGCGGATTCCCCCATTCCCCCTCACCATCCTTCTTTCTTCCGGTCCCCTCCTTGTTTAATGGACCTGCAACACATCCATGATCCAAGCGTTATGGATGATCATGGGCGGCAGTGATCACATCATCAGATGACCATCACCATCTGTTTGCTCGTTTGCCGAACCAAGGCAATAAAAACTATCTGCGAGTAATTTATCAGCACACCATGTTAAGCTACAGTTTAGGAACTTGATATATTTTTATAGTAAGGTTATAAGCGTACTCTTAAATAAAATTAATGCACCCCACAAAACTATTTCTGATGTGATTTTTTTCAAAAATCCCTTACTGTTGCTAGAAGAAAGAAGAAAGGAAATCGATTTATTTGTCACAGAAACAAAAAAAAAACATGCAAATTAAATTATAATTAACTACGGTCGTGGCTTACTCCGTTGTGGACTGTAGTAGACAGATACAATCTAAAAATTCTAGCCAATTATGACAGTAATGAAAATCAATTAATTAACAATTTTTCTCTTCTCAGATTCCGGCCTCCATCATTTGAAGGTGAAATGACGTCTGAAGACACCATCATTGACGCTGATACAGGGTCCACCGTCATATTCGACTGCAAAGTAACCGCCTTGAGAGATAAAACGGTTTGTGGCTCTTAAACTTTATTACGACGTAAATGCTTACTCAGATTTGCAATTTTACTACTTAACTGCTTATCAATTGCTCGTAAAGGTGTGCTTTCAGCAATCTTTTATTATAATCAGTTTGAAATTTCTTGTTCGGAAAATATTGTTTGTTATTGTATCCAAAAGATTATCATATTAAATTATGAACACAATATACAGGATCTCATATCAGGATGAACACAATATACTGAATCCAGACTGCGACCGAAAACGAAGTCAGGTAGTAGTTTTAGTCACAACAATTACAATTTGAAGAAAATGCGACTAATTTTTCCTATTTTTTAGGTTTCACCGTTTTTCGGTGGTAAATAGAAAGTTTTGCTAAAAGTAGTCTAAGACTACCACTTGGCTTCATTTGCCATCGCACTCTTTATAAAAAGTGTCTATTATATATTACCTACCTTAATTTTTATATTACCTACCAATTCAGGTTACGTTTTATTGAAGCTAAACTACTGAAAATTCTTAGATCTCCGATAATTCACTAACGATTTCTCTATTCAACTGGACTAATACATTTTCTAAATTAAAACTTGAATTCTACGGAATGACTTCTATTGAATTTAAACACCAACATTTCTAAAGAGCTCAATTTTGCCACATTTTAAAATCTTGGATTAAAACCCTGAAATTACTACAAAAAGCCTCTAAATCGACGTCGACACGAAAAACGAGCTTACTTCAGACAATGCAGGCAAAAAGCGGCTGAATTAAGACTCAAATTAAAACTCTGCTTAAAGAAAATCGCAGAATAAGTTACGATCTCAGTCCCACCTGCGCTGGAAGTATCGATTGTGCAACGCAAAACAACTTGTTCAATGCGAACGTTGTACTTATCGAAGATTGCTGCGGTATGAACAAATTTCCTGATAGCAAACATTCATATATACATATCATATATGTGACAGTTGGGTGTTATTTATTTATTTCTCATCTCGATTCATCCATGCCTGATTTTATTCGAATATACCTGCATTTAGGATGAACCCTGAACACGAAATACTTACTATTGTATTCTTAACCACTAAGTACGTTTAACAAAAGTGGAAATTACACCCCCTCACTCTCAAACTCGTGCCAACTTCACAACTGACTAGTTGTGTTGCGATACAATGCAGTTTGTTCCAGGTGTCCTGGTTGCGAGTATACGACAATGAAAACTTAGAACTACTGACGATAGATCTGGACACGCACACAGCTGACGCCAGGTAAGTTTCAACTGATGCGGCATTTTCAAATTGAGAAGTTTTATGCCCTTTTTATGGCTGTAACGTTGGTGATGCGAATACTAATCAGTTAGGTGTTTTTCGATTATTGGATAGTGAAGGGCATTAGACTATTCTTGGTGAAGGTAAAATTATTGTCTATGTAATTTACATTTCATAATATTTTTGTGGGGTCAAAAATTTGTAGAGCGGTTTAGACAAATAGTTATTATTATGGGAATTAATTCCAGTCCTAGATATATACTTAAAATATATCAAATCGGAAAACTCGTCAATGTGATTTATCTGACATGGCAATGAAACCCAGCCCCACAATATTCGCAGCCAGCAGTAGGTAACACTAGATAGCCTAGAGCTTAGAAAACACTAATGATTGTTTTTGCATAACAGGTACAGAGTGGATCTAGCAGGCGAGAACTGGAAACTAGCCCTTTCTGATGCTAAAGTTGGTGATTCTGGGATATATTGCTGTCATGTGTCAACACATCCACCCATGTTGCGGCGGTTTAAACTTACTGTCCATGGTAAGAATATACCTCTATTTTTTGTTAATAGAAAGGCAACCTGATAAAAAGTACGGATCTACAGAACTATTTTAACCGAATCGGAAAAAAGAAGGATTCGTCGGAAACTTTTTATTTTTGTATTATTGGTTTATGTATGTTCAAATTAATGATGTGCTAGCTATTTAACACGTTAACTGCCATAGTAAAATTTTTAGGACGAGATTTTTTTTGTTTGTTTTTTGATTGTATATGCAACTAAATCACATTAAATGAATATTTTTATTTGTCAATTTCAATAGATAATAATGAGCTAAACTTGCCGGACATCTCCCTGAGAACATCTAAATTACATACTGTTGCGTCAGTCACCCGGGACTGACATGGCCTTAACAGGAGCCATGTCTGTCAGGCACCGGTGCCTGACATGGCAGTCAACGTGTTAAGGGTGATATGTCAGTCAGCATTGGTTAAATAAGGAACATTAGTGAAATTTGCTCTTGGATGGCCACAACTCTCTCCTCTATACAAAATATACGTGTGTTCACACGTTCAAATAATATGCTACAACCTCCATCCTCTTAAATGGAACATTTGCCGTATTTAGAACAAAATATAGGACTACAGAAAAACACAAATCAATACAATTTCACCCAATAAACACCAAACACTTATTTACATTTTATATTCTAAATTGTAATCAGGATAAAGGTTTATTTTAACCCCGGATCAAATAAAAGAACGGCGTTATTACTGTGTCCCGGTTCAAAGCGAGGCTTTTATTAAAAACCTTTTTACAAACCGCAATTTCTTTCAGCGCCGGCAATAAAAATGAGCAAAGAAGCTTTCCTCGAAACAGGGGAGACACTGTCTCTCAAATGCGACGTACTGAATTTGCATCCAGGTGACGCTGTGCCGGAGATGCATTGGTACAGGGGAAATACGACAGTGTCTCTCGATGAGATACGTGGTGGAGTGCTTATTGAGACAGATCATTTGACGCTCACTAGTCATTTGCAGGTGAGTTTTTTTATAGTTGATTTGCATTCCATGTGGGAGCGGTGTCCACTGATGGTTTTCTTACTGAGTGTGTGTTTGTTACCTCTGTTGAACAAGTAATGTATCATGTTGAAATACTTAAAACAGTAGGTTATTTTGTTTATTTATTTCTTTGTAACAATAGGATAAAAAACTTACAACTTAATTAAATGTTCGTAAAACAGTACAAATAATCTGACTGCAGAATATTTTTTACGTTTATTAATTAAACGTTTGGGCAGATGGCTAAAAAAGTCCTTTTTATGTTTTAAATATCGCACCTTTAGACATAAATAAAAAATCTTATTTTTTGGGAAATGTTCATTAAAGATTTGTAACATAAGAAATTTTGTACTTATGGAAGATCTCTTTCACGCGTCAATAAGGATTGATGGATTGATGGAGATAGTCATTTTGAGTCAATTATGATTAAAAGCCATTTTTTTTGTATAAGTTCACTTTAATTCTAAAGGTGCGATATGGCAAAAGTCAGATTAATGTTTTATGAACTTAGGTATAATATTATAACATTAATGACGTCATGTTTTATACATTGTAGTATACCCAGATCGCTATCCTCGCTTATGCGAATATGCTAAACACCTCCCAACATGTGTATTTAGGATAATGGCAGGTTTAAGAAGACAACATTAAAAGCCTTAAAAATACCAACGTTAACAATATGGACCAGTTAGGTGAATGGGCCGTAAAGCCGAGTTTTGGGCCACATAATTATCTCGGCTAACGTTCATACTAAGGAGATAATGCCATGATGTTTAGCGCATGATATCATGAGTTAAGTGGAATTGGGACGCGGTTAATGTTAGAGCGATTAGCGATTTCAAATACGAAATTACACTAGCGTAAAAAACTGTCTGGGATTTATAATGGTATAAAAAAATAATCTTTGTGTACTACTTTGGGGAGATTGTTATGTTACAATATAAAGGACATTGTGGTGAGAGTAAATTAACATATTCAGACATAACATCTTTTGTCCGAAGATACCGAGCGCAGTGAAATGCTTAGCATTGCTTTGTAATTCATGGTGTTGTTTAGCTTTGTTACTGTTATCAGGCGAATGCCATGCCCGTCTCACCATTCATTTCTATGAAAATGTAATTTTTTAACTTTCCAGAAGTTTAAAAATAAATAAATGTATTATTGTATTATATATTTTACTAGCTTTTGCCCGCAACTTCGTCTGCGTTATTAACTTTATTTACAATATGTTTTATATTACGTCCTCATTTCTCCCCTAAAACTGAGAAAATTCTAAAACTCCGAATTACGTCACTATTTATTAGTGAGCATCCTGTTGGGCAAATCATGTGGCTATTTATATTACTTTCTTTAACAACAACGATTTCCCGCTTTAACTCCACTTGAAATATAAAAAGCCAAAACCTTACAATTGGTCATTATTTATCTATAATAAGTAAATACTATTAAACATAATAAATTCCTCCCTCTAAAATTTATAATCCCGGTACTACGCAGAATTTTAGTTATGAGTATTATTTGCGCGAAACCAATTAATGGATATTTAAAATGAAAGTTGCTTATGCCCGATATTCCAACACAACTTTCCGTCCATTCCTTCCTTTTCCCTGACCCCTCCCGTAAATGTGAAACTCTTACACTCATAAACAACGTACAAAATTAGTAAAAATTAACATATTTCTTTCCCTATCCAGTTCTTGAATTATACCATCAAGCTCAATTTTTAAGGGTTATTTTGTATCCACGGAACCCTAAATACTTTTTATTTCATCCCCTTCGTGCCATTTTTCCAAAATTAGTGCACGCCAATATCTTGTGTTTATAATAGGTAGCTAAAATACGAATTTTCGTACCAATAACAGCGGTTTCGACTTTGCATACAAAATTACAGCCCTTATTTTAAGCCCTTTGAGGCTAATTTAATTCCAAAAAGTATGAAGTGTTTTTTTTTTCATTGACTATATAAACTGCCAAGTTTGAAATCTGTACTTCTCACGGTTCGTTTTTCCATACAATACAATTTCACCCTTTTCACTCCTTTAGGGGTTGAATTTCCAAAAATCCTTCCTCATTGCTACCCTACGTCACAATAGAATTCCTTGTGTTAAGTTTCACGTTTCTAGCTTCTGTAGTTTCGGGTGTGCGTTGATTAGATAGTTCGGTTCTACAAAATTTCAACCCTTATTTTAACCCCTCTAAGGTGATTTAAAAAAAATAAAGTATGCAGTTATTTTTGTTTTGGTTTGACTAACTAAAGTGCCAAGTTTTACAATTGTAACTTTAACGGTTTCGATTTTCCATACAACAGTATTTTGCCCTTTTCACCCCCTTAGGGGTTGAATTTCCAAAAATCCCTTGTTAGTGCTCACCTACGTCACAATAGGAACCTCTGTGGAAAATTTCACGTTTCTAGCTTCAGTAGTTTCGGCTGTGCGTTGATTAGATTGTCATCAAATCACCCGAGTCTCGTAACACTTCAACCCTTATTTTAACCTCTTTAGGGTGATCTTTAGAAAAATAAAGTATGCAGTTATTTTTGTCTTTGATTGACTAACTAAAGTGCAAAGGTTGACAATTGTAGCTTTAACGGTTTCGATTTTCCATACAACAGTTTTTTGCCCTTTTCATCCCCTTAGGGGTTGAATTTCCAAAAATCCCTTCTTAGTGTTCACCTACGTCACAATAAGAACCCCTGTGGAAAATTTCACGTTCTTAGCTCCAGTACTTTTGGCTGTGCGTTGATACGTCAGTCAGTCAGTCACCTTCCTCTTTTATATATATAGATAACAGTGCCTTAAATCGAAAGTCTTCGATGGTTGTGTATTACCAGAGATGACATACGGCACCAAGACGTGGCTATGGGCCTCATTAGAAGTCACTGGATGTAGGCCGCTTCCATCAGGTTGATGTTCAGATCCTTGGGGGAGGCCTTTATTCAGCAGTGGACTTCCTGTGGCTGAGATGATGATGATGATAATTTATAACGGTCCGGCCTGGATCCGTCCGGGTGCAGATACACTTTTCAAAATGGTGGCCAAAATGTTTAATTCCGAATGTCAATTTAGAATATCGGACCACGAATAAAATTTCCTCGTAGTTGCTAATTTTTTCCCTACTGCTTCCCTCCTATAGGTCATAGTGTGATGATTTATTTATAGCATTCCTCGATAAATGGTCTATCCAAAACAATTAGTTTTTTTCAATTCGAACCAGTAGTGTCTGAGATTAGAGGTAATAAACAAACAAACTCTAAAGCTTTATATATTAGTATAAATTTTCATAACTTAATACCCGCTCGCGTTCCCGCCGAAGCCTGTATAACACACTCTAGGTCCTGTAATTCTATCTCGTGGCTCGGTCTAAATTACCCCTATGTTTGCGGGTGCGGTGTAAGCTGTAAGCGTGTTAAATATTCCTCAATTTAGTAAGGGCGTTGATGTTTACATAATTTTGTATTCTTATACATTATGTTTCACCGTTACAGTGATGAAATCTGCATACCATAGCGATTTGCATGAATTTCGATGGTATGTTTTATAAAGTCTGCCAATCCGCACTAGGCCAGCTTGGTTGACTATATGGCCTAACCACTCTCGATTGTACTCTAGATTGTAGAGTAGGCCCGTGCCCTGCAGTGGGACGTATAAGGGCTGATACGGATAGGTTACAATAAGATTTTATAATATGTATATGTGTATGTTTAATCGTTCGACTATAACGCTATGGCGGACATTGATAAACCAAATTATGCGATAGATAATTTAGGTGATTTTTAGTTTAGTTATTTGCTTTTTTGATAAGGAGTTCCTTAAGGTATTTTTTAATAAATTTATTTGAAGCTCCTTAATTGAAAACGAGATCTTACGCCGATCAGTACAACACGATATATATATACCACAGATATATACAAACCCATATATATACACAATCATTCTTTATATCTAAATATAACTATTGCCACATCTACAACAATTTTTTTCCTTTAAAGCTATTTAAAGCTGTTTTACATGACTATTTTTTCTAAAACTATTTTCGTCTCATGCTTCCCCAACAGGTGGCTCGTCTGAAAGTGGAGGACGCTGGGAACTACACCTGCGCTCTGGAAGCCCCTCTACAGATGAGAGCTGTTGCACGGGTTCATGTTCTACAAGGTTTGTCGCCAGTCTTGAGTTTCCTTTGTGAGCCTTGAGATAAATACATGGTCTTGTAACGTTGCTATGAGTGTCAGATATAAAATGGGGTAACAATTTTATGTCATTAGATGCATGATGCATTATTTATTCAGGGTATATCAAGACTGTTACCGAAAACGAAGCCGGGTGGTCGTTTAAGCGACTTTAGACACAATGCAACAGAAAATGTTGCAAAAAAAAGCGTCGTGTAGCAGTCTTGATGTACCCGGTATGTGTATATATTTTTACGTTTGTAAATTCTAGTATTATCTATCACTATGAATATTATGTTTTATTACTTAAAAATATCATTTTAACTTTGTCCTACAAAGTGGTACACTAGACTGCCCCCTCTTTTTTCCTTCATTTATATCCATCCTATAGTAGTCGGTAAGAAATTTCCTTGAGCGATGCGGCCGCCATTTGTACTGTGGTATAATATATACTGTTTTATTTGTTAAGTTTCGGGGTGTCCGAAAAGAATAAAACAACATCTAGTCCTGAAATAAATATTGTAGGTATTATCACAGATATTTGTGTCTGCGTGGGTGTCGAAATTTGAGCCTTAAATTGATACTGCCAAGTCATTTTGCAAAGAATATATTGTATTCTTTATTATTATTTTCTTTGACAGCCTCCGTAGCGCAGTTGGTTAGACGCCGCCTGTGAAACGAGAGGCCGCGGGTTCGATCCCCGCTCCGAGAGAAATGTTTGTGCGGCCCACAAATATTTCTTCCGGGTCTGGGTGTTTGTGAGACCGAAAAGTCTCTCGTAGTTCCTGATACCCACGACACAAGACTCGATCTTAGTGTGGGGTCAGGACTATGTATGTGACTGTTGGGTGTTATTTATTTATTATTATTCTTTTGCATTATGCATTACATATTAAGAAACTAATGAAATAGCGTGATGCCTCTGGGTTTTGGGTTTTGTGTTTTATATGACTAACATTATTTTTTCTAAAAATATACATTTTTCAACATTATTTATAGTGAAAGGCATATTAACATCGTGTATTAATTAGAGTGCTTGTTAATAAGTCTCTTTTTTATATAAAAATAACAGAAAATATGGTAAAGAGAAGAAACATTCAAAGCATCCATTATGCAGCATACGAAAAAAACACATAAAAGATCGGAGGTAGTTTTTTGTCAATTTAGCACATGACCCGTCAATTACACTCGCTTTCTGGACCCGCCTTTCACAATAAATGTTATCCCGGAAAAAATCTTGTAACAGCACAAAAAATACAGAGGTTTTTACTTAGACCTGCTGATAAATTGACGCTATTGACCCGGCTTTAACGTACAATGATGTGGCATTAATAAAAGCGTAAAAATAAACGTAGTTTTCAATTACTATGGTGAACGCAGTAGGATGCCCAGCATTGCTTTGTAATGCATGTTGCTGATTGCTTTTGCTGCTGCATATGAGCGGTCGTATCGCTTACCATCAGGCAAATGACAGGCTCGCCTCGCCATTCATTGCACTAAAAAAATCCGCATACATTTATTAAGTTTCCTACAAAAACACCCACCGTTCGCTTTCATCGTAAATTGGCTTGTTCACACGTAATTTACATAACGCGGTCTTGTTTAGCACTTACTGACACTCGCGTTACGTCTTCATACATTACCCTTGTTATTCGATATTGTACCTTCTTGTTATTATGTTTCATCTCGACACAGAACGTTTATTGTAAAAATGATATTTTGTGTCTGTTTTTTTTTTCACTGGTGCCTTTAAATAGTGGTAAAGTAGATAGTATGTCGGCAGAATCACATCATGGTACACACAATTATTTCATAAAGTGCAGCGTTCAAAATCGTTACAGAATTTCAGCTTTATTATATTTGTAACTATAGTATATTCAGTGTATTTTTTGAATTCAAGTTTTTTTCATCAAATATTCGTATTTATTTCGGCTATAAAAGTACGTTCTGTCACTTCATATGTAGCTTCACATGTAAGAAAAACAAATATTTTCCCTTAAGTAAATGATATTTTTACGACGATAACATAAATAACATTTATGCTAGTTGTTTACGACTTAAACAATGCTTTGCCTTTGCAAGAACATCCAAGGCAAATTACTACACAATCTAGACAAGAACACATACTTACTACACCTACTTTAGAGGCAAGTTAGTGTTTCTACAAGATCGAGTTCAGGTAGTAGCGAAACGAAGTGGGACAAAGCTCGACTACGATGCACAAAGCAGTCTTTATTCTTGTTACGCCAAGTGTTACGAGCCTAGACTTTGCTATTTGACGAACACGTAAATAGTGCTGCGTGAGAAAAGTGATCTGTTGGCGTTTACCGTTATATTCTGTCATAAAAATGGTACAGTCTTGATTTTAGTATGAAATGGCTATAGCTCAATAATTTCTTCAAGTCTTTTCTTCTCATTGTATCTTCAAAGTTTGTATCGCTTCCAAATTTTCCCAATAAACTATGAACGGAGATTGTTAATTCTCATTTGAACTGTTATACCAGAAACATCATTAATTTAGTTTCATATCCTTTCCGATTGCAAAATGCTTATCCGATAACTTGATATAATATAAACCCTTCTCTTTTAATTCCCTTTATTTTTCGCGGTCAAATGCTAACTGCCGCCAGTTCAGAAGATTCAGAGATATGCCTCGAGTTAATCCAACCATCTCCTTCTTTTTGATATATTTGAAATTAAAATCCATTCATGTAATTCATTCATGTCCTCAATCATGCACGATCATATCGATTCTCTTAATTGAACATCCATTAAAACTCATTTATTCACAAACAATGTAATTGTTTTCGATGTGGAGATCGCTTTTCTGTAAGCGTTGCAATGGAAATCCTTGCTAAATGATGGATGTCATAATTAAATATACGAAACAAATTTAGGTACATCAGCTACATAATATCGGCTATCGTTTCTACATTCCCACTAAACTAAACAATAAAGATCAGTTCCAATAGATTATGGAAAATATTTAGATGAAATCATAGGCGTTTCAATCGCTAAAACTGACTGCAGCGATGAAAATCTTGCGACTGAAAGTTATACTATTTACATTTTAACAGATACTTTTAAGGTTAAATTAGGTTCAATATAATAATATATTCCGAATACCGATGTAACTGCCTCGTTTCTGAAGTGCTTCAGAGATGTTTGCACAGAACCAAATTTCTGCTTTTTATGTAATCCTTCGAAAGCAGACTATATCTCTGGTAAAACGAATGCCTGCCAGTCGCAGCATGATTGTGAAAGCTATGTCAGAGACTATTATGTTACCTATTATGAAGCATTTTGTGTGTTTTTAATGTAACTAACAAAAGATTTTAGGATTTTTATGTTACTAATACCATGGACTATTGCTGGCTAAAAAGATAAAGGGTTATTATTATTATTATAAGATTGCAGGAAGATGCTGGATGCATGCCACTTCCAACAGGTCAATGTATCTTTAGCAGAGGTCTATATTCATTAGTGGACTTCCTGTGGCTGAAGAGAGAGAAAGTGATTATTTTAAATCTAAAGTCTTTCTTTCTTCCCCAGGCTCGAGTCTTGCTGAACTGCAGAGTGGAGTGAAGACTACGACGAGCTACTTCAATCTCCTTCTCACTTCCTTGATCCTAGCGTTTGGTACCATGTACGGTGACGTAAGGTGACCAATTTAGATAACAATTGGTGTGAACAAGGCTGTTGGACGGTGAAGATTTTGGAATAATGTCTATTAAAAAAATATTTTGTATTTTAGCAGCAAAGGAATTTGTCCTTATATGATCAGAATGATGTTCAGTTGATAATGTACTGAAATTGCAGACCCCACAGCGTTGCATTTGAATTTTTCAAGAATTACATATTTATTTGCGTTCCATAAGTTGGGTATCTTCTGTGCCTTCGTGGCGCAGTTGGTTACACGCATGCTATGAATCGTGAGACCGCAGGTTCGATACCCGCACTGAAATGAATGTATATGTGATCCACAGGTATTTGTTTCAAGTCTTGATATTTGTGAGACCAAAAACTCGTAGCTTTAAATACCCATGACACGAGTCTCCATCTTAGTGTGGGATCTGGACGATGTATGTGACTGTTGGGTGTATTTATTTAATTAATGACCATAAATTGTTCTTAATTGTATTCAATTATATCTGTAACAGCCCATCTACGTCCCACTGCAGGGCACAGGCCTACTCTACAATCGAGAGTACGATTCAATTATAGACTAATAAAAAATATATTCATCTGATAATGAAAATGACATTATTTCAAAATCTCACTACTCCAACGGGTAGAGCGGTTTTCAGAGATCCTTTAAAGAAGCACAAAAACCGTCCAAGGATCTGTATGGAAATAGGACCATTAGTGAGAATGTACATAACTTGTACAAAATGTATGTAATACATATAAATATTAGAGAATGTTAGTAACTAACTCACATATCACGATAATATCTTGTCTTCATATCACTGAAAAAAAAAACGCACTATTCTATAACTATTTTAATATTTTTGTTTAAGTATTCGTTATTGTGAACTGTATACCGTGGTAGTTTAAGCCCTTAATATTAGATGTACAGAAATACCACTCATGACTATTCACAACTTGATATGCTAAATTCAAAGTAATTTCCGTATTTACAGACTTGCAACAAGAAGCTTAAGATTTGTTGAAGAGGTAAAAATACGACATATATGTTTTTAAATTATCAAATCCATATAAAAAAATCGAATTGATTCTGTTTTTAATATGAGAGTATAACAAAATGTTAATCAAATATTCCTTACTAAAGACGGTCTTATTCTACACTCATACAGCTATCACAAAATCGGGTTGCCTTATTCAACAGCAGGCACTTGGAAAGGATCCTGTACTATTTAACTTCAATCATTCACCGATAGCAAAATCATCAAGAAAAGAAGCAAAGTTTTTAGAGACGTAATTGTCTTTTCCGGAACATCAAAAATATTTAATATCGATTAACTTCATAAAGGGGAACGAATGGACCAAAAATGGGTCTATACATTAAGCATTAAGCTCTCAGTAATAACTGTAACATAGTCGGAATGCAAGCAAATTATTCGTAGATTCAACGAGGTCTATCTAATATGGGCCGCAGATGTTACTTGCATATTCTTCAACTTAATGTTGGGTTCATACTACTAACAGTACAATCTCAAAGAATATATCGCACCTTTAGAATTAAAGAGACCTAACTAAAAAAATATATTTTTTGGGAAACGTTCTCTAAAGATTTGTAACACAAGATCTATTCTATCTTGACAATTTTTTTTGGATTCGGTCAGTTTAATTCTAAGCGTGCGATATGTGGAACCATAATAGTTGTGAGTGGTATTTTAAACGTAAGATGCTGTTTTTAAAACATTGTAATGCGGGAAAAAAATATTTTTAGTAATGTTTAAATTTATGTGTGAATTTACTTTTATTAATAAAGAAATAATTTCAAATTTAAAATTTCTTTTCAGTTTGGTGATTAAAAGAATTTCCAGTTTCAAATCTTGTACATATCAGAAAGTACATAATCATAGCTCATTACTTCTTTTATTGTTTTTCTTTCTTCAATATCTATTGCTATAGAACAGTATACGTAATCTAATAAATCAGTGTTGTAGAGGAACAATACTTAAATAAATATTGTAATTACATAATATCGATTGTAAATATTAATATCGATTATTTATATGTTAAGCATAATTTTCCAAAAAATATAACGTTTATATTCATTAAAATACAATAAAATAATTGTTTTGTTGTCGATAATAAATAATCAATCGTTATATATTTATTAATAAATTATAATTTATAGAATAAATTAGAGATTTACATTTTTCGTCGATATAATTTTGAAATAAGATGGCAATAATATTTATATTTATGTAAGGAACTAAAAAATATTATGTTTACTGAATTGTTACTAAATCAATTTAATTGTAAACTGTGCTAAAAATATTATACGTTTCATATTAAAGTGCATAATTTTAGTGGCTATATATCAAATTAATACCGGGTCACAGTTTAATAGTCAATTTTGTATAGATTTAAAAAGCAATTTCTTCGAAAACTGTTTTTAATATTCTAGGATCATAACAAATTAAAAATGAGGAAAGAAATGGTGAATAATATAGTTGAAAGTCCCAACATTGAACTTAACGTAGATGTCCCCAACTGGACACGTACATCCTTAGAATTTGACAGCCTCCGTGACGCAGTAGGTTTAGACGTCGCCTGTGATACGAGACGCTGCAGGGTCAATTCCCGCACCGAAGCAAATGTTTATGTGAACGACAAATATTTGTTAAGTTTTGAGGTGTTTTTGAGGTCGAAAAGTCTCTCGTAGTTTCTGATACTCACGACACAAGACTCAATCATAGTGTGGGGTCAGGACTATGTACGTGACTGTTGGGTGTTTTTTATTTATTTAGCATATTCTCAGACCGCCTTGTTTGTATTGTTATCCTACGAAGTTTTAAATATTTATGAAATGTATGATATTTGTCACAGTCAAGACATATCGGTGCTTCAGTTGACTGTTATTTTAGCGTTTACAATATAAATATAGTACGTGTGCAATATTGTGATAAAGATTAAGATTTTTTAATAAAATACATTTCAAAATTTACTTGTTTCATTTTTTGTATTAAAAATTTGATGTTATAAAGCAGTGAAATACCGTATCACAGAGGTAAACATTTGGTCAAGCAACTATAGTATCATAGATTAGTACTATTTACAAAGATAGATGCGCAACACTACTTTTTTTAAATTTTTCGTCATGATTTCGCCATCAGATGGCGCGCTATGCAAACGCACGAAATTTCAAATTTGTTTTTTCAATATTTCATTTGTATCTTTAATTTTTTATAGTGTAACCAATATCAAGTGAACATTGGTTAAATTACAGCAATTTATAACATCAATATACAAAACATATTTCTTGCATTAGTGGCACACTACAACTATTTAACAATTAAATTTT
This sequence comes from Hyles lineata, assembly GCA_030180105.1. Classification (NCBI taxonomy): domain Eukaryota; kingdom Metazoa; phylum Arthropoda; class Insecta; order Lepidoptera; family Sphingidae; genus Hyles; species Hyles lineata. The sequence goes on from JARJEE010000023.1 coordinate 3,581,038, forward strand.
AACTACTTTCAAGATTATTTCTCGTCCTCACCAGAGTGTGGCGCTAGAATCGAAATAATCGTTTGCAAAATTTTTCATGTATGAAGTCGCACCCCCATGTATAAAAAAATAAAATGTAACCAGTCCATTTCTATTTTTATTTGTTTAAAATTTCCAGTATCGGAGTGACTGATAGACAAAGAAAAATTAAGACCTAAAACAAAACATCCTTACGAATGCTCACATAAATTACTAAATCTTCCATTACTTAGGTACTAAATATCGTGAGTAATTAAATGCATAGTATCCGTTGTATTTAAAGAGATTTACGTATTCCGTAGTTTCTAAGTCTCGTGCTTCAGAATTTGCATTTCGTAAGGAACAGAACAGAATCAACGATACAACAGAGTCTTATATATCTCTCTCTATCTCTATCAGCCCATATATATTATGTCCCACTGCAGGGCACGGGCCTCCTCTACAATCGAGGATACTATTGAGAGTGGTTAGGCTTATATATCTATATATCGCAAAATATTCTATCCGTTCTAAATATAAAGCCACCGTCTTCGTTCACAACTACTGAATCTGTATCAAAAATAATGAATCTTTATGAAGCGACCTACTAAGCGAAACACGATAGCGATTGATCGACGACTCAGATGTTTGTTCAAAGTGTTACTATAAAAAGGATACTCTATATATGCCAGATTTATAAAAGCTATAGTATATGCTGGTTACAATATTGTTCTTAAGATACGTATAAATTAACCTCCGTGGCGCAGTTGGTTAGACGACGGCTGTGTAAGAAGAGGTCGCGGGTCTGATCCAAGACAAATATATGTGTGATCCAAAGGTATTTGTTTCCGGTCTGGGTGTTTTTGAGACCGAAAAGTATCTCGTAGTTTTTGATACCCACGATACGATCGATCTTAGTGTGAGGTCAGGACTAGGTATGTTACTATTCGGTATATTTATTTTTATTATGTCTGAAATCCTTCAGATATAGCCAATTCTACCATAAGGGACATCCACATTATGCTCAGCCTTTTTTCATCGTAAACAGTGACAGATGCGAGTATATTGTTGAATTCCAGCCTCAAGTAACTTATTCGAGAAAACGCATTCAAACTGGATTACAAAACTTTGAATCAAACCTAAAATGAAATATGCATGCTTATATGCAATGTATACATATTATAAAAGCAGTATAAGCTAATAGATCAATGGAGTATTTATAAATATACATTACAGTATTAGTAGAACCTAGAATAATGCGTTACAAACCATAATATAAAACAAAACTTCGCAACCTTTACGCAGCTATTTATTATTCCAGGTTCAAAAAGTTTCATTAAAGTATAAAATATAATTTCATTTCAGCATTGTTTTAATTACAATTACTTAATAGACAAAGGACTTTGGTGAAACATTTAAATTAGTTGCGGGGTCGTCCATCTCTCCACGATCTAATTCTGTTTAGAGACGTTACGCAGTTCTCGACTTTTGATTCATTCTTATCTCATGTTTGAATCGTTTGCTCAACTTATTGTCTGATTGTTTTAGTTAATATTGAACGATATCATGAACATTGGTTAAAGTTCTCAATCTTGTTGTCCCGTTACTTAAAACAATTTTCGTAGAGTGATGCCATTGCCCTAAGGATCTCCATATCAACCTGTTGGAAGCGGCCTGCATCCAACGACTTCCTGCAACATTTACCAGATTCTCCGTCCACCTTAAAGGCGGGCGGCTGACACTGCGCTTGCCTGTACGTGGCGTCCACTCCAGTACCTTTCGGTGCAAAAACTAGATAATGCTTAGGAATATTGACGAGCGGGAAGAAAAACAGTAATAAAAAATTATCAAATTTCATGGAGCACGTTATAGATAAATGTATAAATTACATAGGTGTGAATAAAAAGATGACAACTGACCAAAGTAAATTCATATTGCAACAAGAGCAAACAGAATTGATGTCAGGGGAAAATTAGTTTATTACCTATGATACAAGTATCTAAAACATGGACTCCTTGACATTGAATATACTCAAAAAATATTTAATCAATTTAAAAGCTCCATAAAATCCAATTTAACAAATCGGTTCTGTATCACTCCGCAATCAGTACCGAATCGTAAAATTCGTCACAACATAAACGGCACAAGTCTATTTGAATTTCAAATGAACGGTTTTATTATTACGTTGTCTGTGGCTTAAAGGGCTCGTCTATTTCCTGATTGAAAAGCAAAGGGTTCACAGATGCTTTAATTGTATCCACCCTTTGTTTAGATGGTTTGCGTGTTTTGCCTTGTATTTCTAAGGGATTTTCGGGATCAATTGTAGTTTATTGGTTGTAAATGATGATGACGATGACTTCTTCGCTACTTTTGGCCTAAATATTACATTACTAAGCTTCATCCCGATTATCGGTATTTTCACACTGGTAGTAAAATGTGCCTGATGATAAGTGTAGTCTAGATAGAGAATTTATCGACGTGAGATGACTATCACTCGTTTGTCTTCGCAGTCCTATCAGACGAATTGTATCCTGGTATAAACAGAATTAACTCGAAACATGGAACAATTAAGTGTGTCTATATGATGGGTCCGTAGACTTTGTTTTTTTTTTATGTTATAGGGGGCAAACGAGCACGCGGTTCACCTGATGGTAAGTGAACACTGCTGCCCATGGACATCTGCAACACCAAAGGGCATAGAGATGCGTTGCCGGCCTTTAAGGTGGGAATACGCTCGATTTTTGAAGGACGCCAGGTCGTATCTGTCCGGGAATGATGCCGCTGGCAACTGGTTCCACAGATTTGTAGTACGCGGGAGAAAGTGCCGGGAAAAACGTACTGTGGTGGATTTCCAACCTCCAAAGTGATGTGGGTATGCATTGGTCGCTATTTGGAAGCGAATATACTATGCTGAGAGGTAGTTTTCCCTATTTTGATACATCATCAGCCTTTTGCAGTTCACTGCTGTCTGCTGCTTTATCCATCCAGTCGCTGCCAGTCTTCTCTCTCTTTCTCTCTTCCAAGCTATGTATGCCACATATTGGTGGACTTTCATAGTTTTTCTTCTCTATATCGCTTTGTCCCTTATGTCCTCTTCGGAAACCTGACATTCTCCCGTGCCCCTCCGCACTACATCTTTCCATCTCGTTTCCGGCCTGCCTCTGGTCCTTCGGCTGGTAATAGTTAACTGCAGTGCCAAGTTGCTTACGTGGTGCAGTACAAACATAAACTAAAGAAGCTCTAGGACTATCATGAGGACAGTCAAAAAACGACAACCAAATAGCTACTCCGGTTGATGAGTATGATAGCGGTAGGTACCGACTCAGCTAAGCCGAATCGTTCGTAATGTACTCAAGAGAATCACGCTTAGATCTCACAATTAAGACAAAGAAATTTTAAAGGACACCATTTGAATAATTTATTTTAAATCTTTGTGGTATTTGCTTAGTTAGTGGATCTTATTTTTGTGATAATGATGTTATTTAAATCAGACTTTTGTTTTTGCCATAAATGGCGAAACTATTTTAAGTCTCAATATATACACAACAATGCATTGACACTGCTGTTGCTGTGTAAGTTCTCAAAGACCACAAATGCATATCAAAAATCCTGGATTTAACTTGAAAGTTATAATACTACTAGTAATTAGTACAAATCTATTAGGAAGTAAATACACAGACTCTGAATATGATCACGTTAATGGTAAGTAAAAGTATCATAGCTCAAAACTTGGTCTAAGCACTACGTAATTTAGAACACCATTATGCTAATATCCACAAACTCGGTGACAGAAGAGAAATTCTTGTCGAAATATTCACGGTGAGGCACAGCAAAGAGTAAAAGTTTAAAGTAAACTTGTGCATAATTCAAGAGAAAACTCGTCCGCCTGTTGCGATAACAACAAACGCATTTAGAACTGAATGCCATTTGAACGGTGGACGTAGTTAGGTAAATGTTTGTGAGTTAAATTTCAGTCTTTGTAGGTTATGGCAAAAATAGTAATGCTTATGAAGTTTGTTATCACGTCCCTAAATTAGTGCTTTTAGCGGGATGCATTCGTTTAAACTAGAAATCGTTTCAAGTGAGTTGAAATCCATATTTCTAAGGGTCATAGTATCATACAGTCCTTTGAAATTACACGTCGTATTTATAGATATAAATACGACGTGTAACAGTACAGATGTACTGTATTGTATCAGGCCACATACGTCCCACTGCAGGGTACGGGCCTTCTCTACAGTTGAAAGTATGATTACGAGGGGTAGGGCAATATAAGTAGTCCACCACGCCGCCCTAGTGTGGGTGGGCGGTCTTTACAAACTATAGAAATTCATACAAATCGCTATGGTATGCAGGTTTCCTCACGATATTTCACCATTTTAGTGTATAATATGTATGCATTATTTATATCTGACAAACTAAAATTGCACCAAGATACGACTTACCGAAATATAAGCATAAGCCGTAAGCATTTTCCACAAATGTACTTCTGACAAATTATTAATAATGGGATATTCAAATGTAAAAGCTGAATTAAAACCAGATTTTTTAAATACAGATTATACCTTGGGTCAGACCCCCAATAGATCACCTCAGTACATCCCATATTTGTACAAATGTTTAGAAGTCGGGATTGCAAGCATTCAGCGTCTCTTATCCGGAAACGGTTCTTAGCAAAGTAAACAAAACTCATAATGCGCCTTCTTTCAAATTCTTTCGAGTGTTATCCTCTTGTAAGATAAGATGATTAAGGTATTCTAAGAAGATAAAAGATACTGGGAGTAATTAAGATATGAAAAATGTCAAAGGCACCAACTTAATAGTGGGACATAAAAATATCGCGGTTTTTAGTTATCAACGCTTCAATCTATTCCTACAGTTTTCGTTTAAACTATTACATTATCACACACTATGTGAATATTTTTATTAGATTTTTATTTAATGCATAAGATAATAATAAAAAATAGATGAATACAGATGAAATTTATCAAAATCTAAAAAAATAACAGTTTTCTTCACTACGTGCGGTTTCGCGGATTTACACACCATCGAAATCCTTATCATTCGCTATGGTATGCAGGTTTCCTCACGATGTTTTCCTTCATAGTTTTAGTATATTTGTTCACCGTATTATTCACCGTATATATATGTTTTTTTTTGTAATTAAATATTTCGAATTAATAAACCCGCACACAGACTAATATAATTAACCATTAAGTAACACTACCTTAATCCCCACAAAAGTATAAAAAGATTATAAAAAGTGTAATAAAATGAACCGCATTTGGCCTGTTAAAAATCTCTCTCGAATGTAAAAATACTGAAAAAATACCAAATGAGCTCTCACACCGTACATATTTTGGCTAAGACCCAAAACAACCACGCTGTACTGTTGAATTTATGTGCCGTTACATAGGAAACTTTATACATTTGAATATTGGAATACTTGGTCATGATTTATTATGTTTCTAAATTAATTTTTCTTTTGTTTTGTTTTATCCCGTCATTCATAAAATAATCTAATCAACCACATAAACGTAAATTAGTTAAATCATGTTAAGAGGAGATAACACGTTCATAAAGTTTGCTATTCATAATGTTTATTTCTACATATTTTAATTAATATTACCGCTTCACAGAAAAAAATAACTTGATTTCATTCTCTGAACAATAATACCAAACGTCCAGCATCCGCCATTTTTGTGCCTAAAATTTGCTTAAACAAGAGAAACGTGCATACCATAGCGATTTGTAAGAATTTCTGTGGTATATAGAGTCCGCCAACCCGCACTAGGCCAGGGCGGTGGACAATATATCCCAACCACTCTCAATCTAACTTCGATTGTAGAGGAGGCCCATGCCCTGCATTGAGATGTATATTTATGGGTTAATACAGTGTTGTAATGTAGTTTTGAATAGAGCTAGGATTATTTTTATTTTTCTCTCGTGAAAAAAATTTTCCGAACCAGGCGCAAATCAACAGCATATAGTCAGCATATACCATGCATTGCTTTGTCATTTAAGGGGTTGTTTGGTTTTGCTACTGTTCACGAGCGGTCGTATCGCTTATGGCGAACGGCATGCTCGCCTCGCGATTAATTGCAATAAAAAAATATCAACGAAACAGTCGATTTTTTTTGGAATTTAAATTTAATTTAAACTGCGCGTTTAATTCTTCAAGAAGCCGTCGTTAATAGTATTCGATTAATTATAAAAGGAGAGTGTAACAGTCGAGAACCGACACCTTTGTCGAGTTCTAGCGCGATTTAAAACACAAGTGGCGCCATCTAGATAAGCAGGGGAATGAGGTAATTTAATTCGCACGGTATTGAAACAAACGACGGTTGTAGAATAAAATAAAATGTGCGATTATAATCAATACTCTTGTTTTTTTTGTAAGCAAGTTGATAAGTAAGCATCGTAAGTATGAAAAGGTCATGCCGATATTGATATAAAAAAGTGACTCCAGATAATACAACACAAAGAGATAAGACACGAAAAAGACAGTTGGTGTTGGTTTCGAAGTTCTGCTTCATGATAATATAAGCATTCATCACTATGCGACTATCAAAAAGTCCTACATAGTATTTCGATACATCATTCATCAGAATCAAGACATACATTATTGTGCTAAGCAAAAAAATCGTATATTTAAGGAAATCCCGAAAACACCAATAGCCAGGAAATATCATACTTCATTCAATATTTGCGAAGGGAATTTAACCAGCGTGATGAAGATCATCTACAGTATATGATGACGTATAGAAATTACGAACCTACATGAAAAAGAATGCAACCAAATACTTTGAGATACTAAATTCAGGAAAAACCATTAGCAGATTTAATATCAATAACATTATTGGATTGACAAGATATTTTGAATAAGCAAGTGATGCTTTACATTTAGACAAACGACCTGGTTAAAATTGCAGGAAGTAGCTAGAAGGAGGCAGCTACTAACACGTCGTTGTGGAGATCCTTGGAGAAGGCCTATGTTCAGCAGTGGACTTCCTGTGGCTGAAGATAGAGAGAGAGAAGTAATGCTACGAAGTGCATAAATACATTGTATTGGTAAAAAAGTGTTTCTTCGTGAACGTCACGAAATTTACTGTACGATGTAGAAAATATCTGTTATAACTTTTAGCATATGAGTTTAATTTGTAATAAAAATAAAAAGTCATTCCTTTAGCAAAACATTTCACATCACAAATAAAATGTTTAGTTTTACCTTTCCTCTTTACAGAATAAAGTTGTCGTTTTATCCAGGGAGGATCCGTTTAATAATGTTTGTCGGACCCTCGCGTTGTATCAGACAAATACACAGAGCAAATAAACAAACTCTCGGATCTAGTTATAGATAAATGAATACGTAATTAGTGATCACCAGGTTGACGGTAGGTTTTAGGTTACAATTGTATTTCTGGGAAAGGAACAAAACTATTTCATAACATAATTTTTTAATTTTTTTTTTGTTCTTTTTTCTTTTACAAAATTGAGTCGATGCGTAGGTGGCTCTAAAGCGCTAACAACTTTCTGGGTCCAATTCCGTCCTAAGACGTGAAAAAAGGAATTCCTATGTTGGGAAAATTTGCCTGTTACTAGCAACTTGTATTAGATATTTTCTAGCAATAATATCGTTCAAATTGTAACCCGTGACCTGAACATTGAAATCGAAATTAATAGTACACAAACCTTAGATGGTGCCAAAATAATACCAGCCATCAGAACAAATTTAAACACAAATAAATTTTACTATCAACATCACGTTTCACGACACACAAATTATCCAAAAACAAACTCAACTTAAATACAACAAATTAATATTCACATTTAGCCCTCACGTGGCCATTTCGTTTATTAATTACTCAAGTTTTAAACCCTTAAGCAAGGCGTGTAATAGAAATCTCTTTTGCTAATTCAGAACACAGGGTTCTGTTTTTGTCCGGGACAAACGTAGATCCCTAGTTTTTGCCCTATTTCATATAACAGATATGAAACAAATCTTTTGACAGACATACATCTAAATAGAAAACGCAAATCCCTTCAAACGTATGAAAACGATCATGCCTGTTTTTTGCAATCCACTATGGCGTTCAGTATACTGGTTTAGTGATGAAATTCGCTGTGGAACTTACTTAGTATGACAAAATTTGGAAAACCTGATTTTAAATGTAGTAGAGCCACGTTGTTATCAATCATGACTCAGTATAATGGGCTTGTCCAGGGCGGTATCCCTGTCTCACAAAAGGTCGACATGAAGCGACAGTTTTGATGGTGCATTTCGTTCTGGTAAGTGAGATAACCGGATTCCCAATAACCCTTCCCTCTTTCCATCCTTTATCCCTTCCGACCCCTCCTGATGTAGTGGGAGGGGAGTCCATAAGTGTTATGGATGTTCACGAGCATTGATATTTTTTTTACTGGTGGCATGTGAGCGGCCATCTGGGTAGGTACCACCTCAATGTCTATTTCTCCCATCAAACAGCAGTGAAAATTCACTGTTGTGTCTCGGATTGAAGGACATTGTAGCCGGAGTAACTACTGGACATATTGAGACTTAACATGTTATGTCTCAGGATGGCGAGCGCAGTGGAATGCCAAACATTACTTTGTAATTCAAGGTGTTGTTTGGTTTTGCTAGTGTTTATAAGCGGTCGTATCGCTTACCATCAGGCGAACTGCATGCTAGTCTCCCCATATAATGAAAAAAACCCCATCAGGCGACCTATTTGCTGATTTGCCAGACCAAAGCCTCAAAAAAAAAAAAAACTACTCACAATACAGTAAAAAAGGTAATAAAACGACGGAGTGTGAAATAACATGTTAAAGTAAGTCAAAATCCGCCTTCCCAATAAATCTCCTCCGTTTCGCCTGACCTTCGCTAAAATAACCAAAGAAATAGCTTACACAACTATTTCATAAACCCCATCTTTCCGATACCTTTCCTAGCGCTGTATAAACTAAAAGTCTATTCAAGTTGCCTCTCGAATTTTTCGCTCAGCCAAGCTTATTTCGAAAACCGCTAAAATTAGCGACAAAGTGGTCTCTTTAAAATTTTGATGCGAAAATTTAGCGCAGCAATTTTCCCTCCCGACGTTGAATATAAATTACAAACAGGCGGATAATCGCAGCCAGTTGATATTGTGGGTTTTAACAAAATTTCTGTTCGAAACGAGCAGCGAGCGGTAACACCGGCGATTTTCGCTGAATCTGTTTGATTTGTGGTAACGGACATGTCAGTAAATATCAATTGGGCAAAGTAAATTATCATTTACTATACCAAACGAATAGTGAAATGTATACATGTATGACTTCGTATCTCTGCTGTGAAGGGTAGAGTAAAAGTGGCAAAAGTATCAGTTTGCCGAGTGTCTTTTTGCCGGAAAAGTTTTGTCAGACTTTGCTAAGAAGGCGTAGTGGCCAACTGGTAACCAGACCAGAAGTGGCTGCCAATATATTCACGTTAGTCACGGATTCAAATCCAAGCACACCTTTGATTTTTCGGATTCATGTGTTTATTGATATATAATTTATTAATCAGTCAGCACACACTATAATGGCGATAATGGCTATAATGGCGACACTGTAATTTACTCAGGATTTACTCAGTATGAATTTGAAGAGGGAAAGACGTGCCTTTAATACTATGACAAGTTTTCCACTACCACGTACGGCGAGTGACATCCAGGCGATAACGAAATGGTTTATTCCCAGTAGTTCCACTCACAGTTCCACTAGAATAATTAGTGGAACTACTGGGACTTTTCATTCCCAGTAGTTCCACTTATTATTTTAGTGGAACTACTGGGAATTTTCATTCCCAGTAGTTCCACTGGAATAATTATAGTGAATTTACACTGTTTCCTTACTTATTATTATTTATTGATTATTTTTGGCGATACATACGCGGACGTCGGCTTCGCTTAAGAGGTAGGTAGAAGTGATACTAGTTCTCCACAAAGTACCCCTAACTTTTATTTTGGCCCCGAATTTGTGATAGAGGTGTACCTATCGCCATATCGGGGATAAATTACACTCACAGGCAATGCGCACCAGAATTTTCCAATCGAATACTCGCACATTATTGCGTTTCTTCGACTTAATAAGCCAGTACCTTTTGGCCTATATACGTTGCAACTATACCTATGAAGTGTCGCGTCATTTCTTTCTCTTTGTTTTCGCTCTCCTCAGCCGCGGGAAGCCCATTGCTGGACACAGGTTTATTCTAAGGATTTTTAATTACTTTTTATTATGCATAAAGCAACTTTCCGCAACCTAATCTAGATCATAATATTTTCCAGGTATTATTGGCACGTTACCATTATCTACGTAGAGACTTTTAACCAACTTCGGAAAGAGCGGAGGATCTTAAATAGACCTAACTTTTTTCTCGTATGTTTCTGTTAGTTTATGCCGTTTTGATTAAAATATTTCACGACACAATAAAAAACCCGTCATACATTAGTTTTCCGTGGCAATAATCATACATATATACATTTACGTTTATAACATTATTAAATATGGATATTTTAGACACAAAATGCGTTAATATTATTAAACGGGGTCGGGGTTCTGTACTTTTTTATAAGGGAGCACAATTTTATAAACATCGGGATTACGATAATAGTTCCTCTCGCTGGCGATGTGCTAGTTATAAATTAGAAAAAAGCGAACGGTGTTACGGTTCCGTTACAATTTCAGGGGTAAGCGTCCTATTTCTTTTGCATTTTTTAAATAATTAATTTTTTGAAAGCTTAAGGCCATCAGCAAAGCTGCTATAGGAAAAAACCCAGCCCCCCTCATATTTAACAGGCAAATAATCAAAATTAAAAAACGTGGTATCGACTTGGCATCCGAAAAACCCATCCCAACATTCGACAGCAAAAAATCAACCATTTATAGACATAGCAATGAATTGGCGCAAGTTGGCAAAATTTGTTGTAAAAATGTACTCGAAGTTGAAGTTTCCATCCAATTTCATGAATTTCTCCTGGCCGACTGTTGCGATGGGAATATCAAAATTCTAGTGTTTTGTTCACCTGAAGCAAAGTTACATATGACAAACATTACTAAATTTTAATTCCCCGAAGTTGGTTAAAAGTCTCTACGTAGATAATGGTAACGTGCCAATAATACCTGGAAAATATTATGATCTAGATTAGGTTGCGGAAAGTTGCTTTATGCATAATAAAAAGTAATTAAAAATCCTTAGAATAAACCTGTGTCCAGCAATGGGCTTCCCGCGGCTGAGGAGAGCGAAAACAAAGAGAAAGAAATGACGCGACACTTCATAGGTATAGTTGCAACGTATATAGGCCAAAAGGTACTGGCTTATTAAGTCGAAGAAACGCAATAATGTGCGAGTATTCGATTGGAAAATTCTGGTGCGCATTGCCTGTGAGTGTAATTTATCCCCGATATGGCGATAGGTACACCTCTATCACAAATTCGGGGCCAAAATAAAAGTTAGGGGTACTTTGTGGAGAACTAGTATCACTTCTACCTACCTCTTAAGCGAAGCCGACGTCCGCGTATGTATCGCCAAAAATAATCAATAAATAATAATAAGTAAGGAAACAGTGTAAATTCACTATAATTATTCCAGTGGAACTACTGGGAATGAAAATTCCCAGTAATAATTTTCGGTCATCACTTGTTAACAAGCGATGCATAAAAATTAAATTGGATAGAATCTCCTTTTTATTTACAACTCATGTTTCTTAGCCCAATACCTATAGTTTGTCTACTGCTTTTCTGTGAAGGAAAGCAGACAGTTAGTCGTCTCCAACTTTTAAGAGTATTATTTGTTTTCTTTCTGATTAATGTTGAGAAAAAATATGCTCATGTCCCCGAGGGCTTCGTCGAACATCGCAAGTTGGCATCGTTTTTTTGCGTACCAAATATTAATTCCGAATTCAGAAATTGCACAATCGTATTAGTCAGCGTAATATGTTTCCACTAGTAAACCTTAAAACATATTTTATATAATCTAACAAATCGAATATGCCACTTTTTTTATAAATATGTCTTTAAAGCTCCTTCAAAATATGAAAATACTAAAAGCGCGATTTGTAAAACTTTGTAAAATGAATTTGGTTTGTAAAACTAATAAAAAGTTCTTCCATTCCCAAAATCCAAAGCAATTAGTCAAAGAAAAATGAACTTCAATTATTTATTTTGCGAACTGGACTAATCTTTTTCTGTAAATGTTTGATTTAATGTTTTTAATTCCACGATGTCGTCGTTTCTGTGTGTAAAAGGAAACTTGTTTTAATCAAGTGTCTTGGATAAGTTCGTGAATGTTGTTCGAGAAAGAGTACTCTAGATGTGTCAGATTAATACGAATACGTATATATTTTCTGCTAAATCTGGGACCACTTTCAATGATGTAGTCTAAACTACATCATTCAAAGCTCAAAGAGCTGAGGACAAAGAACTAATTCTTTGTCCTCAGCTCTGGCTTAATATTGATAAGCTGTCGAAAGGACAATAGGACATCATACTCATACAATAAACATACCTAAAAATGTTGTCTTATATAATTTTTGGTTACTAAGTGTCTTCGTGGCATTATTTATTTATTCATTTATATTTATTTGGGAAACATACAGAACAATAAAACATATATAGCAAGACACAGTAAGTAACAAATGATCCAGTGAAGCTTCCACAATCAAGTTACACATAAAAAAAGCAAGTGTACAAAGCAAAACTAAAATTAAAAACAAACGAAACGCCGCTGTGCTACAGTAAATAACAAAAAAATAAACTAAACAATTCTATAACATCTCAAACAAATGTTAACTACAATAATAAAAAAAGGACAATAACATATAATCAAATTTCAGTTCAAACATAACTCAATGAATGGATAATGTAGGAGTCAACTATAATATACTACAATTTGGATTTAATTGAATTAATAAGTAAACATTTAAGTTTATTACACGATAAAAAGAATATGTCGATATCGGAGAAGTTTTTATTATAGTTATTGCAAGCTCTTCGAGTGAATGAATTACATCCATAATTGGTACGAGCTGTAGAGGGTTGGAAAACTGATCTATTTCGTGAATTTATTCGAGGACATTTAAATAAAATTTTACTCACAATATATGGAGAATCAATAAAGGAAAATTTGATCGCGTATATTTCTTCGATCAGCTAATGACATTATAGAAGATTCGGGTTGAGCTGGACAATTGAAGCGATAATTCAAATGCTTCATAAATTTATATTGTAAACTTTCTATTTGGTTAATATATACATTATAATACGGATTCCAAACAACTGAAGCGTATTCTAAGAGAACGGTATTATGATTATTAAGATATTATGAAAGAACATGCTAAAAATATTTGTTTTTTCAACATTCTTCATTATCATAATATCTTCGGCCACAATCCTGCTACGAGGATATTCATAACAACCCTTTTGGAAGCTGCCTTCGTTCAGAGACAGGATACAAATTTTATTAAAGGTCATCTGTCACCTTACAGCTAATACTGATCTTGATCAATCTTTTAATCACAAAGAATCTTGTTTACTGATACATAATTTTAAATAAAAAGACATAAACGAAGACACGACTTTAAAAAATATTTCCAACGTTCCCCTTAATATTGAAGCTTACCTTTCCAGTCACAAGACATCAGTGGCAAGTTAACTCGGCAACGAACTTTGTTGGGGATGTTAAAAGGAATTTTAAGAGGGTTGAACCGTCTTTCAACACTCTCATACAAGTAGGTGTTTAGTGGGTAAATGGAGTTGCTTGTAAAAGATACGGGAATTTGTTTGAATTTGTTTTTGATGTTCAACGTTGAAATTGAAGTGCTGTGTTTTAGAATGCATTCAGATGGAATTGGCGGAGCGGAATGCTTCGTTTTGTTGCGAATCAAGGATGAGTTTACAGACGACCTAGAGGTTGAGGTTTTGAATTGTGCAGGTTTCTTAAATGCTTTGGTACCTTCGTAGTGGAGATCTTTTCTATATCGTTTTATTAGTAAAACCTGGGGATGAGGCAGTGAAATATAATTTTTTTTATTTATTTACTGGGGCCCATTATGTTGTTGAAAGGCAACATCGAAATAAAAATCTTCAGGAAGTGTTTACGCCCATACATACATTTACTGACTATTGTAGGGAATATTTTAAAATGAGTAATAACAATGAAATAATGGAAACAAAAATCAACTTTAATTATAACATTCAGGTTCAATTTCTTTTAGCTTTCACAGATTTTTTACTAACAACAACCCTCGAACTTCTCTTCACAGTCTTATAAATAATAGTTACTACTAACAATATAATAGCTAGAAGATCTAAATACAGTTTCTGGTACCACGGCGTAGTTAGAGCTGGCGAACGAAGATGGACTGCCCCTTTAGTCTTGGCGACGTGCTCGATCCAATGTACCAACTCTTGACCAGGTGTGGCTGGACGATCGTGGTATATCAAAGAAAGTTCTTTGACTTTTTGACGGTATCTGAGGAAGAAAAAGATGAATAGTATTAATGAACAGTTCCGAGACCTTTGCGTAATTTAAAACGAAGGTGCTAAAAGTAGAAAGAATTCAAAAGGCATTTGCTCTATCGCAGTCAATTAGTGAGTTTCATATGGAAACTAGAGAGCATGCAACCAAATATCTACATACATATATAACGATCAATTATAAATAATTATCACTGTAACTTTATTGATAGAAAACCAATAAGACCATAGCTTACAGAAGTCTAATGCTAATCAAAGGCCACCCTTTACCTTTGTGATGAAATAAATTCACATAATTTGACAAAATCATAAAATCTTACTAAGCTATAGTCATAGCTTTAGACTTTACAGACAGCCAAATTTAAAACCTTCTGATAAACACTCACTTTGGATTCCCAAGAACTTCTTGAACGGCAGTTTTGAGTTTAGCTGGAGTATCGTAACCGATGTTAACTTCAAGAGCGAATCCTTTACTAACAGCTCGTTTGATGTTTATAAACTGATCGGCGAACAACGGAATGCCTATGATAGGAACTCCGAAGTGTAAGGTCTCTGTGGTTGATAATAGTCCTCCGTGGGTGATGAAAAGGACGCAGTTTGGATGAGCTGAAATTGATCAGGATTTATATATTAACTCTTTGATTTTTGTTTATACTTGTATATGATGTGATTTGTGATTTGATGCATGATGTGATTCCCTTTAATTGAAGACACATGCAGCATAGTTTAATCTGTATTATGTTTTTCCTCTATGTGTATTTTTTGTGTTTTCTTTGTTGGAAATCCTTTATTAAATAAAATAAAATATCTGCAATCAATTATAATGTATTTGCAATACAAGCCTTATAAGAGGGTTAATTGAATATTGAACATTCAGTTTTGCATTTATATTCCTATTGAAATTTAAAATATCATCAAAACGATTTTTCATGTTTTATTTTCCTTCTTTGTAATCCGATAATTTTTCATCCTCTGGATTTTATGTGTGTACAATTGTTATTATAATTTTACTGTATTATTCGCTTTAGTCCATCACTTTTCTACTTCGTCCCAACAACAAGTTTAACAAACCAAAATATTCCAAGCAATTAAACAGCCTGAAAATATCAATTTAAGCGTTTCCATTTAAAATTACCAACCGAGTATACTTTGTTGCGGCGCCCACTGTACAATATGAACGTTCTTCGGCAAGTTTGTTAATTTCTCTTCCAACTTCCAAATGACTGTTTGCTTCAAGCCACTGAACGTCGCCAGAAACTCCCTTTTCAGTTCGTCTGGCATTGTTTTACTTTTCATCATGGATCCCATGCTGAAGTAGATCACTCCGTTGGTCGCACCATCCATTATTTTTTTCAAGTCCTGCAGAATTTTGTATTTTAAATACTTACATGTTTATCAATAGGAATCTAAGGTTGTTTCACGTTTTTATACAATAATTGCTCAACTGATTGTCATAAAGCAAGGGCAAATTTTATACAAAAAATCATATTAATCCCATAAAATGAACTTTATTTTTTTCCATGATGCTATAAGTGTCCACCAATCTTGATTAATTGACAAAAGTTACTTGAACGCGAGCGAAGCCGCAGGCAAAATCTAGTTACTTATAATAAATATTGAAATAATGACAAGAACAATCTTTGAAAATATTTCACCAAATCTTGCTACAAATTCTCGTATTATATCACACTAATTTAGTTATTATCTAAAATATATCATAATATCTGCATTCAAAATCTGGCGATAAAAAATATTTTATTATAGTACATACGATGCAAACGACAACATTAATATGTATAACATGTGTGTGCAATCATATTGATATGACATGAATATGTAAACGCATTAATACTCGTATAGATACGAAATTGCATTGAAAATCGCGAGTAACAAATAACAAATATGGTTTTAGAGATAGAACATCTTAAACATATACCGATGTTTGTACGACGCCATGAAATTCCCAGAATTGAGAGAGAGTTGAGAGAGTGTTGGAGAAATGTAACCTCGGTAGTGGTAGTTTTAAAAACACTGAAAAGTAGTTTTTTTGTGTTCTAATTTGGATAAAAAAAATATTTAAGAGGAGGCCAATGGTCTTGCGGTTCACCTGATGGTAAGTCATCACCTCCGTCCATGAACATCTGCAACACCATAGGGCATGGAGAAACGTTGCCAGCCATTAAGGTGGGAATACGCTCGTGTTTTAAAGGTCGCTAGGTCGTATTTGACCGGAAATGCTGCCGCTGACAACTGGTTCCACAGGTTTGTAGTACGTGGGAGAAAGCATCGGGAAAAAACTATAATAATAATAATGTAACTTGTTTCTAGCCTTAGTTATTGTACTTTGTCATACACCCATGTCGATCTACATCTTTTGATTTCAATCTTTGTCTACAAAGATTAAACCTTTTTTTAATTGTTATCATTACAACAGAGACAAATAGCTGTAGCTTAAACAAAATTGTGATGAGAAAGTAAAATATAATAATATCTGTCCATAGAAACTTTACATTTATTAACGAGTTCAGCTCTATAAATCTATCATTCTTTACAATCAATTTCGCTTTGGCTACAAGCCTGTGCAACCGATTATTGTGCCAGAAATGGTAGAAAATCGATTTTCTAAATAAATAAATAAATTAATAACAATAATGTTTATTAATCACAAATATTTACAATTACCAGAAGATAAGACCCAGGCCTCCAAACTAGTAAAAATTACTGTGCTATGGAAAAAAATATATGGAAAGAATATCGTTCTGATGTTTTATCGTTTATGGCATCCTTTAAAATGCATGAAGCGTATTTTTATTTGTACACATAATTCGGGATAGAACGCAAAATATTTTCCGGTACGCAGATGTTCTTAAATGCGGAAACATATTTTCAACCAGATTCTTTAATCTGGTTTTACATTTTGCATGAATCGTATTTTGCGATACGAATTTCATTATAAAACATGTTTCCTTATTTTATTATTTAAATTATATTTGATAATTTGTTGCCATATTCTCGTTAAAATGTTTATCTCATTTATTTTAGGTGGTAACTAGTTGTAGTGACGATTTGCAAAAGATTGCTGACAAATGCTGGATGCGACAAACCGAAGACAGGGTGAAATAGCGCAATTTGGAAAAGGCAGATGTCCAGATGGCAGATGATGGATATTTCTAGGTTCATATAAACAAAAAATTAAGCAAAAAATAAACTTACACACAATACATAAAAATACATAAATATACTTAATAGTGTATGGACATTACACTACTGCGAGAGATAGTAATCATCCGCTCAGTGACTGTTACAATTTAACTAACGTAAAAATAAAGCATCAATAAAATCCGTAAACAATAGTTTTGTTTCAACGTGTAACATTCGGGTAAATCTAAGTAATACCTCGGGCAAAGCTGGAACATTACGATGGATGTGGTACCCGGCGATAGGGATGTAGTTTTGAGGCAGACGCACAGCTAAACCAGATGACACGTGGGAGTTTCCCAGTACAAACGATCCGTTGTATTTCACTTGCTCGTACGGGGGCAGCTGGCGACCCCTTTTAGCCACAGCAGGGCCGTAACCTTCTTTGTAGATTGTTACCTCGTCGCTGGCTAAAAGCCTGTTGGAGAAATTAGAGATTTCATTTATAAAATGACCGTGTATCAATTTTGGGAGTAAAATAAATTTAGTAACCTCCTTGGCTTAACCTACACGGGCTTTGAACTAAAACATCATAAGATTAGATCCATATATATTTGGCCTTTCCACTCTCAATTGAACTCTCGATTGTAGAGTAGGCCCGTGCCCTGCTGTAGGACAGAAGATTAGATCCTAGGTGGGAATATTCAATTATTATTTTTTTTCTGATTTATCAATAAATGCTTAAATAAATTGCCAGAAGATGGAGTTAGAACCCCTCTCGGCAATATTCTAAATCTCTTTCAGATTCGAAATTGGAAGAGCTCAGAGATATAAAAGTAGCATTATTAGCAAGTTTTCCTACTGTCTCAAAGAAATATACGTTGTACTTACTGTATTAGCTCATATTGGTTCGACTGCCGGGCAGGAGCCTCCTCTACAATCGAAAGTACGATAGATATAAGTTCGGCCATATAGCCCACCACGCTGGCCAAAATATACGTTACTTATGAATAATCTAAAACTTACCATCTTTTATAAGTCAAGTCAAATATTCTCCATAGCTCTCCGACTCTTTGCATGAATGTTAATGGTGGTTCCATCGGAGCCATGTGATCTGGCGTATACGCCGTGTTCGGGATGTCATCAATTAATCTCAAGATCATTGCGTGTGGCTCGATGGATGAAGACCAAACGAATGGACAGTTAAATACTGTTGCGAAGCTGAAATATGGACGATAAATTAATGTACATACACACATAAACTCAAGCCTTTCTTCCAGAATGGGTAGGCAGAGGTACCAAATGCAAGGTCACCCACATTTCGCCTTGTATATTCATCTCATGATGTGATAGGGGGCGAGCCTATCGCCATATCGGACACATTCCTGACTTCGGGCTGATAATGAATAGACAAATCCAATACACTTTACCCGACTCGAAATTCGAACCTGAGACCTCACCTTTGTAACCGTACAGCAGTACAACTACGCTACCGAGGCAGTCATGAAATAAATTAATAGATTCATTCATTACATGATTTATTATCATGTAATGAATTATATTTCAAGGAAGTAATTATTCTTTCTTGAGATGACAGATGACTATTATTAGTACTAATAAATAAATTAATATCGTGCACAAATGCAAAAATGATTCTAATTTTAACAATAATTCTCAGCTCAATGACGTTTATTCCGCGTCCGAGACTGGGATAAAAAATCTGTTGCTTCTGAATCCCGCGATAAAAGTATTTACGTCTTTGATATATTTATTTATTTATTTACTAAGTACAAGGACGTCGATTTTAGAATTCTAAAGTAATTAATTAAAAAAAACTAATATAAGCGTCCTATATGCAAGCTACTGATGGACACAAAAATACTCAACAAATTTTACAGAAAGACATTGGCTCTTTATACTTATTACATATAGTATATTCC
The DNA here is from genome assembly GCA_030180105.1 of Hyles lineata. Lineage (NCBI taxonomy): Eukaryota > Metazoa > Arthropoda > Insecta > Lepidoptera > Sphingidae > Hyles > Hyles lineata. The sequence goes on from JARJEE010000023.1 coordinate 3,600,603, forward strand.
TTCGCTTCAAACTTAGCAAACGTGATTATAACACCTCACCCACAATATAGGTCTGAGTAAAGCCATTCCACGACAGCCACGTCGAACTGTTCCGTAGTATCCAACATGAGTTTCTGCACGTTCGGGTGCGTTATGGAGTTGTTGGCTATATCTTGCATTACCGTGTACATATTGCCCATATCAGTGAGGTCTACCTCTTTGTTGAGCATTTTTTTGAAGTCTAACGCTGGTTCTGAAATGTTTGTTTTTGGTTTAGATACAGCATTTTTGAAAAAAAAAAAGCACGTTACTTTCTTGAGTTGAAAATCGTCAACTCAGGGGCCCTACTATATTCATCCGAAACCAAAATCGAAACTGCGGATGATCGAAGTTTATATACGATATGAATGTACCTACATATACTTATGGTCGTTATTGACTTATGGTCGTAACGTTCTACAAATTCAAACTTTTACAGAGTAGATACATTCGTATCGTATAAAAAACTTCGATCGTCCGAAGTTTCGATTTTCGTTTCGGATGAATATAGTAGGGCCGCAGGCCTCATTTGCCAATAACCTTATTCATAGACAGTTTTAAAAAGTATTGCAGTGATAGAATGTTATGTCCTTTTCGCTCAAACGGAATTTTGAAGTCGTTCAAAAGGGACATAACATTTGATAACAACAATAGGGTTTAAAACTGTTAATGAAAGTCTTTATATAATTTCAATAATATTATAGTTGAAGCAATAAAAATCATAAATTAAAACATATTTTGCTATATTTAGTTAGAAAAATTATACTGAAGAATTGGGTACATGAGGACAGCTCCTTGTGAACCCAATGTAGGATTAGAACATAGAAAGTTAATGAAATGACGTGGACGTATAGAAGTAAGTAGTATTTACGTATTTTAGCATTGATATGATTTATTTACAAATAGTTTTTAGTTATAAAATTATACTATACTAAGATATAATATGTGTATAATTAAAATCAATTACTGTAAGGATGGAAGAAAAATAATACCTAAAGGAAATCCTTCTCTTAGTGACGATACATCTATTTGCCGTAGTTTTGGATGCGCTGGCAAAGGAAACGGTGTTATGTACGTCACCTGAAACAACATATCCTTCACTGTTCTGTGTCTGTATCAGCCCATATACGTCCCACTGCAGTGCACGGGCCTACTCTACAGTCGAGAATATGATTTAGAATGGTTAGGCCATAATTATTAACCACCACGCTGGCCTAGTGCGGGTTGGCGGACTTTACATACCATAGAAATCGCTATGGTATGCAGATATCCTCACAATGTTTTCCGTCAGCGTTATAGTGCGTGTTGATTTTGACTATCAATACACACATGACTCCGAAAAGTCAGAGGTGTGCCCTGGGATTCGAAACCGCGAGCACCGTGAATATATTGGCAGCCGCGTCAGGTCCGTTTACCAACAGGCCACCACGCACTTATCCTAACCTTCACTGAAATTTTGAAAATTCAAATTCCTGACTCCGGGCTGATAATGAATAAAAAATCTAATATCACTTTGCCCGACCCGGGATTCGAACTAGAGACGTCAGCTTTGTTATTATATCGTAGTATAACTAAGCCACCGAAGCAGTCTATGAATAAATCTATATTAATAGATAGTAGGTACATTAAATTACTTCCAATATCTAAGCGGAAACATATAGATAAGGGTGTGGACACAAATAACATGTAACTATAAATATTACATAAATATTTATAGCTCAAAAACAGATAAGGCGATATGTAAATAAAAGATAAATTGGTGGAATATTACCTTGTTAGATGAAAGCATTTTTTATAGTTACATGAGTGGTTGGTATAATCAGTAATAACCAATAACAATATTATAATAGACTCGTGAACGGGTGCTGCTTGTGTAGACTGGTCTGCTCGATTTGATTATATCTATAGATAACTTTTAATTACTCTGAATTTTTTATTGATATATTCATTGCTTTGGCAGAACAGTGTATACCGAATCCGAGTTCTGGGCGACTTCACTCAACTCAGCCGTACAAAATCACTTATTCAATATTTTTATTAATCAATTATTAGTATAAATTATTAAATAAACTGCTCTGAATTCAATTAAGCTACGACTCCTGTATAATCACTGTATTGTAAACTAGTTTTGAAAAGAGCAACGCTAGTGTTTCTTGCCCGTTCTTCTCTGGCGAAAACAACCTTGCCAACCGGGTGGTAGTGAAAAAATAAAAACGTGACTAGATTTAAATAATGTATAACATTTTATAGGTTCAATAAATATGTGTATTTTCATTTCATTTCATAATAAAATAAAATTGATACCCAAAGTTGTAGTAGCTAATTATTGAAAGCTTCAATACGAGTATAGTATACATGATTCAACTCGTCTTAGCTCTGTGTGTGCCTGTACTTGTAAATATGAAATTTGATTTTAGTGTTTAATTATCAGCCTGGAGTCAGGAATTAGTACCCGATATGGCGACTGGCTCGCCCCCTATCACATCGCAGTGCTATCGAGGCAGAGCATCGACTAGACAAAGTCTATTTTCTTGCCACTGTACATTAATATGTCACTTTAATTGCTTATTCACGCATTATTAATATTGTAGGATTATTGCACTTTTCCTTATTAGATTAAAATTATATTATCTTAGATAAAATAAGCTAATACTCGTATATAAATATAGGTATAACATTCACGTACTATTTTAGTATTATTATTGTATTATGACGGTGAAGGAGTATTCCTTCATCGTGAAGAAACATGCATATCATAGCAATTTTTAAGACATTTCTATGCTATGTTGAGTCCGCCAACGCACATAACGCCAGCGTGGTGGACTATATGGCCTAACCACTCTCAATCGCACTTTCGATTGTAAAGGAGGTCCGTGCCCTGCCATGAGACATATGTGGGCTGATACATATATTATTTCTATAGTATTCGGTGTAATTAACAGAACAAAATACCGATAATATTCTTTGTTGTCGTTTTACCTTTTCATGTCATTTATACATTGCCTCGACCAGGGATGGCGAACCAATGGTACGCGACATATTTTGAATACACCACTACACAACTGTCTAAGAAAAACAACATCTCTGTTTTGTGTATTTGTATGTTTATTCAACATATACATGTATGTATGTATGTTTATATATAAGGATAATAATATTTTAAATTGAATTATTCGTACCCCTGAAGCCCCAACTTTTGTTCTTTTCGTTTATCCATCCCATTGTTGTCTGGCAGAGATTGCTTTAAGCAATAAGACCGCCACTTGTGCATATTTTTTATTTTTTTAATGTTGTGTTGACATTTTTATGTATATGGTGTACAATAAAGTGTTAAATAAATAAATAAATAAATAAATAAACATCTATTAAAAGATCCATTGAGTACATTTTCTCAAAACTAGAAACCATATTCCACGCTCGTTTGTTATTTTAGTATGCGTATTTTTTCCCAAATAAATCAAAATTACTTGACGGCATTTCTATGGCCTCATTAAACATATCTTTATAAAAAAATATACGTTGATAGACAAACGTTTGCCTCCCCTGGCCTAGACAAAGTCATATTTATAAGTATGTCAATGTGTATTTGAGCTACAAAATAACTAACAAAGCATTCAGACTAGATCCTTTATAAGCTATTTCCGCCAATTTTAGTGGTTCTATGACATCTTATTGCATCGCGACGATGTCTGTTCTATTTTTGGTATGGATACTAGATGTTCTTATGTAAGTTATTAGCACAATTGACTACTATTGTATTTTTTGTAAATTATTATGCCCGCCTCGGAATGATTCTTTTTAGTGATATAACCTTGAACGTGGTCAATCTGTAACCTTGACTTTTTCAAGCAACAATTTTAAAATACATGATATTGTATATTGTTTGATTTAGTAAATTGATTATTAATTAATATTTTGAGTTCAAACTGTGATCTTCAACAATTTCAGAATACAAATTTTAGATTGTTTTAAATATAATAAAACTAATATAAAAAATAATAAATATGATAAAACTAATTATGCAAATTGGTTATCATTTAAGTAATTAGTTTTTATCTTGACACACTATGGAGAATTTAGTATCTCTTATTATTACGATTACGTTTAGAAACACTTGATTGGGGCCTATCATTTGTCAAACAACTTTTGTTTGTACAATGAATGCTAATTGTGAAAAATGTAGGTAAATTTCGACTGAAATCAAAATTAACAAAATGTTTTCAATGACTTCGACTCACAGAGCACATTTTCATTCGACCAAACCACAAATATTGCAACGACTATACTATTTCAACCTCTATATAGCAGAATTGATACGATTAGAAATGTGAAATTATTAAATTAAATAACAATTCAAATTGCGTTTCATATTAACAAAATTAAAACATTTTTAAATTCTCAATCGTACTTTCGATGGTGGAGGAGGCCCATGCGCTGCAGGGGGATATTTGTGGACTTATGCAAACAAACTAAAACAATGTTTTTGCACGTTCTTTTAAAGATTACTCACATCATGTCCAGCTTCCAACAGCAGTCTCACATATCCTTCTCCCAATATGGAATGGCTTTTGCCCGGATAAGGGAACACCACAAGCACTTTGTACGCACACACACAAGAACATAATACTGATAATAATATTAATTTATACATGATAGACGCGCGCGCCGGTCGCCGGTCGATAAACGAGTGAGTAGTGAAAGTTAAAGCAGGCGCTGGTTATCTTCATTCATATTGAAGTTTACGCTTGTGACACGGAAAAGGTCAGCATTGAATTAAAAAATAAAAATAGGTTCTTCAGTTTTGAAGTTTCAAAAACATGACCGTGAATATCGCGCTAAAATAAATAAATTAATTAACTTAGTTTAACAAATTTCGTCTTAACGATGATAAAAAATTGTAACTTCATTTTTATAAAACTTTCTGTAATAATACAAGCAAGCATTTTTAAAATAGTCGCGAGCGATGAGTAGTTTTAATAACGCTCCACTAGAAATGTACTGGAGCGCGCACCACTTAAGTCGGAACACTTTACGCGCTTTCCGCCCTGTATGTATGTTCGCAGTGTGTAATTCCACAGACCGGTACGTGAACAGCAGAATCCACCCTGGATTATAGTATAAACTCTCTCAATCGAACTCTCAATTGTAAGGAGTCCTTTGCAGAATATAGTAGGCACATGTGAACTTAAATTTATCAATAAATTTAAGTTGTTTTTCTATGATGGTTGTACAGCGATGCATGGTTAACGAAAACCCTACTCAAATTGGATTGCTAGAAACTATTTGTGTCGTGTAAATAAATAAAATACACTTACATAAAGCAAAACATAAAATACTGCTTAAGTCTTTCTGCACTACCCTAAGGTTGACTGGGAAAAAATGCCCTTAGGCATTAAGTCCAGCTGTACTATTTAACTTTTTACAAAGTGTTAAAGAAATAAATAAATAAATAAAATACACCCCACAGCCTCATGCATAGTCCTGACTCCACACTAGTATCGAGTCCTGTACCGTGGTTATCAGTAAATAATGAGAGACATTTCGGTCTCACAAACACCGGCTCCCGCATACGAGTTATCGAATTTTGACCGATTTACTATACCTTATCTTCTACTCCAGTCTGGGCTCTTATCATGATTTGTGATAAAGAATAAGTTACTACATTATTGACTGAGATAATTGGGTCTATTTAAAACATTATTTATTACCTTTATCCTTTATTACCTATAATCAATGGAAAGAATAATCTAAATATGACATAATATATTTTGTAATTATGAGGTGTGCATTTTGCCATCAGGTGACTTGTTTGGACATTAACCGGATCTATTGATTAACAAAATCCTCACAATAATAAATAAATAAATAAAACCCAACAGTCACATACATAGTCCTGATCCCACACTAATATCGAATCTTGTGTCGTGGGTATCAGGAACGACGGGAGACTTTTCGGTCTCACAAACACCCAGACCCGAAAGAAATATTTGTGGGCCGCACAAACATTTCTCTCAGTGAGGGGATCGAACCCGCGGCCCCTCGTTTCACAGGCGACGTTTAACTGCCTGCGCCCCGGTGGCTGTCGAATAATCATAGCAACATACTCGTAAATCGCCTTTAAACTATGGGTTTTATCTACTATTTTTCTTTCTTTTTTCTTCTATTCTTCTACCTCCGCCTGTGATGCAGATCATGTACTGTCATGCTACTGTCTTCTATTATATTTTTAATTTAAATAATGTTCATGCATTCAAGACGTTGGTGGCAAAAGGTCATGCGATAACGCTTATCACGCGCTATCATCTTGAGAGCAATAGGCGTGATATTATCATAACTAATATTTATGCTCATCGCTGCTTTAATGACTCTCCTGTTACATAATTTTGATACACAAATTGATAAACATCACGCCTTTTTCAGAGAGGGTAGGCAGAGGTAGCAACCAGGATTCCCACGTTTCACTATGTGTGTTCTGTCCGATGATCTGATGGGGACGAGCCAATTACCGTATCGGGCACATATTCCTGGCTCCGGGCTGATAAAGTCACATACATAGTTCTGACCTCACATTAAGATCAAGTAAGCCCATTAATTATACCAACCTGATTGTATCCGGAGTTATACAGATGAGTTTGAAACGCACTACATATTAGGTAGCCAATCCGCACTAGGACAGCGTGGTGGACTATATGGCCTAACCACTCTGGATTGTAGCGGAGGCCCGTGCCCTACAGTGGGATGTAAATAGGCTGATACAGATTAGGTAAGTCAGCAACTGAAGCAAGAGTCAACAATCGACTAATCATTTAAAGGTTTACAAAAACTAACGCAAACATAAAAAAGGTAATAATTGAATGCAAATCTACCCTAGGCTTTTCATAAAAAAAAATATTTTTACAGGTACCACGTAACATAAACTTAACGTGGATCAGCTGAACGTCTGTTTACGACACAGTAAAAGGATGTGTCAACTCATACACTTTCTTCAGCGAACGAGAGTAATTTTCTAAGGTAGGTAACTTTTAATACAATAAACCTTGTAAATTATGTAGTAGGTGAAACATGCATGTTTTTATGCGAAATTACTTATGTGGTTGCGAGAAATAATATTACAATTTCTTTAAGAGAAGCAACAAGAGATTAAAAATTTATTGTTTTCAATTCTGATTTATACCATCTGCTTGTTACGTTTTTATGCCTAAACTACTTAACCGATCATTGTAATATTTTGTACACTCGTTATCAGAGCTTCAGAATACGACATAGATTTTATCTGTGATCTAGTAAAAAAAAACATTACCCGAATGAAAAACAATTTTTAATTCAAAAATACTTCGTTTGTCACCGATAGGTGACAACCTTGATTGATTAGCAAAACTTAAGCTAGACATACACGGTAAGGTTCATTTTGGCAAAAGCTGTGTAGGCCTATAATGGGCATAGGTATATACTCGTTCATTTAAATATTCATATATATCCTACTGAATCTAAGTGATTCAATGTATTATGCTGTTGGTGTAGCATTTTTAACAAATACATAAATACCTGCTAGATCGTCTGTTCAGTTGAATGTTACAGGTAAACCGGAGCGTGTTTGTTGCATAACTGTGCAGGTTTGTACTGGCGGTAGGTCTCTCATATGTGAGAGGCCATCTAGGTGGGTACCACCGCAGTGTTTTTTTCTTCCGTCAAACAGCAGTGTAAACGCTCTGTTGTGTTTCAGATTGAAGGGCATTGTAGCCAGAGTAACTACTGGACATATTGACACTTAACATCTTATATCTCAGGATGGCGAGCGCAGTGGAATGTCAAGCATTGCTTTGTAATTCAAGGTGTTGTTTGGTTTTGCTACTGTTTATGAGCTGTCGTATCGCTTACCATCAGGCGAATGGCATGCTCTTCTCGCTATTCATAGCAATAAAAAAAGGTTTCTATCTCTGTTCAGTACCCTAAAAATAGTAATTTTGATATAATATTTTCTGTGTGTACAGTTTAACTGTTCAGTCGAAGTGGCGTATTTCTTAGCATACCTAAAGGACGAAAATGTATAGACAAACTTTTCAGTTATATGCTAGCGTGTATGGATAACTTTACATTAATAAGCGCACGGGTAAAATATAGTAAATGATAAGTACTTTCAAGTATTCATTCAAGTATCGGGATCCCCTTGTAATAACTAATCGCCGTCTAGACAATAAACAATTAATATTTCAGGGAACCACAGGTATTTGTTTCGGATCTAGGTGTTTGTGAGACCGAAAAGTCTCTCGTAATTCCTAATACCCGCGACACGAGACTCGATCTTAGTGTGCTAAGGACTATGTTGTGACTTTTGGGTGTATTTTTATTATAATTTGCTAATCGAAGGGATAAAATAAATTCTTCCAGCTAAACATATTCTGAAGACCAAATACGAATTTACTAATCGTATTTGTAATGTATAGGTATGAAGAAGTCACTATCCATGGCGATTTCACACAAATCCAATGTCTATAAGCCGAGTAACTCTTTGAACATAAGTCCACATCAGATGAATAGTTTTTCACGAACGATTAAGTATCAATGACTGAATGCCTTTGTGTTGGAACTCTTATGAAATAGAGGGATAATATATTAAAAGGATTGCCATTTACCTTTATACGTACCAAAATGAATACATAATAAGGTTTTTGTGTAGGTTCATAATTATTTACAAGCCAACAATTATACACTTTTCGCTTAATTTGTTCCTTTTATTTCTTTTTGTGTGACCCTGTTCCATATGTAAAGGTGGTTATGGCAACAGGACTCATATTTTGGTGCAGAATTATAATTTTACGATGACTCGTTTTCTGGACATCATTTTTGTAGGGAATAATCCTTCTAGTCTGTTACGGTAATGTGAGGAATGTTTATATACCTTTTAAGTTTTTAAAAACCTCTCATTGAAATAGATATTATCACGTTGTTTTTATTTGTTTATTTACTTTTTTGTACACCACATTATAATAAAACTTATCACCAAAAAGAAAAATCACATCAAACTAATAGTTACAATTGGCGGCCTTTCTAATCTTTGACAGCCTCCGTGGCACAGTTTGTTAGACGCCGCCTGTGAAACGAGAGGTCGCGTGTTCGATCCCCGCACCTAGAGAAATATTTGTGTGGCCCACAAATATTTCTTCCGGGTCTGGGTGTTTGTGAGACCGAAAAGTCTCTCGTAGTTCCTGATACCCACGACACAAGACTCGATCTTAGTGTGTGGTCAGAACTATGTATAAGACTGTTGGGTGTTATTTATTTACTATCGCTAACTGCGATCTGTTTCAGGCAACCTGATGGATTGGATTATTATATCACATCTTCACTATATAATTATGTAAATCATAAATAATATCCTTAAGGAAAGGCCTCAAGTAGCGCAAAACCGCAAGATCGAAAGGACTGGAAGAAGGCCTTTGCCCAGCTGTGGGATACTAATTGATGAAAAATGTTCTGAATGCTGGAATAGGTCCAAAAAGTCGGTAGTTTATGCTGCGTTTAACCCTAGACTGCCAATTTGACAGTTCTGTCTTTCGTCAAGCAAATTACATCCCAGTGATTTTATTTTATCTGTCTGTATCTGTATCTGTATCAGCCCATATACGTCCCACTGCAGGGTACGGGCCTCCTCTATAATCGAGAATACGATTGAGAGTGGTTAGGCCATATAGTCCACCATGCTGGTGCATGCGGGTTGGCGGACTTTACATACCATAGAAATCGCTATGGCATGCAGGTTTCCTCACGATGTTTTTCTTCACCGTTATGTATGTATTGTATGTATCAGCCCATATACGTCCCATTGCAAGGCAGGGGCCTACTCTACAATCGAGAATATGATTGAGAGTGGTGGTCAATACACACATGACTCTGAAAAGTCAGAGGTGTGCCCTGGGATTTGAACTCGCGACCACCGAGAACACTTTTTGATCTAATTTTGATCTAGCGCTAAGATAATGTATAATTTTAAACCTTTGACTATTTATTTATGAAAATCCTAAATTATGAACATACTCGTGTGATATTTTTATACCGTCGCGGATTACTTGTTAAGCTGTCACATGGTACTTGACAGATTACTTGGATATTTACAAAGATAACTTTAAATTGCTTCTTTCATTTTGTAAGTGAGCAATTTAAAACTTATAATTATGTTCAAAATAGCATGTGTATATTATCTTATATTAGAAATTTATTTTTAAATTATTAGTTTGAGTATGTTTGAGTCATAGGATTTTATTCATAGAGCATTTTATGGCATTTATGCATGGTTTTGAGAATTTCTGCTAATTATTATGCATATAAATTAAAACATTAAGCATTCAGAATGAATTAATTATGCCTATAAATTGAGTACTCTGTGACTAAAAAATATGTTTTAACTGTTAAAACATATTTTTTATCCAGGATAATAAAAATAATTTAAAAAATGTTGATTTGTGTCAATTTCATAGAAATACCTAAAGTGATTTAAAGATATTGTAATACGATCATTTTGATACAAACTTTATTAATGCAAAAGCCCGAAGATAAGCTTATTTTTATCCTCCTGCCACAGATGCGCAGATGGGTATCTCTAATGTAGAATTCAAAATACAAAAAATAAAGAAAACACATATATCGTAATTTATTAAACAGAGTTTAGTATCAGTAGTACCCAAAAATCTACCAAAGTTTAAAATTTTGATAACAACACACATTCTGACGACAATATCAAAATATCAAATATTTTATGATGTTAGGGGGAAATACATATTAGAAGGATTAAAAATGATGTTTTAGTTTTAATCCAGAATTGGAGGTTAACGAGATTTTCAATAAAATAAAAGTACAAAATATAGCAATCGGCCATTTTGACAAAAACGCTAGTCACGACGCATTACGTCACGCCTATGTAAACCTGCCGTAAACATTACCAATTTCTTTAGAAATTTGGAATGTGAACTTTACCGAAACCACTTATAGACTTTAGAATTCATTTTTATCAAACGAAATATGTTTTTGTTTCGTTAACTTTCTTCGCTGCGCATAGACACAATGACATGTTTACCTAGTGGTGACGTTATAACGGACGCCATGACACCTACTAGCTTTTTCTGTGCACTATTGAAAGATTATTAGAAAAATGGCTTAAAACTGTGTTAAACCTTTGTTAATTCTTGAAATATAGATTATTTCGTATATAATAAACGAGTATCCATATTATAGAACATGATTTTAAAATAATTCGTCATGCCTATTCTGAATCGTCGCACCGCAAGTGGCAAACGCGGTTATTATTCATGCAGTATGAATTCCCTTTTTTTATTTTATTAAGAATATTTTTTTATCTTATTAAGTGAAAAGGATCACTTAAAAATATCTCTATCGATCGAAAAGAGTTTTTTTGTCACTCTGTATAAGCTGGATGATAATAATAATATAACATTTATTAAAACACCATATATCACACAGTACTGAACAAAAATAAAAAGACATTTACACGTTTGATGAAATAATATGATTTATCTATAAGAGCGACAACCAAGCACAAAAAAACAACAAAAACTAGAGATGCAGGTGGATGTAGTAATTCTAGTTAAAAATTAAATGACATAATTACGAAAGCCATTAAAACTGATGTAAAAGAGAGGGAAATATACCTGTCTCCCTCCTCCGTCATAACATGTTGCGGGAGTAATGTGAGGTCTCTAATATTGCCTTTTATGTCTCAAGTGAGCGGCGACTGAATATGAATGAACGGCGCCAACTTGTTAGCAGTGATAGGGTTGCTATTTACAATCACTTTTCATTCATCTTATTTCATCATCATATTTGCGAGCAGTGAAGCCTATTTAGTAATTAAGGTATTTTGAGTATCTATCTCGAATATGTGCCGAACATACCGCCATCCGAAAAAAATAATGCGATTTTAAAAACAGAAAATTTCACTCAAGGATTGCTCTTAAAACCATTATAAACTAGGATCTTATTATGAATAGTGCATACAATTAATTATCTAAAGTTAAGTTCAACGAAACTAAAATTCTACACAAGACAAATATGGTGTTATCTGATCTTTTCTCACCCGGTAAGCAATTGCAACAATAAATATACTTCACCTGTCGGTAATACAGTATAATTTATTTATAGGTGCACATTAAAGATAAATTTATATAATACGAAGCTAAAAAAGCAAATTTCTATAGAATAATTATTCATGCCGCGCCGAGCATTCGAGGCACGTGGCATATTCGGCAAGCAATAATATGTGACCTACGTGAATTCACTAAAAATCAGACAAAACGACACGAAATTACGCACATTTTGAATACGAAAAAACTTGCTCTCTTTTTTAGTGTATAGAGAAACGGGAACGGGAAAATTTTATTTTTTATCCCGTTTTTTCTGAGGATTTTTTGGTGAGGTGTTTCTGAATTAAATAATAACACGATTTGTCTGGAGGCCGCATTTGCATGGTACAGAATTGGAAGGAATTTTATCATACGTACATTTCTTCTCGCTTGTATTTCTGATATGATTATGGCAGAGGTGGTATTAATGCCAGCCATAGTTCTGTGAGTTTGATTCCTCCTCGCAGATGTCCTATAGGAAAATTTCTATCTTCTTTTTGCAGGCGAAGGAAGTCCACTGCTAAACAGGTCTCCCGCAAGGGTCTCCACAATAACCTGTTAGAAGTGGCCTGTATCCAGAGTATCGGAATATACGACACAAATTAAAAACTTATTATTTATTTCTTTATTTGTACACAAAAAAAAACAGACACAAAAAGAATAAAAAAGTACAAATGGCAGTCTTATCGCTTAAAGCAATGTCTTACAGACAATCATGGGATGGATTTAAAATAAGGAGAAAGAGAGGGCAGTGTAAAAAAAAAGAAAATAAAGCATGGAAAGCAAACTTAATTACATGACGAAAACTCCATAAGATAAAAATATTAATCTTGTGACAACCCTGATGTCTGACCACCTGTAAATATAACATGAGTTCAAAAGTTAGATTTGGTCACTGCACTGCATTCGCGCGGTGAAAATGATTTGTCAGATGTTGACACTTTAGTATCAAAGTTTGGAGGGGTTTGGATATAATGAATTCCCTAATGGATGGGGAAATAATTGACTTCAGTTCATCAAAGTGGTCAATGCACTATTCGTGGACACTACAAAACCGTAATAATATAATGGATGTTTTTAAAATTTGTTATTGAGACTGATGGAATTCGAGTTCTTTTTTTTTTTACTTATTACATTTTCAAAACTTGGCCATGGGATGGACTATATGGCTTAAGCCCCCTTAATCGTAGTCTCAAATGAAGAGGAGGTCCTTGCCCTACAGTGAGAGGTATATGGGCTGATATATATACAGACTTACTGGTGGTAGGTCTCTCACATGTGGGAGACCGCCTGGGTAGACACCACCGCAATGTCTATTTATCCCGCCAAACAGCAGTGTAAATGCACTGTTGTGTTTTGGATTGAAGGACATTGTAGCCAGAGTAACTACTGGACATATTGAGACTTAAATTCTCATATCTCAGGATGGTGAGCATAGTGTAATGCTAAGCATTGCTTTGTAATTCAAGGTGTTGATTGGTTTTGTGTTTATGAGTGGTCGTATCGCTTACCATTAGGTGAACGGCATGCTCGTCTCACCATTCAATGCAATAAAAAATAAATAAAAAAGTCAGTGCAAACGGCAGGTTGTTTTGGAGAACGACACAGGAATTTAATACTTCATCTGAACAATTGTTTTCTTGGCAAAGGCAATGCAGGAAATTCGTACTATCAGTAGAAGTCAAAAGACGTCATGGATATTGCACGGTTAAAATGGCTTCCGGAATCCCTTTAAACGAGACTCTAAGGCATTTACACTTCACTTTGAACGTACATTTCTAAAAGCTGAAATATTACGCTAAACGTTTTAATTCTTGTAAGCATGACTTTTATGAAAGGCGATATTGATCATTGTTATGTTCCTATATTATACTATCAAATTTGTAAGACATTATGAAGCCTTGATGTACTATAGAAATATCGAGAATGAAGAATGAAGTTTTGTTCACGAAAACTAAGTCTTTATGAGACGAGGTTCTCATTTCTTCGGAAAATTTTTAATGTATGTTCATTTTATCAATAAATTACAAACTGGTGTCATTTATTTTGGATTCAACCTCTAAAATTATATCATGTATCAGCTACCAAAGAACCTTAATGTTGGTTAACCGTTACCTACTTAATCCAAAAATATTCCACACTGAACTTCATGTGGGTTCACGTTTAATATACGGCCACTCGATCTTACTTGACTGTGTCAAGCTGTCGCTTCAAGCCGGCCCGGGGCATTATCCTACACAATTAGGTCTAGCCTAGGTTGTTAAGTAGCTCTAATACCCGTACTTAATATTGTAATGCGAGTAAGCTTGTTAGTTCTTTTTCCATGTTGCAATAGAGGGATGATTTGGTATGAATTTTGGGATAGGTATCCGTACCGTATCAGCCCATATACGTCCCACTGTAGGGCATGGAACCTACTCTACAATCGAGAATACGATTGAGAGTGGTAAGGTCATATAGTCAACTACGCTGGCCTACTGTGAGTTGACGAATTTATACATACCATAGAAATTCATACAAATCACTATGGCATGCAGGTTTCCTCACGATGTTTTCCTTCACCGTTTTATTGCGTATGCCTAGGTATGTATACTAATATAAAAAGAGGAAAGATTTAATTTTTGTATTGAACAGGCTCGAAAACTATTGGAACGATTTGAAAAAATATTTCACCATTAGTATCCCAAATGATCCCCGATGAACAGAAGCGATAGAACATTTTGAAAAAAGTGTATCTGCACCCGAGCTTAACCGCTAGTAGGCTATATGCTTATAACTGTTGTGCTATATAAGGTTAGTTAGTATATACCCAAATGAGCACAAGCCTCCTTTACGATTGAAACAGATTGATATTTTGGTCTATTAAGATAGCTTAGTGAGGATAGTCTTTCTACGTCTATACTTTTGAAATGTTGGTATGATAGATTACAAAAATACAGGATTCTGTAGGAAAAAAATCTATAATATATGAAATTAATAAATAATAGCGATGTCACTAAACAAACTTAGTTGTAAATAATTTTAATCTAAAACCCTGCCATAAATTATTACACTAAAGCAACGGTTGTGACCTATGTATGAGATTTTTTGCCAGTCTAGAACGCGTTCTCTCATAAATTTAGGCAATTTGCGAGCTTGTGTCAAATGTATGCATTGGACCCTTTAGAAGTTTATCAGCCCATATGTTAGGTTAATGGGCAGCTGTCCTACAAAACGACATTTAGTTGTAATGTATGTATCTAATAAAGAAACAGGCTGATCAAGTTATGGGGCGAAAAGTAATTCTAATATATTATGCTATGTACATACGTACATAAACACACGCCTTTTTCTCAGAAGGAGTAGGTAGAAGTGCCAGGATACACATATTTCACCATATATTTTCGCGCCACGATGTGATAGAAAGCAAGCCATATCGGGTACTTTCCGATTTCGGGTTGACTATAATGAATAGAAAAATCCAATATGACTGCCCGACCCAGGATGGACCCGAGACCTCTGCTTTGTAACCGGCGTAGTGGTTATACAGTTACGGATCTGGGTGTTTGGTCTGGAAAGTCTCTCGAAGTTTTTGATCCACGAAATAAGACTGGATCAGTTCAGGACTATGTATTTGTTTTTTATTGCTATGAATGGCGAGACAAACGACGTAAGCGTACGAGGTAAGCGATATTTATTTGTTTTAATTAATTTATTTATTTTAATTTAATTAAAACGGCATACACCAATTACATTAATTAAATTCTTAAACCTAAGTATATCTAATATATTAAATCTAGACAAATCAACAAAATATAAACAATATTTATGAACAAAAACAAAACCATAGTGGTAATAAAGTTGAGATATGACCGCTCAATAACCACTCACCTTGAATAACAAAGCAATGCTTGGCATTCGACTGCTCTCACCATCCTGAGACATATGATTTTAAGTCTCAATATGTCCAGCAGTTACTCTGGCTACAATGCCCTTCAATCCGAAACACACCAGTGCATTTAAACTGCTGTTTGGCGGGAGAAATAGACATTGCGGTGGTACCCATCCAGATGGCCTCTCACATATGAGAGACCTACAACCAGCACCAGTATGTGACTCTCAGATGTATTTATTTATTAAAACATATGAAAAATAACCCGATGATATTCCGATAGCATAAACTTAATCAGTAATACTGAGAGAGACTCATACATCAAGATAATTTCATAGCCGCTGTAATCTTTCGCTCAGGGAGTAACACAAGTGTATTAGCCAAAGTAATTTCATCAACAGTGAACTATTTACGCTGGCTTTATTAATTTAAAATCTTGCGCCGTGATGGATGAGTTTAGTTCTAGATTCAGTTGTTGGATTTAACTAAATATAGGAAAATTAACACATGCTTTCTAAATATACACTTTAGTTCGATCATCAGAAACAACCTAATGTTTTCTGTACCAAAAATCTGTAACTTTCATACTGCAATGAAAAACAGTTTGGGTACTTTAGTTGGACTTTGTGAGGAAAAAATAAAAAAGTATAAAGAAGAAAGAAACAATTCATTGTCACATTTTTTTCTTCTTAGCTGCACCAAGTACAAATCTTTTAGTCTGATCCAAGACGCGCATTTCGATATCTAAATTCAAGTATTAAAAAACAATAAGTATATAGCAAAACATAATTATCGTCAGTTATAATAAACATCTGCCTGCCTCGGTGGCGTAGTTGTACTAAGGTACGCTTGCAAAGCTGAGGTCTCGGGTTCGAATCTCGAGCCGGGCAAAGTTATATTGAATTTTTCTATTCATTATCACCCCGGAGTCAGGAATTCGTGCTCGATATGGCGATAGGCTCGCAACCTATCACAAAGTGGGTCGGAACATACAAGGTGAAATGTGGGTGTCTTAGTAGCACCTCTGACTACCCCTTTTGGGAAAAAGGCGTAAGCTTATGTATGTAATATAAGCCAACCTTCACGTGAATCTACCACGCATAAAATAACGGTCCAACCCGAAACATCCCACCATTATCAACATAGGCTCACAAACTAATAAATATAAAACGAAATAGGAAAAACATGTGGAGGCGCCAATTAATTAGCTACTCGCTACCCGGGCATAAGTTTGCCGCGGCTGTACAAACTTTGTTTGCTCGCCGTAATGAATGCGACCGCGGCACTTGTTTTGCGTCCGTACGTACACAAATTCGGGTGACCATATTTACTGGTGTTTTATATAATTTTGGCAAGTTGGTAAGATATTTGCCTTGCGGCGTGTGTCTGCCGACGAGGCTTACACTCCACGTGTTATTTGAAAGATTTAATTTGAAATTAAAATAAACGAATTTAAAATAATAATAGTAAGTGTATAGTGAATATTGGAAAATATTTACAAATATATAGCCAAGATCAAGGAAAGACAAAGAATATTTCAGGAAAAATTATGACAGCAGTAATCTAGAAAACGATCAAATATCGAATAACTTAAATAAAACATAAAACAGAACAAAAAGGTTTCATTCTCCACACGAATTTCGAGGTACAAAGGTAAGGTAACTCCATTGTTAAAATTTTTTATTGTTGCGTGGCTCATGGTTAGCGGTTACTGATGTGTAGATTTTTTGACTTACGGTATCGAGATCATGTAAAAAATCTTGTAGAAATTTCCCGGACAATCATTCTGTACCCAACATGGTTACTGGCTCACTCCCTGTCATATTTTGAGACGAACGTAAACACAGCTAAAAATCTGTAGGAAGAAGTAGTGGCATCCCTGCATATTTTTTAATTATGAAATAAAGTAATGTCGATTGAAGGTATTTAAGAAAATTTATCACAAGGGATCTTTAAATTATAATTATACGAAATAATTATTTCCAAACTTTTGTATACATGACTGTCCGCATGTTTGTTCGGACAAGACAAGAAAATAACAAAACAACATTGGATGCGCTGTTTACTGCTGTTAAGACACGTGTCTTTTAAAATCTGGTGTATATTTTAGTCACTAGTTAATATAATATTTCCAAACATTAAGAACACCTCTTTGAAAATATCCTTAATTTTCCCAACATCATGGTCACCACAGATGGGATTACTTTAAAATGTATATAAGTTCCGGTTAGCCGTCTCTATAACGGTATATTGTGTGTACCTGAGAGATATTTCGGTTAAATTGTGTAACTTTGGTCTACGCTGCATAGGCCGCGGTGGCTTTAAACCGAGCTTTGTTTTGGCTTCTATTATTAATTATATGTATTAACCCCTGGCAAATTTTTAGCCTGCCTCGGTGGCGTAGTTGTACTAAAGTACGCTTGCAAAGCTGAGGTCTCGGGTTCGAATCCCGAGTCGGGCAAAGTGATATTGGATTTTTCTATTCATTATCAGCCCGGAGTCAGGAGTTTGTGCCCGATATGGCGATAGGCTCGCCACCTATCACATCGTGGGCCGGAACATACAAGGCGAAATGTGGGTGTCCAAGCACCTCTGCCTACCCCTTCTGGGAAAAAGGCGTAAGTTTCTGTATGTATGTGTGTAAATTTTTAGAGCCCCGCAACCGGCAGTGTTGTGTAGATATCATGTGTAAATTGCAATATGAATTTTATGTAGGATTTTCTTCATTAAACCATACATTTCCGACATCCTCCGTGGCGCAGTTAGTTAGACGCCACCTGTGAAACGGGAGGTCGCGGGTTCGATCCCCGCACCGAGAGAAATGTTTGTGCGGCCCACAAATATTTCTTCCGGGTCTGGGTGTTTGTGAGACCGAAAAGTCTCTCGTAGTTCCTGATACCCACGACACAAGACTCGATCTTAGTATGGGGTCAGGACTATGTATGTGACTGTTGGGTGTTATTTATTTATTTATTTATTTTACTTGACAATTTTGAGATTTTTCTTTTAATATGATTCCATACATTTATACTACGCCGATGTATTCTTAGTACATTGCTTTAACAGATACACAAAGCCATTGAAACTCAATACTGCCATATATACTGATTGTATCAGCATACAAGTCAGGCCGGCATTATACTGGGTGGAATCGCTTATCGTCCGGAAAATTTAATAGTGTATTGTGTATGTGACATTAACGTTATATACGAGATTTATTATTAAAAACTACAAACTATCCCATAAACAACATCAGTACAAGATGTCCCCAAAACACATATTATCTAAATCACCCTACACTTAAAAGTGCAACGACTTGTCAATACTCAGGCGCGCGAGTGTATGGGGCACGCCACACAACAGCTGACTGTCGCGCATCGACCTTGAACTTACTTTGCGCCTATTTATCGGTATTATTACTCTAAATATTACCATATAACATTTTGATTTATTTAGAATGTTAGTGTGTTAGGATCATTTAAGTAAATGTAGTTGTTGCTAAGTTGTTAAGATTTACATTATTATTTTCATAACGTACCTACTACCTTAGAAAAAGCTGCATATGCATTGACTTATATTCTACCGATAGACGCGACGCGTCATAGAAACTGTTTGTCCCATATTTCAATAAAGCTCAGTAGCGACATCTAGTACGTTTACTTGAATATTACAAATTATGATCAAAGATTATTAGACAGAAGAGACAGTTCAAATCAATAATAGCTTTTCCTAAGATACTGCCTAAGTATGAATGCCGTCATAGCAATTATATATTTTGTAATATTTTTTTATTTATGTGAGTAATTCATGAAAGTTATCTAAATTAAACTAAAAACGCTTATAAGTGTACAAGTTTATCACTGTTTTACAATAAGATAATGAAACAACAGACAAATATTATAGAGATCTCCCTCTTTTGTAACGACGCGCAAGAATCTAAAACAATTTTTAGTGATATTAGTCTTTAATAACATTCAGTGGGTTCGAAATTTCAACGTAGTCCATTAGGTATTTCATATAAAGAAATAGGGCCTAAAAACTGTCCACTGTTTCAAAACATATATACAACACATATTTTGTGTTATTAATTAACAACATAAAATTAAAATAAAATACTGAAATCAATTTTTACCTACATTCTTCCTACATATCTGTATTTGTAATCTATTCGAATAGTTTATGCCTATTTGGTCGTCTGATATGAATGCCCCATGAATAATCTATATCTAATATAGTTCGTCTCTCTCACTCGACGGGCAATTTTTATGCGCGGGAATGAGACATACGATTAAGAAGCTCACCTTGTATTTGTAATGAGCTATACAAATATTTAATCGAATAATAAATAAAATATCTGTATTATCGGCATTATACTGCAATATTTTATCACTTAAGTTGTATGCTTTAATTATATTGTAATTTTAGAAAATTTCGCTATCGGTTTGACGGGGAAAAGTCAAAATAAATTACTTATAAATATAATCAAATAGGCATGCTGCTGCGTAGCCGTCACGCGGCAGACTGATTCGTGTGCGGTGCATGCACCGCACTTGGGTGGGACACGTTTTTTACAAAGAACGTCTTATCTAGTGTAACATTGATATCGATGTGCATATGTTTTTATTTAAACGTTTTAATAAAGTCGAGAATGGACGACTTCGCTGTCGAAGGTCACGGATTCTTGCATGATTAGGAAGTCTGAACTTACCATTATCGAGTAGCCCCGGATAAGTCGTTAAAATAGTTCTTGTGCTGGGAACTCGTGGATTCATCATTCATGATACCATTCCTACGCAAAGGCTGCAGATATTCTGGATCTGCATACATCCTTCTTGCATGACCCAAGTTTTCATTGGATCGAACATACATGTCATTATTGTCACATACTCACTGTTCGTGTAATCACTCATTTTGACCACAAGAAACTAACCAATAACCAAAATAATTTCATACAACGTCACTCGGTACCGAATTTCGCACGACTGAGGAAGTGCTTGAAGGTGTCGGCGGTGCGGGAGCGGGCGGCGCGGCGCGGCGGCACGCTTTGTACTTGCGCTTGCGGCGGCGCAGCGGTGAGGGCGGCGCGATCAAAGGATTTTATTACTTGATTTAGAAGTTTCTACTCGAATTAATATTGTATAAAGTAGGGTAACAATAATGTGTATTTATGAAGATTTTTTTCATTTATGTCATCTTTCTCTAAACAACGTTGTTTTATGAATAACTTATTCTAAATTAGTAACTAATAGTGGTAAATTAATTTTACACTACATAAACAAAAACATAAAAAAAATAAAATAAGTATGCCAAAGTGTTCTAAATCATGTACTTGCCATGCCCAATTTTTTTCGTGACGATAAGCGATTCCACCCAGTATAGACCAGCGAATGATTGTTATCTCTGTACTGTGTACTGACTGCTCTGCATATAACATCAGATTGTACCCACATCTTTGAAGTACATGGCGGCCTGTTGGTAAACAGACCAGAGGCGGCTGCCTATAATATTTATATTTATTTATTACACCTTATAATACCTCAAAACTGGCGATCTCTCTTATCCATCCTACGGTTAGTTTTCTTTAAGAGATCGTCTCAAACGATAAGACCGCCTTTGGACGTTTCGTTTTTTTTCTCTCTTATTTCTATTTTGTAAGTCATAGGTGTACAATAAAGTTTTAAATAAAATAAATAAATAAAAATCCTTTATTAAACCTTACTTTGCACGAAACAATACCCGCGCTCTATTAAATCCCTACTCGTTATCCCAATACCATGTTTTACTCTGCTGACTGTACAAATATTTGGGCAAATATTTGGGTGTTTCTCTTTTCCTACGATATTTGTTGAGTTTGCTTTTATATGACTGCGTAGTTTATTTGACAACTTTACTTAAGATAGTTGAGACGTAAAGAGATGATCTGCTTCATAGATTTCAAATGGATCTTCGACTATCTTATCTATACATATAAATAAAATTGAAGTGTCAGTTTGTAAAGTGAAAATTAAAAAATCCAACTACATATCATTATATACACGATACCTAAAACGAAATTGAACTTAGATTTTTTTGTCTGTCTGTCTGTTTGTCTGTCTCTTTGTTCCAGCTAATCTCTGAAATAGCTGGACCGATTTTGACGGGACTTTTATTGTCAGGTAGCTGAAATAATAAGGAGTAACATAGGCTACATTTATTTTAGAAAAATTCTTTTATTTTAGAATTACAAAGTTTTTGTTACATTCCACGCTGACGAAGTCGCGGGTACAGCTAGTTAGAAATATATTAATCGACTACATTTTAAAATAAATGTAGTAGCTGTGTCTTGCTAGCACTGGGGCTGTGACGAAAATAGGCTTCCCTACATATTACTGCAGACGAACTGACTAGACAACAATATCATAATCATTACCCATCATAATTAAAAAATCACATACGATCTTATCCAAATACAATTATAAAACATATTTATTTATCGAATGTTTAAAAATGTTTCCTTTTCATATGAATTTTGAATTCAGTTTGAACGAAAAAGACAATAGGTCGATGTAGAGATCCTTGGGGGAGGCCCATGTTCAGTTGTGGACTTTCTGTATCTGGAGAGAGATAGAAGAAAACAAAATATTCGACAACTCAAATAAGGTTTAAAACTGCCTATGAATATTGCCAATAAAGTCTAGTAATCTCGTATTACCAATACACACAACACGATTTAAACATCACCGAATGAGAGAAACATTTTATTTACCATAATCGTTCACTTTGAATTCTTTCCGATGTGCTCGCGAGATCCCGCACTATCATAACTCACGATTTACTCCGCGCCAATCGGGAGGCATTCATATCTACGAGAGAAAATCCACGTCTCGTTTTATTCCTTCCTGTACATGAACTCAAAGCACTCTGTTTAAGTGGAGGCAGATATTTTCTTTTACTATTTTTATCATAGGTACAATTTAGTTTTTATGTGAGCATGTTGGATTCAACATACGTCACAAGTTTTGATTTAACAGTATTGGTTTGACTGGTTGCGTAAATGTTGTGCAAATATTTAAAATTATAACAGATAGGATCAAATATTAGCCCCTAGAATAAAATATAATAGCAGCAAATTAAATAGAAGTAAATAATGCATTAATGACATTTGTAACAGGAAACAACAGTATTAAAAAATTGAAAATAACAAAATTGTCATTTATAACAATAATATAAGGACCAGTAATGTTAAGGATAGCTGAGATGTAAAATACTAAATAGAAAATTGATCCTTGTAAACAGTAAACAGAACAATATAGATAATCTTAAAGTTGAAAAGAAAATAATACCTACACAATAAATACAAATAAAAAATAAAAATAGGTATATACAATGTACATAATTTCTATCGTATGTAAGTCCGCCAACCCGCACTAGGCCAGCGTGGTGGACTATATGGCCTAACCACTCTCAATCGTACTGTCGATTGTAGAGTAGGCCCGTGCCCTGCAGTGGGACGTATATAGGCTGATACAGATACAGATACATACAATGGAATATAATAATATTATAATGAAAATGAAGAAGTCTAAATTCAGTATAAACGCAACAAAGTTGTATACCAATATCTTTATCTTGCTGTTTCAATCGAACCGAATATTTACGAAGCATAAATAAATATAAAATAGGAAAAAGCAATTTTTGCTCAAAGTACTATCCAAATATTGCATGCAACAAAATTTAAAGCCAAATATTTTGATACAAAGTACAGAAATTGCATACCTATAGGTGCGAACGAGAAATATTTTATTTACTTTGTTGGTTGTTCGAAACGGAATAATTACTGTTGGTAGGTTTTGATATGTGAGAGTGAGAGAGCAAACAGCAGTGTAAATAAATAAATAAATAACACCCAATAGTCACATACATAGTCCTGACCCCACACTAAGATCGAGTCTTGTGTTGTGGGTATCAGGAACGATGGGAGACTTTTCGGTCTCACAAACAACCAAACCCGGAAGAAATATTTGTGGGCCACACAAACATTTCTCTCGGTGCAGGGATCGAACCCGCGGCCTCCCATTTCACAGGCGGCGTCTAACCAACTGCACCACGGAGGCTGTCAAATGTACTGTTGTGTTTTGATTTGAAGGACATTTTAGCCATAATTACTACTTACTGAACATATTGAGACTTAACATGTTATGTCTTAGGATGGTGAGCGCAGTGAACTGCCAAGCATTGCTTTGTAATTTATGGTGTTGTTTGGTTTTGCTATTGTCCATAAGCGATCATGACGCTTACTATCAGGTGAATTACATGCTCGTCTCGCCATTCATTGCATTAAAAAGAAACACAGGTATTTTTATTTTATTTACAGTTAAATTCAGAGTTTTGGTTTCATCATCATCATCATATCAGCCACAGGAAGTCCACTGCTGAACATAGGCCTCCCCCAATGATCTCCACAATGACCTGTTGGAAGCGGCCTGCATCCAGCGACTTCCTGCGACCTTAGTCAGATCGTCCGTCCACCTTGTAGGCGGGCGTCCGACACTTCGCTTGCCTGTACGTGGCCTCCACTCGAGAACCTTTCGGCCCCAACGGCCATCGGTTCTACGAGCTATGTGCCCGGCCCACTGCCCCTTCAACTTGCCAATCCTATGGGCTATGTCGGTAACCTTGGTTCTCCTACGGATCTCCTCATTTCTGATTCGATCTCGTAGGGAAACACCGAGCATAGCCCGCTCCATGGCTCGTTGAGTGACTTTGAGCCTTTTAATGAGGCCCACAGTGAGAGGCCACGTCTCGGTGCCGTATGTCATCACTGGTAACACACAACCAAGAGTTTTGGTTTGGCTGCTTGGAATCTAAGAGCGAATTGAAAAGTGTTTTTGTATTTTATACTGCATTTCTATATTGTATATTTATTTATTTTATATTGTTTAAGTAAAACCGAATTACAGCTTACAGATTTCATAATATTTGAAAATATTTTTAAATAACTTAATTATTTGTTTTGTTGCTATATGATTAATAGCAACAAAACAAATAATAAAGTAAATGGTTTTCTAGATTTCTTTGATATTTTAATCATTTTTAGTATACTTTTCTCCTTGAACAAAAGATTTAATTGTGTTACCTACCTGTGATTTCCTAAACACATTTCTTTTTCTTATTTTCATCTATATTCGCAAATTATTTTTCCCAACGCCATGAAATCTCATACAACACCTACGCTTGAGAAGTATGCCGGCCCAAGAGTACGGTAAATATGTAAAAAACCATCGAAGCGCAACATCTGTGTTGACAGATTGCTTGAGGAACACAACTTTCCGCTTTCTAACGCAAATCCGACGCCGTGCCACATTTTCAGGCATACCTTTTCATATTGTTTTCGAAATTTTACTTGTGGATACTTTTATTGAACATTGGAAAAAAAAAACTTGTCACGTTTTTTCTTCTCATCTGCATTAAGTGCCAATTTTTAAAAAAGTATTTAAGAGTGAAATGGTACCCTGAAAGAATATTATTCAGTTATAACCTGGTTAAGGAATAGTGTTTTAGATTTTTATTCTAAGTAATTAGGACATATAGGTAAAAAAAAATGTCCTAAATTATTCCTTGGAGTGGTATGCAAATAACGTTAGCGAGAAGATAATTAATTCACTATCACATCGGGAATACTGCACAGATATAACCAAATTTATTTTGGCATAAATAATGAAATCAATCAACCGTAAACTCCTCTACAGTCGAACGTATATGGGGTAGTATAATTAGATAAAGTGGATGATGCAGGCAATATAGAATGTGTTGAATTTTCCGAATGTGGACCAAATATTTGCGGATCGACCAAACATTTGCCTTTGAAAACATACATCTTAATGGAGGTATGTGTATTTTCGTTATAAAGTTACGGCGATGGCATTACAAATATAGGTCATAGAAACAAATCAATCCTTATTACTAATACTATCATGATATATTAATAGAGCCTATAGAAAATAATTTCCAAAAATTAACACACGTCCATATAAATAATTAATAACAGAAAGCAAGTAATTAACATTACGAAAACCTAAAACAATTTAAAATCATTGTAAATCTGGAATAACATTAATCTAGCCAACAATCAGTCTAGCCTTCTTCTCGCGCTCACACCGTACGCAAATTACAAAATTAAAAATGCAAAAACCGCGAACATTACATCACGTATGAAGAAAAAGAATCCCCGAATGATTTAAAGCTGGGAGAATTCGCGGCGTCCTAATTCAATCCTGGCTTGGTATACTTTGTATACGGTAAACCGTATCCGACATTTAGTTTGAAAATAAAAAGCTGAAATACGACAGAACGTATTGCACATAACCCGCCAGTCTTTTGGGATTTACCTCAGCTCGGTTTTTACGCGGGCGTGTCTCACACCGAAGTGTAATGGCGTCATGAATCATACTGGTGATTATTAAATCCGCTAGAGTTTCAACGCATCGCTCTGTTAATGAGTGATTTAAATAGTCGTAAGTACAAGATTAATATAGTTTATAATGTAATAATATTAGTAACTAAATTGGAACATAAATAGATCTTCACTTCCTGTGATCGTTTTTACCGTAATGACTAAAGCCGAAGTCATGATTTCAATAATTATAATATCTGAAGAACTAAGATTGCAAGCCTGGTTTGAATAAATTCTAAAACAATAACTACTGACACTGTTAGACTTTACGACTCTATGTTAGATTTTCCATAAATCATGTAATAAAGCATTTCGTTGTATACAGAGTATATTAAGTTGAATTCTAGTAAGTTGATATGCTTTAAAAATTTCATTCTTGAATTTAATAACTGAACCTTCCACGTAAAAAATAATTTAATATAACTGCACATTTAATTTTACTATTACATCACGGTGTAACAGTAACCAGCCTTATTCGCATGTAAATGTAGGAGTCATATTGAAATTCTAAGGATTCCAAGTGTAGGTAATTCCTTTTTGTAAGCGACTTCTTTGTGGTTCCGATGTTGATCCAGAACCATCCAGTATATTACCGATGCGCCGCTCAATTTGGGGTTAAAGTCTTTGGCCCACAAAATCCGTACTTAGCGCCGGGTCAGGGCGCTATAGGTTATACTCATCGTGGCCCTGCGTTGTACACTCTGTCGCTGCACTCTCTCTCTAACTTCCTCTTTCTCTGTCGCTCGCTTCCCTCCTTCAACTGCAAGAAGTCCTGTGCTGAATAAGGGCTATGCGTAAGAATCTCCACATCGATGTGTTGAAAATGCCTGCATCCATCTACGTGTTGTTGAGACTTGTGTTGTTCAGAGATGCTGATATAGAAACAAACAGAGTATGGGTTCTATGCTTTGAATTTTTGTATTTTTTATTGTTTAATATGGCAAGACTAGCATGCCATTCGCCTGATGGTAAGCGATACCACCAATGACCGTAGCAATGCTTGGTAGGCCACTGCGGTCAGCATCATAAGACACAAGATGTTAAGTCTCAATATGTTCAGTAGTTACTCTGGCTAATGGCAATGTCCTCCAAACCGAAACACAACACGTGTAGACTACTGTTTGGCGGGAGAAATAGACATTGCCTACCCTAGGCGGCACATATGGGAGACATACTACCAGTAAAATGTTTGACAGTGTAGCCTGATAAATCCCTAATAACTTAACCATGAATATAAAATATTTTTTTCTGAGGTCTCCATTGAATTGACGTTGATTAGAGACACCGATTATGGTAAAAAAATAGTTCGGATCGTACTTTCGTCCGATGATAGCGTAGAATTAAGAGTAACGATTTTCTTTTAATATTAAATTTGTAAATATATAAAAAAAGTTTTAAAAAACATCCACTAAATCAACTCGTAAAAGTACCACTATAGAACACAAGATGGCGCTATATCACTATGACGCGGCGCTAAGAACGCTTTCTGTATGACAAAACCCTCAACATGGTATGCGAAGAGCCCCGTTGACTAAGCAGCCAGGTTTATTTCTTTTAAATTACCTTTGTGCTGGAATTTTGAGTGGGGCAAACTGTTTACGGCCTTTGCTTTAAAAGCGACGTAAAATGTTAAAGTTTATTACCTGCTCGAATGCAAAGAAGGTGTCATTAAGGTTCATTTAAATAACAGCAACCAAAAATGTATGGGTGAATCCTAATGTGGAGTCACAATATAAGTTTGTAACATTTAAATTGTACACTGATTTATTATAACAACACAAAGGGATACACAAAAGTACAAAAGGCGGTCTTATAGCTCTAAGTGATCTCTGTCAGACAACCTTTTGATCGATATAAGGCAAGGAGAAAGAGAGGGCAGTGTAAGAATAAAGAATAAATGTTCAAAAAAGAAAAATTAATAATAATAAACTAGTTAATATACAAAATATAATACTATTAAGACATATTCGTAACATGATGCACATACGCTGTATATAAATATATATACGTAAAATGCATATAACATACAACAAAAATAATAATAATTGTTGACGACGCGCGCGCACGTTTGTTTAATATATAGTCATGTTTCAATATAACTTCGCACCTACCGCTCACACATTTATGTTATTTATATCATTTTAAAGGGACGAGTGTACATAGGGTATTAGTTTAAATAAAGGGGAATAAGACCACACTCCGAAGTGAAAACGGACCCAAAAAGGGAACAGATTTACAAGGGTCTCCCTATGGTAACGCCTCGGAGTAGTTAAGCTGGCAAGCAAAACTAGAAATTCGCTGGATGCAGAAGAGCTCCGAAGGCATCTGAAGAAAGCTCCGAAGACGCCGTAGTCTGCTTTTCTAAAGGTGCTCGTGTGTAAATTTGTAGATCATCAGCGTAGAAATGGTAGGAGGAGCGAAGATGATTAATTATGGAATTGTTGTTAGAAAGTGTTGTTTGGTTTTACTACTGTTCATTAGCGGTCGTATCGCTTACCATAAGGCGAACGGCATGCTCGACTCGCCATTCTTTGCAATAAAAAATTCTAAAATATTTTACAAAATATTAAATACATAAACACACGCCTATGTCCCATTGGGGTAGGCAGGGACTATTGGGCGCCAAGTGCTGCGGTCCTTACCTAACTTTTTCGCTTCTTCAATTGTCATCAATCTATTCATACACGCCGTCGGTTTGACTCCATGTTTTACGAAATCATAGACAATGTTAATATATTTTATTGGTTAGTTAGTTCTTTTTGAAATGTATTCTTCTTTATTTGCTTAATAATAATAATACAAAATAATGACATAGGAGGTTACTGGGATGTCGACTCAGCAATTATTATTGTCCCGATTGCCGTTTCTGCTCATGGGTTGATACCAAAGAGCCTCGATTAACATCTACAGAGGCTCTCAATTGGCTGTTGGGTCAAGAGTCAAACGCAGAAGGCAGTATTGACACGGCACGTGTAGTGACGCGGTTCCTCACTTTGGGGTCCTAACCACCTGTGGATTGGATCTTGTACCTCGCTATTATTGGATTTCTTTTTATATTTTTATTTGCATTTTGTTTTATGTTATATATGTAAAAATGTAAAAACGCTCTCCGATATCTGCCTGAGGAAAATTCTTGAGTTTTTGGCTATATCGCTCGAAAACCAGGTGACAACCTCCAAAAAATGATAATGACTGGACGAATGGAGGGTGAGGCAGGAACTCAAAGCGTTGGACAGATCAGATCCGCACCACACTCAATATGAACGTGGCTGAAGCGATTCAAGTCGCCAAGAATCGGACCGAGTTCATCGGAATCGGAATCGGAATGAGTCACGACCCCCAGCATTGGGGAATCGACGCAAGAAGGTAAAAAAAAAATTAAAATAAACGGAATATAAAAATGCATGATTGGGTTTAAGAAATAATTCGAAAATCCTGATGATTATGATGATGCATGTTATATATTGGTTGTATTCCCTCCATTTGATCACGAACTGTATCCAGTTATACAGCTCAGTAATATCTTGTGGAATGTCGCTTAAGGTTAGTCACGTTTCAAATGAATTATGGGCGACGTCGATAGAATGCATGCATCTCATATAGGGGCAAGACCGCATGGATTGCGTAGTGAATTTAATCTTCTTCTTGAATTATAATACGATTGAGAGTGGTTAGGCCATTTAGTCCACCAAGCTCTGGCCTAGTGCAGCTTAATATAAAACGTAGAAAATACATCAAAATATCACGTCTCTTAACCAACCTAGTTGTACAACAAAAGCAGAAGAATAAAAGAACGCATGAGTACTAGAAAACAGCCTTAAACAGCATTGAGGAAATTCTATTCATTGTAATTTTATTAACATCGCACCCGGCATTTTTCATTCAGATCGAGTTGGCTGCAAAGCGCCGGTCAGGCAACTTGCCTCACAACTTTTAAACTTTCATAAAACGTCGATAAAAGAATAAAATGTGCGATATTCATGTAAAACGGGCGGGGATCAATGATTTTTCACGTTCAACGTTTCAAAACTAGTGGAAGAAGCATTATTCAAAGTTTTACGTAATTCCCGATGGAACATTTAGATGGAGAAATCTACATGCATGTGTTGAAAACTGTTTACACTGCTCTCGGAGGGTTAAGTGAATCATATATTTTTATTATTGTTTGTATCGAAAGGTTACGTTAAGCATAATCATAACCCGATTTTTTTTTAATCCGTCAACTAATAAGCAAGTTACAAATACATAAAAGTTGGTGGTAGGAGTAATAAAAAAGGATGCAACATGCATGGGGTGACGTCATCTTTCATAAGGTGCCCGCGTGCGAAAGAGATAACGAGTGCCCCCACCGCACTATTAAAAAAATTAATATCTCACTCATTTTACATCAAATTTTAATGCTGTTTTCAAATTCATGTTTTTTATAAGCGATACTTTTTTGGAACTATTACACACTCCTCAAAATCAAATCTTGGACACAACCCTTTCGTTTATATACATACTTTTAGGGATACAATATCAATTGTAAGGTCAGTGTCATCCAAAAGGTGTACAGATGACGTAATAAAGGTCAAAATGTCGCTGGATATAGGTTCCTTGATGCTTCCAACAGGTCGTTGTGGAATACCTGGAGAAAGTCTGTGTTCAACTGTGGACTTATTTGGCTAAAGTAGAAGAAGATATCACGCATATACGTCCTATTATAGACCCATACCTACTCGAAGTTTTAGACGTTGAGTCTTAATCCACTACGATGGCCCCGGGTAGTTTAGCGGTCTTCGCATACCTATCAAATTCTTGCGGAAATTTCTTGAACAGCAACATAATATTTAATACTGACTGTTTTTAGAATAAGGTCCGAATTATGATTTTTAAGAATACTGTCACTTGTAATTCGCTTCTAGAATATTGTACATTGTCGTTCTATTGTGTTAGAAGAATTAATATTATGTATTTAAATTTATCTTTACGTGTTTATTATTCCTCTCAGGAATAATGCGTAGGGTTGCGGGTTTCCTGGTGTTTTCTATTTCGATTAGCCAGCCATTTCAGCACTAATATGATACGATCCTATCGAGCTATTTTATCGCTTATACAAAATGCAATGTTTCTACTTCTAAACGGCGCTCCTTCTAACTTGTTTTTTTTTTTTTTTTTTTTTTTTTATTATTGCAATGAATGGCGAGACGAGCATGTCGTTCGCCTGATGGTAAGCGATATGACCGCTCAAACCGAAAAACCAAACAACACCTTGAATTACAAAGCAATGCTTGGCATTCCACTGCGCTCGCCATCTCCTGAGACATAAGATGTTAAGTCTCAATATGTCCAGTAGTTACTCTGGCTACAATGCCCTTCAACCCGAAACACAACAGTGCGTTTACACTGCTGTTTGACGGGAGAAATTGACACTGCGGTGGTACCCACCCAGATGGCCTCTCACATATGAGAGACCTACCACCAGTAAACTGTCTCTGAAGAGAGAGAGAGAGAGAGAACCTGCGCGAATACACATCTCAAGTATAACAGCATGTAAATACTCTGCAGATTCCTGTTCCCAATTAATTAAACTTCTAATTAAAAGCGCTCAACCAAAACAGAATATAATAATACCAGCTGCAAAATCCCACATGAAAACCACTTAATTGTTTATATTGAGTCACTTCACAAATAGAACGTAATGAAATGTATTCGATAGATGCCAACTAAACATTGTGAATCCTAAACAAATAAGTTATTTAAATGGAGCTCTGTTTCGTAAACAACGCAAATGTGAAGAAAAACAACCAACAAATAATATCAAAAGGGTTGTATGAATGTGTGGTGGGGACTAGCTTGCTTTCTATTTGATGATTATTGAGTGAAGTATCTTCAACATTGATAGGCGTGGTTGTTTAGTAGATAGCGATCCGTATTAACAAGCAAAGGTTATTGGTTCGAGTTTATAGCACAAATTATGTTTTTTTTTTTGTATTCCCGCGTGGGTAAGTGACGGCATTGCATCCAATTAAACTTGCCGGAGAATACTATGGATGTGAAATACCATATCTTGCCAGTCTATGCAAAGCCGTTCTGATTGTATTCGATAAAAGTGGCCCAATACCCCGTTAGTCTTCCCAACCTTATTCCTTCCCGCTCTCCTTCCGATTTGATAAGCTGGCAACACATCCATAAAACAAAGTTATGGAAATTATGGGCGTCAGGGATCACTTACCATCAGATGACCTGATTGTTTCTTTGCCGGTCCAAATATAAAAAATAGATGCACCTGAACAATTTCGTCAATGTCACGAGTTCTCAGCGGCTGTGTTTAGTGATCACTATGCAGGTGGATTCTAATCACCACCAGCACTCTTCTTCTACCTGGCGTTATACCGGCCGGTGTCAGTGTCCACCTTCCAGCAAATTCTTCTCCGTTTCGCTCGATCTTCGTCATCCTCAATAGTACGCAACAGCACTCTAAAAATATATTTTTAAATCTAGTCCAAACAATCTTTTCCCAGTCCATTGAAGTTTCAAAACGTAGCAGGCCTAGATAAAACTGCGGAAAAAACGCTCCGACGTCATATTGGCAGTGTCTGCTGCAAAAATGCGAGGGAAAAGCAATAAAATGAACGTAACCGATGGATGTTCGAAGTTTTTGCGAACCTTCACTGACCAAAAACGAGACCTTTCTCGTATGCCTTTGTTTTATTCGATGAATATTGGGAACTTCAGATTTATCAGTCTTGATTCCCCATTAAATAAGGAGAATAATTATGATAGGTATGCCATTTTATTTACAATATCACAAATGGTACAACTATACTTGTACTTGGTTGACTTTTAGCTTTTGTAAGGATACGCTAGATCGAACGAACTTTAAAGGAATATGGCGGCACCATGGTGCCAGCTGGAATAAAATTAGTTTGAACAAATAAAAATCTACTATCTAATCAGATCTAAGAAGTATCTTTTTTAGTTATTGGAAACATTTTATAATTATTCCACATTCGATAATTTATTGAACAAAATATTTAAAGTAACAAAGGAATACAGTTTGATCTTTTTTAGAGTTTCCCGTTTTTCCTCAAACCTAATGAACCATTGCTCTAAGGCATTTAGTAGACTTGATAGAAAACTGCCCTATCGTTCATCGGCCGTCAGTTCTCCGCGCGGTGTCCCGCCCACTCCAATACAAAGGGATTACTTTGCCGCCAAATAAATAACACTGACCTACTTATTTCCCATTTTTCCTTTCACCGTATACCAAACATCAAGACTCATAAAAATCATTTAAATATCATAAATTATGCATGGCGAGAGAATAAAACGCCGAGTACAGGTGAAGACAAAATTCATTATAATTTTAATCGGTGTATAACAAAAGCTATTAAACTCACAGCTTTTAAAGGATACCGAAGGTCCGTAAGAAGCTAATAAAAATGGTCTTGGCCCTGTCAAGTTTCTTATTAGGGATACTTTATGAATAATGCAAAACGGAAAAAAATATAATGGAGCTGAATTTATCGCAAGAATATTTCGATGGATTGTTGTATGCTTACAAGAGATATTTTTGAAAAATTAAGGTTTATTATTACTTTGTTATTAAATTGATGGAAGACCTGTATCCCAAAAATGAAATTAAACTAATTATCCTACCACTGGTTTTTTGGTATTTGGTTAGCTATCTCACTCACTCAATGAAACTCAACAACATAACTGTCACTTCACGTTAGTTATCTATACTAATATTATAAAGCTGCAGAGTTTGTTTGTTTGTTTGAACGCGCTAATCTCTGGAACTACTGGTCCGATTTGAATGATTCTTTCAGTGTTGGGTAGTCCATTTATCGAGGAAGGCTATATATCATCACGCTATGACATATAGGAGAAAAGCAGTAGTGATATTTCTAGCAAATACGAGGATTTTTTTTTTCGTGTTTTGTGATCTGATTGGTCGATATTCTAAACTGATAGTCAGAATTAAACATTTTGACCGCCATTTTAAAACGTGTATGCATCCGGGCGGAGCCGGGCCCGACCGCTAGTCTTTAAATAATGGTACCCCCATTTATACCATAATATTTTTAAAAATTTACAGCATGGCTCTACCACTTCGTATTTTAAATATTCTCAAAACCGTCATTAGGAATAAGGAAGGCTCTTACGTTATTTTGTTGCCCTACAGCAGTGTATATGCAGTATTGTATTTCGGTTTAAAGGACATTGTAGCCAGAGTAACTACTGGAAATATTGTGACTGAACATCTTATATTACAGGTTGACGAGCGCAGGGGAATGCCAAGCACTTACTTGTAATTCACGGTGTTGTTTGGTCTTGCTACTATCCATGAGCGGTTATATCGCTTGCCATCGGTGAATGGCAAGCTCGTATAGCCATTCAATGCAATAAAATGTGTTGGCAATGTAAATAGGAACCGTATATTTGACTTTCATTTCCGTACCGCCAATACACTTTGTAAGGTCTGAATTCGTCTACTTTTACCTGGAATTAGATCCTTTCTGAAACCTGAAGCCTTAGAACCTTGGTGTTGGATCCACGTGGAACAATTTAAAGTAGGTGACGAAGATAAGAAGTTCCAGTCTCGTGGCTAACTTCAGAACATAAATATTGCCATTTTTAAAATACCCACATTTACAACTTATGATGTTTATTCGATAGAGGCTTGTTAGGCTTTGTAATTATTATCCACATCCATTAACATTATACACACAGCCTAGAAGGTGAAATTATACACACATGACAAATCTAAATAATTTTGATATTTTTATGATAATACTTTAGGGTTTTACTTATCAAAGTAAGTTTCTAAGTTCAAGTCTACAAAGCTGGCCGAAAATAAAAGTATAAAGGTAAGGTAAGCCTTAGTCCCCCATCACATCTATGTGTAGGTTGTGTAAAATACTATTTGAAGAACACATTGATCTAATTAGAAAAATCTTATGGAGCGAATTCTACCACTGTACATTTTTACCTGAACCAGTCCATCCTTCACCGAACTAATTCCCTCTCGCTAATTTCTCCATAGCTCCAATTCCAATCAATTCACCGTTCATATTATATTCGACTTACACTTTAATCATGTTTGATAAACCGCAAACACGGTCTAATCTGTGCTACCTATTCGTTTGTACATACCTACTGTTTAGCTGCCATTGAAATATCAGTTGAATCAGTTTGTCTGCGTCATGTTTCACGGTATGATAATGTTCTACTTTACTATGCATGGACTGTGCCGCAGTTGCTCCAAGCGTTAGATCCACTTTTGTTATTCTTTTATGAGTTAATGTATAGCGATACTGCGGTGCTTCTGGATTGGTTGGTCTATCGTCGTTTGTATAGCTGTGAGCATTGTACAGCCGTTTTCAATTTACCACATTTCTAATATCATAGTTTGATCTACTCTGAAGGCTACTACTACGTTATACAGGTACCAAAAAAATTCTGTTAAATATCATCATCATCATCATTTCAGCCACAGGACGTCCACTGCTGAACATAGGCCTCCTCCAAGGATCTGCTAAATTTGCTATATTAATCGATATTTTTTCGTTCCATGCTATTATTAAACGTTAAAATAGAAGACCATTTTTTCTTCCCTAACTCGAGGTTATACACCCCAAAGAAGGTGGAGATAAAACAATTTTATTTCACTGTCGAACCCGATATATCCCAAACTGTTCCCGCGGGACCTCTTCCGAATGCCTCATACGATGTGGCAGATTAAAATAATAACAAAATTTATACTCTCCAGGGCGTCGAACTCTCACATCCAGACTTTTCTAGTCATTTAAATTCGAAAAGAAATATTTGATACATTATTCTTCTGCTACGTATGGTTTTGAATTGAAATTTTTCAGCGAAATATTCAAATTTATTTCGAAAAGTTTAATTTGGAAACGTAATTAATTAAGTTTGGCTCGACATTGTTTGTCACTTGGGTATAGAAAAATATTTGTAATTTTTCATTACTTTTATAGCTCGTGATATTTTCTAAAGGAATGTTTTGTTCATGGTTCCAATTTCAAGAAAAAAACAACGTAGTATTTGGAAGCTAAGTTAGTGGAGGGTTAACTTACCCTTTTCTAAAGTTTAATTTATGACCTAACAAAGATTCAGGAAAGTTACTATCTCTGAACAGGCTACTCTATAATTAGCCTAGTTAATTGGGCAATTATTTGTTTCCAACTTCGTTAATTTATTTTCTTTATAATTTATTTAGTCGCGAGTTAAAGACAAGCTCGTGTCCCTAAAGAGATTGGGGCTGTGCTTCAGTACTCCGTATCAATTTACTGTGTTATTATTGATTATGATTGACATGAGTTGGTGGTGAGATTGTGGTGTTAGTCCACGTCACGCAAATACTGGTTAAAAAGCGACGATTTTTTTTCCCTTTTGTCGTATTCGGGTGGTAAATACATAGTTTTTGCTAAAATAATAATGTACACCCTTCTATTTTTTTAAACTCGAGGGCTACTCAAGGCCTTAAATTATTATTTTTGCTAAAACTATGAATTTGCTACCCAAACAGGATGATATTTAAAATTTCATAAATAAAAATTGACGTGTTTGTTTGCGAAATTTCTCGTTGCATTATGTTTGCAGGCACTAAAACTACCACCCAGCTTCGTTTTCGGTTGCAGTCTTGATTTACCCTGTAAACAGAGATTATTCTATGTTGATGGTTGGAACAAAACACTTTTATCAAAATTGCTTAAAAATTTGGCTACAATCCAACAATTGATGATGAAGGGTTTTTTTAATTTGTATATTGTATGTAAAAGTAACAAAATATGACATAAGAAATAAAGGAAATAATAATGTTTTTTTACTTCTAAAGCACCCAGATTCGACACAAATTCTAGAGCTCTTGCGACGTTTATTATCGTAGCCAATGTCTTAACCATCTGCTAAAGCTAAAAAGTATCGATCCTGTAAGAACCATCTAGTAAAATTAATACACCCAACAGTCTGACACATATTCCTAGCCCCATATCACGATCAATTAAGTCTTCTTTTATGGGTATCGGAAACTACGAGAGACTTTGCGGTCTCACAAACACCCAGACCCGATACAAATATTTGTTGACCACATACATTTCTGTCGGGGATCATGCGGGGATCGAAACCGCGTCCTCTTTCACAGTCGGCGTTTGTCCAACTGCACCACGGAGGCTGTAAGTGCTTGTCATATCTTAAATGGTAATCAACCCGTCACTTTTCCAAGCCTCCATGATAACAGTAAGCCGCAATGCAGTGTTGGTTCGCATCGTGCTAAATCAAGTCGGCATTATGCGATCACAACGTTCGTGCCATAAGCCCCCTGATTTCGGAGCTCTTCGGTTACATACACGCATTCATTAAAAACTATCGAGTTTCGATATTAATCCTTGTTGACATCAATATAGTGTTGATTTTTAAAAATATTTTTTTTTATAAGTACATCAGTCTGACACATATTCCTGGCCCCATATCACGATCAATTAAGTCTTCTTTTGTGGGTATCTTAAACTACGAGAGACTTTGTAATGATAAGTATAATTATAAGTAATAATAAGTATAATACTTTATAATGATAAGTGTCGTCTAAATAGTGTTTCAAACAAGGTGAAATGTTATCTCTTGCCGGTCGATACAATATGGTATTCCACTCTTTATTTTAAAGGTATCTGAAGTTGTTTCTAAGGTAAAAGAAAAACAGTTACTATTATATTTTTACCCGATCGGTAAGTTAAGTAAGCGTAAAAATCAATTTTTAACCAGCATTTTGATTTTCCGTAAGATTTTCTAAGAAAACGTTAGACGCCGTGTTTTGAGTGATTACGTCACTTGACCTCGTAACCTGACCTATGGAAACCACGACACTGTACTTTATAAAGCGTGAATTAATGCAAAAACATGAGTTAAACACTTATAACATTTTAATTTTTTTTAAATGTACTGGAAGAATAGTGTTAGAACTTCTTCGTTAACGCATACTATTTACGCACGGAAAGTCAAGATGTTGCTATCCATCATGGCGGCTTCTGCTCTACATATTTATAACACCAATAAAATATGTAAACAATTAAAATGAATTTTAAAATTAATTCTTTGAACTTGTAAATTGAAATGAAATTTTTGTTTACTTATACTAAAATACCCTATTATGTCGGCATGATTGCTATATTTACGTGGGTTACTATGAATATTCCCTAAACAATATGTAGGAATTAGAATTTGTGCTAGGTAATGATCCCTAACACATCTTGCGACGGAAATAAGCCGGGCAAACCGTGAGTGACACTTGTGGCACCTTTATACCTCCAGGGACACTGGCAGGCTTGTGTATGCTAATATATTGTATACGAGTTTAACACTTATTTAGTATAAGCGTAAGTATAGGTAAGTAGATATCTCGTACCTGTCATTGCGAAGATATCGGTTATTTACTTACCACCATTTAGCATTCTTTTTTAACACGTACGTGCAAGCTCTGGAATTAAATCCCTGCTTCGGTGTTCCCTTAGAGCAAACTTGTCCTTTTTAAGCGAGGTTTAAAAGATTACTCTCCTTACGTGATACAACAACGTTGGTTGTGCTACATATCTGGCACTGCGAAGGTAACCCCTTTCCGTTATTGCAATCAATGGTGGAACGGGTAAGCCATTCGCGTGATGGTAAGCGATACGACTGCTAATAGATGATAGCAAACCAAAGCACACCATGAAATACCAAGCAATGCCTAGCATTTCAGTGCGCTCGCCATCCTGAGACATAACATAATTTGTCCAGTAGTTCTTCCAGCTACAATATCCTTCAAACTGGAACACAATAGTACCTTTACACCGCTGTTTGAAATAGACATTGCGGTGGTACCTACCTAGGCGGTCTCTCACATATGAGAGACCTACCACCACCTACCTCTTACTACCAGGCGGGACGCATGCTCGTCTGCTTGCATAAGGCTATAAAAAAATAAAGCCTTATGTTATCCTTTTGAAACACAGAAGCTTATTCGGGGGAAAATTGAAAAGTAAAAGTCACATTTATGTAATTAAATCACATTGATCTATAATAATCAGGGTATTTTTACCTAAAATATGGAAATTAATAAATGAAACAAGCGAAAATTATTTGATTTCTCAAAATGATTTTGTGTTATTTTTGTACAAGAAGCCCCGGGCCTCTGTGCCTTGATGTTATTGTTGTGGGAACCTTTGATAAAAGGTCTATTGGCTTTTCAAAGCAAGCGACGAGAAAACATGGAAATGAAGCTTTACGCTTATTTTCCTCTAATTGAGAGTATTAAATGTATCAAGTCGATCTTTCATATAACCTACTTTAAGTAAAATAACGTTATATACAAGATATATCCAAATCGCTACTGAACATGAAGCCGAGTGAACGTTTTAGTGACTACAGACACAACACAACTAAAAATGCGACATTTTTTTTTTGTATTTTAAATATCATTGTGTTTTGATGGTGAATCGATAGTTTTTGCAAAAATAATTTTTAAGCCCTTACGTATTCTGGATATACTCTGTATCATAATATTATATAGCAAACTATTGTATATTGGCAGGATACATTATAAGACACAAGAATATTGGTGTCGTGAAATTTAAATATATCGGCGTCGGATCATTATCTTCTGCCATTTAAACTCTTTTAACCATAACGGCATTATTGAGTCGATCGGTAAGGGATTAACAATAACAGCCGGTGTATATTACATTAAATAAATATAGGAAAACTTACACACATTGCAAATCGAAATTAAACTATACTGTACCAGCCCATATACGTTCCACTGCAGGACAAGGGCTTCTTCTACAATCGAGAGTACGATTGAGAGTAGTTAGGCCATATAGTCCAGCACTATGGCCTAATGCAGGTTGGCAGATTTTACTTAACGTAGATATTCTAATAAATCGTATGGTATGCAGGTTTCCTCACGATGTTTCCCTTCAATGTTATAGTGCGTGGTGATTGACTGTCGATGCACACATGATTCCGAAAAGTCAGAGGTGTGCCCTGGGATTTAATCTCTTAACCACCATGAACATGTTGGCAGCTGCGTCAGAAATTAGACCATAGTAAAATTAAATTATA
This sequence comes from Hyles lineata, assembly GCA_030180105.1. Taxonomy (NCBI): domain Eukaryota; kingdom Metazoa; phylum Arthropoda; class Insecta; order Lepidoptera; family Sphingidae; genus Hyles; species Hyles lineata. The sequence goes on from JARJEE010000023.1 coordinate 3,641,158, forward strand.
GGAACAAGTCAAACGTGCTAAATCAAGAATATGACAATATCGAAAAATAGCCGACATCGGCGATTGAAAACGTGAAAATTGAATCTGATATCAGTAGGAAATTTCATATTTATGCAAACTGGAGTCGTTCCACCTAGAGCGGTGTCGCAATATTCCGCATATTGGAAACTTTATAGCTGCAAATGCAGTTTTGTTTTAAATAAAAGCGCCACGTCTGTGGAATGCAGATTTGCGAGAATAAATTATTGTAACATTCCACCTTGCAACGTTGTGGGGATTGTCGACTGAATTCATTCATTGTTGTTATTCACAAAAATATTCAGCCGCAGGAAGTCTATTATTGAAGTAGATGATATTGGCTTTTTCTATTAATTATTATTAGCCCAGAGTCAGGAATTTGTGCCCGATATATTATATGCTATGCCCCGGCAATAGGTTCGCCCCCTATTACATCATGGAACGGAAAATGCAAGGGGAAACGGGGGTATCCTGGTTGTATCTCTGCCTTTACCTTCTGTGAAAAAGGCGTGAATTTATGTATATATGTATGTACCTGTCTACTATGCAGTGATTACGTTTATATATTGCTAATTGATTTGGATAGTGCAATATTTGGGAAACGAGCACAAAATATCATTCATTCAAAAGTTGTCTGGAATTAATCGCCTTCGTTATCAATAAGACCAGCACTTTTTCATGTCGTTGTTTTTCATGGCTTACAATAAATACAAAATAAATAAATATTTTTTATATAAATCAAAATCAAGAATAAAACAAAATTAATTAAAACTTATACTAAAAGGATAATCTATTAATAATGGAACCATGTTTACACCGTCTAGTAATAATGAAACGAATGAATAAAAAGAAAATAAGGATATAATCTTCAGCTTACTTCCCAAATATTCTTTTAGTAGTTAATAATACGTACTTGTAACAAATATTGACGTCATTAAACACAACTCACTTTCCTTAGACTTATCGGTTTGTTGATTTGTGTTGTTTACAAATTCTCCATTCGTCTTTTTTCTGCATTTGTTTTTTTCTTTGCGTTTGTTTAGGATAAGGAAAACACCCGGAGAAGGGTTCATGTTAACAATAATTGCCTTTTTTGTTTCAAATCATTTGCTCATTCGTTTCTCGTTTCTGCAGCCATTTATTTCTTTAATGAACGAATTGTTTAATTAAATTCTGTAATAAATTTTTCAAGAATATGAAGGTTCAGTTTTTAACTGAATAATACTGGATGAAATTTCTGGAACCAGTTTTTTGGAAATAACTAAGTGCATGAAAGTAGAAATAGATACTCTATGGATGATAAATATTACAAAAAAAGTACAACGCACGCTCGAGAGATGACCAAATGAAAGTAATTTAGTTTTTTTTTGTTTATCTTAGCAATCCTAATTGTAGATTTTGATTCTAACCACGACTCATAATATTGATTACCCATAATGATATGCTAGATCACGAACAAGAAATTCTAAAGACCCTAAAATTCGAAACAGTTCAGCTAGGTCCATAAATTGATAATAAAGAGCCCATAATGTTTTGTGGTAAAAGGGTACAGTCGCAAACAACGGTAACGTTTCTAAATCTGCAATAAATCCATCATTCGTGTCAGTATGGGCGTTGATGCTGTTTTATGGAACTATTCCGAGACACTATCATTCCGGTGTTCGGAACTGAACGATTCATAAAAAGAACCATTTGTGCGACTGTCCTTTTCGAGGGGACGTAAAAGTTTAGTGTATTGACAGTGCGTACTTTGATTTTATTGGTGTGCGGTTACGTTTAAGTTTTATCGTTTTGTTTTTATCTCAAATAGACTTGAATGCAAATGAGTACATTCTACGTATCCAATTTTTGTGGCAGTACAAAAATCACACAGCAATACAACAGCATGTGAAAATTAAAAAAACACAATTTAATACAATGATGATGGAGATAAAAGGTAAAATTGTAGTCACATAATTTTAAAATTAATTGGTGTCTTTTAAGTCCTGAAACCGTGAAAGTGAAATATTCATAGCCCTACGTAGTCAGTCTATCCACCTAATACAATGTGTGCTCCCGAATACCTTATACCAGTACCCGTACGTATTACCATCCTAGGCAAACGAGCCAGCAACCCACTTGTTGTAAACAGCAACTGCAACAACTCATAGACTGTGGCATAACCAAGGGGATACAGTCGAGCCATTATTTGAAATTGGAACTACTACTTTTTGACATTTAGAAGAGTCTTAATGAAGCGCACTACACACCCAACACGTTGGCCCGGCGACATAGCCCGCCATCACAACCCGGCGACCTATAAGAAAATAATCATGTCAGCGACAAGAAGTCGCAGGTGCTTCACGCCGATATCTTAGCATCATCTGCGCAGTTGCCCAGTGACACTGTGAAATGTGAAAGTCATAAAAATAATCATGTCATTTCAAGCCGTAGACATGTTGTCAACAAAGTTTTTCAACTACTAGCCCGCCGACAAAAAGTTGTCGTCATGTGCCGGCGGGACGGCGACATCCATATGTAGTGCGCTTATGCTGTGCTAATTTACAACATGTATAACCCTTCTTTTTCTTTATCTTTCTTTGTGTTATAATTTTCTTTTCTTCTTTTATATCCATCCAATGATTGTCTGGTTTTCGCTATTATTAGCGATAAGACCCCTTTTGTACTTTTAATAAATGTTATTTCATTATTTTATCTTCTATCTTTTTGTTTGTGTAAAATAAAGATTAAAAAATGTAATTCCAGATTTTTGTAGAAGGAATTGGCATAGATTCTCACTGGTCAGCGGCAAAGGTTCAAATTATATTGTCTGATTCCCTGAACATCCGCATTAATTGTAGCGACTTGTTGTGTAAACATGAGCTAACAATTATATACATATTGTTTGTAAGAATTATGAATACTGTCTTAATGATGTTCGCAATCCAGATTTATTTGTTGTAAAATATTATGAATGAATTGCAAATTCTTCTATCTCAACGCTTTGGGGTATTTTAGATAATGATTTATTATTGATACACTTCGGGCACAATGCTATAGCCTGTAGCAATCGTTTTGTAGTCTTCTTCGAAATATAGAGTTTATAATATAGGCTCAATAAATAATTGTGTTGTTTAATTTTGATTTATTTCTTATTCCGTTAATTCGTCCTATTATGTAATTATAGTCCTTTATTTGTTTTTTATTCAAATTATATACTATTTTTTTTCTTGTTTTGGTTTACGCGAGTGTATTAACATGAGTGTTGGGTACTCTTTTGTTAAGTGGTATATGCATCAAAACGAAACTGCAGTAAAGAATGCCTTAGTTGTCCATATACCGTTGGAGAACCTTAATTTAATTTAATAAAATAACATAAAAATAAGTTGAATCGTCAAGTGGCAGCATATATGGACTGTGAACCTTGAGATAGTAGGTTCGGTTTTGCTACATCGGCTTTCTTGCTTTGCTTTCCTGACTTTAAGTCCCCTCACCATGAGATCGAGTCTTGTGTCGCGGGTATCCGAAACTGCGACAGACTTTTAGATCTCACAAACACTCAGACCCAAGATAAATATTTGTGAATCACACAAATATTTGTTTTTTCCGGGGATCAAACCCGCGGCGTCTCGTTTCACAGGCGGCGTTTAACCAACAGCGCCACCGATCTAAACGCAATACGCGCCAATCGCCATGAAAAGAAAAATTCAATATCACTGTCCCCGACTCGGGATTCGAACCTGACACCTCGGCGTTGTAACCGTAGTATAACGCCACCGAGGCAGTCTAACATCAACCCGCCTCAATAAGTTATACCTTAAATATATTACGAAATATTTTACGCGCTCGAATAAATAATCCTCAATCGATCCTTCGATTGGTATTCCTGCCGCCATCGACGGCGTGAAAGCAATTAGTTGGAGAAACACTTTTTTCCTCTTCCGCATAGCTGATTCCCATCACAAAAGCAGCGGAGTTACGTCGGATTATTTATGAGAAGTTTCCAAGAGGGTGTCAACTTTGCCGGCCTGGAGTTGGCAAGTAGATTTGGTGGGTCTTAAACAAGACTTTGTTTTGGGGAATTTTAATAGCTACCAGTCTTGGATAGCTATCTTTATTAGTAAAGATTTGTAATTGTTTTTTTTTTTTTTTTTTTTTTTTATTGCTTTGAATGGCGAGACGAGCATGCCGTTCGCCTGATGGTAAGCGATACGACCGCTCATGAACAGTAGCAAAACCAAACAACACCTTGAATTACAAAGCAATGCTTGGCATTCCACTGCGCTCGCCATCCTGAGACATAAGATGTTAAGTCTCAATATGTCCAGTAGTTACTCTGGCTACAATGCCCTTCAACCCGAAACACAACAGTGCGTTTACACTGCTGTTTGACGGGAGAAATAGACACTACGGTGGTACCCACCCAGATGGCCTCTCACATATGAGAGACCTACCACCAGTAAATTGTTTGATTTTATTGTAATAATTGTTATGAAATATATACTAAATACACCAAATCCAATTATTTATAACCAAACCAAACTAAATAAAATCAATTTTATTATAATTGATTTAGTGTAGAATTTAGTGCTCTCAATAAAGATGGCGTATTTAAAAATCAATCTTGAAAAAATATTAAACGTAATTTTTTAATTATACTTTTCTACTTCTAAATCACTAGAATATGATTTTTTATTTAAGCAACAGATATACAATGACGGTGGTTATTGAAAGATGTTGCCCATAAACATAAAAATGTTACTACGAAATTGGAAATAATACCATTGTAATTAACGATCTTGAAGTAGATGATACTTGAAAACATGAAATCTCTAACATATTTGAACCATTTTATATAATAGATACGTAAAGTATTTACTCTGCATGTATGTAATGTTATATTGACATTTTAAATATTTTATTTTCAAATATAAACTTGGTTATTTAAAATCTATAGGACGCATCAAATCGCGACGGGACTCTACGAAATTAAGCAATATGTTTATACTGTTCAGCGTCGCAATTAAGTATTAAAATTAATCCGTGGTTTTAATACATTTTGCATGACATTAATTATAAATGCCGTCGATAACGTTATTATGGATTATGTCACTTGTGGCGAAACAAGGAAAGTTTTAGGGATAACATTTAATTATGTAATAAGAATTTCTTAATTAGGGGTTTTAAGGATTTCATCTCGTTCATATACAATAGACCGAATTATAATAAAAAAGATAATAGAAATCCAGTATATCCGGATGCCTGTGTATAATTGTTGAAGACCAGGCAAAAAATATGGCCACTGGCAAAAGCTAAGCTCTCGTCAATTACGCTTCATTTAATTATGTTCTTATTTTTATGTCGACCTGGCGACACTGCACCTAATGGTAAGCGCAAATACCGTCCAGGCAGATATCGAATGCCATAGCCCACCGGATTAGCAAGTTGAAGTGGCAATGGGCAGGGCACATAGCGCGGAGATTTGATGACCGATGGGGTCGGAAAGTGCTGGAATAGAGGCCACGTAGCGGAAAGCGCAGCGTGGGACGTCCACCCACAAGATGGTCAGACGACCTTATAAAGGTCGCGGGACCTCGCTGGATGCAGGCTGCCTCTAACAGGTATCTGTGGAAATCATTGGGGGAGGTCTATGTTCAGCAGTGGACTTCCTTTGGCTGATGGATGGATGGATGGATATCGAATGGCATCAGACGGTAGTCCATTGCTATATTGCATACGGCCTGCTAAGATTTCCTTTCATACTACGGCGGAAGGACCCAGGATTATATTTAGTAAGAACACGCGTGACGGCAAACAATATGTTTTCGGAACAGCAAAGCCCACAATTATTTTTATTTAATTAACAAATTATCACTGCGTTCTATAATCCGGACCTTCAGGCTTACCACGACATCTTTTCAATTAATAATCATAAGGTTGTCTGGAAGAGATCGCCGCCGTTAGCGATAAGACCGCCTCTTGTACTGACGATAATGTATATTTAAGCCTGTTTCTGTATGATTATTTTATGTTGTCTTTTTATGGTGTATAATAAAGTATTAGCTAATAATAATAAATAAATAGACCACAGTTATATACATATTCCTGACCCTATACTACGAACGAGTCTTATGTCAGGTGTAAGTACTATGAGAGACTCTTCGATTCCATAAACACCCAGACCCGAAACAAACACATCACTTCACTGACATTTGTCTCGGCGCAGGTATCCAACCTGCCGCAGCCTCTCGATTCACAGTCGGCATCTAAACAACTGCGCTACGGTGGATATCATTTTGAATAGCCATAATACCTATTACAATCTATGTAAATAAAACCACAGCTGTCTACCAAAACTTGCTAGTACCAAACAAGATAAGAAAATAATAATAATCGCAAAACAAAAATAGAAGCAGAGTTAAATCAACGATTCAATTCGATCGCAGCCCACTTCCAACTACTCCAAGTTGATTAGACTCAATAAAGCAAATTAGGTTCGACGTCAATTACTACCGTGTAATTGTTTAGAGGATTGGGACTGGACGGGATGATAAACATAATCATATTATCCAACTTAATCACGTTGCTATTACGTGACGCGATGAAAATACCTTCATTTTTAAATGTCTACTTGATTTAATCTAGTTTTATAGTTTCGCCAATAATTATGTGTTAAAATTTAAAGTCTTCGATGAATATAGACGAAGTATAGTGAAAGGTATGTTATAATTTTTATTCTAAAGTTTTTAAGTCATTTGTTAGGACTACAAGTAAATGAACTATACTGTATCAGCCCATTTACATCCAAGGGCACGGACCTCCTCTACAATCGAGAGTACGATTGAGAGTGGTTAGGCTATGTAGGTTACCACGCTGGCCTCATGCGGGTTCGCGGACTTTTACATACAGTAATTCTTCTGAATAGCTATGGTATGCAGGCTTCCTCGCGATGTGTTTTTTTCACCCTTATAGAGCCTGGTTATTGACTATCAATACACACATAACTCCGATAATTCAGAGGGGTGCCCTGGGATTTGAACCCGCGACAATCATGAGGCCGTCATGCGTCTTAATGTAAGTAAAATAATTATGTAGTATAGAACAAAATTTTTAAAGCTATTTATGTTATCCAAAATGCGATTGCAATCTTATATCATTCATCTTTATATATAATGGAATATAATATAGAGTTTGCGTTTGTAAAACGTTTTCACGATACAAAAGTAGTAGCCAATTGGCTGAATGTTTAAAAAAAATAAACTATTTTACTCAACGTACTGCAATATTTCCAATTGACTGGAATATGAGCTTCACTTTTTATGATTAAAATACAAAAGTCCGTGTGAATGAAAGACCTTTCCAATGCATTGAGTAAATGTAAAAACAATTTTGCATATCCTCGGCTTTTCACAAACAGAACTCTTATTTTCCAATTAACATCAACAAAGTATCGAATACGCGCTCATTACATTTTAATTAAATATTTGAATATAATTTACATCGTATTTACATTATATTTTCGTTTATGTCCACACCTTTTGGATGTGGGTGTGATTTTTGCAATCACTATTTTTTTTTTTTTAAAAGCTTGGTATATGACATGACGGATAAATCAGAACCGTTTATACCTTTTGTGATTTTGTTCTTATTTATAATCCAACTGATTCCGATATACGCCAAGCTGCCTTAATAGAAATTAAAAAACATACATACATAAACTCACGCCTTCTTTTTTTTTCCCACTGTTAGGCAGAGTTGCAAGGACACCCAAAGTCCGTCTTGTACTCGTATGTTCCGTCCGACGATGTGACAGAGGGCGAAACTATGGTCATATCGGACTCAAATTCTTGACTCCGTGCTGCTAATGAATAGAAAAGTCCAATATTACTTTGCCCGTTCCGGAATTCGAACCCGAAACCTTGGCTTTGTTTTCGTACCGTAGTACAACTAAGCCACCAAGATAATCTAAATTAATAAAAATTTCTAAATCAAAGATTGATTTATACTCTCTGGGTCTAGGAATTGAACCTAATACACATGATTCGCAATTCATACACACTGTATATTAGATCCCAATAGGTCAGCAGTACATTAATTTTTGTATATAAAGTGCTAACAATATGTCCATAGTGTTCGCAGTTCTAATCCTAGGGCACACTTTTCGGAGGCATGCGTGTATTCATAGTCAATCACCACGTACTGTAATGGGGAAGGAAAATATCGTGAGGAAACCTGCATACCATAGCAATTTATAAGAAGTAGTCGTCCGCCCCGTGACCATGAAAGCTGGAAAGTAATCGAAACGTCGGGAAATTAAAAAATGTAAAAATTAAACCAAATCCGCGATAAAATCCGTAAATAATCGTTTTATTTCAATTTATAAGTATTTCCATGGTATGTAGGTAAAGTCCGCCTAACCGCACTAGGCCAGCGTGTTGAACCATATGGTCTAACCACTTTCAATCGTACTCTCGATTATAGAGAAGACTCGTACCCTGCAGTGGGATATATATGGGCTGATACAGTATAACAGTATATTAGTATTCATACATTTTCAACTCAAGAGTTTTCAAAATCGATAAAATAAAATCACTATTACCGTTATTTAGGTCTTAACTGAATGTTCTTGCGTAATTGAGTCTAGAAGTATGATTAGATCTAATCCCACGGCGTCTCCCGATAGACTACGAAACAGATTGGCCTGAATTTTAATACTTTTCTATACATCCCCTTGCGAGTATATAAACGACTTTTTTACTAGTAATTACCTGAAAATACAAATAAATTTAGTTAAACTAAAATTTAAGTACTGGAATTTATAAAAAATGTATTACACCATTTTAAAATACACAAAAGATAAGATTAAGATGAAATAGAAGAAGGAGCAAACAATGCCAAGCTTGGGTATACTGATGCTACCAGCACCTCTGCCTACCCCTTCTGGAAAAAAGGCGTGAGTTTATGTATGTATGTCAGATTAAGATAAAATAGACAAGTCATACTTCAAACTTACTAAATTCACAGTAACAAATATTGGAACCGACTAAATTGTTAGAGATGCATGTAATGATTTGCTTGTATTGCTAGGTTTTTGCGGCTGAAGTCAGCATACACTTTCTGTTTATCGCTTTGCTCCTCCCGGTTGTACATGTCCTCTTTATAAGACTAGTGACTTACATTATTATCTTCCTTTTTGATATCAAGCCAGGACTTTTTTAATATCGATATTTTTGAGTTCATGTGTGGTTGCCAAATTATTTTAATTCTTTTCTCAAAACTCAATCAAAAAAATTAAGTTAAATTTCTAAAGCTCACATACCACATTATTTACACTAAGATTAGAACAAAGATAACTATGTCGCCTCGTATTTATTACAAATTCCCCGAAATAACAAACAGCTTTATGCCAAAACATAAAACAAGTGAAAACAATGGGTTACAAGATAAAACACAATATCCGCCAGAATTAATTGCGGTCGAAAAATTTAAAGGGAATTTCCTATAGAAAATATTGAACGAGCTGCGATCGGCTTCCAGAATGGTTTTTAATTAACTTGTAAGTATTAATTAATATTTATTACATTATGTTGATGGGTACTGGAAAAGAACAAAATTATTTATTAATAATATTTTCACACCATATTTCGGTAATAATATTATCAGATATATTGTAATCGAATAAATAATTAAAATAATATTAAAGTGTTTAAAATGGCATAGTACAATATTATTTTGATTTATTCTCTTAGGGAAACTAATAGCTAAATTAAATTAACACTAAACATACCATGACGGGTCAATTGACCCATTTTGAACTTTAGCATTGAATATAACGTATTACCTTATTGTTTTTGCACATTTTAATACATGACTTTTTCTTACCGATTAATCTACAGTTATTTTCGTATTTCTTGTTTATTTTTTGTTTTGTTTATTTTGAATAATACTTGTTGTATACCGATTTCTACCACAACGGGTCAAATGACCCGGAGAGCATTTTGAGGTATTTTTCTTATCGTATTGCAGTCGGTAAGTTGCATATTCTGCAAAGACTGTTGCGTAATGTAGAACAATCAAAATAGCTGAAAATAACATCAAGAAAATATCATTTTTTTTATTGAAAGTAGTTTTTATGCAGGGAGAGTTAGGATCCGAATAGAGTTCATCTCAAGAAAAAATAGATGCATATATTTCAATTTTATATGGAGCAAATAATTTCAATATTTCATTTTTGTGAAATACTATATGGTGGTTACATTTTTTTTCTGAAACTGTGAAACTGAATGAGAAGAAATAATTTTACCGAAATTCTTAGATTTTTTTGTTCTGGTAAATACAAAACAGGAAAACCAACGTTTGAAAATAGACAAATTCGTTATGGTATCTACAATTTGGAATATTTTTATTGAGAACAGCCAAAATTGTTACAAACTGGGTGATAATATTACGATTTACGAACAATTATTTCCTACTAAAGTAAGATGTAGATTTACAGACCTAATAAGGCGAATAAATTTGGAATCCAGTTTTTACGTTTGTAATAGTACCTAAATATACTATTTTGTTTCATTATAATAAACTATGTATTTTTTTATCCTTGTTTTCTGTGCGTGATGGCCTATGGGTAAGTGGACCAGAAGTGGCTGCCAACATGTTCACTGTGGTCAGGGGTCGAATCCCGGGACACACCTCTGACTTTTTGGAGTCATATTGTGCGTAATGATAGTTAGTTACAACACACTAAAACGATGAAGGAAAACACCGTGAGGAAAGCAGCATTCCATAGCGATGTACTAAAATTATATAGTAGGTAAGTCCGCCAATCCACATTAGGCCAGTGTGGTGGACTATATGGCCTAACCACTCACAATCGTACCCTCGAGTGTAGAGGAGGCCCATGCCCTGCAGTACGTATATTTCCTTTTTAACAACTTATTCCATACATTAAAGCAGGAAAAATAAAGCCGGGTCATTTGACCCGCTATGGTAGAAATAGGTATCTTATAAGCGTTGGTATGATTAGTGTTAATATCATATATTGGGTATATTGACTGCCTCGGTAACGTAGTTACGTAGTACTAAGGTACGCTTGCAAAGCCGAGGTCTCGGATTCGAATCCTGAGTCGGGCAAAGTGATATTGGATTTTTCTATTCATTATCAGCCCGGAGTTAGGAATTTGTGCCCGATATGGCGATAGGCTCGCCACATATCACATCGAGGGACGGAACATACAAGGCGAAATGTGGGTATCCAGGCACCTCTGCCTACCCCTTCTGGGAAAACGGCGTGAGTTTATGAATCATGTTTTAAATAATAACCAGTGACGAGAAGTGAAATACTTATTAAGCTGCCTACCACAGAGTTCATTTTACACTCCCTAGATAAATGTGCCGCATATCAAAAAAATATGAATCTACGTAAAAATGGGAAGCCGGTAGCAATCAAAATTAATTATAAATAAATTAAAGTAAGAAATTAATATAAATAATATTAAGTATAGAAAATATTTTGTATATAGCGATTAAATGCTATATGTATTGACTTGTCCTAAGAGTTCTTTAGCAGCCTACCTGACCAATAAATACATTTTATTTTATTTCATTTCAACCGGGTTGTACTCATGTCTTTTCGCCAAATCACGAGCAATCATTTTGTAGCCAGAGTAACTACTGGACATATTGAGACTTAACATCTTATGTTTCAGGATGGCGAGCGCAGTGAAATGCCAAGCATTGCTTTGTAATTCAAGGTGTTGTTTGGTTTTGCTACTGTTCATGAGCGGTCGTATCGCTTACCATCAGGCGAACGGCATGCTCGTCTCGCCATAAATATAAAAAAAAAAAAATTACGGTGACAAAAAGTGCCTTCCGCACCTCAGAGCATGCGGATCTATTTTTAATTTATTGACATTGATGTAACATCGCCCTTGTTCGAGAAGAATTTTAATAAACTTTTACCAAGTTTCGAATAGCGTCTACGGTATTTGGGCTGATTGTTGGCCGAAGTATTTTCGTTCTGTAGGGCTAATTAAAGAAATATCTCCTGTAGACAGCCATGGGATTAATGGCACAATTCCTAAGTGTTACTGTAAAATGTATCGTTTATCTTTAGTTGGGTTAGGGGGAAGGCCTTTATAGCCAATATGAGCGACTATTCGGCATATTATAATGACAGCTTTTTGCATAAGGGTATTATTATTATTATGTGCTGTCCGCTAGGCTGCTGTAAGCCAGTATGGTGAACTATTAAATTTATTAAGTTTAGTTCTCACAATCCAACTCTCGATTGTAGAAAATTCCAGGGCCTAGTAGTGGGCGATACAGGACTGTAGTTGATGACTATATTAATTCACTAATTAAATGAATATGAATACATATAAATTATCTAATTACGCATGCCAGTGCCTTTAGAACTCAATAAACCCGTTTCCTTTGAGATGGCAAACAAATGTTGTTGAATTAGCTTTGTGCGTGTGATGAGATCGCTCAGGCTGCTCACTTAGCTGGAAAATTACTATTTCCTTAATACTGAAGTGTTATTTTGTACAGATTAGTGGGTTTGGGAATTGCTTTTCGTGTCAAGGCACGTTTGTTCCGTTAAGTGTATCACTCTTTTGAGTGGTGTGTGAAATACGGTAATTTTGTAATTCGAATTATAAATATTAGTCCATTGATTGAGAGTGGTTAGGCCGTATGGTCCACTACCCTGGCCTAGTGCGAGTTGGAGAACTTAATGTAACATAGAAATTCTTTCAAATCGCTATGGTATGCAGGTTTCCCCACGATGTTTTCCTTCACCGTTTATACGTTCCTTCACTTTCAATCATATTCTCGATTGTAGAGGAGGCCCGTGGCCTACAGTGGGACGTATATGGGCTGATACAGATTGAATGAACGCCATCGAATGGTCAATAACTGTCGATATTCTCAAACGAAACCATTAAATCAATGTGGTGAAAATGTTATATCGTTACCTAGTATGATGTGAGTTAAATAAATAACACACTTTACTTTAGTATTGCAATTTTTTGACGTTGGTAAAATTTGGCTTATTTTAAAACTTGGTTTGGATAAGACTTGGCTGCAGTCCAAGTTTAGAGCAATATATTTTTAAAAATATCCTTTCGTTATGCTAAAGAAGGCCCTCAAAGGATTTGAGCGAGTAAAAATCCCGCATGTATTGCTTTAAGTAAATAGGGATCACAAGATTCCTTTTGAATAGCTTGGATTGATAGATTTGATTTTAAATAATAGTATTTCAGCATCATGCTGAGATGTTGACCTGTTATCGCGAGTGAGCTGCGCAACATACTTACCTGTTATTTTTTCCTTCTTTTTTATATTTAGTCTCTTTTTGTTTAATTTATTGTATTGTTACTTTTTTATAATTATTGTACTGTGTTTTATGCGGCTAATTTGCGCGATAATATAGCATTTTTCTTTCTTTCTTTCTATTTGGAGTAATTTGAAAAATGTATTAAATCAAATATTTTTATGTTTAAATATTAATATTGATTTATTATCTGATCTGTGCTTTAAATTCCAATTATTAGACCATAAATACGTAAGTCGAATACCTTAGTTTTAAGTGTTAGAAAACCAGCTATGCCATCATATTTATCTGTATCAACCCATATACGTCCCACTGTGGGGCACGGGCCTCCCTTACAATCGAGAGTACAATAGAGAGTAGTTAGGCCATATAGTCCACCACGCTGGCCTAGTGCACTAGGACTTTACATACCATAGATTCTTATAAATTCGCTATAGCAAGGTTTCCCCACGATATTTTCCTACACCTACTTAAATAAATACATCAAACTAACATTCCTCAAAGATTGTACTGCACGCGGCCACTAAATTTACATATTTCGAGTACTTCCGGCGACTTTGCTCGCAATTGTCGGGGCTCGTGGCTGTCCCACCGAGATAGACCAAATGCTGCCATAAATATTGTTAATAAGATAAAACAGCTCTCCCCGCAACTGTACTGGAACGGCCAGCCTCTGGAAATTTGTACGTCTTTGAATTTCGAGAAATGGTGATTGCGCCTTGTAATATTGTGTCGAAAATATTATAAAATTAATATAGAATTATAAATACATTAAAAATTCTTTGAATATTTTCGATAGGACAGAAAAATAGTGTATTGAGTCGTATTTATAAAAAAATAAAAAAATATTGTTTCGAAAAGAAAAAAATGTAAAGTACTTCGTGATTTAAACGCCTTGCCAAAATTAAAACACCAAACATGTGTTTTTTTATTTTAATGTTGAGCCTCTCAACTATTAAATTAAAATATTTTTGAAAAATCAATTATCAACGCAGAAATCATAATAAAAGTGGAGTACATGCATACATAAACTCACGCCTTTTTCCCAGAAGGAGTAAGCAGAGGTGCAACCATAACACCCGCGTTTCGTCTTGTATTTTCCGTCCCACCATGTGATAGAAGGCTAGTCTGACGCCATATCGAGCAAAAATTTCTAACTCCGAGCTGATAATGAATACAAAAATCCAATATCACTGTCCGACCCAGAATTCGAACCCGAGACCACAGCTTTGGCGCAATTGTACTAAGATATTTACAATAATAAGTCAGGCAGCATCACCGTTAAGTAAGATAAAAATATCCTGTTATAAATTTTTTTCATATTAAATACCGAGATATAACACAGTAATAAACCTAACGAAGCCATAAAATAATACGTGTAACGCAAATAGCACATGATTTCATACAGCCTGGGAGTGAATATCACGTAACTGTTTTCTTTCCAGGAAAAATTCAATGTTCCTCAAGGTTAACTCGTAAAAATCAGTACGTGTGGGAAGCAAGGCCAAACATATATTACCCAGATGTAAATTACTGTAAAGAAGTTTTGATATGGCTTCCTTATTAAATACTAGCGGCCCGACTCAGCTTCGCCCGGGTACAAATAGATTTCTGTACAATAATATGTACGTATTATACATATAAACCTTCCTCTTGAATCACTCTATCTGTTAAAAAAACCGCATCAAAATCCGTTGCGTAGTTTTAAAGATTTAAGCATACAAAGGGACATAGGGACAGAGAAAGCGACTTTGTTTTATACTATGTAGTGATTAGTAATATTGAACTGTTGTTCATTTTTAATGTCCCGAATAAGAAATTGTGTTTTTTTATTATACAATAGTAATAATGAATACGGGTATACTCAACGGGGTATTCAACGTATACCCCCAAATTATTGCTAAATAATTATAAGTTCCTCATAAAATAGTTATTATTTTAATTTAAAAGCTGACGAGTTGCTAAGTATAGGTCTTTTGGCGCCGAATGTGCTGTTGTCAAAATAATAACAATAGTATATCTCACTTTTCAATTTAAAGCGTTGTATACGTGATAGTATTAATACAATTACTACACAATCTTTTAAGTATATTATTATTGCAAGTATTATAGTTATTACAAGTATAAACAATAGTATGTTTTTTGAAAACATATATCAAACAATGCATAAAATAAAAATTATATTTGTAGTTCCTAATTTTGCCACATGCCAATAAATGATACATGACTTATCTGTATCAGGCCATATAGTCCACCATGCTGGCCTAATGCGGGTTGGTACATGACTTATAAGTAATTAATATTTCCTTTTTTATTGTTTACCAAGATCGCCTTAGATTTTGTCATAATATATGTATATTAAAAAAAGGCTTATAGCGGTTGCTTCTATAATATACAAAGAGCACCCAGGTATGCAGTTTTCCTTACATTATTCTGTAACTATCTTACGTCAAACGAAGTAAAAAGCCAACAGCGAGCCTTCTTCACAGTCCCAAATAAATTAGCTTTAGAAAATTATAGGAAACCTAAAATTCAGTGACAAATCCTATACATTGTTACAATCCATGTCGAATAAACCACCCAACTTGAGACATTTTAGACTCACTCCATGCAAGTGTATTAGAGTGGTACCTACTTCCTCAGTCTTCCTCATTACAGGCTTGCCCGTCGTTGAGCTGTGAATGGTTCAGTCGTTCTTTTGGACTGACTCATTCTTTTTTTGTAATTCATGAAAATACAACCAGGTTTATTTAGCTTTAACTCAGCTTAGGTATGAGAACTCACAATAAAATAAATGTTTTGTAAACAGGTTAAATGCAATGCATACCATAGCGATTTGTATGAATTTCTATGGTATGTAAAGTCCGTCAACAAGGTACAACACTACGTTAAGCGTGATAGATTATATGGCCTAACCATCATCTCAATAGTTTTCTCGATTGTATGGGTGGCCCGTGCCCTAAAGTGGGACGTATATGGGTTGATATAAATACAGAAACAGGGTAAAAAACATAATGTATCACAAAGCGAAATTCTATGGGGAATTAATTTAATAAAATATTTAATTCGTTCTCACGTTACGTAAGGATCTTCTGTATTATAATACAAATATAAGATATGTCTTATATTTGTAGAATCTAGACTTTCCTATAGACTAAAATAGAACTAGAGCTCTATCAAACAAAAAAAAATAGTCCGTAATCATCATCAATTACACCAAAAAAGGACCGAACTAATTCCAATCAATCAGTCTTTCCGCACCCCGTGACTACACTGTACCCAATTTGTACATTTGACTCGCCCCACCCTACTTATTCACCCACTTAAAGTGAGCTACCAAGCGTACGTATCTCTTTATCCAATTACGAATAACGGGAGAAAAGAAAAAAGGAAAAACGGGATGTTTCCTTTGCGGCCTTGAACGTGAAATTTAACGTACACAGAAAATTTTGAGGTTTATTTTTTTGGTTATTTTACTGTTGCCAAGTTGATTATACTACGTATGTATGTCAGTATATTGCTGGCACCTGATTTTACTTAGTGTGTGTGTGTGTAGAAATGTATAAAATGTAATGGTTTTTTAGATTTACCCGAATGTTACAAATTAAAATAAAACTATGTTTTCCGGATTTCACCGCGGATTTGGTTTTATTTTTACATTCTTAACTTCGCAACGTTAGTTATGTTTACAGCTTTCGTGGTCACGGAGCGAAATCCACCGTCAGGAAATTTCTAAAAAAATAGTTTTATTTTATGAAATCTGTTTTTTTGGCTACACCGTATTCTGCCATCGGTTGCTATATCTTCGTTAGTAGAAAATAAGTATGTATTTCCATAGAAATAGAGACCACAGCTTGGTGACACTGATTTCTATGCGTCCCCGATCCACTCTTCTCCGTTTCCATGGAAATGTAGGCTAAAAGTACCGCGTGCCCATAGGTTGATTTACATAATAACTATTTTTTCATTTATAAAATCTTTTAACAGTGAAATAGCAAATGAATGCTTGGTCCAGGTGAAAACTCTGAGACTTTGTTCAATTTGATACCCTCCTCCCCATTCCTTAACAGAACCACGCGTGCTGGCTTGCCGGTTCAAACCATCTCGACGCGTAACCAAAAGGTTCTCCGATTCTTTTTTATACTGCAACGCCAAGCGGTGGAATGCGTGTAGTATGTTGCTCGTGTTCCCTCCTTCCTATAAAACGTGAGTCCTTCCGCCGTAGCGTGCCTCTTAGCAGGCTGGCATCATTGTGTCGAATATCATGAAACCGCCGTCTCATACCATTCGATACTCTATCAAAAAAAAAAAAATCTGTAGTTACCACCAGATGCGATGCAATAATTGTTTCGTGCCAGAAAAAAATGCACAGCACGCGATGGTAAATGGAATGTACGAATAATAATCTGAGACAGAAATATCTTTACCCGTTCGACTTAATTATTCCAGTGTGCTCGGTAGTCTACGAAATTAACTTACACCAATTTATTTACCCAATTATTTTGAGTTAAATTAAATAACATAACCGAAACATTGATCGTCTTTCAGAAATTAAAGTTAATACTCATTAAGATATGAACAAAACCAATTTAATAATAATTTTAATTCAAGCAGCTGTTGCCTACTAATTAAGAGAACTTTAATTATTAATTTTATGTTTATTGAATTATTTTGCCCAATATTCTTATGCTATAAGTTAACTTTAAACTTAGAACAAATATTTTATTAGCTTCTACGATTTCTAAGAAAGCCTTCTTGTATGACTGGCCTTATTTGCCATATTTATTAGTATTTACACCAAAAAACTGTCATAATGATCCATACAACACATACAGCCCACACACGACGAATTATCAGTAAATTTTCACGCCAAATAAACGTATGTGTACTAACGGCCTAATAATGGGAACAGAAGGGGAAGGATAAAGGTTACCGCTCATTAGACCCACCCAGCACCGCCTCGTCGCTCACGGCCTACTCATTGTCGCAGGTGGAACACGGGTGGACCTCGCGTGGGCCACTCGATGGCAACGCGCGGTTTATATGGGATATGCGAGCAACATCTTGTCACCGAGTAACCACCGCGTGGACGGTGGCGATCCGGTGACGTTATGGAATTGACGTAGTGTGCGTATGTCCTTACAATTTCATATAAAGAATATTAAGCGCGCGAGCCAAGACGGTGCCGGATGGCTCTAGTAACCTTAAGAAGGCAATCTCACTCACCGAACAAAATCTGACACCAATCAAACTGGAAACGGTCTTATCCCACCGATCACTTTCAACCGTAGTCTATACTTAATCTATACATATAAATAAAATTGAAGTGTCTGTTTGTAAAGTGAAAATAAAAAAAAAAAGTCCAACTACATATCGTTATATACACGATACCTATAACGGAAATGACCTTAGAATTTTTTTTGTCTGTCTGTCTGTCTGTCTGTCTGTCCGTCTGTCTGCCTGTCTGTTTGTTCCGGCTAATCTCTGAAACGGATGGACCGATTTTGACGGGACTTTCACTGAAAGATAGCTATTTTTGCGGGAGTAATATAGGCTATTTTAATTTTGAAAAACAAATTAGGGTTCCGCAGAAAAAAATAAACCCTTAAATTTTTAAGGTTGTTTTTGTAAATATAATATTATGACACGCGGGTGGATGAGCTCATTATGTTTCTTTGATTTAATTGGTCTAAAAATGTCAGGTAGCTGATATAATAAGGAGTAACTTAGGCTACATTTATTTTAGAAAAATCTTTTATTTTAGAAAAATAAAGATTTTGTTAAATTCCACGCGGACGAAGTCGCGGGCACAACTAGTAAATATATAAATTAATCACTTTTTAAAAAAATATAATTTCAAAATAGCAAATAGGTATGTGATAAGCGAAAGCACTTTATAACTATAATTGTGAGTACTAAAAACATTTCACAACTACGAGTATTTATCAAAAAGGCAATAAATTAGACCGATATTTAATTAGTTTTTGGGGACACTCATAAATACATAGCATTATCGATTTATATATTTTACAATTTTATTGGATAGTGGTATGATTTTGTTATTGCTATGAATGGTCAATGGTGAGATCAGCATGCAAATCGCCTGATGGTAAGCGATACGACTGCTCATGGACAGTAGAAAAACCAAACAACACCATGAATTACAAAGCAATGCTCGGTACTCCGCTGCGCTCGCCATCCTGAGACGTGAGATGTTTCGTCTCATTATGTCTAGTAGTTAATCTGTCTACAATGTCTTGTCCAGCCGGAACACTACAGTGCATTTACACTGCCGTTAGTAAGAAATAGACATTGCGGTGGTATAGTACCTACCCAAGCGGCCTCTCACATATGAGAGACCTATATCAGCCCATATACGTTCCACTGCAGGGCACGGGCCTACTCTTCAATCGACAGTACGATTGAGAGTGGTTAGGCCATATAGTCCACCACGCTGGCCTAGTGCGAGTTGGCGGACTTACATGCCATAGAAATTCTTATAAACTACTATGGTATGCAGGTTTCCTCGCGATGTTTTCCTTCACCGTTTTAGTGCGTGGTGATTGACTATCAATACACACATGACTCCGAAAAGTCAGAGGTGTGCCCTGGGATTTGAACCCGCGACCACCGTGAACATGTTCGCAGTCGCGTCTGGTCCGTTTACCAACAGGCCACCACGCCTCTTATATGAGAGACCTACTTACATTTTAAGAAAACCCGCATTACTAATAGTTCCCTACATCAATTCTAACAAAATATATTTTATATTTTGTTTTTACCTTTTTATATTATTGTGAAATTATGTATAAGCTCGCAAGTGACTTGTCTGAAAGATAACCTTCGTCAAAGATCAAGAAGTATTACTAAAATATCGCAAACCTTTTTGTGCCTTATACAAAACGTAGTAATATTTGAAGCAAAGCCTTGGTTCCATCACTTTTATGTTCCGTTTTATATATTCTACCTATCACCATTCTAAGCGTAGGTCTCTCCAAGTAAGACCCAAACCATTCCGGTTTGAAACAGCTACATCCATCCGGTCCCCAACAACTTCTGCAGTTACTTCGAGATTACTGAACATCAAACAAACTTTCTGATCGGGCAAATCACCACTTTAAACTGTCTCTGCTTGATCATTTTATTTATATATTTGTACTCATTTTCAATTATAAATATTTTACACAACATAAATTAACGAAACTAATAAAGCGGAAGGAGTTGAGGGAGACCCTTTTGCCCAGCAGTGAGATAATATTGTATAATAATGCAAAACATATTGCTTCAATATTTGAACAAACAGCGGTCTTAACGTTGTTGTCATTTTCTTCTAGACAACTTTTAGTATCTTAAGATGAACTGGAATGTAGGTACGGAAGCATGGAAAAAATGGGCGGTTACAGAATAGGGAAACACAACACAACACAAAAAATGGGAATTTAGAAGTGACAAGGGATACATTTTGTGTTTGTCTACAAAACCCCAATAGTAAACTAATCAATTCTTCGCATCATCTTTTCAGTATACTACGATCCTTAAGCCGTGTATATTTTCCTATTCAGCTCATCTAAAAACATTAAAAAATATATTTAAATACAAAGAATTTCATCCCCAAACCTCATATCCTCAGAGCAAATATTTTTATGAAAGCGTACACTACAATGTGCAATTTATGCAGCCAGAAGGATATTAGGCAGATGTTCAGAATTTGCATTAGAAACACAAGCTTATACAGTCGTGCACGTGCTTCCTTTGTTCGGTTGAAACAAAATTCCATGAGCTAATATAGGATTTGGTGTATACTCTGTTCTGTTATCAAAAGAGGGAAGTTGTTATTACTTCTTGGTTTTCAGTTTAGTTGGTAATGTAGGAGTGCTGTGTCTGAGTAATGTGAATTTGGATATGGAGATGTCAGATTGGGTAAAATCTGGGTTTGAAAATTTTAATAATAATAGTATGCCATTAAATAACTAAGACTATGAAAATAAATTGGAAAATAAAGCTAATTCTAAGTAAAAAAAATAAATACAGCACGTACCGCAAAATGTTACTAAGTCAAATAATTAACTTGGTTCTTAGTTCATTAGTCTGTTTCTTATATTTTAAAGATTGCTGAAATATGTCTATCGTTCTGAGATCAGCCACAGACGACAATGCGTCCAATTTCGAGACGTCTATCCTAATTACGTCGAGACCCAAGCGAGTGAAGACAAATTTTAATCACATAAAAATTAATAAACTTAAAATTCCTCGCAAAGACACGCCTCTAAACGACTAAATAAACATTATTAAAATACTTTCCGGGAATTCTTTTCATCACTCGAAGAGAGGAAAAAAATTAACAATCTAAATAAAACCCCGCTTCAATTAATTGCGTTATTCGTTCTTTTAAAGTGGAAAAGAAGTCCTTATGTGACACAGAATTATTTTTTCCTCGCAAATGTCCTTCGGCCCCCAGGGTGTGCTTGCTCGATACATTCGCGAAATGAAGTTAATTAAGGACTCTATTACTTATTTCCTTTTCGGTACTTCGGAGTTTTTCTTCTGATCAAATAGTTAAAGGTGGGTTAGGTACTTTTTGTTCGTGGGCATTCATATGGACTGTTTCTTGTTGTATGTGTTTAAGTAGATATTTATACACAGTATCTGTATCTGTATCAGCCCATACAATAAAAGCATTTTCGTTCTTTCTTCTTTATTTGTTTCATATACGTCCCACTGCGAGGTACGGGCCTCCTCTACAATGGAAAATACGATTGAGAGTGGTTATATCATACAGTCCACCACGCCAGCCCAGTGCGGGTTGGCTAACTTTACATACCATAGAAATTCATACAAAGCGCTATTGTATGCAGGTTTCCTCGTGTATATTGATATTGATATTTTACAGCGTAGAGCCTTGGTGATCGTTAACGATATAGTACGTATGATCGGCTCGATTGAAGTAGTATCTTGGTTTCAAAGAAAACAGACACAATGTGTCGTATAAACTTTGTGTTTTATTTCTTTTGGTGACAAAGATTGCTAGAGACCCTAAAGCTACAAGAAAATACCTAATAGAGAAAACATCTTCATCAACAACTGAAAAATTCGTCGATGATGTGCCTAAAAGTCATAGAAGATTTGAAACTCAATAATATGTGAAAATAATATTGAGTTCTTGTGAAAATATAAATATCCTCTAAAAAATTGTTTTTTCAGGAAATATTAATTACCAAGCAAAAATAAATATGTTTTATGATTGCACTGCCGATTTAACAAAAAACTTATCAGGGATAAATACATAATAACGAAAGATACCTCAAAGGGATATAAAAAGGAAAAAGTATATTTGGTAACATCTTTGATAATTTCTAAAATAAAAGAAATTCGAACTCACATAAGATAGACGACAATCATAATAATATTATGTTTATATTTTTAACTTTTCCTTCAATAGGTTGGACTGTACGAGTACAACACTGCCTATAAAAAACAATGCTTTGATGCTAAATACAGTGTAACAAAAAAAAAAATATTTGTGCATTGCCAGGAGATATATTTTTTTAAAAATCGAAATAAGATAACTTAAAGTTGCTTAGTAGAACATGGAACTAATAAAATAAAATTGTAAATGGTAAACAAAATAATGCTTATAACAATTTCACAAAATCAAATGCAATTTTTCAGATATATTTAAAAGTAATCATTAAATAATTTGAAAAACGCTAAGTATTTCCCAGAAATCTAACTTCAAAAGACTTAAACCAGTAAATTCATCAATATCCTTCCAACCGAGCGGTTAATTGCTAATCTTCGTATAGTCTCTGGCGATTTCACGGCAAAATATGATTTACTCAGAAACTAATGAACCGTTTCACTTGAAATTAAATTCAGCGAAAATGTCAGGTAAAAGTCTTGAGATATTCAGATTAAGGTCATTAGCTGAAAGTGCTGAATGATTTTATTCTATTCATTATGACATTTGACAGCCTCCGTGGCGCAGGCGGTTAGACGCCGCCTGTGAAACGAGAGGCCGCGGGTTTGATCCCCGCACCGAGAGAAATGTTTGGGCGGCCCACAAATATTTCTTTCGGGTCTGGGTGTTTGTGAGACCGAAAAGTCTCTCGTAGTTCCTGATACCCACGACACAAGACTCGATCTTAGTGTGGGGTCAGAACTATGTATGTGACTGTTGGGTGTTATTTATATTATTTATTTATTATCAGCCCGGAGTCACAGGTTTGTGCCTGATATGGCGATAGGCTCGCCCCCTATCACATCGTCGGACGGAACACTCAAGGTGAAACGTGGGTGTCTTCGTAAAACTGGCATATTTTTATGAATTTATTCGTATTCTTCTAATTTAACCATCTCTTTACTAAACTTAAAATAATATACATTATTTTTCTCTAAGTGACCTATTTTTCCAACAAAACTATTTGTGCTAAGTTCCTTTGAGATTCCTAAATGAAAACTCGCTTCGGGCTACCGACCTTTGTTAGATCGGTCATCAACCCCAACCGTTGAATCTATTTACCATACCCTTGTTTTGGTAAAAATATTTCATTTCAGAGGGTTAATATCCGTTTGTAAAAATACTGTGTAAATATTTTTGAAGAGAATAGTCATATTTAAGTAGCTTGCGTAGGCGTTGAAATGGAGGATGAAAAAGGCGAGTAAACTTTTGATATTTATAATCTTAACTACAGATCGCACTAGAAAAGAAAAAATAAACGTGAAGCTGGTTTCCAAAAACTTAGTGTAACATAATTTCTAAAAAGGTTCAAGATAAACATGTTGTCTGTAATATCCAGTATACCCAGTATTAGTATACAGTATCCAGTATCAACCAGTATCCCCAAAGAGGTATAAGCAGAAGTACCAAAGTTCAAACACTAGTTTGTTTGCCTAGTTTATGTTCTATGAGATAGTGTGATATAGGTCGAGCCTACCAACTTGCCGAATACAAATTCCATTCCTGAGGAATTTATATTAAACTCATATTACAACACCGTAGCATGCAAAAAATCTCGTTGCGTTCACCTCACGTTACTATGGGCAAGTAACATCTTTTCAACCATGGCAATTTTAATACCTTGCATAGGCTTCCTCCAAATATTTACTAGGTGAAGTGCTGGAAGAGAGGCTTGCGTCCAGTGATTTCATACAAGCCTTTTTTTTTATCGCCTTGTAGGCAGACGATTTAGCGGCCCGCCTGATGGTAAGCGGCATGAGCAGCGGTCATGGACCTCCGTAGTGCCAGGGGACCAGCACAACAGAGTCGCTGCCTACCTAAATATCTAAAAGCTCCAATAGATCGATTTTTATATTCAGGTAGATGTTGATACTCTGGTTAGCGATACGTCTTCTATCGAAGAATTTTCCTCCAGGAAAACTCTCTATACATTTTTCACTACTCGTCTCTGTTTTTCTGCATTTTTATTTCAATCATTATTTCCCGGAACTCCAATTTGCAGAGAAAAGCGAAATTTAAAAAAACTATCACGTTTTTTGAGACACTTAAAATTTAAAAACGCTTAACAAAGGCCTCGATGAAAACAGAAGCGTTCGAAAGTCGGCGTCCTATTAATTACAGCAGTCCCAGATGACGATGAAACTCTTAATTATCCGCGCTGAACTTGATTCTTACTGCCGAAGTTGTCTCCACTATAAGTTCTTGGCCCTTGGGTTCGGTGCTAAAACTTTATGAAGATAAACATGCATACTTTACTCGCTCACTCCGGAAGCGGTTTTTGTTAATTTGTTTTTGTTTAATTAAGGCTAAATGTTAACCTTTGTAGAAATGAGTTTGCAAGATTGATTTTAGGGTGTTTGTATTTCCGTGTTACTTTCCTTAATCAAATGTTTTCTTGTTTTAACAAAATGGGCAAAGTTGTAAAAGAGCCTGAGTAATTGAGAGCTCTCGAAAATGTTGAGTGTGAAGTTTATTTAATGCTATTTTATCTGCGTGGTGGACTTTAACCGTCCTACATAGGATATAGCTCAGCGGGAGAGCATTAGGTCTTGCGATCTAGCGGTCCCTAGTTCAAATCCAGGTTTCGGTGCTTCAACGGTTATAGGACTTAAACCAACCAAAGAACCTTCCTAAAAACCATATAAATCCTAAATCCCTGTACTTACTGGCCTTATATTAACACTTTAATTACATACAAAAATAATCTTCATGTTTGTATCCCATAAAGGTGGGCAAATATTATAATCACACTAGCGGACCGGTCCAGCTTCGCCCGGGTACAAATAGATTTCTGTACAATAAAATGTACATATTGTACAAATAAACCTTCCTCTTGACTCTATCTATTAAAAAAACCGCATCAAAATCCGTTGCGTAGTTTTAAAGATTTAAGCATACAAAGGGACAGAGAAAGCGACTTTGTTTTATACTATGTAGTGATATTTATTATTATGATTATGAATCACACAACTGTGAATTGAAACATAATTCGCCAATAAGATAATCGAAGCAAAAAACTGATGCCAGATATGTAGCTGAAAATTCTACCAACGAAAAGTAAGTATTACATAATTCACGAAAAAAAATACCTAAAGGAACTAAAATATGTAAATAGGAAATGACTTGTTATTCACCAACAAAGATAAATCGCGTCGGTATCTCGAATTCAACAAAAAATCTTACAAGAGAATAACCATCAAGAACATTATTTACAAACGGAAAAAAAAATCAATTTCCCAACCGCGACTCGCGAGCAGATGAAACTAATCATATTATTCAAATAAGAATCCTTGTAATATGAATCCTGAAGGAACACAATAATGCTAAAAAGCCAACCGAAAAATTATCCAAGAATATGAGAGGCAAGTGGCTGCGTACTTCGTTACGGAACCTTATACATTCAGAAGGGACGGGAAAGTTTCAGTACGGGCTGAATTTAAAACAGGACACTTGCCCTTCGAACTCCTAAATGTTAATATAAATGCTTATTTTGGCCATTTGATTGGACTGTGATTTTGTTTATCATAGAAATTAGCTTTTTGCAAATTAGTTTGTGTTTGTTGGACGGTTGAGGTAATTGTGATCTCAGTTTAAACGTAATGCGCAAAGTCAAGTTTACACTCTGGGGTCTAGTTATATTGGTTGACATTTCTGCTTTTAACTCATTTCAAGATCTTTCTGCCATGTTTGTTCAATCGTACTTCTTGAAGAACATAATAAAGAACTTACTTATTAAAGAACGCACGGAGAATCTGGTGCAAGTAACATCTTAATTATCCTGAACTCTGAATAATTTTATTGTACTCTTCTATTAATTCAATTTGTCTTAATTTGAATTGCAGTAATTTACCATCAGCTGCATAGTATTGTTTATGATGCCATTATAAAAACGATAACATTTTAAAGAAGAACTTACTTATTAAAGAACGCACGGAGAATCTGGTGCAAGTAACATCTTAATTATCCTGAACTCTGAATAATTTTATTGTACTCTTCTATTAATTCAATTTGTCTTAATTTGAATTGCAGTAATTTACCATCAGCTGCATAGTATTGTTTATGATGCCATTATAAAAACGATAACATTTTAAAGAAGAACTTACTTATTAAAGAACGCACGGAGAATCTGGTGCAAGTAACATCTTAATTATCCTGAACTCTGAATAATTTTATTGTACTCTTCTATTAATTCAATTTGTCTTAATTTGAATTGCAGTAATTTACCATCAGCTGCATAGTATTGTTTATGATGCCATTATAAAAACGATAACATTTTAAAGAAGAACTTACTTATTAAAGAACGCACGGAGAATCTGGTGCAAGTAACATCTTAATTATCCTGAACTCTGAATAATTTTATTGTACTCTTCTATTAATTCAATTTGTCTTAATTTGGATCAACTAATTTACCATCAGCTGCATAGCATTGTTTATGATGCCATTACAAAAACGATAACATTTATCTTAAAAAAAATCACGCATGACCGCCTTCCGCAATACAAAGCAAGATAAATAAATTAGCCACAATAGTTTTCTGAAAACCCGCACATTGTACACTAGATAAAAAGGCGTTAGTTAATATTCTACAGCGGTGCGGCGCCCCAGCACTCGCCAATTCACTAAACTCAATTGCCATTTGCCACACAAAGCATAATTCTATAAGACATGTTCCGTGCGACATGTACCAATTTGCGTTGCGGCATTAAAAATAAAACATATTGTTTGTAGTTACCAAATAAAATTTTGTTGTTTGCTGGTGAATTATTTGCTGCATTGTGGTGGCTGAAGAATGGAAACAAACATTTTATGTAAGCACGTGTTTGTATCACTAGACGATTGGGCAAATGTGCTACTAGATCTAACAATTTCTTCTTATTTCTGTCTTAAGATGTGATAAGGTTTTGTGATAAGGTGATAAGGCTTTCACCATTGTAGTCAAAAATTCCAGTCTTACGTAATTCAATATTCTGTATTTCTGTATCAGCCCATATACGTCCCGCTGCAGGGCCTCCTCTGCAATTGAGAGTACGATTGAGAGTAGTTAGGCCATATACTCTAATACGCTGGTTATTAGTACGCGTTGGCGGACGTTACATACCATAGGAATTCATACAAATCGCTACGGTAAGCGGGTTTTTTCACGATGTTTTCCTTCACCATTTTAGTGTGTGGTGATTGACTATCAATACACACATAAATCCGGAAAGTTAAAGGTGTGCACTGGGATATTAGCCCGCGACCACCGTGAATATGGTGGCAGTCGCGTCTGATCCGTTACCAATAGGCCACCAATTATGTAGTCAAATTCAATATATGAATCCCAAAGTGGAAACAAACCATCCTAGGCATCGAAATTTGAACACATACATTCATAGTCAATCAATTGAATAACCAATTCCAATTGTAATGATAGAATCAACCAACGCTTCTATTCAAAACTTTTTACTATAACTTAACCCCACAACGTCGATTTTCCAATACCAGTCAACAATAGCACAGAATGGGACATTTTCCATCACAATATCACGTACAATCGGCACACGACCACGCTCTAGTTTTGTTAGGAGCCCGTTGCATTCATTATTCATTCGTTGAATGATTGACAATGGAACAATCCAGTTTCCCGCAAGCCTTTCGAATTGTAAAGCCACCAAGCCGATTTTTTGCCTATTACGGGTTAATTAAGCAGAATGTGCAGTTTGCATTAATTGGGGTTGAAATCCGATTTTTTGTAACGTTCGTTTGGAAGCAAATCCAATCGTTTAATGGATTTAACCTTCAATGGAATATCGAAAATAAAATAAAAACAAACTAGATACAGTTACACGAGTAGGTTTTATGGATTCACGCGAATATTACCGAATCGAATATCGAAATGATTTTTCAATTTTAATGATTTCAATAGATACGAAAATTTTATATAATACGAGAATACTGGGGGTTACGTTCGACGTCCACTTATAAGAAAAAAGTTTTTCACTAAAAATCAATACTATTCTCTATGATACTTTTCATTTACTCCTAACTTAGTGTATGGCCATAAAGGATTATATATTATATTGGGAATATATTGTAAATTTCTTAGGCATATTCGTACAGATTTAGGTTTTATTTTCGAACATTCGTCGTCATGTCGGAGTATGGAATAACACCCCTGACAACATTGACGTCAGAAGGTTAGTCTCTCACCCATCTAAACAATTATTTAGGCCACATTTGTCATGGCGCCGCAATTCCAAGGAGTTACTCTCCAAGTATCCGAGAGTATTGGAATCCTTGGCATTGAAATATCAAGCAGGGTCGAGTTTAGGAGTCATTTGGAGGACAAAGCCAAACTGGCGAGCAAGAAGTTGGGAATCCTGAACAGAGCCAAGCGGTACTTTACGTCAGGTCATAGATTGACGCTTTACAAAGCGCAAATCCGGCCCCACGTGGAGTACTGCTCTCACCTCTGGGCAGGTGCCCCAAAATACCAGCTCGACCCACTTGACTCCTTGCAGCGACGGGCTTGTCGAATAGTCAATGATCCCGATCTCACGGACAAATTGGAACCGTTAGGACTGCGGAGAGACTTCGGATCTCTCTGTGTGTTCTATCGTTTGTTTCATGGGGAGTGCTCCGAAGAGCTGTTGTTTGAGATGGTACCACTGTCGCCTATGTACACGTCTCCGCAGTAGAGTTCATTCCCACCTGGAGGCGTACCGCTCCCGAACGGTACGTTTCCAGCGTTCTTTCCTACCACGTACGTGCAAGCTCTGGAATGAACTCCCTGCATCGGTGTTTCCTCAGCGCTATGAACTGTCCTTCTTCAAACGGGGTTTAAAGAGAGTACTCTCCTCGAGGTAGGCAGCGACTTAGTTGTGCTGGCCCCCTGGCACTACGGAGGTCCATGAGCAGCGGTAGCCGCTTACCATCAGGCGGGCCGCTAGCTCGTCTATCTAAAAGGCAATAAAAAAAACTTTGTATTCGGATACACAGGTGAACTCTGAATTCGAGACAATTTCATTGGTCAATATGACGAATTCTTGGTCTCTGTATAATAGCAGTGGCAAAACGGATATATCAAAATAAATTATTTGTAAAATTTATCTTAAAATATTAATATCTTTAAAAATGTACTCTATTTCTTTAAAACATTATTGATCCGATAAATACAATATTTGAACAAACTTCACCACTTTTAAAAATTTACTTTGTCCATTTTCTCTATGATATTTTATAAGTTTAGAGGCGCTCTGCCGTATCTTCAAGCATATTTTATTAAAAAGCGAAGAAGTTAGAAAAGGTAAAAAGCTACTATGGTTGCAACTCAAATATTATTTTTATCCTAGTAGTGTACGTTGGAAAAGTCTTTGTTAGGTATCGGATATTAAAAATGTATTTTATAAAACGTAGTTAATTATATTTACAATACAATGTTATTTAAAAAATGCAATATTTTCATGGTAGTAATGGATGTTGTGTAAAATTGCATTATCTTTTGAGACTGGGTATCGTGTAGGAGAAAAATCTCTGTCGTCGTTCGTCGTCGTCTCATTCGTCTGCGTATAAAAATTATTGGCGGCCTTGCTTTTAGTAGATTTTTATTATAATTTGAACATTGATAACACTTTGAAACGACACCCACGTATTTGTTAATTGAATTTAATAAAATGATTTTATTTTCTCGTCCGATTTTATTACTACCCATCTGTCAATAAAATTGTATTTTGTTTTGTTAATTTTTAATATTTAGTATGCATCGATTATAGAGCTTTAATATATTCTAGTTACGCTTACTATGTATATATTACATAATTTTATGTATACATTTCCAATTAAGTAAAATTTGTAAATTTCTTTTGAGTAATAAAATAAAGTTCTAATAAAGTTCTTTAACCTAAAGAGAGAGAGAGCAGTACAGTAAGAGCAGCAGCATGCTATATCACAAGAGGAGCGCGGGGCACGTCCTCTATCGTTCACACTTGCCGACATTAACGTGCTAACTCTCTGCAACGTTGCTTTTTTGTTGTTCGTAGCTAGGATCGTTTATCTTCATTAGCTTGTCTTAGTCTTGGATGTTATACTAGGTTGTCTTCATCGCCTGTTTCAACTACTAATACCCAGGCAGTGAATTGTGAGAATCTTTGTTCACTATTCAGTAATAAAAT
The DNA here is from genome assembly GCA_030180105.1 of Hyles lineata. Classification (NCBI taxonomy): domain Eukaryota; kingdom Metazoa; phylum Arthropoda; class Insecta; order Lepidoptera; family Sphingidae; genus Hyles; species Hyles lineata. Next base: position 3,672,095 of record JARJEE010000023.1, read on the forward strand.
GCGTTATATTTGGAATTTAATATTTTGGAAAACAAGTTGACGTCAAGAAGGAAATTTGTCGCAACAATAATAATTCATCAAAGCTAATTCGATAAAAGCATAGGTCCAAGAAAAAAAAGAACTGGACTAAAACAACTAAAGAATAATAATTGAAGCAAATATTTGACATTGAAATGAAACTAATTTGGACGTGACGACAAAATCTGTAAAGTAATCGAAACGTCGGGAAGTTAAAAAATGACAAAATTAAACCAAATTCGTCATAAAATGCGTAAAAATAGTTTTATTTCAGTTAACGAATATCTGTATTAAAAGCATACACACATCCAAAAATCTTTGAGTAGGAAACGAAGGTAATGTCATCGTACGACAAAATTAAATAAATCTTTATCATTTCCGTATTTCCTATGCCTAAAAGGAAGTCCTGGTGAAAAATCAGGTTTACTTTTCCTCTTAAATAGAATCACATCGACGTCCTGTGCAGGAAATGAATTAATAATATTCCAGCCAGCATCCTTTCTAAAGGTTTTACGACACTTTCGATCTTGTACCGAGGGGAGATTTCTCATGAAGTTACAATTTATGTCCTGAACATGACCGGTCTAGTTTAGTTTCTGATATAAAGTTGTACTGTGTTTGAATTTAGTATAGATACGATGTTATAATAACCATATTATTATAATTTATTTATTTATTTATTTACACTTTATTGCACACAAAAGGAAGACAAATACAAACAGAAATCACAAATATCATAAATATTATTATTTAAAGATATCGAAGATTAAGGTTATGTCTAAATGCATTTGTCAATAGTTACTATAATATATCCTAAGCATCATATTGTTTTGTAAAGATTTGGTTTATTGAAACTGCATGTGCAACATTTGAGAAAATATTTAGCTGCATATTTTTAGGGATCCTTAAAGCAACTTTATAATTATAATCATAAGATTATAGTCATAAGACTATCCAGTGCCAAATCTATGTTAGAGCTTATGCGACAGCTTTGTTGTTGTATTTCGTTGGGTCGGTGAGATTGCCAGATGCCTAATGCTATCTTCCCATCCTTTTTCGTGCCTACTGCGTACGTAGGTACGTGCGAAAACACATCCGCGTTGCCACTTTCTGATTGATTTTGTTGCGGGTTAAAGACAAGTTAGACATTCCCGGAGACTCGCCGAGTTTCAATGCTCGGTGTCTTTACAATGCGTACCACTGTTGATTCTGGCTAACATGAGTTACAATAATGGGTGTGAGGGCGAGACCGTCCCCATAACACATCCGTGATACAAGCGTTATAATTGTTCAGGGACGGCAGTCACTTAGTATCAGGTGATCTCGGAGTTTACTCTATGAAACGATACGAACTTGGACCGGACCTACGCAATAAAATGGCAGCATAAATGAATGATTCAAAAGATCTTGTGAAAGACTATTTGAATAAAGAATATTTTGATTTTAGTTTTCTTTTTTTTAAAAACATTAAAAGCAGCATGCAGTACGGTCACAATAATTCAAAATGGCAAATTTATTTTCCTCTTCCCGGTACAGTTGCTTGCTCTCGTAACGCCTGTCGGCGCGTCAACAAGATTGATACGTCAGACATAAGGTTACGTTACTTTAAAGTGGAGCATGACACAGACATTTCTATTGGCGAGAAAATGTTCGCATTTTAAAAGACTTTTATGGGTACACGAAGTATTTGTTCTTTAATTTTGATTTCTGTTTACATAACAATGCGCTCAATCCAGGATTGGTTGTTAAAAACTAAAATAAATATGTAATTAAGTGAAAATTAAAATACAAATTAATCTCGCATTTACTTGATATATATATGTGTTAATTAAAGCATCACCAACTAGTCCTATTAGGACATAATATGCTTCGTATATAATTAAGTACAAAGACTTAATTCCTGAGGCGTTATCTTCCAATCTACAACACATTAATTTATTAGTGACATGAATACTTTGACTCAAAAGATTTAATCTATACTAATATTATAAAGAGTAAATTGATTGAAGAGTGATTGTTTGTTTGCATTGAATAGACTTCGAAACTGCTGAACCGATCTGAAATTTTTATTTTACGGTTGGGAAGCTAGACTATCTCTATAGGCTTTATTATAATATTATATATTTCAAAAAAAATGGGATCCACACTAAAACTCCTATAATTGCAACATCAAGGTATGAAAAAAATCTCTAAAATATTCTTTACACCGCGTGGGTTGCGAAAATTATAATATGTTGTAAATGTGGCCTGGACTCAAAAGCTATCTGCGCTAGTGTTGTAAAAATGAGCGCTGAGAGTCGAGCGTCGAGCGCTGCGTCGACGCTTTGGAGCGTTTTAGACTCGAGCGTTAAACGCTTGAGCGTTTAAGGCTTGCGAGCGTCTAGAGCTTAGACTTTCATGCTCGAGTTATGCGCTCGAGCGTTCAAGCGTTGTAGTTTTTAAATACGGATAGATGAAAAAATTGTGATAAATAAAAATGTTAGGAGTTGTGGGGGGCGGTAGGTACGGTGAGTATTACTTATCTTTTGACTTTGGTCGTATAAGCTGGCCTTATCTATACACATAAATAAAATTGAAGTGTCTGTTTGTAAAGTGAAAATAAATAAAAATGTCCAAGTACATATTGTTATACAGGGTATATCAAGACTGCTACCGAAAACGAAGCCGGGTGGTAGTTTAAGCGACTTCATACACAATGCAACAGAAAAAGTTGCAAAAAAAAGCGACAATTTTTTTTCTTATTTTTTTCCTATGGCCATATTTGGGTGGTAAATACATTTTTTCGTAAAATAATAGTGTATACCCTTTTATTTATAAATACTCTAAGGTATAAAAGAGTTTAACTTATTATTTTCGCATAAAACCAGTTGGAATTGATGAAGAACAAGATTTAAACACATACGTATTTTTTCGTTTCGTCGTTAATTGAACGGTTAACGAAATATACCACGAAAACCATTTTTAACAGCATCAAAACTTTCTTAGACATCGCATTAGATGAGATTGATAGTTATTTAAATTTATCCATTGAACCTGAGAACACAGATGTGATGTTGTGGTGGAAAAATAAGCAAACTACATTGCCCAACTTAACTAAACTGGCATTCGAAATTTTATCTGTTCCAAGCACGAGTGTGCCAAGCGAAGTGGCATTTTCAAAAGCTGGCCTTATCATAACTAAAAGAAGGAACAGACTTAGTAACGAAAATATACAGGCTAGTATGTGTCTTTCCTCATGGTTAAAAAAATTATAGTGTTGCAAAGGTGTGTGATGATTTTAGGAAGGTATTTAATTTAACTTAGTTGCTAAAAAAGATTATTAGGTAATCAGGAATTGTACAGCAAGTTCAGCTAAACCACAATTGTAATTTAATTTGGGCCTTATGGCGTAGATCATATGGCATATTGTATACTAATAATAAATAGCGATCGATTCGATCTAGCGCTGGTTGAAAGCAGACGTGTACACAAATTATTGCAAAAATATAATAGTTTTATAAAACTTCCGACAGTTAAAGTGAAGCTTGTGTTAACTGTTTTAAAGTGCATTTTAATAATAACAAGTTATTGTGACTTAAGACCCAGTGTTTCTGTGCGAACTCGCAGCATTGTACATCGGTGCCTGCGCAGCGAGCAGCACCCCGCATACCTCAAGTGGGAGGAGAGCCGCTGCTATTTTACATCTCGCTCAAACCAATCGCACAATGAGTCTGCCGAGAACGCCGCCTGGTGCCATGTTCATAAGCGGAAGCGGGAACGTAGGCGGATCCGTCCCTAACTTATCTACGTCAAGCGAAGATGAACCTCTTCATAGTATTAATATGAGAAAAAGAAAGGAACGTACTGAAATACTGGATTATAAACAAGATTTCGATTCTTTTCGTCGAGATATGATGTCATTACTGGAACAGTTTGGAAAATCCCAAAATGAAAACCTGTCGTACATTCGAGACGAAATATGTGAGATCAAAAATGAAATCAAAACAATAAAATATGCAACTGAAATTTTTTCTGAGCAAATAAAAGAAATAAATATAGAAATAGAACATCTAAAATCAAATAGTACGGTGAGTGAAGACAAATTAAAGAAAATTGAAAATGAAATCACACAAATGAAAAAACATCACAACGCAGAAATAATCACTCAAAACTCGCCACTGCTTGTTCACGAAGACCTCATCCTTGAATTAAAAGATCGCTGCGACCGCGAAAAAAACATAGTAATTGTGGGTATACCTGAAAAATTAGACAAAAATTACAATTCCCGATGTACTTACGACGAATGCGAAGTAACGAAGATACTTTTAAACATAAGCGATGACTGCCCCAAGCCGATTAAAACTATGCGATTGGGGAAGTATATCCCAAACATGAATAGGCCCTTGAAAGTGTGCTTTAAGGATAGTAATAATGCAAAATATGTTCTGCGAAATAGAATAAAGTTACCCGAGAATATAAAAATATATTATGATCAGACGCCAAGACAAAAACAATATTTGCAATCTTTAAAAGATGACTTATTTAAAAGAACAGAGGCTGGTGAGAAAGACCTGGTTATCAAATACATTAAGGGTGTACCTACAATAACGGTTAACAGAATCACCCAAAAAAACCTGCAGTGAATTCAACACAAAACATAATTACAGTAAACACAAAAGAGTCCATATATCATAACATAGTTGCGAAATATGAAGATATATCATTGCATTCGTCATCCTTAAGATTCCTCTATGCTAACTTACGCAGCATCCGCACAGCAGGAAAATTCGATGAGATACAGTGTATATTACAATCAATACCAAGGACTACTCACATATGTATTTTTACTGAGACATGGATTACATCTGAAAGCGACGCCAAAATATATAATTTACCGGAATATACCCATATTTATAATTACAGACAGGATAGCAAGGGCGGTGGAGTGTCCATCTATGTACATAAAAGTATAACACATGAAGTTACAGAAACATTGCTTGAAAATGGAAACCATTACTTATGGATATATATAGATAAATTATCTCTTCATATTGGATGTATATATGAACCAGGTGAGACAAATGTTAACGAATTTCTGAAAATATATACCCCACAGCTGGAACAGCGTACAAGAGCGATTGTGTTTGGTGACTTTAACGTAGATTTGCTTAGCTCAGAAAGCGACGTAAAACAATACTCGACCGATGTACAGGAAGCCGGGTACGAAATACTCAATAATACAAACCGAGCATACAGCACTCGTGTAACTAGCACTACCAACACTATACTGGATCATGTGTGTACTAACATCAATAATCACTCATTTTCCATGACTATAATTGATTCTTCTCTATCTGACCATAAGCAGATATATCTAGAAATAGGTAAATTAGCACCACAAATCAACAAAATATCAAAATACACAGCAATTGATTACACAAAACTTTACAAACAGGCTCTAAGGTCGAAATATAATAATACAGATGATGACTACGACTACTTAGAGAAATTTATATCGGAACAAGTAACAAAAAGTAAAATAGAAAAGACTAAAATATTAAACCCACCAAAAAAGGATTGGATAAACAAAGACATTATTGATTCAATTAATTTACGCAACGCCTATTGGCAACAAACTAAGATTAATCCAAGTGATACAGATGTACGAAAGAACTACATAAAGGAAAAAAACAAAGTAAACAACATGATCAAGAAATGCAAGAAAAACTATTTTTACAATCTATTTAACACCAATAAGCATCCTAGGAAAATGTGGGAGGTCATAAATAGTTTAGCATTAAATAAAATTAAAGACAGCAGTGCTCCCCCAAAACTAATATGGAATTCTACAATTATCACGGAAGGTAATGAAATTTGTAATCACTTTAATTATTTTTTTTCATCAATTGGTGCTGATTTGGCTAACAAAATACCTAATTATTATCATGTAAATACAGGTAATATACTAATGTACGAAAGTAGTTTTACACATCATAATACTCTTAATAAACTCACACCATGTACTACAGATGAAATATCAATAATAATTGACAATCTAGACAGTAATACTAGCACTGGCTTGGATGGCATTAGCACCAAAGCATTAAAATGTCTAAAAAACATAGTTGTTGATAGGTTGGTGACTTGTATTAACGTTTGTATGGCGCGTGGAGTTTTTCCTGACACCCTTAAGATTGCCAAGGTTAGCCCTATATATAAATCCAGTAGTAGATCAGATCCTAATAACTACCGCCCAGTATCTGTCTTACCCGTTATGTCAAAAATATTTGAAAGAATTTTATATGATCGCTTAAATACTTACTTAAAAGAAAAAAATATTCTAATTGAACAACAATATGGTTTCCGCCCAAAATCAAGCACTCTAACTGCTGCAATAGACTTAATAACTAAAATCAAGACTCATATTGATAAAAAAAACATCGCCTTGGGTATTTTTATTGACTTGAAAAAAGCATTTGATACGGTAAGTCACGAGAAACTATTACTAAAATTACACAATATAGGTGTCACGGGCACAGCGCTTAACATATTTTCATCATATTTGCATAACAGGAAGCAGGTAGTAAAAATCAATAATTTTATTAGTTCTACCCAAGACGTTTCCTTTGGTATACCTCAAGGCTCCATAATTGGCCCTTTATTATTTCTTTTGTACATTAACAATATTAACAGAATTGGACTAACCGGGCATCTTACTCTATATGCTGATGATACATGCCTCTTTTATTTTGATAAATGTATTCATGACATTATAATAGATGCACAAAAAGATCTTGATTTACTCAATGAATGGCTAAAATACAATTTACTAACAGTAAACACATCTAAAACATCATTTATGATTTTTAAAGCAAAAAACAAACACGTACCGGATTTTACACCACTGACTATGAATCACGACATATTAAAACACACCCATCAAGAAAAATATCTTGGTTTGTGGATAGACGATAAACTTACTTGGAAAGTACATATTGATCATGTTAGAACAAAACTTAATTCTACTTTAGGGGTTTTACGTAAAACATCCAACTATATTCCAAACACAATCCGCACAACTATATATAACTCACTAATAAAATCTCATTTAGAATACCTTATCGAAATATGGGGGTCGGCTTCTAAAACCACCTTAAACCCTCTGCAAAGAACTCAGAATAAAATTATTAAAGTATTATTTAAATACAACTACCGTACTCCTACTACAAAACTATATCACCAAACAAAATTATTAAATGTTCAGCAACTTTATACATATTACACTTGTATTCTCATTAAAAATATCCACAATAATTCTATTCAGACAAATATTCAGTTACCTATAAATCATCATAAATATAATTTGAGAAATAAACACAAACTTCAATTAATTAATGTACGCACCAATTATGGAAAAAAAACTATATTGTTTGAGGGAGTACAGCTGTATAACAGATTACCTAATGACTTAAAAGAATGCGATTCGATAAGACAGTTTAAAAACAAACTTAAAAAACATGTGTGCACATTGTAAATAATAAAACTGTAATATGTATTATGCAACCAGCGTCCTAGATATAAGTTAAGTACTGTATTATTTATTTGTTTTTGTATCTCATTATAAGTGAACTGTATGTTTTTATGAGAATAAATTCTTTAAACCTAATAAGTATTTTTCTACTATTATAATATAAATATCGTTTAAAATAAAACTGAAATTCTCTTATTTGAATTATACCATCTTTTTTAGTTTCCCTAGCTATGGTATCTAATCGCGCGCTCAAGCTCGAGCCGAGCGCTGAGTCCGGTGCTCAAGCCACTGCTCGAGCGTCGAGCGCTTCAGTCGAGTCCCGACTTGAGCACGAGCATTCTGCTTGAGCGTCGACTCGAGCGTTTAAGCGCCGACTCGAGCTTTTTTACAACACTGATCTGCGCCCGGTCAAGCCGGGCGGAGCTGTTAGTTATAATCTGTATCTGTATCAGCCTATATACGTCCCACTGCAGGGCACGGGCCTACTCTACAATCGACAGTACAATTGAGAGTGGTTAGGCCGTATAGTCCACCACGCTGGCCTAGTGCGGGTTGGTGGACTTACATACCATAGAAATTCTTATAAATCGCTATGGTATGCAGGTTTCCTCACGATGTTTTCCTTCACCCTTTTTAGTTATAATATATACATTATTATCTTCATATTTTAATTCAGCTTTTTTTTTTTTTTTATTGTTATGAATGGCGAGACGAGCATGCCGTTCACCTGATGGTAAGCGACACGACCGCTCATGAACAGTAGCAAAACCAAACAACACCCTGAATTACAAAGCAATGCTTGGCATTCCACTGCGCTCGCCATCCTGAGACATAAGATGTTAAGTCTCAATATGTCCAGTAGTTACTCTGGCTACAATGCCCTTCAACCCGAAACACAACAGTGCGTTTACACTGCTGTTTGACGGGAGAAATAGACACTGCGGTGGTACCCACCCAGATGGCCTCTCACATATGAGAGACCTACCACCAGTGAACTACCATACCAGTACCAGTACCAGTATACCAGTCATCTACCTTTAAAGCTACCTAATAAAGCTCAGAAATTTTATTATAATTTCACAAAGCCAATTCCCTTACCTTGGCAATTCTTGTCTAACAATAGACACACAGATAATAAGACCACGTCTGAGTAATAAACAATGACATCGGTTCAAAGAAAACTTTGGAGATAAATGAGGCCACAAAAATTGCTCCAAATCAATTTCTTTGCCAAGACTCCGATGGAATAATTCGTACGAAATTCAACAAAGCGTTAGATAATCAGAGATAAAAAAAATCGTAGACGTTTTAGTATCTTAATGAGCTGATTTGAGCAATCTAAAATATTTTTTTAGAATAATACATTATAGGTCAGTAAGGTGAAGATGACCTAAGCCCTCACAAATTAAGAAGAGCCAATGAACATATTTTTTCTTATATTATCAAACTAAACGAATTTAAATATTGCCTTTTCGTAAAAAAAAATCACGACTGTAGTTTTATCAATTCATTGTCACGTGTTCGATTAACTAGATAGTTAATCGATGATGATAAGCAATGGTGATAATATAAGAAAAATGATGTTCATTAACTCATCTTAATTCAGATGCATAGTAAGTAAATAAATAAAATAAAATGATCGGATTTATTGTGCCGGTAATAAATACTTTCATATTCTTATTTATGGTATTCCCCCACACCCACATAGAGTCCTGACCCCACACTAAGATCGAGTCTTGTGTCGTGAGTATCACACGCTACGAAAGACTTTTTTGTCTCACAAACGCCCAGACCCGTAACAATTAATACCTGGGTCTCCAAATATATTTTTTGCAGCAGGTATCGAACTCGTGGCCTCCCGTTTCGCAGCCGGCCACCAACGCTACAGAGGCTGTCTATAGGACATACATTGTAATACCATCGGATAAAATTTATGTCTGTATCAGCCCATATACGTCCCACTGCAGAGTACGGGCCTACTCTACAATGGAGAGTACGATTAAGAGTGGTTAGGCCATATAGTCCACCACGCTGGCCGAGTGCGGGTTGGCGGACTCACATACCATAGAAATTCTTATAAATCGCTATGGTATGCAGGTTTCTCACGATGTTTTCCTTCACCGTTTTAGTGCGTGGTGATTGACTATCAATACACACATGACTCCGAAAAGTCAGAGGTGTGCCCTGGGATTTGAACCCGTGACCACCGTGAACATGTCATATACTTATTATTAGTTGTGTATTATTCTTGTATGGCTGAGATATAAAATCTTTAAATTATTTTATCATATAAAATCAACGCGAAACGGCTTTGAGCGCGTCAAAAAGTAATTATCCCAAACACACCAATTTGGAACTCCTTTGAGACGCGCAATGACCCACATTCGATAGCAGAAAAATTGAATCGTTCGTTTTATAATTGGAAATGGTTTTCCATCATATTACCTTTCTTTTGTTAGAGAATTAATTGAATCCTGAATGCGATTTCAATTTACCCCTCGGCAGTATGGAGTGCTGAAAGAACTGTTTGAGATTTTTATTTTCAGTTAAAGTGCCGATTGATTTACTTGGATTGTCAAATACTGCCGAATTGTCCAATTCTCGACTTCAAATATAATTTGAACTATAACTAATTTACTGCCTGCCGACTGCCTCGGTGGCGTATTTGTACTACGGTATGGTCACAAAGCTGAGGTCTCGGGTTCGAATCCCGGGTTGGGCAAAGTGATACTGGATTTTTCTATTCATTTTCAGCCCAGAATCAGAAATTTGTGCCCGATATGGCGAGGCTCGCCACCTATCGCATTGTGGGATGGAATATATAAGGCGAAATGTGGGTGTCCTGGCACCTCTGCCTACCCCTTCTGGGAAAAAGGCGTGAGTTTATGTATGAATGTATGTATAATTAATTTACACTGTTTTAGGTAGGGTTATTTATAGAGCATTAAGTGGTTAGAATTAGAAATATATTGCCAGGGTCTTAAAGTTTGACTTAAATATGCAAATGGTCGACTCGACCGGGATGTGGCCTTATGGAAAATTAAATTGAGGTAATGAATGGATTCGCTTTTGTTTGGTTCTGTAAGTGCCAGAGGAAGCAAGATGTCCATATTCTATGGATTATAAGTATGTTACTGTTGGGTGTATTTATTTATAGATTTATTCTGTCCGTATTTTTGAAGGGCAGCAAAGATAATCCCTTACAATCGGTCCGGGATAACAGAAGAGAATCTTAGATCAACTTTTCCTTCATAAAAAAAAAAAATGTTATGTTGCTAATTTACATAATATATAAGCAACATTTGTTTATTTGTATAGTACGATTATTAAACATCAATTACACTATTCAATTACTTATTATAATATAAAGAAAAAAACATAAAACTTGTCAAATTTTAACAATAATTACAAACAAAAGATCCTTAAAAGAGACAAAACGAAACTTATAAAAACATGACAGTAGGGTCTGGGTGTTTGTGACACCGAAAAATCTCTCAAAGTTCCTAATAACCACGACACAAGACTCAATCTTAGTGTGGGGTCAGGACTATGTATGTGAATATTGGGTGTTATTTGTTTATTTATATTATCCGTATATGAAAATATAATTCACGGTATAATTCCGCAACATTGGCCCATAAATTTGTGTAAAACGAATGTACCTGTATTTCGTGTATAGCAAAATTTCCTTTTCTAAATTCATGAGACGGAATCCCGCCCGCGATTTAAGGAGCGTTGACTCACACGAGTCAAATTCACGAATCCCGTAAAAAATGTGAAAATACATTGCAGAGTCTTTTGTACATTATTACCGTGCTAGTTGTAGAAAATTTGTATTATTTTTTAATGCAATTAATGGCAAGAAGAGCATGCCGTTCGCCTGATGGTAAGTGATACGACAGCTCATGGACAGTAGCAAAATCACACAACAACTTGAATTACAAAGCAATGATTGGTATTCCATTGCCCTCGCCATTCTGAGATATAAGATTTTAAGTCTCAATATGTCCAGTAGTTACTCTGGCTACAATGTCCTTGAAACCGAAACACAACAGTGCATTTAAACTGCTGTTTGGCGGGAGGAATAGACCATACCCTGATAGCCTCTCACATATGAGAGACCTACCACTAGTGAAATTTAACAGTATTCGCCCGGTGAACACCGTATACAGCGGTTAATATAATGACTCACGTATGTTTTTATCGTAATATTATTTCAATTATAATAAAAGCCTTTAAAATTATAATTATGTGTGTAATTAAACTCTTTGAAAACCTGGTTTTATAGATGTTTATAAATCATATTAGTTTTATTATTAACTATTTTTAATACTTATATTCAGAACTTATTCTCATTTAATTCTAATAAAAACGTTCCGAAAATCATCCCGTGTGAACCGGCAAAACTCAGTAGTCCTTTTAAAATGTACGAACTTATAATGGAAAAACGTAAAGAATGCAAATGACATGACAGCGCCTTATTGTTCCGGGTGTTATTCCTCATCCAGCATTTACATTAAGTTAGATGTTGCTTGTAAAACACCTAATTACCATATTTTATGTATCGTGTTGAAAAGTTAAATGAGAGATTTTTTTGGTTTAACATTTTATTGAACTTTTACTACCACTTTTACTAATAGCATTTTTTGTTGATATAATATTGAATGTAGGTTTGTCATACCTACACAAGATACATCCTATTCATTGAAGGGGTATATAAAGTTGTCTCTTAGGAAATGTAAACATATATGTTTACAATAACATCACAGCTATTGTAAGAGACAAGAAAATACAGCGGAAATAACAAATAAAACTTTCCAAGAAAATAAAATTAGCATCGTATTAACTTACCTACTTATGCTTCCGAAATTCGCCATAATAATAAGATCAAAAATTCTATTTAAACAAATCACTTTTCTCATTCATAAATAATCTCACTGAACTTTATAAAACCATTACCATAAAATTCGAACAAATGACTAAAATTTTTCGCTTGTCATGTCCGCAAAAATATTCAAAATGTGCAGGTTCAAAAGCAATGAAAGACAAATGAGCGTTACAACACGATTTATTCCGATAACTCGCGAACATTTGCTCATGTTCTGTCAGGACTATTACACAAATCATCTACCGTAAAGTATAGACACAGTGGAATATTGAGCTATGTTTTATAGCTAGTGTTAATTTTTTTAAGAAACATTAATTATTTTTGTAAATAGATGTCTCATTGAGATTGCGACTAGTCATCATTTTAAACTCTTTATGAGCTTCTACACTTGCAGATCAATATTTTAGATAATTACAAATAATGTTTATGAATACTTTTATTTTAATCGGTTGTTAACGATACGCACATAAACATGAAGTTCTGCACGTTTTACATTTTGCGTATAAACTATAATACGATCTAGGTGTATAGATTCTTGAGGGAGGCATATGTTCAGCATAGGTCTTCCTGTGGCTGTGATGATGATGATGACTCATCACTTCAACAAACTTTACAACAATTACTTTATTTAAAATAAGGCATTCTAACACCCTACAATAATTTACATCGCATCTCTTTAACTGGCTAAGGCTCCTACAAGCTTACAAAACTCTCACCCTATGTTGATTTAATGGTCCTTGATTGTGCCTCTATCCGTTTAAATCCCGATAAATTTCAACATAATGCTGCGGCGTAAGTAAATCGCTCCCAAGTTATTATCTGGCTTGGACCAGCAGTATGTAGATTGAAGAGTCTATAAAATAAGCTATCAGGATAATATTCCGGTGATAAGCCTTTTTAATAATCGTTGAGTTGGGTCTGTAACGTCAGTAATGCGGTTTCCAGCCCTGGAGTGATTTTCTGTTCCTTTGAGCTTGGTATAATCTTTTGTAAATCAAAAAAAAATTACAGCTTTCATAGAATTCAGGTGGACTTGTTTGAATCAATTTGCGAGCCGATTCAAACGTCAAAATTGTTATTCAACCCTTCGCCTTTTCCTTTTGCCTTTCCTTTTCCCTTTTCGGTGCTTAATGATCAGAATTACCTGTTTTAACTACCACCGCCCATTTTTGATATTTTTCGTTGCTTGTTGTTCTGAAAAACATAACATGTTTAAATATATAATTTGTATTGAAATCGTAATAATAAATGCTGCATGCTCATCATCATCATTACCTAACAACTAATTTTACTGACAAATTATTATTTTATGTTTGTGAGCATTTTTTAATTTATATTAATCATAGAATTTTTTTTTATCAATATACTATGCATAAATAGTATTTAAATCTGCCATAACAAAAGTTTTAATTTATATTAAACATTGATGTTTTTTTATTAATCTGCTATGAATAAATAGTATTAAAATCCGCATAACTAACAAATTTCAAAAGAACAATTCAAAAATACAACCACTGCATGCACCATCAACATCCAAATGGAACCAAAAGCCAGCAATTTGTTAGTCACACGGGGAACAACCGTGCCAATTTCTCACGGTCGCATATTCTTGTTGCAGTGTATCAAGCCTGTTCTGCGCAGACAAATGGCTCTATTTATCAAACTCGTCGTTTTAGCGGTGCACTTACAATGTTAAATATGATTTAGATGAACAAATGTTCCGCACTATGCCAAGAATTGGGGATGCTATGAATAGAAATATGGTTACGGAAATATGTGGAGGGAACTGATAAAAATATTTTTCTCAATAAGAAGCACAACTAAATGCAAGTTTCCGTGGAATGCTTTACAATTAGCTAACGCAGTTTTTTTTTAAACTGAAGTGAAGATATGTGACTGCTCCATTTGGGCTAAAGATACATTTCACTAACTATTTTACAACCGACTTCAGGCTTTAGTCCTCTCAGGAAACGTCCTGTTGTTAACGAACAAGCCGAAATTTACACAAAGCCAACAACCTCCGTGGCGCAGTCGATTCGACGTCCCCTGTGAAACGAGAGGCCGCGGATTCGATCCCCACACTGAGAGAAATGTTTATGCGGCCCACATATTTCTTTCAAGTTTCGGTGTTTGTAAGACAGAAAAGTATCTCGTAGTTCCTTTTCCCACAATAAAGATTCGATCTTAGTGTGGGGTCAGGACCACGTATGTGATTGTTGGGTGTTATTTATTTGGCATGGCATTAAAGTTTAATTTAGAGAAATATAAAACGTTGTAAACCTAACGTCTGGCCCATGTAACTTGTCACCACTATCTCTAATTACCCAGTCGATTTAGCAAGGCTTCATCACACATTTTTCCAAATTGATGCACTAATTAACATTTAGATCACAACCCGTTAAAGTCACAAGATGAGTTGTCAAAAACATAGCCAACGAGCGCTCGGCCCCATTAAAAACTCCAACATTTGCAGCAATAAAACGTCTAATTTACATGTTGGAAGTTTCGGAGCGACGAGCCCTGAATGCAAAAATATTATTTTATCAAACTACCCATTACATTTTATTCCAGCGGCGTTTTTTCATAAACGCCTCGCGATTTTCTCATAAATTTTTACTTAGTCTTTATTTTCTTTGTATTTGAAAAGCTCTCGGGTGTTCGTTAACAGGTTTGAAAGGGTTTTTCTTTTGTATCAAATATTTTAATTTTTCAACATTTTTTATAATTAATTTGGTAGTCAAAAAATATCTTTGAATTACGTGGATTATGGAGAGAAAATTTATTTTTTTATTCGTAAAGTGTTATCTCAATTCCAATAGCCTTGTTTTGGAACAACTATACTTTGATATCATGTTGAAATCTCTGTATTCGGATTACAATTCATGCAAAACTGATGGACGAAAGGGCTATAAAAATGGAATGGAGGCCACGTGCCCGCTAGCAATCACAGCTTTGGACGTTTACAAGGCAAAAAACCATCCCAAAAATATGAACATAACCAATGACAAAATATATAAGGTAATGTATTTTGTTACATAATAATATAATCGAGATCCCAAGCGTAACATTATTTAATAACCTTTGTATATGTCGACATAAATATCAGATAGCTTCATGCCTGATTTCCATTCCACAGCTCATTTTAAATTATGATTTCCGCCGGAAAGAGTCTAGTAACTAATATTATTCCGACCCAAAACTTGCGGGTAGTTCATCATAACATTTGTCATAAGTTGCTTCCTACAGATTCATGGAAATATCGATATTTGCTTATGAAACGGAAAGTTTGAGAGGAAACGGGTAAAAACAAGATTTTATATCTAATATGTAAAGTATGTTTTGAATAATGAAGCGGAAACACGGCCAACCCGCACTGGGCCAGCGTGGTGGACTATATGGCCTAACCACTCTCAATCGTACTGTCGATTGTAGAGTAGGCCCGTGCCCTGCAGTGGGACGTATATGGGCTGATACAGAAACACGGTTGAAAATGACCTACTTTTTTTTATTTGACAAATAAGTGGTGCGTACAGTGCAATACAACTAGATCATCCATTGGTGAGAGCTATTTTTTTTTAAATTGAAATGAATGATTATGCCATGCGCCTGATAGTACGCGATACGACAGCTCATCGATAGTAGCAAAACAAAACAAACCATGAATTACATATTTCCATTCTCGTATTCCACTGCATTCGCCATCCTTACACATAAGATGTTAAGTCTCAATATGTCCAGTAGCTACTCTGGCTACAATATCTTTCAAACCGGATCACAACTGTGCATTTACCCTGCTAATTAGGGGGAGAAATAGACATTTTGGTGGTACCTACCCAAGCGGTTCTCACATATGATAGACCTATCACCAATTATCTCTTGCCGCTAGACACAATTATTCCGGTTATGTGGAAACCGAATTTAGACACAGGTTTAAACACGGTCATCTGCATGTGTTACTGTTATGGGATTTTGTTTGATTTGACTTTGTGGATACAAAAATCCTACCTCTGGTTTTTTTGGGAGACCAAACAGAGACAGAGACACATGACAGAGATGTCATCTTGTTACAAATGATAGAGCTTTGCTATAGCATAGCTTTGTATTGATATAGCTTGAATGACATATATGTCATTAGACAATCTCGTTGGGATCTTAGCATATTGGCTAATGCGTTTTGTTTGATAAGTAAATTTTCTGGAGACCCAAAAGGTGGTAACAGGATATTTGTATTAAAAAAAAAACACCAATATTTCACATTTATATTTTCAAATATTAGAATAAGAATTTGTCAGTAATAAAAAAGGCAATAACAATTTTCTAATGGATTACGATTGCAAAAGTAGCTGCAAAGCAAATAATATTTAATGCTCCACTTTATCGAAGTATTACTAGCAACTAATGAACGGCTGCAAGTACTTAATGGATTATTTTTCAGTCAATACCACTTGAAACGGGCTCTATAAAAAGCGAATAAAACGAACCTCATCTGTAAAGCACTCGGGAATTAAATAAAAAGCATTTGAACCACGCTCAATTCTTTTAATTCAGGGCATCATTTGGAGTAATCGTATAAAAGCTGTCTATTGAATATTTTTCATAGATAAATCGAATGCCATAATCCATAAAATTATGCCTGCCGTTCGCCTGATAGTAAGCGATACGACCGCTCATGAACAGTGGCAAAACCAAACAACACCTTGAATTACATACAAAACAATGCTTGGCATTCCACTGCGCTCACCTGAAACATAAGATGTTAAGTCTCAATATTCCAGAAGTTACTCTGGCTACAATGTCCCTCACACCGAAAAACAACAGTGCATTTGCTGTTTGGCGGGTGAAATAGACATTACGGTGGTACCTACCCAAGCAGCCTCTCACCTATGAGAGACCTATCACCAGCTAATACTTATTAACCTACGTTACATCGGGAAGGGAGATTCTTTCAATCCAGCCCCACTGACCTATCACTCACTCTAATAAAGCCAAAGCATAAAAGAGAGGAGATGGGCCAATCGCAACTCAATCGGTCGCGCACCGTTGAATAGCAATTTACTTAAATTATAGTTGTAATACACGAGCGGCCGGCTGCGCTAATTGAGCCATTAACACTTTGTGCCAAATTGGCCCGACCTCCTCTGAGCTAAACACAGTTCGCTTAAGTTTGTGGTGCGTGGATTGTAAATGGATAATGTCTATTGATTGGTTGTTGTGTTTATTGATGTGGATGTTGGAATTGTATCTTGAGGTTCAATTAGTAATGATGTTTTGGACTTCCGTGTTAAACAATAATTTAATAAATAACAAAATATTCACAACTCAAGTATGAGAGAAACCAATAGAAAGTAAGAATAGAGTGTTAAACCATAACATTACTACGCCATTTTGCGATTTTAGTATCAAATACTTATTAAATTGTTGACTTATGTACTATACTGTATCAGATAATATATCTCGGCACGGGCATCTCTTTAAATTCGAGAGTACGATTGATTGTGGTAGACCATTCAGTCCACCACTCGAGCCTAGTGCGGTTTGGCTTACATAATAGTAATTCTTTCTAATTGCTATGGTATTCAGGTTTCCTCATAATGATTTCCTTTGCTGTTATAATGCGTCGTTATTTACTTTTAATATACACATACCTCCAGCAAGTCAGGGACGTACCCTGGGATTTAAATTCGCGACCACCTTGAACATATTGCCGGCTTCTTCTGGTCCGTTACCAACCACCAAGCACATCATTAATATTACTATCAAAACAACATGTACTGACCTTATTAACTACATAACTTATAAAACTAATAATTTCCGCCAGTGTCAGCGGTAAATATTTTAATTTTAAAATTCAAAATGATCCAATCTTAAAGTATGCAAAACTTGAACCTGCAGGTTGACAGTGATAAATCACGTTTTAAACGTCACGTTATAAGCTACCGTTCAACCACTAGATTCTAGATAGTAAAAATAAAAGCATGGTTAACACGAAAGTAGTTAGAATGAAGTATTTTAAGGAGCTACGAATACTTTCGTAGCATGTTTAACGTAGCCCGTAGCATATACGTAGCGCGTAGTACAGTCGTAGCATTTTGTCTACAGATTTTTTTTTCTCACATTTTGTGTAACTTGTAATTACCGTGTTTTGTAATATATTGAGGGGTAAGAACAAAAAGCCTATTCTACTTATATACTACACTGAAAATCCTCAACAATTTATGTGTGTTGTACATTGGTTACAAAATAAATACAAAAAGCATCTGGACAATGTTTTCCGGAGCGTAAAAATAAAATAATCCGCTTGTAAAAATAAAACTAAACCAGTTCTCAACCACGTGATTTATGTACCCACAAACCCTAAAACTTAATAATAAAGTGTTACTTACAAGTTGACTGCGCAATAAACATGGCTTATGAAATATTTAACTTAATTTGTCGTACGAACATAAAACGTCACCGTCGGCCCATACAAAAAACACGAAGATACATAATAAAGTGACTCGTTCATTCGTACCGCAGAATTCAACATTTTTATTATGATTAAAACATTTTATAGAGCGGTACTGCTGTGTACTTTTACACTGTTGTATAGTTCCCACGTCCATTTTTGTTTGCACACGTGTTTCCGTGGACTTTGTGTGTGGGAATACTGATTTTTGTGTGGGCGACTCATTCAAACTTTTGTCAATAGATGTCGCTTACCCAGTAGAATATGACAAATTCTATAAATTTATTTTTTCATTATTTTGTGTTCTTCTCATCCCAAAAATATTTATTTATGCGTAAAGAAAATATGTCAATATGCAAAACTAGAGAATGAATATAGTCAAACTGAAATAACGATGACCTCATTTTTAATTAAATTAATGGAATCCTGGGTATTCTAACCATAAGGTTCAGGACTTCGAAATTCCTATCACAGTAATTGTTTATATTAATCTCTAGGGAGTTACAGAGATCAGTGGATCTCTAAATCCTGTTAATCGTTACTAAAGAACGAAGATTAGTTACGAGTTTTCAATTTATACCCAACAAGGGACTTCATAAGAATCACAGTGTATCAGACACGTAGAGTAGAGTAATGATTGTGAGGCACAGATTTCCAAAAGAATTTTCCAGAAGAACCTAGAAATCTCCTGATTTTTTTTTTATATTGTCACCTGCTTACACCATATTTGACACGTTTCAATACCTGCGTCGCCTATTAAAACAAAATTTACAATTAATCAAGAATGAATATTTAAAACTTCAACTGGAATCTAATTCTGCTGTACCTCAGCTACAACTACCTATCATACATTCACTGTTCCAATGAGCTATTATGTCACTATACATGTCTAATGCTACACATCTGATACCATTTGAATATTTTTCACAAAATGCCAACAAAAAATATTCAAACTAGGCCAAATCTCGTCCATACTTCAGCAGGCTAACCTCGATTAAATTTTCAAGAAGTGGGGTCTTGATATTTCTTGTTTATTCCAGTAATGCAATCTACATATATAATACGATATTTCAGCTGTGATACGAATGTCAATGGCGATAGCAAAAATAGGTCACACGCGTTAGAAATATTCAAACAGGTTGGCTGAATCAATGCGTTTTACAAGGAATCGTTCTTGTGTTGGTAATATGAGTACGCAAAATTCTCTAGATTACTGTAATGGCTTCAATGTGTTTGAGAATACGTGTCTTGTATTGTAGGTATCTAAAATTGGGAGAAAATTATAAAGGATTCTTTTTGATATTCCTACCGATGACAACAGACATATAAAACACTAGTAATGTTTTTGTGTGTTTGTTGAAAAATACCGTATTTATTATTCGGTAAAATAAATTCGAAACTATTCGTATTTCATATCGTTCGTCATCATCATAAGTAATCAACATTTTCAGAACTATCTGAATCCAGCAACAGTCTGCAATATGTATGTTCTATCTTATCTGGACTGCTTTACATCGGTTGTTTTCATCTATTATCACCAAATTGGCCAAATAAATGACATTAATAAGTAGCAAAAATTGCTCTGAGTGTCATAAAACAAACATACTATAGATAGTCTACGATCTTTTGGCCTCCGAATGCGTCAAAATAGTAAATACAGTTTTCACTCTTCATATTTTATTGTATTGGACATGTTAATACTATTACATTACGAGTGTAATTGCCTTTTGTTTCTCTTATAAAAACATATCTTAAACAATGTGATAAATCGATATTTATAAAATACTATTTTTAGTTCCAAATTTCGCCACGCGCCAACAAAAGACAGATGACATATATATTCAGTTTTATGATGACGTGCACACTACGTGTCAACGACTGAAACATCCTACAAAAAGCTGAGAGAATTCTCTTTGTAAGTTTGCTTCGAGTTATGTCGAATGTCAATGCTGCTTTGATCTTTGGCATTGCAGAAAGACTCAATTAGGTATACCACGACGTCTGTAGAAAAATTTATCGAATTTCTCTATGTGGTAACTGGTAATAGAAATTATGAAGAGCATCAAAATATATATTTGAAATCAATGACACAGTTGTCACAGACGGTGGATGTGGAATTAGAAGCCACAGGTTCGATGCAAGGCCAAGGAAAGTTTTCACAAAATCCGAGTACGCAGTTTTTTCGGAATGAGGTGTTGAGAGAAGATACGTCTCGACTAGTGTCATAATGAGTAGTCTGAAATTTATAGTATTTTTTTTTCAGTCGCGTTTTCACTTCTGATATTTTCATAAGATGACAATTACGCATCCATAAACCCCAAAGAGTTATGGTTGTGTAAGCGATTGTGATCACAGACCTATTCAATACAAGATACAAATTGCATTCAACCAAGTAACATCAAAATCTCATTGAAATAAAACTATTATTTACGGATTTTATTTAGTTTTCACATTTTTTTTAACTTTTCGATGTTTCGATTACTTTACTACTTTCGTGATCACGGGACAGGCCATCAAAATGATATATGAAAAATTAAATAAACTCACGCCTCTACCGCATAACCTAGAATACCACTCAAATATATTATATATTATATACCTGCCAACTCGCACTAGGCCAGCGTGGTGGACTATATGGCCTAACCACTCCCAATCGTACTCTCGATTGTAGAGTAGGCCCGTGCCCTGCAGTGGGACGTATATGGGCTGATATAGATAGATAGATATTATATACCTAGAACTACAAACACGAGTATCTTTCGTCCCAGCTCCAAATATATTTCGTTTACCCAATAAAACGTCGGACAACGTTCATCATGGTCGAACAGACCGCCGGCCAATTATTGGCCTGATATCGGAACACACATCCGTAACGACAGCAGATAATCCATTTCCAGCGGAGCTCGATACAGCGATACTCGAATGGTGTGATATTTTTATCTCGATTAACATATAATGGTTGTATGGAAGGGTAAGTTAGGTTGGAAAATGAATTAAAAGGTTGCAGACTTTTTAGATTATTATTGAGGATTTAGGTTTAAGAATTAATATTTAGTTTTTTGGGTTGTATTTTCTGTTATATACCTTTAAATAAATATGTGGAATGTTCTATAAACATAAGTATTACAGTAAGATTTAACGTGTAATTAGAAAGACCGACTGCTGCCCCAAAGGCTAGAAAATGAATTATGTTATTTAAGATTCTTGGAGTGTCCTTAGTTGATTACTAACTTCATACGCTAAAAATAAATTCATATGTGCAAAAATGTACTTCAATAAATATAAATTTGTATCACAAAAGGCTTCATGAATAATCATATTAAAAGTTAACATCAGACAAACTACAAAATCAAATTACAAAAATAAAAATAAAACTTTGTTAAGTTTTATTGTTGTTTTATTGAGTATACAACTAGTTTACATAGTATAAAACATAGTCTATGCTTCTGTAGTAGCCCATATACGTCACACTGCAGGATACCGGCCTCCTCTACAATCGAGAGTACGATTGAGAGTGGTTAGGCCAAATAGTCCACCACGCTGGACTAATGTGGGTTGGCGGACCTACATACCATAGACATTCTTATTAATCGCTATGATATACAGGTTTCCATACGATGTTTTCCTCCACCGTTTTACTGCGTGGTATGTATGCTTAGATCGCTTAAATTACACTACAGATTTTGACGTGGTTTTATTAATAGTTAACGTGATTCAATACGAAGGATTATAAGTATAATATAGTAGAAAAACACTCATACTACATTAAGAAAATCAAATTTTGCATTCCCTTTTTCTAGTGTGGAATGGAGTGAAAGAATATCTGCACACAGGCGAAGATAGGCCGGCCCGTTAGTAATATAATAAAAGCTTTATTCATAGCCTGTTTATAAACCTATTTTAGCTGTCGATTTTATGTCCCTTTCAAATGACTTTCTGAATTCAGATAGAGAGACGAAGACAAAAATAACAATAACATTAATAGGTATTAATCATCTTTGAATAAGGCTATAAATGTGCACTGTTGAGAGTTGAATTTAAAAAAAATGCTGCTTTAAAAACATTATACCTACAATTGTGTTGCACGAAAAATGCATTCAGAAATTAAATGCCGCTTTAGTTTACGATAGCGTAACTTTCATAAAATAACTGATACAATCAGAAAATTAAAATGTTGGCCCGGTGATAAAATAAAATTTAACTGCATTTTAATGTGAAATGTTTTAATTTATTAAATTAAATTTATTTGTTTATGGCATCATAATTTAATAGTGAAACTGATATTTGTAATTTTATTGAAGTGATGTGAATTTATATTGCTATTTATATACCCTTAATTTGGCTATTAAATATATATCTACTGTACAAATATAAATAAAATTAATAACACCCACCAGTCACATACATAGTCCTGACCCCACACTAAGATCGAGTCTTGTATCGTGGGTATCAGGGACTACGAGAGACTTTTCGGTCTCACAAACACCCAGACCCGAAAGAATTAATTTGGGCCGCACGAACATTTATCTCGGTGCGAGTATCGAACCCGCGGCCTCTCGTTTCACAGGCGGCGTCTAAACACCTGTGCTATGGAGGCTGTCCGAATATAAATATCAATTGACCAAAATGTAAGTATTTTTATTTATAATTCTTAATTGTACACAAAATATATTAAAATAATTTTATAACTAAGGGACTTATAACATATGTACTTACAAATGGCGGCCTTATCGCTAACGGCAATCTCTTCCAGACAACCTTTACCCACCTTTACCTAGTAACCTAACTTTTACCTAACTTACTCACCTTTACCTATTACGTTAAGTACTTACGTATTTAATAAATATTTTTGATGTTGCTTGTTGTTTACAAAGTGTTAATTTAACTTTGGACTGTTTTTTTTCGTGTCGTCTATGGTACTCCATATGAATATAATGTGTCGTCATCTAGACCTAAGTATTAGTACATTGCTTCTGTCTTACAATTCTAGTAAACATTGATCGACGCTTTGTAGAACGTATCACGAGGTCAATCCGTCTGAATGTTGGAAAAACGCATTACAAAACACCGACTTTTTTCAATCTTTCACGCTATTATGTAACACGACGGATTATACAATGCGCCCACGCCACGCCACATATATTAAAAACAAAAAAGGAAAAACTCTGCTTCGTCATTTCTCCATGAGTGCGTCGGGACATCAACCACCAGAAAATATTGGCTTAAAACTCGCCTGCAATTGCAGTAATAATTGCCGATACGGCACGAAATTTGTATTCGATACAGCAGTGATTCAGTGCCATTCATTGAATTGCTTGCATCCCTTCCCCTCTCTCCTCTCCCCGCAACCTTCCCCTCCGACACCATTCATCTTTACAGACTTCTGTTCAAGTAAGCAGCTTGCCTGTGAGAAATAAGAAAAATATTGTATTTAACAGTTGTTTTTCATGTGTACGTCTTTTCTCTCGGTTGCTAAATATTTTTGTGGGTGAAAAGGGAAGGAAATGTGATACAGGAAACCGGGGAAAAGCGCGCTATTTGGTTTGAACGATGAGGGCGTAGTCGGTAAGATATCAGATAAACTATTATTCATCTGGCACATATATCACACTTATAAATAATTAAATAATTTTGAAACGCCGTGAAATACTACACATTTGTTTACAAACATTCTGATCACTTCACTGACTTTTTTAAATTATAGGTTCATCTTTAAATCGATACTTCCATAACTTTTGAACTTTTTAATTATATAATTAAAATTAACGAAGTAAATTTAATACAAAAATCATTAAAGATATAATTAATTCATTATTCGACGACGTTTTTCTTCTTTCAGGATTTAATTTATTTTCACATATCACGATATAATGTCAGATGTTACAGATCAAATGCTACTACTGTAAGATACGGTTTTTTCTTTTATTAATTGGTATTTATTAATGCTGCTACCAAAAGCCAAACCGGGTGGTAGTCTTAGTGACTGCAGACACAATATAACTTAAATGTTTGCAAAGAACCGGTTTTTTTTGTGATTTGTGAGACGATGTTTTTTTAAAGTACATCGGAATGCAAATACCCTGTATCTTATAGTGAGTGCAATGGCGAGCAGATAGAATGTCGACTGTTAAAAACTCCTATAAGTTTTAAAATCATATAGGTCAGAATCTCTCATATCAGAATTTGTGACAAATTGGCGACAGAATTGCAGCTATTATAATTTCTTGAAATGGGAAGAAATTCGACTGTTGGTGGTACTAATAGCATCTCTGCCAACCTCTTCGGGGATACGAATGTAAGCTTATACCCATATGTATATATTACCATGCTGTCACTACTATATAACTCTACAAATTCCCTCGAATCCAATTAATGAACATCTGAATACATCATGTTGATTTACAAGGAAAGGAGTCATGATTGATGAACATCTTACATTAAATTGAACCTATCTTCCTCCTTCCACCTCCTCTTTCCTCTCAATTATCTTCGCGTAAAATATTTACTAAAATAAAAAATCCTATCATAACCTTAAGTATATGTCACACATAAACATTGTCAGAGTATTTTGGTTCGCATACGTCCAGCAAGCAAGAGTTTGACTTGTTTATCTATTTTAATTTAATTAAAACGGCAATAACCAATTACATTAAATTGATTCTTTGTGTCCTATGCACTAGTGGAGGGAAAGAATACTTTTATGAAGTTCTCTGAACTAAACACAATGCAAAGCCGATAATTATCGTTTTTTTAGACAATAGTATCGCCCTAGGTCGCTATGCGAACCGACCAATTCCTTCGTAGTCTTAGGTATATATGGCTCTACGTAATTAAAAACATAATGTTTATAATTACCTATTGAAATCAGTTAGTGAACGTTAAGAAGGTACTTATAACTGTTTTTTTGTAAAAAAATATGTAATACTCGTATAATAATATGAGATCCTCATAACCAGTATTTTCAGGAGTACTCAAACTAGGCGTAGCTTGATTGGTACCATAAGGTACAAACCTTATGGTACCAATCAAGGAATGAAAATATCTTAGTGCAAGAGAATTCAGTACACGAAATTAATTTACTTGTAAAATGTAACCGAATATCTGAGCTAAATTAATTATACGGATATTTTCAAATAAAACAAGGCAATTGGATTGCAAATAAAATTATATTTCTAGTAACAATTTATTTCGTATTCAACAAACAGGTATTACGTTTTTTTTTTATTGCAATGAATGGCGTTCGCCTGATGGTAAGCGATACGACCGCTCATGAACAGTAGCAAAACCAAACAACACCTTGAATTACAAAGCAATGCTTGGCATTCCACTGCGCTCGCTATCCTGAGACATAAGATGTTAAGTCTCAATATGTCCAGTAGTTACTCCGGCTACAATGCCCTTCAACCCGAAACACAACAGTGCGTTTACACTGCTGTTTGATGTGAGAAATAGACACTGCGGTGGTACCCACCCAGATGGCCTCTCACATATGAGAGGCCTACCACCAGTTCGCCTAGATTGATTTTTGAAAAATGCATTCCGCGCACATTTTACATCGTCATTCAGGACGCGGCCATTTGTTTGTCCAAAAAATGCAGTTTTGAAGGTGAATAAAGTGTGTTTCGGGAACGCCTCGCGATAGTGGAAAAATGTTTGTTGCCGGCAAAAAAATAAAATTGCTCCCAGTGATTTACAACGCTATGATTGTCGACGAAAAAATCGTATAAATATTTATGTCGGCTCGTAACGTGTGACAGGGCGTGTAATATCAGTTCCAATAATATGAATAAATCCTGTCGTTCTGCTCGCGCTGACGTCATTTTTACTAGATTTATGACGCTTTTTAATTCTGCGGTTTTAATTGATGGCATTTTTTGATTTGATTTTGTAACGTATCTATATGACAAATGTTTGCGTGGACATCAATATTTTATTGTTGGATATTGAGTGACCAATTTTTTGTTGATGAAAATGCACTATGAGTCTTATTCAGATTATACATTTTTGACCAGTTTTTTTTTTCTATTTCCAAACTCATACCTCCATTCCTGACTATAGCGCTTTTCTTCTCGCATTTTCTTCCTTTAT
Source organism: Hyles lineata (assembly GCA_030180105.1). Classification (NCBI taxonomy): domain Eukaryota; kingdom Metazoa; phylum Arthropoda; class Insecta; order Lepidoptera; family Sphingidae; genus Hyles; species Hyles lineata. The sequence goes on from JARJEE010000023.1 coordinate 3,699,044, forward strand.
TCGTCTCATTTTGGAAGGCAGGCTATGAATTTACATTTGTAACTTTCTAGGTATTGCAAAGCGATGAATCACCATTCGTTTTTTTCCATTTGATCGATGGATCTTCGTAAAAAAACTAGTTTTAAAATCAACTCAAAAACATCATTACTAATATGGACATTAAACTAATTTGTAGTTCCAAACTATTTAAAAGTCCAAGTTTTATCAGCAGTGTAAATGGACTGTTGTGTTCCGGTATGAAGGATATTGTAGCATGCATTATTTTGTAATTCAAGGTGTTGTTTGGTTTTGCTACTGTTTATGAGCGATCGTATCGCTTACTATCAGGCGAATAGCATACTAGTCTCGCTGATTAATGAAATAAAAAGAAGTCCTAAAATGAACTTAGAAACTACATTACTAAGATAGATACATTACTTTCAGTAATTTGTATTCCCAAACAATTTGAAAGTCACGTTCAAAAGGTCAACCTAATTGGTAGTCCAATAACGCCTTAGAAAATCAATGACGTATTAGAAAACTAAAACTTTTATCTCTGCAAACGTAATTATATCACATTCCAATATGCTATTTTTTGTTATTTTTTTATTGCTATGAATAGCGAGACAAGCATGCGACCTGATGGTAAGCGATACAACCGCTCATGAAGAGTAACAATGCTTGACTTTCCACTGCGCTTACCATCCTGAGATATAAGATGTTAAGTCTCAATATTTCTAGTAATTACCCTAGCTCAATGTAATTTAAACCAGAACCCAACAGTGCATTTACATTGCTATTTGGCGGGAGATATAGACATTGCGGTGGTACCTACACAGGCGGCCTCTCACGTATGAGAGACCTGCCACCAGTAAAATTGTTGAACTGAACTTGCTCATAGTTGAATAATGTATTCATGAGCACGCTTTTCATTTCAATAATTGTACGGTTCGGTGACCTCGGCAAAATTGAGTTTTGATGTAATATTTTCTTTGATGCCAAGTGGACTTACCCATTAATGAAAGATTCATTAAGGTATATCTTTGACCCAGAGATAATATTTCTTTGGAAGCTAATAAATGTAGTAAAAAACATAAGGGAATATATTTGTATTTAGCTGAGTAGCAATACAACGTAAATGTATTACCTGACATCGTTATGTATGTATACGTGCTTCACGTTCTAAGGTCAATTAGTGCGCATTCGGTTTCGGGGCTGGCATAATTGTATCAACCAGTGAGATATGGACATAATTTCCATCAGGAGCTGTAGGTAACAGATTTAGCCGGGTTAGTATCCATCAAAGACCTTCAGTTGATGATATTGACGTCTTCATCTAAAGTAAAATAATTATTTTCCGCACACTGGTTATCATACGCTTACTTCAATGTTATTTTCTTCCTCTTAAATATCCTATTGTGTACTGAATAGACATGACTTCGAATTAGACACTCTCGCTTTGAAAAACATTTGACTCACCATTTTTGGCATTAATATTTCTTTCCTTGTCTTTCCAAAGATGGGCCAATCGCGTAAAATACCACAGGTCATTCACATCATAAAATAAAATAAAACAATCAACCTTCACACCAGACCTTGAAGGTTGAAAGAGACCATTAATCGTAAAGGACAACTCAATACACCATTATATGATATTTCGCACAAAAACTAAGATATTACACAGTTTTCCCAAGATGGAAACCATTTTTTACGCCCTCGCTACGTCTATAACTCATGTTGGCATCTTTGAGGGTAGGATTATCTTTATCTGCAAGGTTAAGCGCCTGATATTGTCAGGTGTGGTCTTTATTTATTGTCCTGTGATAGCATATTCGCATAGGTATTATGTGAAATAATTTTAAAGTATTTTTGGTATCGAACGAATTTTGTCGTGTTGTTTGTAGGACCTCCCCAATCAAACTCCGAAAACATGCATTGTATAGGCCTCCTTTGGAGTTGGAAAAAGAGTTGGTAATACTAATTATGCTTGACTTGCTGCTAAGTGAGGATTGGTAAGAGATTCCCGAAGTAACTAATGGCGGCCACACACGTAAAGATATAACTATGCAATTAAGTTTGCGCCAATATACCCGTACTTGAACGAACATGGGCAAATAACTGCGCAAATTTCAAACAAGGACGCTCTCTTTGACAGAAATGATGGTTGCGCAAATCAGACTTGCACAATTATATCGTTATGTGTGTGGCGGCCATAACGGTCACATACATAGTCCTGACCCCACACTAAGATAGAGTCTTGTGTCGTGGGTGTCAGGAACTACGAGAGACTTTTCGGTCTCACAAACACCCAGACCCGGAAGAAATATTTGTGGGCCAAACAAACATTTCTCTCGGTGTGGGGATCGAACCCCCTCTCGTTTCACAGGCGGCATCTAACCAACTGCGCCACGGAGGCTGTCAAATATATCTCAATGGTTAAGGCTTTATCTGTATACATATTATACTTTGCCTGTTTTGCTAATTAGGTGCACGATATATAGAATAAATATCAGCATACTACGAAGAAACAACGTCATAGACATAATTTAATGAGGTATAATAATCCCTTCTGTAAATCCTCCTTTAACATACAACAACAGAGATAAGAAACAACACATATTACATTAAAACGTGTTGTCTTATTAGCCATTACTTGAGCGTCGGATTTCCTTAACGCAGTTACGGAGTGAGGCAGCAGAATGTTGCTATAATATATACATACATAAATTCACACATGTAAATTGTGTTTGGACTGTACATCTTGAGTTCCTAAGTTTAAGTTCTAGAATAAGAAATTTTCTTTGAGTTTTCTTCAGACATTATGGATGTTCACAGATGGGTGACCACCGAAAGTGATCACTTTTCATCTGTGCTTCCCACCAATTATAGCTTGTAACATGCTACTGATCACGTGATTCTTCTACTATCAGAGGGATTTTAGGACATGGTTCACCACGCTGGCCCAATTTGAACTGATGAACTTCACATACCTTTCATTAAAATAAAGGTATGGATTTTTTGCACATAACAATCTTTCTACAGACTATAGCAAATAGTGCGAACTAATAATATACACATAATAGTCTTTCAAAAAATCATTACTTTGTGTCCTGGATTCTAACTCACTATCCCTGGCTTTTACTCCACTGAGCTCTCTCTCCTTTCAATACTAATAAACTAAGTAAAAACACTACTCAAATCAGACAAAATTTCCAATACATCATAAATCCCTTAAAATTCCAAATATACCCCCCTTTAAACCCCTAACTCCGTGCCCATGACCATTCGCTACAGGACACCGGAATGACAGCGGTGAATAAAGTATCTATTATTAGAATCGTAAGTTTCCAGTTGTTATCTGCAGCTTACTTCATGGAATATATCATGCAATAAGTTGAGGATACGTTATTACACTTATTTATTCATTAATCTTACTTGTACACTAATTTATTATAACAACACAAACAAACAAACTAAAATACAAAAGTACTAAAGGCGGTATTATCGCTCTGAGCGATCTCTGCCAGACAACCTTTAGATTGATATAAGGGAAGGAGAAATATATAATGTGAATTATTAATTGTATATACATGACTGCTGCTCTACAACAAAATATCTGTTCAGCACGCGTTTTTACTTATACTAAAAATGTACAGTTTATGTCTACATATTTTTGATACCTTTACACGCAAATTTATTTCATGTATTTTGATGAATCAGCCTATACACGTACTATTGTAGAGCACGGGCCACCTCTCCATTCGAGGATCCGATTAAGAGGGGTTAGGCTATATAGTCCACCACAATTGCCTAGTTTCGATTGGCAGACTTTAACACACCATAGAAATTCTTCCCAATCGCTATGATATGCACGGTTCAATGTTTCCCTTCACCGTTATAATACAGCATATAAAATACCGTGACATATATTTTTTTTTTTATTGCTATGAATGGCGAGACGAGCATGCCGTTCGCCTGATGGTAAGCGATAAGACCGCTCATGAACAGTAGCAAAACCAAACAACACCTTGAATTACAAAGCAATGCTTGGCATTCCACTGCGCTCGCCATCCTGAGACATAAGATGTTAAGTCTCAATATGTCCAGTAGTTACTCTGGCTACAATGCCCTTCAACCCGAAACACAACAGTGCGTTTGCACTGCTGTTTGACGGGAGAAATAGACACTGCGGTGGTACCCACCCAGATGGCCTCTCACATATGAGAGACCTACCACCAGTAAACGTATAGTAACTCGGTGAATATAGCGTTTATTTAAGCATCTTTTGCGTGTGTATACGAGAATATTACCAATCTACTTAGCCTCGCGGTCTCCATATTTCTCTCTTTACCTAAGTCGTGGCTGTCGTGTGTGTCGTATGAATAAATAAAGATAATCTCTTATTTATAACACAGTAATATTTTTTCTGAACATTTCGTCTCAACGTACCGATAAAATAAGATCAAACAAGTCTTGTTTCATAATTATTCCATATTTTAAACATAAAATAACTAAATATAATAAAGAAGAACTTTTGAATTAAATGATTCGGATAGACAATGATTATACAGACTTTCTAAGACATCGTAAAAAATATTTTATTAGAGAGTTATTACTTTGCATTTAGCTCCTACGCAAAGTATCGTCATTCAGGCGGCAAAGCCGAGTAATTTATTCTTCACTATATTGAGTAGGTTATGAAATATTAACCATGGGAAAGCACACGCTATACACGACCGGGGTTTATGTTTAAAACACATAACATATTTATTTTGCTTCCAACAGAAACAAAAATAGAAAACTGATGACAAAAATCAGAGCAACAATACGATAGTAAGGATCAAATGCATCAACATTCTGCAAAAGTAAAAGTCCTTCTTTCGCCTTATTCTCCTTCCATGTTTAAAAATCAGAAAAGTATAGGCGCTTGCCGAGGGTTACGAGTATTTTTGTACGGCTGGATCATTCAATGTCTGGAGTTACTGCCTCATTCGTTCGATGTATGCTTTCAAAAGTGTTACCAAATTTCTTTCAAAAAATTGCGTATGTTTAAATCCCTATGGAGTACGAAGCTCTCAGTACAATTCGATATTTTCCTACTACTGTGTGTAATACTTAGAAACTAAATTCTTATCATATGAATTTGAACTTATAAAGGATCATTTGTAATTTTTTACACGATATAAAGTAACTGTATTTAATTTGATTTAATACCCCAATTTAATGACTACTGCGTCTAATACAATTTTTGGAGTATATTTTAAACGGCAAATCAATAAAATAAAGAAGTTAAAAGTTGATTTTTTTGGGCAGGATATTATAATTAAATTTCTGTATCAGTATGGGCTGATGATGCTGATATGACCGTGCCCTGCAGTGGGACGTATATGGATACGTCCCACTGCAGGGCACGGGCCTACTCAACAATCGACAGTACGATTGAGAGTGGTTAGGCCATATAGTCCACCACGCTGACCTAATGCGGGTTGGCGGACTTACATACCATAGAAATTCTTATAAACCCCATATATTCTTATAATGAAATTTAAACATCAAATATTTAAGCCACAAGTTACACATTTTTGTTCCCATGGCGACGTGATTCAAAAGCAAGAAGGAAAAATATTAAAACCATTATTATTTCTTGTTTTCAAGGTCTTCTTTGAATCGAAACCTCGGGATCAAATCACAGCCCATTGTGAGCGTCTACAAAAACTTTTCGACAAATTCTTTTGACTGAAATATTCTTTTCTGAATTATTGTTTTTAAGTTCGCATGATTTTTGTACATATTCATTCATCGTCAGGACTAACTTCATATTTTACGACTTGGACTTTTTTGTAAGTTGGTCGATATTATAATGATAACATTTGAGGTTGGATTATTTCTTATTATAGTCATTATTATATTAATTGCAGGTTTCAAAGTAATCGGTGGTTTATGTAGGTAGTAATATAAACTATAAACTTATATCTGAGTAAAAATCAACTTTAAAACTAGGTTATTCCAAGCAGTTAAAGTATTCTCCTTAAACGTATATTTTTGTAAATCAGCACAAATAAAAATTACCGAAAAACCACCAAAGCCTTGATTTTTACTACCAAAGATTCCTTAATAACCACTTCTAGCCCATAATCTTTAACGACAGGCCACAACCCATTTTCCCGGAAAATAGTCCCCTCAAAACACTCATAAGACGTTAAGCCTCTGGTTGGGGCGATAGATCATATCACTGGGTCATAAGCCCAGTTTGGCTTAAACCAGCATAATAATTTATATGACTAGGGTCGAAGGGACGCCTATAAAGAGGTATTGTGTTTATGTGATTTCCAGACGTTAAGTTGACGGCTGTTTCTCTTGATACTATTAAATGTTTGATATTATGGTTATAGACTCTATAATATGAAGGATCTACCCTTTCATCGGTATATCTTATAATATCATGAGTCTCCAGCTATGATGCAGAACGGTTTGGTATCTAAATAGCAACTGGTACCCTGATAGCACAAATACAAACTTAAGAGGTTTCTCGATGTATCTCACAAATATTTTGCACCTTTTTAAAATCAATGAAATGAAGAAAAATTATTAGGAGCCAGATATTTGCTTACCATTAATTACACTAGTCAACAGTGGTTCTCCCACCTAAGTGATTTATATTGTTTCTGTTAGGCACCGTACACCTAACCACAAAAGTAGTAATACTTACGTTCGCTTAGCTACCGTTATTGAAATAAACGACTTGCGAGTATTCTCCATTTTTACATTTTAATCACGGCGGTAGTTCGTAAAATAAGCAAACTACCGACACAAGTTCAGTCTTGTTCGAAACGGGATACAGTAAGGTACAAAAATGTCGCGCAGTTGCATAAATTCTCCGGATCAGTTTTGTTACGTGTGTGGAAAGTTCACAACCGATAGCCAAAAAAAAAATTTTACTCCGTATATTCAAGATTGTTATTTTAACTATTTTAAAATTAAAGTTGCCAATCTAGATAAATCGTGGGTGCCCCATGTGTGCTGTACAACATGCTATAAAAATCTATCCGATTGGGCTCATAAGAAAATCGTGACGCTGCCCTTTACGAAACCGGTCATTTGGCGTGAACAAAAAGATCACATTAGTGATTGCTATTTTTGTCTCACTGATCTCAAAGGGCTAAACAGGAAAAAGAAACATACTCTAAAGTATCCCGACGTAAGTTCTGTTGACAAACCTGTTTACCTACGTGAGGATTTGCCAACGCATTCATCAGCAGACAACAAGACATCATCAGACAGTCAGGAAAATTCGTCCTCGGATCCTGAGTTTGATGCGCCTTCTACTAGCAATGCTCCAGTGTTAGTGAGCCAAGAGCGACTCGATGATCTAGGGATCTGAATCTGACGAAAGAAAAGGCTGAACTTTTAGGATCACGACTTAAACAGTGGAATTTGCTGGAACCCGGAGTCGTTATAAGTAAATATCGCAAACGTCACAGTTTTGTTGTTGGTTGTTTTTCGAAAGAGGAAGGCCTAGTTTTTTGTAATGATGTTAACGGTTTGTTAGTTAAATTAGGCCATGAACATGTTCCTTCCGAATGGCGACTTTTCATCGACTCTTCTAAGACAAGTTTAAAAGCCGTGCTTCTACATAATGGTAACAAGCTTCCATCCATTCCTGTAGCATACAGTGCAAATTTAAAAGAAACATATGACGTGATGAGACTTGTTTTAAACAAAATAAACTACAAAGACTTGTAGTCAGTGGGCTATCTGTGCCGATTTAAAGGTAGTTGCTTTAATTCTGGGACTTCAAACTGGCTACACCAAATTTTGCTGTTTCTTGTGTGAATGGGATAGTAGGAATCGTTTGGAACATTACACTCGAGAGCACTGGCCTGAACGAACAGCTTATATACCTGGCCAGAAAAATGAAAAAATGTACCTTTAGTCGACCCTAAAAAAATTATATTGCCACCTTTACATATAAAGTTAGGACTAATAAAAAATTTCGTAAAGGCCATGGATGAAAATGGTCCTGGGTTTCAATACCTGAAAAAAAAAATTTCCGTCTATTAGCTATGCCAAGATAAAAGAAGGCATATTTGTTGGACCCGACATAAGGAAACTTGTTCACGATCCTGAGTTTCTGGCAGCACTGAATGACGTCGAAAAGGAAGCCTGGTTGTCATTTGTAGAAGTGACCAAAAATTTTCTTGGAAATCATAAATCCCCACAGTACGTAGAAATCGTCAAAACCATGTTACAAGCTTATCAAAAAATGGGATGCAAAATGTCCTTAAAAATACATTTTTTGCAATCACATCTTGAATTCTTTCCTCAAAATATGGGAGCCGTAAGTGACGAGCATGGAGAGCGATTCCATCAAGACATCGCGTCATTTGAAAAACGCTACCAAGGCAAATGGGAACCCTCTATGCTTGCCGATTATTGTTGGTCCATCGTTCGAGAAACGCCAGAGTCGTCCTACACCAGAAAAGCCAAAAAATCAAAGAAATCGGTACCTTTTAAACCACTATAAATATAATTACTTGTAAATATTCATTTTATTTGTTATAAACCATGAATATATATGTTTAAAAAAAACAAGCACCAACTCCGACTTTTTATTTACTGTGCATTTATACCTTGGTTACGAAGATTTAAAATATACATGTTTTCATTAGGTGGGACAACAAAGCTGTTATTTTGTTGCTCAGTGTTATTTTCGGAGTAGACGATCACGATCCTTATGAAACCTTTCAGGTATTCGGGTTTCCTCACAACTTTTTTCTTAACTGTAAAAAGCAATGATAACTTGATAAAATTTAGCTTCAAAGAGCCAGTTTCCTTCCAGTTGTTCTATCCTGACTATCGCTTTATAAAATCAGTTAAATCGCCACCAAAACACTTGCGTTCAAAGCACTGCATATATTAGTTTACTATAAAAAGAAAGATCAGCTCCATTCAGCCGGCGGGTCCATCTCAATCGCAATCGTTACTTGGGTTTGTTATGTAAATCGTGTTCCGATGGCCTTTACAATTCCATTGCGCTGTTTTCATCCCGGAAAAACTCTATTATTTCGCTCCGTTCAACTAAATGAATGTTTTGGGAGCAAACGCTGGTTGTAGCGTTTTATTCTAGATTTTAACAGTACCTTTAGGACTGGCAGTTTTAATAATAAGGATTTAATAGACCAATAGCCGTTTATCAATGGTGTATTTTTGGTGTCAAATTATAGATATATTTATTTATATATATATTTATTGAATGAAGCTCAAAACTCCAGCATTAGACGAAGAGCGGCGCTAATAGTAAACCACATCAGCTTTAACATATCTATACTATCTTGGTCGTCTATAACAACAATAATGGCTATAACTTAAATGTAAATAACCAAAATATTAAAATGATTATACTTTCAGCTTGAGTTAGAGATAAAGCGCTTTAACCAGTGACAGCGCTCGTACAATTAACGCTTCAAGCAGAGATAACGCTTACGAACAGCAACAATATTTTCATAAATATTTTTTCATCAACATTTTCTCCAGCGTGTATTTTTAAATTGAGTCTGATTTAATCTGCGTAACCCGACGGCTTTGCATATACAACGGTAATTTGTATTATTCAAATGGAGGCACGCACGCTAAATAGTGGTTGCCGTTTAACTGTACAAATAAACACATTAGCATTTTGTTTACTTATGAATTTTGTGTTTAATTTTCTGTCGTGCTAATTGCGATTTGAGTGGACGAAATTCGGCGAACTTTTAGGTTGAGCACTAACCCTCAACCTAAAAGTATTTCCTTAGGGCCATAAGACCGTCATTTGTACTTTGTTGTTTTGTTTATCATCATATTATTTAAAAAAATATTATTTTTTACTATATAAAATAAAGCATTAAATAAATAAATAACCCTGTATAATGACCTATATCACTATCACTTTTGTGGGTCAGAATTGTGAGAGTGAAAAAATTACATTGAACATTGAACCTCGATTAGTCTCTAGAGATACTAATATAGAATATTAATTAATTAATAATTAATTGTTATTATATCTATTTATTAATTATTCGTAACGAAATAGGTAAAATATAAAACAATTACTAGACAGTGTAATTACTTATTTTTCACTATAAAAATAGATAATGCACTTTAATATAGCTTATGGAGTAGGAAATATTTCTAGCCTTAAAATTTGGAACTCATAAAGTCTGATGTTTTAGGATTGAAAGAAAACTAAAGAATTACGAAGATATTTATATTTTATTTTTATTGATAATATGCAACAGCGCTTATAGATTGCAGCAATGGCTTGCAATCAGGTCAACCTGAAATACCTGTGCCAAAAAAATAAATACACCATTTGTTTACCGATCCCGCCGCTACGCAGGCTTAACTACAAGCTTATTTAAAAAGCAATCACTAAAAATTTGCATGGAGCACGTTATTTGTCCAAAATTGAAAGCAAACATTGTTTTTTATCCCCCGCAATACGAGAGCTATTCGTTTGAGAATTTTCATAAAAACGATATCTGTTTCAGAGGCCATCAACAGAATACACAATTTACTTTTAAAATTCATAACGAGACCTTTCAAAGAAGCCTTGACCTATTCATGACTCAATTCTAAGTAGGGTGACCATTAATTTTTTTGCAAGTCTGCTCAGAGGATTTTTGATTGTTGAAAATATTGGCACGTGTCTACAAAGCTAAGTGCAATAACACTTTCACTGATTTTATTTAAATATAAGTACAACTTGTATTATCATCACGATATGTTGAATTCTAACAATCCTGGGTCGTGAAAAGTGATATTTTATTTTTATTAATTATCAGCCCGGAGTCAAAAAATTGTGACCTATTTGGCGATAGGCACGCCCCTTATCTCTTCGTCGATCGGAACATACACAGCGAAATGTAGGTGTCCTAGTTATACCTCTGCATAACCCTTCTTGGAAAAAGGCGTGAGTATGTATGTATGAACAATTGCTAAGGAATTATAATACGCTCAAAGTACAGATATAATTTTGTCAAACTGTGAGATAAGAGTGTATATTATATACACATAGGATCGACTTTGACTGCACTAAGTTTACCATTATTTTACATACATGTGGACAAACATAAATAAACTCACGCTTGTGTCCTATTGGGGTAGGCAGAGACTATAGAGCCCCAAATGCGGTCCGAAAATACCTATTTCGCTTCATCAACCGTCATCAATCTCTTCATACATACTCGTCGGCTTCAAGGTCTTCGTATTTTGCCTTCACATGTACATGAGAAATGCACTTATATCAATGTTACATATAGTATCGTGAATATTCTGTATCAGCCCATATACGTCCCACTGCAGGGCACGGGCCTACTCTACAATCGAAAATATGATTGAGAGTGGTTAGGCCATATAGTCCACCACGCTGGCCTAGTGCGCGTTGGCGGACTTTACATACCATAGTAATCGCTATGGTATGCAGGTTTCCTCACGATATTTTCCGTGAATATTGCCTGTATAAAATAAAGAATATTAACGGTTTTCAAAATGCCAGTGGTATTGACTACCCTGTTCATTGTTAACGCCAGGAATAAAATAGGTCAAAAACATAGAATTTGCTTTTACAAAAACATATTTTTATATAAAAATGGGTCCCTCCGCCCTCAATACTTGGTCGCCCTACATTAGAAGCTGTTTTTGTATAAAAGTGTTTTATTGTATTCATTTGAATTAATTTTATGCTCGGAATGAATAGCTGGATAATCAAAATACAGTATGAAAGCCAAATGAAGTTTGTTTAAGTAACTCATTGTAATATTATTTTTCGCATACATTTTATAGGCCTTAATTCTGCCGCCATTTTGTATAATGTTACCGTTTTATTTTGAAAGCATTCATGAATTTTTTTGGCTTATTTCACGGTGTATTTCACGACACGAAATCTGTTTTAATCTCACAATTTCTTTAGAAAGTCTTCACGTGTTTTACGTTTTTCCGTCTCTACATTTGTACTTATTTAGTTGAATGTTGGTGCTAAAATACTCAAAGCCATTATGCTAAAATAGTACAGGGGACTTTTTTGCAATGGATGGCGAGACGAACATGCCATTGCCATTTGCCTGATAGTAAATGAGACGACCGATCAGAAGCAAAACCAAACAACACCATGAATTACAAAGCAATGCATGACATTCCACTGCCCTCGTTATCCTAACACATAAAATGTTAAGTGATAATATGTCCAGTAGTTTCTCAGGCAACTATGTCCTTCAACCGGAACATAATTGTGCATTTACACTGCTGTTTCGCGGGACAAATAGACATTGCGGTTATTTTGTTAAATTTACCCAATGCTGGCTGGGTAAACTTCTTTTAATCGCCCCTATATCTTGCTGTTAGTTTCTATTACATTCTCTAAAAAATTAAATCTTTCACAACATTTCTTCTACAGCCAGACACATAATCTCTATCAGCCCATATAAGTCCCACTGCAGGGCACGGACCTCCTCTACAATTGAGATTACGATAAAGAGTGGTTAGGCCATATAGTTCACCACGCTGGCATAGTAATCCTCAGTAAGAAATTCTTATAAATCTCTATGGTATACTGGTAGCCTCACGATATTTGCCTTCACCTAGTGCGTGTTGGTTGACTGTCAATACACAACATGACTCCGAAAAATCGAGGTGTGCCCTGGGAATTGAAACCGCGACCAATTGATAGCATTTTCTTATTCATCTTGTGTTACTTCCACCACTTTTAAAAACTATATAGTCTAAGCCTTAGACTATAGATATTTAAGACTCTAAGGCATATCTGTATCAGCCCATATACGTCCCACTGCAGGGCACGAGCCTACTCTACAATCGAGAGTACGATTGAGAGTGGTTAGGCCATATAGTCCATCACGCTGGCCTAGTGCGGGTTGGCGGACAGGCATATACTGACTATCAAATCACAAAAGTCTCAAGTGTATTCATGGAATAACAATTGGTATTACCTTCCAGTTGGAGCACTAACGGGTCTATTAATTATATTCCGCCATTACAGTGGGTAGACAAAGTTTGATTACTCCTTAGTTCGAGCGTCCTGTGATCAAACCTAGACGAACAACGATCAAGCCTCGACGCTAATCTCTCAGGAGATAGTTAAATTGTGAATTTAGATCAACAGTTCCATCAATATAAACTCTATAATTTAATAAATACATACAACAGTTTTACATCCATAGTTCTCGTTGTACTAACCAGATACATAATTATTATCTAGTTTGATATTACTATAACGGTGAAGGAAAACATCGTGAAAAAACCTGCATAATATAGCGATTTATAAAAAAATATAATATATGGGTATGTAAATCCACCAACCCGCATTAGGCCAGCGTGGTGGACTAAATTTTTTTTTTTTTTTCTCGCGTGGAAAATCCCTTTACGGACCATCCCACCCCCGAAGGGGCGGGGGTGTGTCGGACTCACCGGTGCGCCTTCCGGCCCAGCGAGACGTGGAGCTGGGTCGGGTCCCTATCGTAGTCTGCGCACCGAAATACCGACTAAAAACCCCGCGTTGGCCACCATCGGTGCACTTCGGAGACGGCCCCGGGATACCGTTCAACGGACGCGCCAGGACCGCCTCCTTGTGCACTGCCGCTTAAAGCGACGCGGCTTTTAACGCGTTTGGCGTTACGTCTCGGGGGCCGCCACGATAGGGACGGCGACCCCATGTGGCCTCTGCGGCGCCGGGTTAGTTGTTGTCCCGGCGCCTCCTACGTCTCCTGTGGCGACGAGCGGGATCGGTCTGCTCCCGATCCCGCTCGGCGCTCTCCTTCTGCAACATGACGCGTTCGCAGAAGGAGAGCATAGCTCGCCACGAACTCCGGCTGCTGACCATGGCGGCGACCACGGCCGGCAGCGAAAGGTCGCTTCCAACGACCGCAATGAGAGCGCTGCGCTCCTCGTCCCAGGCTGGGCACTCCTCCAGCGTGTGCTGGGCCGTGTCCTCACGGCAGTTGCCACAATGGTGGCACACGGCGGACTCCTCCGCTCCGGCTATGCGACACAGGTACGCACCGAAGCAGCCGTGCCCGGTGAGCACCTGCGTCAGCCAGTATGTCGGCGCACCGTGGCGCCTGTCCACCCACTGTTCGAGGACAGGTCGCACCGCCGCGACGGTCCTCGTACCAGCACTAGGGTTCTCCAGCCTGGAACGCCACTCCTCCACAGCAGACCTGCGGAGGGAGGCCAGCATGGCCTCGACCTCTCGGGGGACCAACCTCTGCCCACGCCCGGACGCCTCCTCTCGCCGGAAGAAAGCCGATGAAAGGGTTTTAGCGTCCAGCACCCAGGGCAGAGTTCCCGCCAAAACGCAGGCCGCCTCGTGCGAGACCGTGCGGTAGCCCCTGATTATCCGCTGCGCCACCATGCGTTGCGGACGATGCAGCAGGCGGACGCAACGATCGCCCAGGGACTCGGCCCAAACGGGACACCCGTAGTGGGCCATGGACCGCACGACTCTAGCATATAGATTTCGGCAAGGGATGCCAGGACCATCAGTGTTGGGCAGCAGGCGCCCCAGTGCGCCCGCCGCCCTCACCAGCTTCGGCGACAACTCCTCAAAGTGCGCGCGGAAATCCCATCGACTGTCGAGGACGAGACCGAGGTATTTCATCCTCGAGCCGACGGGAATCCGCACGCTATCCACCGTGATGTGGGCCCCAGGCGGAGGCCCACACCGAGGACCGTGGAAACACACGGCCTCGGTCTTGTTGAGGGCCACCGTGAGGCCCAGTCGCCGAATCCTGCCCACCACCAGTCCAGTACCGAACGAGGCGAGCAGGGCGGACCTCTGGAATGTCCTGGCCGTCGCTGTCACCAGTGTGTCGTCCGCGTAGCAGACGACAGCGACGCCCCGAAGGTTGGTACCACGTAGCACCCAGTCGTAGCCGATGTTCCACAGGAGCGGCCCAAGAACCGAGCCCTGTGGAACACCGCACGTCACTTCCCTGCGGTGCCACCCGTCGGCGCCGGGATACACCACGTACCTATCAGACAGGTACGAGTGCACCAGACGCCGAAGGTAGGGCGGAACCTCGTGGTACCGCAGTGCTTCTTCAATGCAGGCCCAGGGCATGGTGTTGAACGCGTTGGCGATGTCGAGAGACACCGCCACCACGACCCTACCCCGGGACACCGCACGCTCCGCTTGTGCCTTCACCCGCAGAATCGCATGGACCGTCGACCGGCCCCGCCGGAACCTGAACTGGCAGTCTGCCAAATCCGGGCCCGTGCCCTCCAAATGCTCGACGAGGCGCGCGTGGACTACGCGCTCGAAGAGCTTGCACACCTCGTCGAGCAACACGATTGGCCGGTAGGCCGAGGGCGAATCTGCGGGTCGCCCCTCCTTGCGGAGCAGGACAAGCTTGCCCGTCTTCCACCGCGACGGGAAGATGCCCTGCTCAAGGCACGCGGAGAAAAGGCCGCGGAGCCTCGTACCCAGCGACTCGACGGCCAGCACCCAGACACGACCGGGCACCCCGTCGAGACCCGGGGCCGAATTCTTGCTCCGCAGCCGAAGCACTGCCGCCTCTAGCTCTTGCGGCGAAACCTCCGGGATATCCCTTGCCGAAACCAACGACGATGGCGCCGGTGGACATGGCGCCATCGGTGGAGGAGTGAACTCCTCGGTGGCCGGAAACAAGGCCGCGACAACGTCCTCCAAAAGTTCGGTCCGGAGACTCTGGGTCAAGGGGGGCGCCCATGGGCGGAATTTCCGCATCGCCACACGGTACGGACGCCCCCACGGATCTCTGTCCAGAGACCTCCGGAACTCTTCGTTCGCCGCGGCCTTCGCTTGCGCGATGGCCACCCGCAGCGCTCTCTTCGCTTCTCTGTGGAGGTCGAGAAGGTGCTGCCCCTGCTCATCGTCGCCGGGTCTACGGGTCCGACGACGACGGTGCCTGGCGAGTCGGCGGCGCGCGACCTGGCAGGCCGCACGCAGCTCTGTGAGCTCGATGGTGGACTATATGACCTAACCACTCTCAATCGTACTCTCGATTGTAAAGGTGGCCCGGGCCCTGCAGTGGGACGTATATGGGCTGATATAGATAGTTGACACCCAATTTTTTTTTCACTAAACACTATCTTCATCATCACTTACTGATTAGCGCAATAGAATTTCTCAAGCATGTTGCTGAATAATTTATTTTACAATTGGCTGCAACCTCTAAATCCAATCATAAGCAAGTCTTTTAGTTTACCACACAGGTATATGCAATTGTTAGATTTAACTTATCTCCTAAATCTTTTTACAGAACTCTTTTTACAATGTAAAGGACTTTGATTTAATTCGCATTGTTTAGACAAATCCAAAAATCCCTAGACAAAATTATCGGTTCTAAAATAGATAGTGCATTGTACCGTATTTGTGAGATCTGCGGTAAACATACCAATCGGAGCTACAAAAGGCATTTCAATTCAGCTGGCATTAGGTAACTAGATATAATTTTATGGCGAAGTTCCAACTGCTTATAAATCTCGAGGCTTAGTATAGCCAATAGAAAAATGTATTTGTTATTCTGCTCTTTGACTGTTTACTTAAATAAATCAGATGAGAATGGTGACTATAGTTGTTCATACGAGTACATAATCAATGTTGGTTGTCTGGAAGAGATTGCTCAAAGCGATAAAACCGCCTGTTGTTCACTTATTTGTAAGGTTTTTTTTCCTCTGTCATCTGTGGTTTTCAATAAAGTGTTGTGTATATATGTATAATCCTTACGCCATCCCATACGGGTAAGCAGAGTCAATGGATCTCCATTTTGCTTACATACATTACTTTCGCTTCATCGGCCTTTGAAATTTACAATTAAAATTAATAACGGTTTATCAGCCAAGCTTGCTCAAAATATTCTACTTCAAACCAAGTTTAGTATGTTGGTATCAGCACTGATCGTGTCAAGAATAAAGAATATTTCAAATTCGCCGCAGCAGATATACAAATTACCTCTTGCCTTTATTACTCTATCTGCACCAAGTTATACTTATCATAAAATGTGATTTAGTTACCTCTTAGTCTTTAAATGGTAAAAGGTGAGAGCTCCCTAGGTAGGTAGCAATGTCAATTTCTCTCATCAAACAGTAGTGTAAATACACTGTAGTATGTTTCGGTATGAAGATATTGTAGCCAGAGTAACTACTGGACACATAGAGACATAACATCTTATGTCTCAGGATGGCGTGCGCAGAGGAATTCCAAGCATTGCTTTGTAATTCAATGTGTTTTCTACTATTCAGTACTATTCAGGCGAACGGTCTACTTGTCTCGCCAATCATTGCAATAAAAAAAGAGGCATTTAGAAAAATATATTGATAAAAAAATACATTCTATTTACTAGTCTACCCGCACATACACTTAAACATTCAGCCCACATTTCAAACTGCTAAAGCCGCGAAAGCTAAGAACATTTTATGAAATTCAAGAAGCATTCCGTAACAGAATCATACAAATTTCTCTTGAAAGAGTAAAAATATATTGTTTAGAAATTCCATTTGGCCCCGTGATGAATGGATGGAACGCGCACGGTTTCACTTGAAAGGAAACATTCCTTCGTTGCATCTTTACATTTTTCTATTTAGAATCTCCTCCGGGTATTTAGCTTATCCTTGAATTGCGGCGGACGCAGATAGGAGATTTTATTTTTAAAGCTTTTACGGGGATTGGATTTGTTTGCTCTTGTCATTGTTGCGTGGTGTTAAAGAACGTTTTTGGTGTGATGCAGTGTATTTTTGGTTGGGATTTTGATTTAGCTAGTCAAAGGAAGTAAGAAAGAGGCTTTTGTTTTTAGAAATGAATTATTTTTATTTTTATTTTTATTGTGTGTATTCAGTGATACTGACTTATGGTGTTTTATTTAGCCCGCATGTTTCTCATCACCCCCGGTGACATTGTACAAAATTTGAAATAAATCCGAGATGTCGAATCAAAAATCGTGAATTTAGTTCTCAATATTTTGGCTACACCGTATAGATACGAATATTTTTACAGTTCATCAGAACTTCAGTGCGATTTGGGAACTCACCTGAGCGGTAAAAAGACCCCTATATATAGGTTGATCAAAAGCCATGAAAACTTTTTTCACAAACCTTCAAGTCAGTTTTTTTTTTTGCCTGGCGTAGTAACAAACATGTAGTTTAAATTAAATACTATATGTCACCCAGTATATAAAAATTTATATTAAAAGCGTTTATGGTGATTTTCTCATAAAATTAAACGTGACTATACACTTGGTAAACTAGTGGACTATATGATGTCAAATGGCAAACACTGTAACAGCCTAATACCCAGGAGACTAAAGTTTTGTCAAATATTTAAAAATAAATCACATATCAACCTAATCTTAGATACTATATTTTGTAATAATTTCCTACTTGAATAACTGCTGAATCATTTCACTTTACGAAACTAAATTCCACATCCACAAACAAGCATAAAATAAATACTTATTGCTATTTTCTTCCACTGCGCTGCTGGGCTGTCAATAGCGTCTGAACCGATATATCCACGCTAAAAATCCAGCTATTGTATCACTTAATCTATGTCATATAATGGTCACAAGTGCTCTATAACGTAAGAGATTGAATCCGTCTTTGACCCACGAGGGGGCGGGAATGCACTTCGATTAGAGGGCCTTTATAGCTGAATTTCTCGAAAATTCTCAATGAAATATACAATAAAGGCGACGTTCTAAAGGAATTTCATCATAGAACGTCTGTAATAGTGTATTTTAAGATTTTCTGCGACGGGAAATGTTTGGATTGGTTTTTGTTGTTTACCATTTTTTATTTTTGTTGCAATTGTGAGATGAGCATGCCGTTCGCCTGATGATAAGCGGTACGTCTGCTCATGAATAGTAGCAAAACCATACAATGAAACATAACAATGCATTTACACTGCTGTTTGACGGCAGAAATAGACCTTGCGGTACCTACCCAGGTAGCCGCTCACAAATGAAATAACATTGTACGTATATACCATGTTGAATAGTGAATAATGGTAATGAAATATAATTTAAATTTGTTTTGAAAATATTTAATGGAAGATATCTAGATTCTCTATTGTAACTGGTTCTACGTATAGGACAAAAAAGGATAAATAAATATTAATATCTAAATACAGTCGACGTTTCAATCAAGTATGCGACCAAAAGTCCAAATTTCGCGTGTAGACAAATATTAGTATTACACAGCTATGTATAAAAATAAATAATTCTTTGTTTCTAAACACTAAAACCATGTTATATTTATTTTGACTTGTTGTATCAACATTTCAGGAAAAACACACTGCGTTTTCCCCCTTAACAGAAAATACACTGTATATTTGCACGACTAAATTAAAAAACAAAACCTGGCATATTGATTTAAACTCAACTACAAACAAATAGAAAAAGTTTTAACTCGGCAACTCCCAACGGTATAGTCTATTAAATAACAGTGGTTGCTATCTTAATTACTGCAAATAACAGTTAATAGGAGGCGGTAGAAACAGCCACAAAAAGCTATCCACGGCCGGTGTAAACTTATGTAAATTGTATTCCTATCGTAATATCGCCTGTTACAAGGTAACTAGGAAAGGAAATAGTATAATACGAATCTTTCTTAGTGGAAATAATATTTTTATACTTATTTTAAAACTATCTGTATCTGTATCAGCCTATATACGTCCCACTGCAGGGCACGGGCCTACTCTACAATCAAGAGTTCGATTGAGCGTGGTTAGGCCATATAGTCCACCATGCTGGCCTAGTGCGGGTTGGCGGACTTACATACCATAGAAATTCTTATAAATCGCTACAGTATGCAGGTTTCCTCACGATGTTTTCCTTCACCGTTTTAGTGCGTGGTGATTGACTATAAATACACACATGACTCCGAAAAGTCAGAGGTGTGCCCTGGTATTTAAACCCGCGAGCACCGTGAACATGCTGGCAGCCGCGTCTGGTCCGTTTACCAACAGGTCACCACGTACTTAAAAATTTTAAAACTATGATTGCCATAAAAACGGAACGCAAAGTTAGTGTCGTGAATTCATAGTTTTCTAGGTCATAATCAGCATCTCAGCCACAGGAAGTCCACTGCTGAACATAGGCCTCCATCAAGGATCTCCACATCGACCTGTTGGAAGCGGCCTGCATCCAAGGACTTTTTGCTACCTTAGCCAGGTAGTCCGCCCATCTTGAAGGCGGGCGCTTTTTAGTTACTTGCAATTATTTTATAATATCATTGCTATATTAGATATATTGGTCTGGTGTGTCGTAGAGAGTTAGTAGAGCCGCGTTCGATTCGAGTAAATTAAAAATTACTTTAATTTAAATGTTAATGATCATTATTTCTTATTCGTCCTATTACTTGTCAGCTTTTTATATAACTATGTTATATGTAATATATATCTACGGTCTTACTAATAAACATTTATGCATCCTGTATAGCAGCGTTATAGCGTAATCATTACTAATAAACAATGTATAGGGATTTTTATCTTATACGCCCGTTATAACAGGTGCATAAGTGTATGCCATTTTATACAATCCTTATTCAGTCGGTTGACGTTGTTTAGAGTGCGTATATCGTACAAATTTTAACTGATTGTCAGGTTTCATCTCGCGACGTGTTTTAATATAGTTTTTAATATGTTTTTTTTTTGCATTATTTCGATTATTGTGATATACTTGAGTTGACGGTGAGGAACGGCCAAGAAAGAGAAAAGCTTGCAAAATACGCTTCGATCACTTTTTTCTGGAAGAAGATGAATTTAAAAGGAAATTTTACAGGTTTACTAAATGTTAAGTCAAAGAAGTGGTGGACATGATTCGAAAAGATATAGAATAGACAAAGAAGGGTGGGGGTGAAGAAAGATATAACAAAAGAAGTAGAGATTTCGGTTTTTGTTGAATGGATTTAGCATGTCTTTGAAGAGTGTAAAAACATAGTTGCACTTGCTGTACTGTAAAATATTGCAATGAAAATGGCAGAAAATGCGGAATTCTTCAAATGTTTCAGACTCAACCACCAATTCATCAACAACAGAGACAGGCAGCAGACAATACTATTGGACAAACTGCAAGACAGTTGTTTATAAGAACATATTTTTAACAAATATGACATTAAAATAAAAGATCAAGTTTTTACTGAGAACTTATTTTATTTATTTGAGATTCAAGTAAAATATTATGCAATTTAAAATTTCTTAGTAGAAGCTCATGTTCGGCTCGTGCCCACTTATAGGTTTCTGACATATGTTTTATTTTTTTCTAAGGAATGCCAATTAGTAGCACGCCTCCTCTTCTTTGCTACGATACAAACATCTCCTTTTTCCATTTTTCCAATAATAAAATTAATGCATACGAATCAAAGATATGAAATACAACGGTTTGTCTTTAACTTTTTACATTTCTTGCAGAAAATGACAGTTGACGTTTCAACGCGCGTTCAAAACATGTTCTCTAATTTTCGAGGACAATTTACAGAATGGAAAATGTTAAATAAACAATTTTGATACACTGAAAATATTTTTTGATTAAAAGGAATTGTTGTTTCCCTAGTTTTGAAGCCATTGGTAAATAAAATCATGTAAATATTAAAGAAAAAATAGAAAAATAAATAAGTGGCGTATGCAACGTTTTAAGGTTTCGGAACGCTTCCCAAAATGTTACCAGTAGTTAGTGTCATAACAATTAAATAGTTATACAAGGCCTATACACTGATTATTAGTAAAATATTGTATAAGTAACTATTCACGCCCTATCTATTGAATAAGTATATAAGCGTTAAACAATTGTGTAATATATTTTTATTAGTAAGACTGCTAGAATTTAAATTGATTAATACATTGAATAATAAAATTATTAGTCGGAGGAATTCAACTGCAAGCAACCGTGCCATCCCATAATAATCGAACCGAGGCAACAATAATTGTCTCTTTTTCCCTCACTCCTAGAATTCCCTGTTCAAAAATTTCTTCGTTTTTATTTATTTATAATATTAACACTTTATTACACACAAAAAAAAATATTAGAAATTAAATAGATTTTTAACTCGTCTTGTGTGGTGGGTATCAGGAATTACGAGACTTTTGGTCTCACAAACACCCAGACCCGAAAGAAATATTTGCGGGCCGCACTAACATTTCCCTCGGTGCGGGGATCGAACCCGCGGCCTTTCGTTTCACAGGCGGCGTTTCTCCGACTCCACCACGGAGGCTGTCAATTGAATATTTAAATTAAATTTTCCAATAAAACCACCATAATCTTATATTTTTACTACTTTACCCATTTTTCAACTAGTGACACATTCCATTTAATTCTACCATCCAGCTATAAACCATGAAACTTGATAACCCAATAACCCATCTCACGCATATATTATAAAGGCGTAGTAAAATTCTTATCGTGTATTGATATTTTTATACTAAAAGCAGCATCAAAGAGGTATGAGAAAAAAATACATAACCAGTATCGGAATGCCTTTATTTACCGTCGTAAAACTGAATTACCTCGAGAAAGAAATCAATGAACCACCCGGGCTTCTAACCGATAGACGAGGGAAGGTCAGCTTAGCTTACAAAATGTTAGAGTACAGTTTAAATAATGTACTTATTTTGTACAATTTTGATGATGTTGGGATCCTTGATAGGGTCATCGATTTTCGTATTGAGAATAGAAAAGATATTACGATACATTCAGATGTAAATGGTATCCATCTGAGGTTTTTTTTTATTGCAATGAATGGCGAGACAGGCGTGCCGTTCACCTGATGGTAAGCAATACGACCACTCATGAACAGTAGCAAAACCAAACAACGCCTTCAATTACAAAGCTATGCATGGCATTCCACTGCGCTCATCATCCCGAGACCGAGTTAAGTCTCAGTATGTCCAGTAGTAACTCTGGCTACAATATCCTTCAAACCGAAAAACAACAGTGAATTAGCACTGCTGTTTGGCAGGAGAAATCTCATCTAACAGATCGTAGAATTCTTTATACAGGAATTTATGCAAGTGCGTCCATTCCGCATCGTATGGATCGCACGAATCTATGAATTCCCATACGAGTACAACGAATACTATGCAATGCATCCGATTCTTACGAAGCAGAAATGTGGACGCCTGCCTTTATTCCACAACTTTGACTTCAGAAATATGGTACTTTATAAAATTCTTATATAAAGATGTAAAGAAGGCTTCGTTTTTGAGATATTTTCCTTTCTTTTTAAAATGAGCGATGCAATGCGATATAAAAAAAATACTAAAATTATAGGTTTATCCCTTGAATTTAAACCTTCGGCCTTCATCGTAACAATACTCTCTTAGGCTATTGTGACATCTATAAAGGTGAAACAATAAAGAAAATGTGAAAAAAACACAAGACGAAATCTCTTTGTTTCATTGTAAATTATATAAAATGCTTCCACATCAATACATATATGTTTAAAAGCGTGGAAAACAATTAACCTCGGTAATTACAGAGCAATCACTCAAAGTGCTCCAACCCTAATGTTTCACGCCCGGCGCAATATTTTATCTGTTTCGGAGGCCGAATAAAAGTAGATTTTCTGCGGAGTCTATCGTTGCCAAAAAACCTGGGGCCGTTAAGATGGGTCCATACCCTAATGGTGTCTTGTATTTTATTGTCGTCCTTGAAATTTTATTCTTGCGGTTGTTTTGTTTTGTATACTGATAGAAATGTAAAGCTAAATAGGCATAATGTTTATGTTTTCAAAATTAATTAATTTATCTATATACTTTATTGCTCACTAAAATTTATGAAAAAAAAACAATAAACAGATAATATACTTAAAACTAAAGGCACGGTAACAATTGGTGGCCTTATTGCTAGCTGCGATCTCTTCCAGGCCACCTTTGGATGGACTGAATTACTTAATTTTGAATTAATGGGGCAGTACAGAGGATGAGATGAAAGAGAAGAGATGATGATACTGGATGCACTTATTATATATGATGTAAATATAATATACTACATGATAAATACATAAATACATATAAATATATAGTAAATAAATAAATTAGAATGGACATCAGATTTCAGACTCGATTGAGAACTGATGATGATATTAATCTGTGAAAATACCACCTAGTTGCCGGTAAACGACCAAAATCATCAATGGGAATATAAAGAACACGTCATTTTTTTATATCAGCCACGAGTATTTGTTTAGGGTCTTGGTGTTTGTGCGACCAAAAAGTCTCTCGTAATTTTTGATGCCCACAAGACAAGATTTAGGTCTTAGTACAAGGTTACGACTTCGTTTATTTCTGAAGATGAATTTATTGTTTAGTAAAACGTTTTTTTGCCTAATACATTCAAAATACGGTCCCATGCTATACTGTAGTGGACAAAGGCCCAACATAAGCAGTTTAACCCGGAATAATGCCACTAACTGAGCTTACTGAATCTACGTCCAACGTCGGCTTTTTCGTTTCGTGTGGTTTCTGAGATAGTGAGTTGTCATTGCCTCAAAGGAGAGCAACGCTTTAACAATCTCTTTTTGTTCGTGGAACTGTTGAAATCATGTAGAGATGTTTTCGCCGACTGTTGCAACCCCAACGTACATTTATATAATAGTATTATAATAACACTTTATTAAAACATCAAATACTGCCTGCCTGACTGCCTCGGTGGCGTAGTTGTACTACGGTACGCTTACAAAGCTGAGGTCTCGGGTTCGAATCCCGGGTTGGGCAAAGTGATATTGGATTTTTCTATTCATTATCAGCCCAGAGTCAGGAATTTGTGCCCGATATGGCGATAGGCTCGCCACCTATCACATAGTGGGACGGAACATACCGGCGAAATGTGGGTGCCCTGGCACCTCTGCCTACCCCTTCTGGGAAAAAGGCGTGAGTTTATGTATGTATGTAAAACATCAAGTATCACAAATACAGAACCAAAAATAAAAAGAAATTAACACATTTGATGAATCAATAGGCGGCCTTATCGCTGAGAGTGATCTCTTCCAGACAACCATTCGAGCAGGAAAAACAACAAATGAAATGATCTTACATTAACAATACATATTACATAAATATTCCAAGATATAAATTATCTTTGAAGCTAATTGTCTATTCTTTTTCACTATTTAGTATTACTTTTGCACATCATAAACAAACACACACAGATCTATCCCATATACAACCTAAATCCAAACCAAATATCACAGAAGGATAATCCTTGTATTTTGAACTGGCCCCAACGTACTTAAGCTCGTTAGGGATCACTTTAGATAGCCCCGTCGATTACCACGCGATCCAAGTTCCACATCTCTCGAGACTATTCGTAAATAAAAAACGAAGTCGTTATTACCCGACGTCTTAAAATGTTGATGTGCCAATGCGTCCTCGGGGAAGCAACGTATATCGTGTGAATGCTTTTGAAATTGTTTGGGTTTGCGAAAAAAGGGTAGATTATGGAGTGTGAACAATGAAGAGATATAGAAGATTATGGTGTATGTCTATAGTGTGTTTGTGTGTGTGTATTTTTTTAGAACTGGACTGAATATAAAAGTTATGTAATTGGGTACATTAATTTTTAATATAAGAGTTAGATTGAATGTACGCATGTTTTATTTTAGTGTAGGAACAATTATTGTTTTTCACAAGTCAAAATTAAACAATCTGAAATCACGATGTCGAGATATTACATCATCATTTATAATTGTAGCCAATAGCAATTTCACTTTTTCACACAACATAAATATACAACAAATCAAAAATATATTTTCGGTGTCAATTTATTTTCCTTCCCACGTTACTTTTGTACACGCGATGAAAAACCATCCCGACATTGACCTCCCCGGTCGCCATTTACCCCACACGCTCTCATTTACCCCAAGTTTTGGGAAACACACGGCGTAAGTAAGTTTGCGTACTTTTGATTCCAAGAAGTCACGGACAGACCATTACGTGCCCAGACCACTTTAGTATTCCAGTATTAGTTTCCGTTGCGGAATATTTTAAGGCTCTGAATTACCCCTTTTACGATGGGGCCAGTTGTTTCAGCCTCGTGTTATGACCTTACGTCATACAGCACTATAAACTGCGAGTTTGTCTCTCCAAGGTTCTCTTTGTTGTTTCAGAGTAGTATTTTTTAGACATCGGAATATTTAAGACTCGACCTTAGGTTGCGGTCAGGACTATGTATGTGATTGTTAGGTGTTACTGCTTTTCTTACTATTTCTATTCTATTTGATATATTTATCTTGGATAATCAGCTAATTTAATTTCAAAAAATAATTATATAGTTGTTACCTTAAAATCTACAGTATTTGCAAAAAAATATGTAATAATGGTAAATAAAATATGTAATAATGATAAATATAATATAGTATGCTATTACAGATTTTCAATAATTAAAATACCATTAAGTTAAGAATTAAGAAAAAGGCATGAATTTGTTAGTACTTATCATTTGATCAAATTTATAAGTTGCTATTACGGTGCTTTTGTAATTGAGACGTGCTTTAGAAACAATTTTCATCAAATTAAAATATAGGGGGAATTATTGCAATACTTGAAGTTTAACTTACAAAGCTTAGCTAAAATCTTCCTAACTTAAGGTCATAAATAGTACATTTGAAATAGTACCCAGCTCGAGATGATTTAAGAGCCCCACAGGCTTCAAAAAATAAAGTAAGTATTCTCACAAACGCATAAATCGTTTGAACCGAACTTAATGTTGATAAAGATCTTAGCTGACTCTTCTTCAAGGCAAAGAAATGGTCCATAATTTGGGCGATGAAAGTTCAGACCGAATTGAGTACGGTGCCCTGATTATTTATATGATAAAAGATGCAGCCCTACGCCGAAGCCACAGTATATTCAGTAGCTTAATTAATTATTATTGTTTTATTTTAATTTAATTAATGAAGTGATAACAAATCTACTTATCATATCGCCGACCTACGAATAATTTTAAGCAAAAATATAATTGAGAGGAATTTTAAACAGAATATGCGGTGTTTTATATATTTTAGTATATCGCTTATTGAAATTGAACTATTCCATAACTGCTTTTAGTAACAAAAGTGAGGTAGTGACTTGCGCCATTTCTTCTTCACAGCTACAAAACGTTTCGAATCGAAGGTGGCAGAAGTTAATGATACAAAAGATATTTTGAAAGACTGTGAAAAAAGTACATCATAATCTGCAGTGCACCTGATGGCTTAACATCAGTCATTTGCTTAGGCAAATGCCATCCAGGCAGAGTATCGAATGGCATCAGACGGCAGTCCCATGCCATTCGATACAATTATGCAGGGCTACTAAAATGCCTCTTCACACTACGGCAGAAGGACCCAGGATTATAGGAAGGAGGGAACACGCGTGACGGCAAACAATTCCAAAGTTTTATGGAGCGGCATAAAATAAACGAACCTATTGGCAAACCTTTTAGTTTGCTGAGATGATATACAATATTTAAACATTTTTATCTCTTATTTAACATGTACTATAGTCGTGTTATAACCCCACCTTTTAACCTCAAGCAGACGGTCCATAATTTACCAATGGCGCTCTCACGGTACTACCACCGCTTGCACCCTAATCAAAACCAAATTATTTATTAACCCATAACGCCACGATATTTGTCTTCATCTGGTTTAGAAGGGATAGGTGTAATAATTGATTACTAGGGGTAGAATTACTGAAAGCTATATAAAGGTAGTCTATTGTATTTGGATGGTTACACTGAATGCTAATTTTAGACATACGTTCTATTTTTAGATAGATAGAAGATGTGGAACGGTTTGCCTACACGTACTTATAGGAAAAATACAACAGTGCATTTACACTGCTGTTTTGTGGGAACATTGTAGTACTACCTACCCAGGTGGCCTCTCACATATGAGAGACCTACCACCAGTTGTAATGATTATTTTAAACGGTTGAACAAAACAATAGCCTCATTGCGGCTATCGATACTGCACTGCGCAGCAATGAGTATCTTGGCAAACTGAAACATAAAGGCTGGAGAATTTAATTGAAATATAATTAATATGTAAACTTAGAAATTTTTAATAATAATTTCCAAGTAAGTTAACTTTTTCGGCAAAAATAACTCTGAATATTATAACTTATAATTATCCAAAATAAAATTGAAAAATCACTTAATTATATGCATGAAACTAAATATCTTAGGTCTTAGAATTCTAATTTCATCAAGAAACTCGTTGAAAAAGCACCAAAGTTATGAAAAATACTCGCATTTTAATTTTTCTACGACGCTGTCTGAATTTTTATAAATTACTTTTCAGTTTATATGATAATAAAAATAAATGCACTTTTTAGTCTATCAAATGAAGTATAAATTTTACAATGATTGCATTATTTTACTTTCATATTTCTCTTGTGCATACATTCGCTTTTTCTGAATCATATTACAAAAAAAATGAGAAAATAAGACATCGTTTTCACAACTGCTGCAATAAAACAGTATTGAATTCATAAAATGTAATATCACTTCAATATTCGATTTCACTCCAATATTCGTTGAAAATATAAACAAAATCGAATCAATACACAAAATATACACAAAAGCGAATCAAACAACATATTTAAAAATGTCAATATTCATTTATTAATGTTTTTTGTTTCCGCTACGATTTCGAAAGTCTCCGATTGTTTGATTGCTAAAATATAGCAATTCAACCCTTATAACTAATGCCACAATGTCCTCACTCCTTAATGGCATACAATAGCGTACGATATACGGAAGTGCATGAAACGCGGCGTAGCAATCATCCCCATATTGTCACTTGCACGCCTCTACGGCGTAGGCTTTCGTAGCCCGGTCGTAGCGTTGAACCTATGGCAATTAAATTAGCCTACGCTACACCGTGACTAAACGCATTACTGTAATTGTATTTTTGTGACTCAACACTCTAAGGACCAAAAAGGGTCACTTTGACAAATTATTGTTGTCATTGATAAATTCATCCTTCTGTCTGGGTCAACTGTCAATTATTTTGATATCCATTTATTTTGTTTATTGGGATGTCGGCACGTTTTGTTTGTTTGTATAGTCGAAATAATTGATTCATAAAAACATACCTTTATGGGTCGGACAGCTCGAGATAATAAATAAACTTCTGGTAACCTTTCATTATTCTGTACAACAGTTCAGTTTTTGTATATAAAATGTTCCGATAATTTTACACAAGCAAGAAATAAAATATATTGGTAATAAAGTTATTCAATTTTATTCAGCAGACTTGTACTTTTTACTTTTTTGTTAGAGTATAGTCAAACTGTTTTCTTCTAGCTACATCTGACTTATCAGGCTGTCATCATAACCCCTACAAATTTACGTCCACAACACCTGGATAATCTCAGGTGTAAAACCCAATATTAAGCTTTAAGTGTAAGGTAATAAATTACTACAACTTTTATTACAAGAAAACTACTCTCTCTCTCTCTCTCTCTCTCTAATCGCAGAAAGTCCTCTGGTGAGCGTGAACCTTCCCTATAGCCTTCAATAGCGAACTATTGCAACTAGACAAAATCAACATATCGCATTGACTAACCAGCTTAACAAAAAAAGACACAAAAACATGAATCCTAAGACACCAAACCGACTCACAGTTCTCTCTCTCTTCAGCCCCAGAAGATCCATTGCTGAACATAGTTCCCCCAAGGAAAAAACTCATAGTTATCCAATTTAAAAAAATACATTCCAATTCAAAACAATTACAAAGCACTTTACTCCTACCCAAGGGTAGTGTGCTGTGGTAGTGAGTCCTTAACAAAGCGGTAACTGCAAACTTCATACAACTAAGGTCAGATTACAAATAAACTTGAGATTGTCATAGTAATTTACTTACATACAGTTAACTATTAACGATGTAGGTAGGGATTTTGGTTCAAGAAATCAACACACGCTTAACCAATAAAAAAGAAAACGTCACAATTGCCATTAAAAACTATGAGCAAAGGATTAAACACGGTATGCTACTGTACGGTATTTTACTGGTGGTAGGTCTCTCATATGTGAGAGGCCATCTGGGTGGGTACCACCGCAATGTCTATTTCGCCAGCTAAACAGCAGTGTAAATGCACTATTGTGTTTCGGATTGAAGGGCATTGTAGCCGGAGTAAATACTGGACATATTGAGACTTAACATCTTATGTCTCAAAATGGCGAGCGCAGTGGAGTGCCAAGCATTGCTTTGTAATTCAACGTGTTATTTGGTTTTGCTACTGTTTATGGGCGGTCGTATCGCTTACCATCAGGCGAACGGCGTGCTCGTGTCGCTATTCATCGCAATAAAAAAAATGCTACACAAAACTGACTCACACTTGACCAATAAAAAAAACATCCATTTAAAATAATTATAAGGCAGTTAATTTCCACCCACAGTGTGTGTCCTTAACGAACCGGTACTTAGCAAACTTCATACAACTAAGGTCAGATTACAAATAAACTTGAGACGGTAATAGTAATTCACTTATACTCGTATACAGTTAACAATTGATTACGTAGATAGGAACTTTAGTTCAAGAAATCAACTCACAATTGACCAATTAAAAAAAAATATCACACTTGCTATTAAAAACCATGAGCAAAGGATTAAACACGGAATGCCACAAAAAACCGACTCACACTTGACCAATTAAAAAGCATCCATTTAAAATAATTATAAAGCAGTTAATTTCCACCCACAGTGTGTGTCCTTAACGAACCGGTACTTAGCAAACTTCATACAACTAAGGTCAGATTACAATCAAACTTGGGACGGCGGTAGCAATTTACTAATATACTGTAACAGTATACTGCGTATCTGATGTAATTAATAAGTTTGGCGTGGACTATGTACGCGGTTTCATATCAAATTCTGTTTATAAAATTACCTTAAAATATTAACGTTTTTATATCGATTAAATTCATCGTAGTGGCTGTATGTTCTTTCGTATGTTCCTTTCGAGTTCCCTTGTATGTAGTTCTTCAGTTGTTGTCATACTATTGTCAAAATAATAGGAAAAACTTTCTTATTTAAATTTTTGTTATATTGGATGTATATGAATATTATTATACCGAAGCGCTAAATTGATGTCGCCAAGGAAGATATGAAAGCCAATGAAATGATCTTATTACTAAGGATGCCGAAGACCGGCCGAAGAAACTCAGCCGGAAAGTGGACCCAGGCACCGGCCGGCATAACGCCTAAGCAGAATGAATGAATATGAATATTATTAGATTACGAATATAAATGCTTGCTGCTTATATTACGAAAACAATATAAAAATATTTCGACAATGCGTTAAAATCTATTTTTTTTTA
The DNA here is from genome assembly GCA_030180105.1 of Hyles lineata. NCBI lineage: Eukaryota > Metazoa > Arthropoda > Insecta > Lepidoptera > Sphingidae > Hyles > Hyles lineata. Next base: position 3,730,348 of record JARJEE010000023.1, read on the forward strand.
CTTTATTTGTAGTTACAAATTTCGCCACACTCCAACAGAAGTTAGATTACTTATACAATCAGGCTCTCATGTTGATGTCAAACAAAGTTAGACGGCTTTGTTTCGTCGAAAAGTACTTTATCTAGACCACACAATTAGGCGAATTCTAGTCACTTTGTCGCGTCAAAATAAAAATGAGAAATAAATCTTTTTGCGTTAGTTTCTGTGGGTAGTTACATTTTATTTTTAAGTTAAACAAACGCACTCAATCAACACATACACAGTTGAAATGTTACAAGTCCAGTCTTGGGAATCAGAAATTACGAGAGAATTTTTAAGGTCTTACAACATTCAGACCCTTAGCAAATATTTATTAGTTGAACAAACATTTGTCTCAGTGCATCAAGCTCGTGGCTTCTCGTATCAAAACCTACTATTAACCAACTCTATATCAGAATTGTCCACTGGTGGTGGGTCTCTCATATGTGAAAGGCCGCCTGGGTAGATACCGCCGTCATGTCATGTGTGTGTGTTTGTAGTGTTTCGTTTTGAAGGATATTGTACTCAAAGTAACTACTGGTTAATTGAGACTTAACATCTGATGTCTCAGGATGGCGAGCGCAGTGGAAATTCAAACATTGCTTTGTAATTCATGGTGTTGTTTGGTTATGTTGCTGTCCATGAGCGGCCGTATCGTCTATTATCAGGTAAAGGGCAGGCTCGAATCGCCATTAACTGTAATAAAAAAATCTAAAATAAAATATATATGTTTAAATAGTACTTCTATAAATAGGGAATATGCACGAGACTCCAAAAAAATTCAAATATTTATTGTTGTAATCTTTATTGATATAAAAATATATAGTTAAGATTTTTTTTTAAATTCTTCAACTCTAAATCGGTAAAAAAAATACTTAAAAAATGACATTTCAAAATTGCCGCGCAATTTTTTCGAAACGTTTGAAAAGGAAAGTGATGACAAAGTACACTATCTTATGAAGTTTTAGCTTGTTGGGTGTATTGTTTTACGTTTGTTTAAGAGTTATTTTGTGTTTTCGTTATATTATAAAAAAATTGATTATTTTGTGACGAAATACAGTTATGTAGCAATTAATAAAAGAAGCTTAATCCAAATACTACGTTGCTGACATAGTAGACTCTGACGTCACAGCGAGGTCGCGCCAAAATGGCGTTTAAATGCTCCGAAACTGATAGCAGTTTTTATTATTTTTTTGTACTTTTTTGATTGATATTTTTAAAGCTTTATATTTTTTTCTGGTAATGTAATGACATACAGAATCGATTAAAAATATAAAAAAATGGCATGCATATTCCCTATTGTCACATTGTGATTTTCCGTCACCCGACACTTCAATGTTGAATTTTCATTAGCTGATGTTTCAGACTTGTTGTGACAAGTTCGTGATGTTTTTGAGTGTCTACTTTAATTAGTTAGTCGAGTTGCCGAAGCGTATTTTGTAAGTGAAATGTTCATTTGAATGAGGAATTGTTATTATGGGTAAACGTGGTTTTGCGCGAGGTTGGGACCTTGCTATTTAATTTCGCTTTGAGAAACCCTTTTACTTTTGTATATTTCATTTCTAAATATTTTATTAATTGAATCTTGACAGAGCATGCTTTTGCGGTTTTGAGTTCGATTTAAAAGCATATCATTTACTTATATGTGGGTGAAACTTAATTTCATAAAATAATCAAATCTATAACTATGTTATTTTTATCCAGCTAGGATTAATGTATGACGAGGCGAGAAATAGTAAATTATCACTGGACAATATTCTTTTAAAATAGCACTATATTTACCATCAGATACAACATACTTTCTTGTGATAATACTCTACAAAGTCTGACCAGCTTATTTTGGAAATTTAATGAAAGACATTGGCTACTGTAATTTGATTTTGACTTCTCCTAAAACAAGCAATTAAATTGTATAAAATGGTTAAAATATGTTTTGTTAATAGAATTTAAGTTTTGTTTTATGTTGTTATATTATAAGTTTGTATTACTGAGCGACATGATCACTCAGTGACCAAGCTCATTAAATAAATGAAAAAAAAGTCTGACCAGAGAATGATTACCTGTGTAAATCCAGCTTAAATAAACTAATATAATAAAACGTGTCACCGAGCAACTAAATTTAATTTCTCTTAGTTTACTATTCACCTCAAAGCCGAGATTGAAAAAGAGTGTGCAAAAAACAATAAAACAAGCAATTTATTCGGCTAAGAAGTGGGCGTCGGAAAGCGCGGTGCTGTTTAAAAATGTACGCGCGCTAAGTGAGATTTGTGTTCCCTCATAACGCGTATTGTGCTCGTGACTAGTGTGGCGAGAGATTTTAGCTTTTGTATTTTTCATATTATTATTTAACATTTTTACGAGATGGAATATTTAAGGCTGATCGGTAGCAGCTTCGGCGTGATGCTGTGGGATGTTAAGTCACATGTCAAAAGTGGAGAGGTTTACGGCCGAAGCCAATAATCAATCGAAAAAAAATAGATTGAAGTCAATCTGGATTGTTTTCTACTTTTCGATTGGTCTCTTACTACGTTGCCGTAGTTTTTTCACTACTGAGATTGATTATTGGCAATATAGTATTAGAAAAACGATTGAACTGTCAATCTTAAACGACAAATTTTGGATTGGGATTGTTTATTTGCAGCGGCTGATAATAAATACTTCTAAATTGGAGGAGATTGGCTGACGATGATGATATCAATTATAGTCTGATTTAGCCCATATACGTCCCACTGCATGGGCCTCCTCTACAATCGAGAGTACGATTGAGAATGGTTAGGCCATATAGTCCACCGCACTGGCCTAGTGTGGGTTGGTGGACTTCACATACCATATAAATTATTATAATTTTTATAAAAACAAACCACTTTCCGCTGTATTTAATACCAACTTCTTGATAACTAAAACTTTACCCAATAATTCCTGGGTATAGTAATTTATTTTTCACCAATCTTACGGTAATGATATAATCTAGTTAAAAGAGCTGCGAATAGCCTTTAGGAGACGTAAGCTATATCATAACCAAGTTTACTGAAAGAGGAGTATTATGGTATTTCAATATACTTCCAAAAATATCTCAGATGGATACAACGATACTGTTCGTATGAAAATACCAACAAGACGTAAAAATGCACATAAATCTCGCTCGCAATTGGCAGAAACGAATAAAATAAATCCAAACAAGGAATTGATTACAATAAATAAATTATTTTATTTTGTTCAAAGCAATCGAGTCGCATTCCGTGCTAGGTGGCTGGGAGCAATAAAAATAATATAAAGAGCGGGTTAAATGAAAAATAATGTTCCCGCAAGCAGTCACCGGGGCAGCGCCGAGGAAATTAAGCGTGAAAAGCGAAAAAAGCGCACTTTCGAAGGAAAACACTCCTTATTTGTATAGAAAATATTTTACGTAGTACTGGTGGTAGGTCTCTCATATGTGAGTGGCCATCTGGGTGGGTACCACCGCAGTGTCTATTTCTCCCGTCAAACAGCAGTGTAAACGCACTGTTGTGTTTCGGGTTGAAGGGCATTGTAGCCAGAGTAACTACCGGACATATTGAGACTTAACATCTTATGTCTCAGGATGGCGAGCGCAGTGGAATGCCAAGCATTGCTTTGTAATTCAAGGTGTTGTTTGGTTTTGCTACTGTTCATGAGCGGTCGTAACGCTTACCATCAGGCGAACGGCATGCTCGTCTCGCCATTCATAACAATAAAAAAAAAAAACGTAGACTTTATGCGGTTGGACATTTTGAAATGTGTATTATTTTATTTTTCAAAAGATAAGATGCTTATATTATCTGACTTTGTTGAATACTTACGTGACAATTTCGCATATTTGTTATACTTATTTTTGAAAGATATCATTAAGTGTATTTAGTTGCTCCAATCAAAGAAATCGATGAAAGAAATAAGTGGGGTTTCAATTTAAACAATTGATTTATTATTATTATATTTTATTAAACTTCATACAATAAAATTGTACAGGCGGACTTAATACCGTTGGCATTTATTCTTGTTTTCTTTAGTTCGAACGAACAAATTATCTTAATTATGTATTTTATATATACTTAATTAAACAATTTCACACCGGTTAAACAAATGTGTTTACAAAAAACTTAATAATTATGATGACCTAAAATACATAACATCTGTTACCGACATTTACCCATAATATTTTAAATCAGTTTTTCAGTTTAATGGCATCTCAAATATAAATAATAATTATTTATCATAAATGTGGTTAATAATTTATTGTCTGGTGGTTGGGTTTTCGAACCGGCAACATCGTATATGCACAAGTTTCATATCTGTATGTGCCCACACACGTCCCACTGCAGGGTACGGGCCTCCTTTACAATCCAGAGTGTGATTGAGAGTGGTTAGGCCATATAGTCCACCACGCTGGCCTAATGCGGGTTAACGGATTTTACATAGCATAGAAATTCTTATAATTCGCTATGGTATACAGGTTTGTTCACGATGTTTTCCTTCATTGTTTGAGTGCGTGGTGATTGACTATCAATACACACATGATTTTACATCTAATAATATTTCTGTTTTATAAATGAACATCTACAGACATTTAAATAATATCTCCTTAATATTTTGTTATTGACATAACATACATAAAAAGTTTTGCATAAACTGAATGCTTCAAATAAAATCTGTGTGTTGTATATCGATGTAATTCCTTTAGAATGCGGAAAAAATACAATATTTTGAACAAGAAAACAATACATCTCGATATATTGACTACTCCTATATCTTAATTTAAAAAACCAGCAGAGACACTCACTATTGCTCAAAAATTAATAAAATTATAAGATTTGTTATTTTCTTTGATTATTTTTTAGCGAGATGTTATTTTTGTTAGAATTATAATTTATTTTTAATGTCTTTCCACTACTTTATATTACCGTCGCTGTATTTTGAATTAATTAATACTGTGGGCAAAAACAACACAATGGAGATTGGAAACCATCTAAAACTCTGAAAAGTTGCCGTAAGCCTAGAACAAGATATGAGTGAACGCCTCAAATAGGCATGTGCATCAGCATTTTATTGAATAAGTGTTTTTGTTAATTTGTTATGCATATTATGTTGTTAATATTAAAAAAAAAACAGTTAAATTATACATACCTTGCTTGCACAAAAAGTAAGACTTAAGAAAGAGCATAATGCTGTTCCACAAAATTATCACCGTCGGAAGAAGTCCTTAAAAAAAAGTTAGCCGGTGTGAGGATTGTAAAATTTCGTTAGCGACACCCGACTTTTATTCTGCCGGTTTAGCCGGATTATTCCGGTTAAGCGCGGTGGAAATATGGCGGATTTTCACGTCTTTGTTACTCGTTGTCGGATGTATTTAAATATACTGCGGCGCTCCTCCTTAGGGGCCGATCTTATGAACATTTTAGTGAGATGCCGAAAGTATAACGAGTTTGAATATGAAAAGTTTGATTATTTGACCCACTTTTATGTAGGGTAAACTTTCCCCCTTACTCTTGTTAAAGAAAAATATTTTGTTTATTAGGCACATTGTTTTTGTATTATTGCAAAAAATATTTTTCAGGTTATGTTTTTCTATAATATGAGGTTTAAGATACGCCATTTTATTATTTTAGTGTAAGTCACCGAAACAATTTTAGTTTACAATTGCACTAATTTTCAAAAGCAATTAATTTAAAAACTAACTGCCTTTACGTCGATATTTTTAGAAACAGATCCTTAATCACCATTGACAACGTTTTAAACAGTCTATTGGACACATCTCTAAAATATAATAATAAGAAATTTATTGTGATACTCTCTGAAAAAATACAGGGTAGACATTTTACAACTACTTAAATTTCCAATATGTGGGTTCCAAAGTAGGCAAGCCCGTATCTTGTGCACCCATCCTGAATTAACTAATGCCAGTATAAACAATTTATGTATCATCAAGATATTTTCCTTTAACATAGAAACAAATGAATATTCCAAAACTTTTAATTTCAAATCATGGAAACTTCAATCGTGGCCACTTGCACATCTCCAAACATATTTACTCCCAACTTATACTTCCCAAAATTATTTTGAATCACGTGACCATCTCCCCATCTCCAAAAATGTTTGCTCCCAACTTACACCCAAAATTTAATCACACATCCAACTACAACACCCGGGGCTATTGACACTATCAAACCAGTTTGATGTACCGTAAACATTAAAACTAAGCGAACGAGGTCATGAGTTGAAGCCTCCGGGGCGTAGTTTCCTTCTGTAAAGTTACGGTTAACTTGCTTTGCTAAAACGTCTCGCAGGAAGTGAATAGACTGGTTGAATTACAAGGAATTTGCCACTTGATAAAGACATGTCATTTGCTGATAGCGGATTCAATTAAGGAAACGAGAATCTATAGATCAACCCAGAATACAAGCGGCGTTTCAGCAAATTTGCGTACAATGGTAGTTGTAAATTTATTAGTCTTATATATGACAGTGGCGTGGCGCAGTCGGTTAGACGCCGCCTGTGAGAGGCCGCGCGTTCGAACCCGCATGAGAAATATTTGTGCGACCCACAAATATTTCTGGACGACATTTGCACTTACCACAAGATGAAAATGAACTCACTATACCGAACCAGAAAAAAGGCTCTAATATACGACCAGTAAGCCCCAACTCTTTCGGGAAATCATAAAGAAATATCTAGATCAACCTATACGAATTTCAATTTCTATTAACGCTCTGCCACGTGAATAAGGTAAGGCAAATTGCAGTTGATATCTCTGAGGGAATACGTTCAAAAGAAAACGGGACAACGCAAATGCGCCGCGTTGTAATTTATCTTCAGCCCCGCTGTATTATGCAAACGAGTAGCATTTCGTTGACACTGAGTTAATATTTCATAGTTTTCGACACTTGCTATTAGTTGGAGGGATTTTTATTTAAAAATAAGAATTTTAAGACTCACGTTAACTTTATATTAAACAAGTAATGATATTTTTTCTGAGAGTTGCCTTTCCTATACTTGTAGATACTATCGTGTACTTTTAGGGAGCAAAGAAATATTTAAGCCCTTTACGGTACCTCGGGGACGACAAATATCGTATTAACACCAGTTCACATTCAAAATGAACACTACAAAAATATGAAAAAATGTAATTATACATTGGCAAAATTATGACATAAATGACAATTTTTATAACATCTCCCATGACATAAAACTTGATTGTTAAAAATGCATATTTGTTTTAATTATATTTGACAATTATTCAGTTTGTTTTCTCACTACTATCACCACGGCAATTTAAGATCTACTCCCCTCGAGAAAACCACCCAATCAAGAAACTACTTAACATAAAACAACTGTTTTACCGTGCACATGGTAGCAATTTACCCCGAACCTTTTAGTTAAACAAAGCCCAAAGAGACAAACGACTTACAATATTTGCAAAAACATTGTTAAATCCGAGCCATAAATCTAACCTTTGGAGTGCATTTGGCAAAAGTAGTAGGCTAACAATTAATCAGAAGGAAATTGCAGGCTGGCCCATCTCAGTTGGACTGTAGCCAATACAAGCTAGCTACGATGTGGGTGAATAAAAAAAATTACACTCACTCTCATGATTATACGAAATCCGGGAGTAGCACTTAGTTTTAATTGTATCATTATTTATTTGGCTTATTTGCTAAAATAAACTTTTATTATAATTAAGCTTTATTTCGTTTTGTTTATTCGAATGAGGTTGGGTTTTGTGAGTTTTGAAATACAAATTATATAATTAAATTGTGTAACTAAAAGCTTACGTAGGAATGTTGGTAGATACCGCCTGATCATTCTGTTTATTGTAATGAATGGCGAGATTAGCATTTCATTCGCTTAATGATAAGCGATACGAACGCTTATGGACAGTAGCAAAACCAAGCAACACCATATCTGTGTTTGATTTGTATCATCCCATATACGTACCACTATAGGGCACGGGCCTCCTCTACAGTCGAGAGTAGGATTGAGAGTGGTTAGGCCATATAGGCCACCACACTGGCCTAGAATGGGTTGGTGGACATTACATACCATAGAAATACAACACCGTATGATACAAAGCAATGCATATTCTGCGCTTGCCATCCGGAGTAGGCTTGCCAGACGGCCGGGATTTCCGGGATTGTCCCGGAAATTTGCCTCTTGTCCCGTGTCCACTAATTAGAGCTTATTGTCCCGGGTTCTAAAAAAATACTATATTTTTAAACGGTTTTATTCAGCTCGACCAGTACGGTATTTATTAACAAAATAAAATAGGGACGAATGACATAGCAACGGCTTACAGCTAAGCTAACCCGCCGGCTAGGCTGCCGGTGAGCAAGTGCGGGTCGCGGGAGGCGCGCGGGAGGAGAGAGCCGACTGCCAGTGCCAACAATTCATTTTGCGAAACAATTTTTAGTCTTTTAAATAGTTTATGGACCAAAGAGCGAAACCGGATGTCCATAGACTTAATTAAATCCGAACTGCAGACACGCATAAATTTTGACGTGTCTTGCGCAGAAATTTTAACAATTATGCAAAGCAGAAAAAATAATTGAAATGGCGAAATCGAGTGAAAATATTTAAAAAAATAATTTGTTTACTGTTTTATTTACGTAACACCAGGTTTTTTAACGATAATTCGACTAATTTTTTACCAAAGATAAATGTAGTATGTTTTATCTTAAAATTTTAACTTGCGTTAATTACCTACTGACTTTTAAACACATGCAGTATCTAATAAAAGTATGTATTTAAAAATAAATGGGTCTTTTCTGTTCTAATACAAATATGAATCCATTGAAAATAAAAAAAATACACGAAATTTCGTTTTCCTAAGTTAAGGTCTCGGGATCGAGTCCCGGGTTGGGCAAAGTGAAATTGGATTTTTCTATTTATTATCAGCCCGGAGTCAGGAATTTGTGCCCGATATGGCAAAAGGCTTGCCACCTATTGTGGGACGGAATATATACGGCAAAATATGGGTGTCCTGGTTACTTACTAAGACACCTCTGCCTACCCCTTTTGGGAAACAGGCGTGAGTTTATGTATGTATGTATATTTTCTACTATGGCCACGACCCGACATTGTTGTCCTAGAATTGTCCCGGATTTGATAAGTTACTATCTGGCAACCCTAATCCGGAGACATACGATGTTAAGTCTCAATATGTGCAGTAGTTACTCCGATTACAATGTGCTTCAAACCTGAACCCAGCAGTACATTTACACAGCTGTTTAGCGCAAGAAATAGATATTACGGCTACGATAGTGGTACCTTATCGGGCCTCTTACATATAAGACCTCTTACATGTGAGACCTACCACCAGACATCATAATTCACTATAGGTAGCGATTTAGTTCTATGGTAGGCAGCGGCTTGGTTGTGCCGGTTACCTAGCACTGAGACGGTCCATGAGCGGAGGTGAAGTCTGCCAAGGAATTCAATATAAAAAATCGGAAAGCACAAATAAGGTGAGGTGGCAGAAAGCAATAACTTGATCACAATGTGGACAGACGGACTTAATTTGCAGAAACTGATATGAAGGGCCAGCAACACATTTATAAACCAATAATTTTGGACGGTCATGGGTCATCACTTACTATCAGATGACCTGTTTGCTCACTTGCCAGATTCATGCAATAAAAAATCGTATAAATTTGGACTTCAACAATGCGTTGCAGACGAAATTACTCATTTCATACTTCACTCTTTAGACAATGTTCGAACAGGCGGGATACGTGAGTCAAATTCAGCGCTTCATTCACATACTTCCAAACAAGTACTGAAAGTGTAATTAAAATTTTCAACGTGTTTCAGTTTTGTTTCAGTTTTGCAGTTCTGCAATATCTTTACTATGTATGTGAAATATGTATTTTACTTTTGGACACTTTGATGCCTTTTTTTTCAAAATAAATTGCCTGTAGTTACGTTGAAATAAATTGTATTTTTTTTTTGTTGTAATCTAATATTTTCTTGCAAAATTAACTTTACTATTGTCAAACGTTGGAGCATCGACAGGCAATTATCACAAGATGGTTGATTCTAATGATGTATTTACCTATTCGACGCCAGATATACCTATAATGATTAATTCGAGAACAAGATACAACAATAAAAACTTTTTAAATAAAATTTTCCGACTTTGTATTACATTAACCGCCATACAAACAGATAGATATAACCCACCAACATAATATTTTTTATTTCAAAGACATTTAGGCATAGATAAACCCATAAAGTATTACCAGAAAGTATATGCAGAGGTGATTATAGGACACCCAAATTTCACTTTGTTTGTTCCATCACATAATTTGATATCGGACACAAATTTCTGACTCCAGGCTGATAATGAATAGAATAATCTAATATCACTTTGCCTTCCCCGAGATTTCGTATTTTATTGCAAATTCCATTCTTAAATCAAAATATCACGAAGAGAAACTCCAAATGCATCTCAATTTTAAGACATAAATACTGCAACAACAAAACGTTTGCGCTTGTAACATCAGAAATAGCATATTGTGTGGTAAAGTCTTGTAATGACGTCGTAAATATAGTTTATTGCTTAAAATTACCTTTAGATAGCGAGACTGTAAAAGTTAGAGGCGATTTGAGAAACACAAAGGTATAAGAAAGCTATTAGCTTTATTTTACTGATGAAAATTGGGTCTTTGGCAAAATAAGCCTCGCTTTTTCTCTAATCTATAATCATGTTTAAAGCTGAAGAGTTTCTTTGTTTGTCTGTTACCTCTAATCTCAAGAACTACTGATTCGAATCGAAAAAATATTTTTGTGTTTGATAGGTCATTTATCAAGGAATGAGAGAGAGAGAAATAGAGGACGGAAGCAGTAGTAAAAAATCAAGTAAGTACGAGGACGTTTTATTAGTTTTTCATGGAAATTTTATCATTTTTCTGATTGGTGTCAAAATTGATATCTGAGGGATCCTTTGCTCTGATATTCTGAATTGATTTTGAAAAATGTTCTCGTATTTGTAAGTTTGCTATTTAGTAAAAGTTTACTAGTCGTCGGTGTCCCATATGCGAGCGACCGCTTGGGTACCACCGCAATGTCTATTTCTCCCACCAAACAGCAGTATAAATATATTGTACATTTACACTGCTGTTTGGTGGGCACGTATATGTACTGATATAAAACGAAGCTTAAAAATACTCAAAACATTAAACAACTAATTGAATATCGATTATAGAAACCTTGTTGTTTTAACTTTATATCAGAGTTATCCTAACTTCCAAAGCAGTCCAGTTATCCGAAGTTCGATTATTCTTGAATTAAAGGCAGACCCTTGTGTAATAGATTTTCAAACAATTTAAACGGTTATTATCAAATTATAAACTGTTAGGTTTTGACTTTAGGCTGAGATAATATTGTAGTTTTGGAACTTTGGACAAGAATCAACATCTTAACAATGGTGGGGTATACATCCAGGAATAGGTATGCTGGAAGACCAATGACCCCAACGTATTCTCCTCCTGGGCTTGCGGGAAGGTAACCATAAACAGTTTTGGACCACGTTAAAAATTGGTATAGATCATAAATTAAATGCATACGTTATATTTTTGGATATATCAACAATATTCATAGTGAGTTTTGTATTTGCCTTTTACTATTTAGAGTGTTTTACTAAATTATTTATCAGATAAATAGTCAATGAAAAACAGTGCTAAACTTGTTGCATGGAAACAACAACAAACAACACATTAACACACAATGGGATGTTAGCTCAATTTTTATTTATATTTAATAGAAACATATAAAATTAAAAAATAAATAGAAAGTTTTTCTTTAGAATTCTTTTACTAATTAACAAGTACAATTATTTTAAATTTGGAAGTAGAATTACACAAAGGAATGCAACTATCGTGCTTTAACGACATCTTCCGTAAGACGTGTGGGTGCACTGCACTACTAAAAATATTAACATATTAGTCATTTTCCAATCAATTTTGATGGTACTTTAAATTATATCTTATAATGTATATATTGCAGTGATCATTAAGTACTGTTCGCAATTAAACTTTGGAATTACCATATATAATATACCTTAACTAAACTATTTTGTTAAGAATTTGCTGCCTAATAATCTGACCACCCCGAAGTACAAAAAAACTTTTACGTGAAACGTTTTATATACAGTTTTATACTACATAAAATAAATACAAATGTTACCATCGATTGAATTCCACCACTCAGCGTGAAATCAAACATTCTCGAATCAAATTCACTTGTTCCCCGAACCAGATGCATAATTCATCTCAAAACCAGCGTTAGTTTTCAATGTTTCCAACTTGATACCGTTCGGACAGCAAGCAGAACGATTCATTGTTATTATTTATTTAGTTTACAAAAATAATGGTTTTTAATGTGCAAGTAATCTACTATAGTGCGTGGTAGCCTGTTGGTAAACGGACTAGACGCGGCTGCCAACATGTTCACGGTGGTCGCGGGTTCTAATCCCAGGGCACACCTCTGACTTTTCGGAGTCATGCGTGTATTGATAGTCAATCACCATGCACTAAAACGGTGAAGGAAAACATCGTGAGGAAACCTGCATACCATAGCGATTTATAATAATTTCTATGGTATGTAAGTCCGCCAACCCGCACTAGGCCAGCGTGGTGGACTATATGGCCTAACCAATCTCAATCGTACTCTATATGGGCTGATATAGATAGAATCTACTATACCGGGTGTATATAGACTGCGACCAAAAACGAAGCCAGGTGGTAGTTTTAGTAGCTAGAGACATAAAACAAATAAAAAGTAAGCAAACAATATTTTTTATAAGTATCAATTCGTTCGGGTGGTAAATACATAGCTTTAGCTTAAATAATAATTAAAACCTAGCGTACCATTGCATCTTTAAAAATAAATAAGGTAAATTATTATTTTAGAAACAAAAAAAACTACGTATTTACCACCTAAATAGGATGATAAATATATTTCAAAAAAAAAGTCGTATCTTTTGCATTTTAGTTGGACTGTATATGAAGTCACTAAAACTACCACGTGGCTTCGATTGCGGTCGCAGTTTGGATATATCCGGTATATTTTTTGTAGTACCGTAACAGCTAATAGTCGCCTACTACTATGCGCGGGAATTCCATTCAACCGGAAAGTCGAATAAGAGGGCTTAAGCCATAGTCCACCACACTAGCCTATTAATAGACCAAGAGTACGTAGCCGCCAGACTTTTGTCATTCCTCTGACATAGGCATCACACGATCAGCAATTATGAAGTTCCGATCGTGGTTGCTTTGGAAGTTATCAGCTTCAATTTGTCTGGCAACATGAAAGAACCATCAAAAGTGTCTGAATACCAAGGAAATATTGGTTGATAGTTGGCTTAACATATATAAAATATAGCTTCTATACTATCACTCTGGCAAAAATAAATTTGGTTAAAGTTTGAAGATATCCCAATATTTAATAACACGTAAATTTGCCTTGATTCCATAGGCTCTTGTTCCTATAAGGTTTCACGATCTCTTATGTACCATAGAAAATTTTGTTAAGATATCTATGGTATGGTCTTATCACGATCTTTTCCTGTATTTTTAAAATGAGTGGCGCTTGTTAGTCGTTTGTAATAATTGAGTTAATTTAAAAGAGCGGTCAAAGCGAACAATATAATTACGCACTTTATACCGACCAGAACTACGGAGAAACAATAGAACGAGAGGCATAATAGAATTCCTTGGTATGAGTGAAAGAGACAGAAATACAGCTACATGTACTACTCTTTCTTCTACATATTTTGTTCACGGTGTCCCATGTAGTTAATACGTCAATGTAAAGGATGATTCCGCTGCCGAATGTGAGTGTGTTTGAACTAGATTTCGCTTGGGATTCACCTCGTGTTATCATTAAAATGATCTGTGTTTTTATATTACAGTGAAAGATTGTGTAAGAATATATTGTATATTAATCGCATGTTTCAGATTTCTTCCGAGTACCTTCTACTGTGATGTGAATATCTATACTCTTTTAAAACAAAATTGAAGGTATTTATAATATATATTCAGCTTTGTGTTAACCAGTACCAAAGGCGACCTTACTTCTTCTCAATGTCCAGCAATTCTTTTTTGTCTTTCCTTTAAATATTTAATAAGTATTAGAGAATTTTAACTCGAAAAAAAGAAAATGATTAATGTTATTTCCACCAGAAACAGACAGTTAATACATGTTCCATTTTTACACAGCTTATCCATTTTATTTAAATTGGGAAAATTTATATTCAAACGGGACCTGATATCTAGAAGCCATACCCATGAGACAAGCCGGGATAGAATTTCACTTATCGTTTCCAGTGCCTCAGTTGGAAGGAAAAATAACCTATTACCTTCATAAGGTTTGTAAAACTTATAATAAAATCAGTATGTCGGTATATAACATACCTTTTGGATGATGATTTTAGTCTCAATGTTACTAATTGTTATAGTGTACTATATGGTTTTATAGCAAAAAGCATACTACAACAAATCTACAATGGCAAATACCAACTACTCGTAATCGTAACTGTCAAGACACTTCAAAATAATATAATTTCCTCCCTAAGATGTTTATAAAGCATAGATGCGTTGTCGGAGCTTTATAATGGCAACGACGTTTGGAGGTAATTGCCTCACGTGCAATCAGTCACGCTTCAACCAGTGGCGCGGATACACGTTTCTCTGACTATTTGTATTCTCAAAACCAATTGCGGAAAAATAGATTAGACTGATTTAAAATAACGTACAAATTATTCTGAAACTGTGAAACAAAATAAATATTTTATTTAGTGCGCAAGTACACACAAATTTATTTTTTTATGAAATAAAATTATTAAATTCGCTCTCATGGCGACGTTTGACAACTCTCGCCACGTCATCCCGTACTTGATGCTTGGTGCTACGTCACACGCGCTTTAGCCAATAACAGTGCGGCACTTATTGTTACGTAACTGGCGATGTCTGTTCATCGCGTTTCATCGCATCGCGCCATTTTTTTGTGCCATTATGTTAGTGTATGACGCGTCTATTTGTAAAACGTCATTGTTTCCTCCTACTAATTTTACTATTGATAAATTCGTCGCGGATTAAGTACTAGAGGTTCCGAGAGGCTCGCTGATATTCAATTATCGCTATCATTAAAATGCGTACCACTGTAAATCCTTGGTCGTAGAAGAAGAAGGCGGGATAATATTTTAAGATATCACGCCAAAAAAACAAAATAGCATCTTATAAAAGAGAACAATAACAATTGTTCGATCAAAGTTAAATTCCCAATACAATCTTCGTTACAATGACAACACAATATCCTAGAATCTAATCGGATGTTGGCTATCGATGAATCGGCATGGCACAAATACGAACAAATAACGTGGAAGCTCTTAATCTGGTCGCCGAGAACGTCCACACGTACGATCTTCGCCTATTTCTGATAGTCATTCGACTAATATGACGTTTGGGTGTTCATTGTATGACCGATATTTGCAAATCAATATGTCAACGATTTTTTTGGACTACAGATTGCTTTTCAATGCCGGCCGTAGAGATCTTTGACCATATTTTTTTCTAAAGTGAGTGATGAGAACTGAAATGACTTATGGGAATGACGCCGAATATGACGGTAACTCAATTGTCTTTACTTCGCCCGATCTCTATTATCTATTTGAAATTAGATGTCTACAAGGGTATTTTCTTAGGTCCTGTATTTTTGGAACGCTCAGAATAGCGCTAAATAAAACAAACTTTACCTCGCTCCTAAAATAAATATCATATTATACGTAGGCGTAAATGGAACGCCTTGAAAACCACAACTCAAGAGAAACTACATCCCGAATGCTGAACGAGTACAGTAAGCCAAAAAGCTTTGTCTCCCTCCTGAAACATTTTATTCTATTTAGTTCTTTGAGCCGACGCATTTTGTAGACTGTGCGGCGTTACGTATTGCCCTCACGTCGGCGTCAGTTCAAAACAAAGGCAACATTCAGCAAAGCTGAACTATAAACTCGTGTAGAACTCGCTTATGTACTTTCATCCTTGAAGGTCATTTTATTGGCCTTGAATGTTTATATAACTACTATAATTTGTACATAAAATACATAGGTGGTGGGGACGTCATACCGAAGGAACTGGTTTGGTACCATCGCATAGTCTGTTTCTGTTGCCAAGCAACAGTATGGAAATGCTATTGTGATCCCGTTACTAAACATTTTTAGTGCACTAAATGGCTGATGGTAAGTGATATGACTGCTCATGAACATGTTCCACTGCACTCGCCATCTTGAGACACAAGATGTCTCAATATGTCCAGTAGTTACTCTGGATTGAATATCCTTCAAAGCGAAACACAATTGCATTTACACTGCTATGTCGTGGGAGAAATAGACATTGCGATGGTACCTACCCAGGCGGCGTCTCTCTTAGAGTACCTACCACCGGCATATACAGGTAATTCTAGTCAATGACGTATTATTTCCTTCCCATGTTCTTAGGTCCTTTGATAGGGTTGAGAAGAATCATTCGAACAAACGACCATGTATGTATCAAATGCGAGTATCATCGACGTCTATACTTTTTATTGCACCACACTTTTTATTTACTGCAATATTTATTACAACAATAAAATCCAAAAAAAATCAATCAAAAAAAGGAATAAAAATAAAATTTTACGAATAAGTTTGAAATGGTTCGTGCAAAAGCTACGTAATTTACCTTTATAAAAGTAAATATTTAGAAGGCATTTTTGTTTCTCCGACTGATTGGCAGTGGCGCACAAAGAGAAACGCCTTTGATATACATCCACAAAGCCGGGTCTGTAGGCATATCGCGTTACAATTATGAATTTATTATTCATGAGAAAAAAGAAAAAATATATCTTCAGTTCAGTTCGTCGACTGTTGCTTCTAAAAATAAAAATACCAAGCCACTTCAAAGAATTCAAATACACAGTGTTTAAAAAATATATTTATATATGGCTTGCTAAGTATAATTTTTATAGCGTAAGAGACTTTCTATCTGTTGATAAGAAACAATAGGTACAACATACTAATATAAACATGTAACTAGGCTAAGTTTTAATAATATATTGCACGCTATAATAATAGCAAAACATGTAGATCCCTCTATTGTAATTTGAACATCTATTTATACCATGTTTTATGCAATTTGATAATAAATAATAAATAAATAAAAATATTTTGAGGTCGATCGCCCATTAGGGCGGTAACTGCAACACCATTTTATGTCTCAGGTAATAATCCTATGATATAACTTCTGCCTCTCAAGTGTTTTTTTAAACACCGAATGTAAAACCAGACTCCGGGAGTCGATTCCCATGCCGAGGCAAATGTTGGTAAATTCCATAATTATTTGTGTAGGATTATTGTCAAACCTAAAATCTTGTGTATCAAAAACTGCGAGAGACGTGTCACACATTAACCCAAAAAATATATTTATCGATACCAGAAACATTATCTCGATTCCGGTATTAAACCCACGTCTTCTCGTTTAACAACCTAACTGATATCTAACCAAATGCACTAGGAAACCCATCAAACACCTTCACAATACATCACAAGACCCGTAATATTTTACGTCCACAACACTTGTCTGGTTCCGGCTTCGCGATATTTACGGCGTGTCGAATATTGACCGCAAATTCACATTATTGTACACTTAAGGCGGAGTGTGGACTGAATTATGCAGTCGACGCGACGTCGCAAATTCCCAAACTGGGACGGAACCGTGGCGCGAATAGAAAATTTCACTTGTACACCGAGATACAGGCTTGCGTATTTGTGGTGCTGAATGAGTGGTATTTGAATACAGGCTTCCCTATTTTGCAGTTTATTTATTCAAATTTCGAATAGTGATTTAATTTAATAGAAACTGCTTTATTAACGGATTTTGTCTCAGATTTGGTTTAACTTGAAAGCAAGGCTTGGCATTCTCAGATGTTAAGAATCATTATGTCCACTAGTTATTCTAGCTACAATGTCTTTCAATAAAAAATACAACAGTGCATTTATACTGCTGTTTGGCGGGAGATAGACATTGCGATGGTACAAACCCAGGCGGCCTCTTTACATATGAGAGACCTACCATCAGTAGATATAGAGATATACCATAGGGTAATACGTATGAAACTTTCTGTCTGTATCAGCCCATATACGTCCCACTGCAGGGCACGGGCCTACTCTACAATCGACAGTACGATTGAGAGTGGTTAGGCCATATAGTTCACCACGCTGGTCTAGTGTAGGTTGGCGGACTTACATACCATAGAAATTCTTATAAACCGCTATGGTATGCAGGTTTCGTCACGATGTTTTCCTTCACCGTTTTAGTGCGTGGTTATTGACTATCAATACACACATGACTCGGAAAATTCAGAGGTGTGCCCTGGGATTTGAACCCGCGATCACCGTGAACATATTGGCAGCCGCCTTTTACCAACAGGCCACCACGCACTTCATATAGAGATATACCATATAGAGATATACCATATAGAGATATACCATATAGAGATATACCATAGGTTAATATGTATGAAACTTCAATATTATTTTATACTTAAACAAGTTGTTCAAAGTAGAGGAAGCAAAGCTTATCTGCAATTCTTTCTCGGGTTCACTCTTGTTGTTCAAGATAATAGAAATAATAATAGCATCGCTCAACGGGATGAAAATTTAAATGAACATTTGCATTTTTCTTATTCAACAAAATGTACAAAGTAATCTTTCTTCTCCGTTGATTTCAAGAAATTAGATTAAGTTCAAAATAGAACAATAGTCATCACAATATACAAATAATAATGGTCTAGTTCAAAGCGAGTCAAATTGTTAAAATAAATATTAGGAGTACGTCTAGAGCATAGTTTCCCAAAGTGGGCGATATCGCCCCCTTGTGGGCATTGGAGACTTAGAGGGGGGCGTTAAGAATTCCAGAAAAAAAGGGGGGCGATGGTTGATTTGTAATTTTAATTACTTTATATTTTAAAATTCACTAAAATTATAACCTACCTACTACTCAATATCGAATAATTAGTTCATGTTTCTGTCCTATAAGATGGTTTAATCACTAAAAATACTCAAGTACGATCAAGTTGTAAATATATTTTTTGGGTAAGAATCGGCTCATTGTAAGTTTAAACACCAGAGCCGATTAATATATCACATTATAACTGAATAAATTAAAGACATGATTTTTTTGTTAGGAGTGTATCAATTGGGGGCGCTGAAAAATAATAGACTTTCAAAGGGGGCGGTAAAAGAAATAAGTTTGATTATCTCTGGTCTAGAGTAACGAACATAAAAATGTAAACAGAACACAACGCATAATTAAACATTTTTCTTATAAATAACTAGTGGTCCGGCCCGGCTCCGCTTGAGTGCAGATACACTTTTCAAAATGGCGGCCAAAATGTTCATGTACGTACATAATGGTCACGCCCGTATTGCATAGGGATAGGCAGAGACTTTAGACCTCCACTTTGCTCGATCCTGACATATTACTTTTGCTTCATCCACTTTCATCAACCTTTTCATGGATTCTCGTCGGTTTAGGGTACATGTTTATTTTAAATTTTGTATTTGATTATACACTATTGCTTTTCTCCTATAGACCATAGCGTGATGATATAGCCGATAAATAACCTATCCAACACAAGAAGATTTTTCCAATTCGGACCGTTAGTTCCTGAGATTAGAGGTAACAATAAACAAACAAACTTATCGGCTTTATATATTAGTATTTTATTGAAATAAAACTACTTACGGATTTTATCGCGATTTATTTGCTTTTATTTTAAATGTTTTTATTTCAGATGTTTAGATTACTTAACAGTTTTCTAGGTCACGGGGCCGACTGAGGTGTTAATCACCTGCTTAAAACTTCCTTCATTTTATAATTATTGAAGTTAAAAAGTTAGTCATTTGTGGCAGCATGGTTGACTATATGACCTTACTCCTTTCAATCATATTCTCAACTATACAGGAGACTATAGAGGTATACTGGGAGACTGTCCCGGCCATAATAAAATCAGTTGTTTGTGATCCAATCTACGCAGAAAGAGCTCACTATATCCTAAGGTCCAGCAGTTGTTTTTTGGGTCCCGACTTAATCAAATGTATAATTGAATTGTGCAAGCTTCCAACCTTCTTCTATGTTCAGTAGTAAAAAAAAAATTTAACCAAATCCACGATTAAATCTGTCAATAAAGTGTTTGTTTGTAATGTGTAACATTCTGGTAAAATTAATAATTTATTGCTTATTAGCGTTAAGTCCTCCCCTTAAACAATATTACATTAAGTCGTAAAATATTCGTACATGACCGTATTTAATCAGAGCATATGAATGCTCAAACCACGTAATAAATGAAGTAATAAACTGTCCCACCCACATTGTCTCTAGAGATAGTTCCAAGCATGACGTACAGGTGGCACTTTAACAAGTGGGCGTTGGAACATTCAGAGATAATTCCAAAACAATAGTGACTGAGATAGTCGTGTAAAGATTACATTAGATTTATTAATTTCATAATAAGAAATGAATTCTCGAACTCTGACTATTTTTCTTTCTTTTCGAGTATTTCGATTCAGATTTAGTTGCATTATGAAACTAAAAAATTACTGCTTTTGTATTTTAATGTGCGATGATGGTACATCCATGGGATGTTTCATACGACTAGTACTATATTACTCTATTAGCTTAAAAAACGTACAAACAAGTCATGTCATGCTAACCAATCGTAACACTACTCAATAATTCACATATTCAATCAAATACCTAAACGAAATATTCAATAGTCTACTAAAAACTAGGCAAAAACGGAATGATAAAGTTTATAGGGCACGAAACAATTTCACTGTCCAGACAAGACAGCAGCAAATCTGTTACGTCACGTCAGTTTTCTCTTAGACAGTGATAACGCCCCAGCCATGAGAATACATCCGCGTTTCAGTAAAGGCTATTCAGTATCTGCAGAGAGGCAGATCAAACTTATATTTATTTCTACAAGGACTCCGTATTGCAGGAATAGAAGTGCTTGCTTCAGAGTTTTCCACAAGAATTTGAAAGGCATGTGAAGCATATCTAGCCAAATTCGACTAACAAGTTACTACTCCTCGAAATTTGGAGGAGTCGGCCGTATTATTAGGCAAAAATACTGCAACCGTATAATTTAAAAAATTGCACCATTTCCATATATGCGTGAAAAAATAGAAAAGAAGAAACTTCGACTCTCAACATTGCAGATGAAGATAATTGCAATGCAAATAAAGCATCCAAAATCGGAAACCGATTTAATATACAGAGTAGATCTAGACTACTACCAAAAACGAAGCCAGGTGGTAGTTTTAGTCACTTCAAACACAATGCAAATAAAAATTCCGAAAAATAACGTGACAATTTCGTGCAGCTGGTGCTAATTGCTATGCAAATAAAATCCCACTCCTCTCCCAATATTATGATCCAATAACACATCCGTGATCAAAACGTTATGGATGTTCATGGGCAGCAGTGATCTCTCGGCATCAGGTGACCTGCTTGCTCGCTTGCCGGACCTAGGCAATAAAAACCTACTACTAACCATGAGCGGCAACGATTTCTCATCATCAGTTGACCTGTTTCCGCGTGCCGGGTCCAGGTCTTAAAAATACTCTACTAGTAGTCTTACTTATGTTATCAATTAGATTTTATCGCAATTGTTTTTATTGCAAATGCTTACGAACATCTACCATAAGTTCTGTATCTGTATCAGCCCATATACGTCCCACTGCAGGGCACGGGCCTTCTCTACAATCGAGAGTACGATTAACAAGGGTTAGGCCGCATAGTCCACCACGTTGGTCTAATGCAGGTTGGGACTCTTACATACCATACAAATTCATATAAATCGCTACATAATACATACCATAAGTTACCTTAAAAAGACCCAAATAAACAGCAAGTAAGTTACAAGCAATTTAAAAACAAGAGCAATATAGTCGAGTAAATAGAGCTCCGCCAGTTCCGCACTAACGCAGCCACCATGGAGTCGATAACAGGAAAAGTTTCAACTCTATTGACTGTGGGAACACACCCCAAGAATGTTTTCAACCAGCTCTAACTTACAAAGTGGGATTACA